>BSBM01000792.1:15997500-16597500 GCA_027924585.1 Larix kaempferi
CTGTCGATTAATCCTTTTGCATATTGACAGTGGCATGACGTTTGAGGAAGCCCCATAATATACCAAATAGTTATGCACATTATGGTTGAATATTTCAAAATTTAAAGGGAAAGGAAATGTTTGGGATTTAGATTTCCTGCTGATACTAGCTTCATTAATTTTCGGATCTTCCTGAGTGTGTGCTGACGAAGTGCTGGATTGGGGATCAAGAGCTTGTAACAGCTTCTTTCATTGCTGAGGCAAACTACACATATCGAATATGGAAACATTTGCTTTTAATTTCTTTATGTCTTTGATTATATCATATCTCATGTCACACTCTTTTGCAACTTTTGGTTGAGTGTC
Organism: Larix kaempferi; assembly: GCA_027924585.1. NCBI lineage: Eukaryota > Viridiplantae > Streptophyta > Pinopsida > Pinales > Pinaceae > Larix > Larix kaempferi. The sequence continues at coordinate 15,997,846 of BSBM01000792.1, forward strand.
TGTTTTATTTAAATTTACTTTCGGCTGCTTAGTTATTTCTACGCTTGGCTCTTTGGTAGGTGTTGGATTTTCCTTGGGTTGTGGTGGAATAGTAGTAATGTGCCTTTTGGGTACCTCCTTGGAGACTTTAGGCTTGGGAGTAGTCGGATTCGGATCAACAATTGGACCCTTGCTGCAAGTATTGATATTCATAGCTGAGACTTGACTTTCTTTGGGGTCATCTTCAATTAATTCGGTTAAAGGAACCCAATCCCACAGCACCATAGTGGTGTCTAGAGTGAGTTCTTCTTCCTCCAAGGTTTTCTCTTCCCGAGGATCTTCCTGATCTGTGATTTGTGCATCCAACATTTGGTTCATTACTAAACTCATTGAATTTATCCATTGAGGACAACTTTTTTCAGAATGTGGTTCCTGATGGAAAGTGCAAAAATTATCCATTCCTACTTCATTTAAATTCAAAACAAGAGAGTTGTTTGTAGGTGGATGAGGCTGATCATTTTCTTCTCTCTTTTTTTAGAAAGGTTTAAAAGGATTCCTAGATGTGCTAGTTGCCTTATCCTTTTCAAGATCTACAATTTTATTGGACAACTTCTGCATCATTTTAAACACGTTTTCCATGTCTACTGATGGCTCTTCCTTATTTCTAGTTAGTAACAAGGTTTTTTTATTAGTTGTTGGTTTTGTTTCCGCATCAAGAGCATGTTTAGCAATGTTGTCCACTTCTTCCTCCACCTTCCTAGCTTCTTCGAAATTTTCTATTAACATTCTTTTGACAAACATTGCTATAGGAGGGTTGAGTGTTGTTGTGTAATATTCTACTAAAGATTCTTCTGTGGGTTTAGCTGCCTCACTAAAATTATTTAACAGCGTAGTGAATCTTTGGTTGAATTCTTGAACCTTCTTTTTCTTTTCCATCCTCATGGATAATAATTATTTCATAAGTGTAGCAACGGTTTTCTGATTTCCATACTTTTTTAAGAAACATTTTTCGAATTCTTCCCGATTCGACATTGAACTAGCCTGCAAACTAAAATACGAGGAAGAAACCTTGGGTTCAAAAGTGTATGGAAAAATCCTACATACTACATCTTCATGTTGCACATTCAAAAGGCTCAAAGCTAAATAAAATATCTTAAGGTGATCTTCAGCAAAGATACCTTTCCCAGGATCATACTTAGGCAAAACTTTTTCAGGATTCTTAGGCAGATTATGAAATGGTCCAGCCAAATTCAGTGCTCCTCTTGCTCTCCATGCAGGTACAGCCATGGCTCCATGTGGAGAATCGTGTGGGATATGAGGTGGAGAATTTCTCGGGGTGTGAGGTTCTTCAAGATCTATATGATTTTCAGTTTCAATTTCTCCAAGAGGCTCCGTGTTTTCTTCTAAATTTAAATCCACTAATTCTTCAAAGTTCTGAACAAGAACTGAATCACGAGTGTACTGTCTTTCCCTTCTAGGAGCTCTTCTTCTAGGGAGAAAAGTAATTGCATTCAAACCACCGAACTGCTTAACATAAGCGTGGGTATGTCTTCTTAGGCTAGCTACTTCAGAAAAAGGTACAACGTATATCATTTCTTGCTGCTCAAGCTTAGAATTGGGATCTTCTTGATTTGTTATATCCAGATCTAAATTGTCCGAGATTGTTGTTTCAAGCGGGTTTCCAGTGGGATCTCCTCTTAGAGAAGAATCTCCTCTGCCAGCCATGCACTGGCATCCCTCCTTCTAGCGCCAAAAACTGTTGATGCCTCGAAAATCGTAGCATCAATCAAAAAAGGATTCTCCCCGGTAAGCAAGTCCAATTAGATCGCTCACCGTTTTGTGTGGGAAATCCGTCCAGTTAACGGTTTTGACTACCGTACAAGGTTTAAATATTTATATTCTTTTCATTGGTTGTGGCCTGATCCACCGTTTATGTATTTTATTTTAAAGATGATATGCAAGTGCTCTAAACTAAATGTAGGTAATCAAGCAAAGTTAATCTAAAACTGTATAAGCAAATCTAATCTATCCTTGCAAGGAGCAAACTGTAAATGTGAGTAATGAACTAAAGAAACATCTAAAGATCAAACAGATAGTTGTTTAATCATAAAGATGCATTTGCAACAGAATATAAAAGATATAAAAGATAGCTTTGATTTACTTAACACATTCCATTACTCATTTGAGATAAACATCTTTGCACAGGAAAATATGAGAACATTCATCACACAGAAACAATGCATAATAGTAAGGAATGATATCACAGTAATGTATAAACAACACAGGAATAATCCAACAAACATTTAATACATCTTTCAGGAAAAAACACAGTCCCCCAGGCTTTCTTTAGGAAAAATTCGAATTCCTTATACATGCAGTAAATTAGTTCACGTACAAGACAGAAAATGTCCTTTCACCCACCAAAAGTCCTTTCACTATCTTCTATTCCTCTATATATATCTTACAAAATGATTCCAGAGCTGCCAAGTGTACCCTAATCCTAGGAATCTTTAATTTGTCATTTAGTGCCTAATTACAAAATTGGAATGATCCGTGAAAGCCTTATACACAAAAGACAAAAAGGAGACAACTGTCTATTTATCTTCATGATTTAATAACAACAAAGGTAAAATTTCATCATATTGCTAGACAATTTTGACTACTGGGTCATCCTTCAAATGGCACATCTTCCTTAGCTAGAGATTTTTTCCCAGATGGCATCCCTGCTTCTACTGATGCTTTTCTCGCTACCTATTTATCAGCTTCGGCTATGTAACTGAACCAAATGCCTGTGTCCCTTATAACAGTATTAGTAGGAGCAAGAAGAAGAATTTTTATGGAAATCACGTGCTTGTCTAGTTCTGCTTCAATGTCTTGTACTTCTGCCACTGTAGTCTGGAGAGTTTCGTGGAGCAAGTGGGCATGTATGGAAGGTTGTACGATACACTGATGAAGATCATATATCGTTAGCACATCTATTCTCCTTACATATTCCATTTGGATGCTCATCTCACCCTTCAACTCAGATAGGCGTTGCTCTTTGCTTGAGAAATCTTCAAGGTTCTGGGGAATTGCTATTTTGCATCTCTCATGAACTTCATAAATCTTCTGATACAGGATGCTGCACTTTCCAATAGTTTCTTGACTCACGGAGATCAATTTTACACTGCATTTCTTACAAAACTCCATGAAGCCTATGTCCTCTTTAAAATTAGCCACATATTTGAAAGGGAGGTGCTTGGGTAAATCTGCCTTCACTTCTCTCCATTCCATCTGCTTCATCATATCTTCTTTTACCCATGTGTATTTTTTCTTGAGCCTAATCTCTTTCATTCTGTCTACCATGGCCTTAAGCCTGCAAATATCTTCAGTAAGCAGTTCCTATGACTCGTGCATTTGCTTAAGTATGTCGCAGGATTATTCATGAATGGGGGTCATGTCCATTGCTTTGTTGCTTGTTTGTTCCAGCTGCTCGACCATCAACTCCTTTTCCTCTTCTAATTGAATGATCTTGGCTTCAAATTCATTCTTTTCTCCTTCTACTATCATCATTTGGACTTCCAAGTGTTCATTTTCCTCCTCCAGGTGTCGATACTTATCTGAAAATTCTCTCTGATTTGACAAAAGGCGATTATATTTCTTCACCACTAGTTCCCTATAGGCCTGCTCATTAACCACAGTGAGCTGCAACATACGAGCTCTTTTCTTCGTTGCCTCAAAATCATCTACCATTTTGACCACGTTGTGCTCATTTGATTTCGCGGCAGCTATAGTAGCAGATGCCATAACCACAGGAGCATTCTGCATGCCCTACATAACAGTGGTTTCTCGTTGGGTAATGATGTCCGGGTGAAAAGGTTTCTTCAACCTTGTCTCTGTCTTTCGCACAATGGACTTCCTTTCCTTATCAAAAACAAATTTATCCCACTGGGACACAGTATGATCTTTCGATGGAGTGAAAGGGATTAGTGGAAGATCTTCTATAGGGATGTTCTCTTGCGCGGGTGGAGTCTGAACCAAATGGGATGAGTCTATATCCATGTCCTGTGTGTTAGACCCCCCGGCTTGTGCATCTTCGTTGGATTTATTTCTTCTTCGGCCTTAAGCTGCCCCTCTTCAACCACTTCTCTTTCTTCTTTCTCTTTGGTAGCTTCCTCTTTTCTTATATTCTCTAGCTCTTCATCACGTAGCCTCTGGGCTTCTTCTTTGTAAAGCCTAAGGGCTTCGTCTTCCCGAAGCTTCTCCTCCTGCTTCCTTTGCACCTTTCCGGCAGCTTCCTTTTGGATCCTCTCTGCTTTCTCTTTAATCCTCTACTCTTCATTGGTCATAGCTTTGGTTGCTTCCTTTTCCTTCCGTAGTTTGCCTTCTTGGGCGTCTTGGGTAGTGGTAGAACTAGAACTGGCTCCACCCTTGAGGTGACGACAAATTTGAAGTTTGGTCATGTTACTGATTCCCCTATACACTTTTTCGTCTTCATCATAGTAATGAGCATAATCAAAGTGAGCATGGACCTCTCTGCAATGTTCTGCAGCCTTGTTTTTCCTATCATTTATTTGGAAGACCACTTCCCCGAAGTGAAAGTCTCTTAAATCCTGAAAAAAATCTTCGGCCGATAAAACCTTTGAAAACTTATAAGCTCCAACATATAAAGGAAAAGGTAGAAAAGAATCCTTTTTCAATCTATTAAAAAATTCGCCAATTCCATCAAGAAAAACTTGTCTGACTGCCTCCTTGAGGACTATGAAATCTGTAGCATACTTGGGCAGGATATATGGTGGTTTGGAGTCTCCATACATTCTTATATAAGTACTCTTCTCTGAAAAATTGAAATCACTGTAGTTTTCCTTAACTTCCATGGAATTCTCAGATAAGCAATTGGGTTCTTCATTAAACATTAGCTCATACAAAGGTATGATTAATTCTTCACAAATGAGCTTGTATTGCCTTTTATAATTTTGGGCCCAAAGCATTTTATAGGCGGTGTACATTGGGGTATTGGCTTGATCCCAAATGCAACTCAACTTTGGGAAAGGAAGCTTTGCCAAAATACAATCTATGAGATAGGATGACATGTAAAATTTTGACTTCTTTAGAATCAACCCTTCTTTTGCAGCGGCTATGGTAGATGAAATACTATCCGAGAGGATATCTATCCAATTAAAAACTGTTCTCTTGAATGCCACATAATGAATTATGGGGACCCATTGCAGCCTATAAAAGGTTCTTTCAGCCATGCCAAAAATTCTACTTAACATAAGGGCAATCATCCGGAAAGGGGCCCTCAAATTTTGAACTTCATATTCATCACTATCCTTTTTCCTTAGCTTCTTTCCTGAGATTAATAGCTTTCTAGCCATTTCCAAATTATCCATCTTGAGCTACCCAAACCATTCGTCGTTCAGTTGTTGCTGAGGACGTTGTAACTTGTAAGCTCCTGCAATATAGGTTGGATGAAATGAGGCAAAAGCCTCTCCCTTGCTATCGGATAATACCCTTGAATCAGCGTTTGCATGTTCCAGGATCCATCCGATCACTTTTGAACATGGAAAAAGCTCCGGGCGCATGGAAGATTTAGATATACCAGAGCTTCTGATGTTTTGGTATAAGTATCCTTCCTCTAAGAGCACTCCAGGGATATCTTGGTCTCTTAACATGTGGTATATATCTCCCCACTTGGCTTCAGGAGGAACGCCTGTGAAAGACTTGGTGTCCTCGAATAAAGTTTCGATCCTTGCCTCCACTGATTCTGGTTTAGTCATCTTTGCCTTCTTTTTGCTACCTTTAGGAATCGTGGCTTAACCCTGTTCAACAACCATGCATGAGTAGATATAAGATAAATGATAACATAGACTATCAAACATTGGACTAGCATAACAACATGGATCAATTATATTTCAACGATATAACAATGGCAAGTTCTCACGATACCAAATGTGTTTTAAAATATAGACGGGAATTTAAGAGTTTGTACGAAAACGAGAACACAATGCTTCCCCTTAAGATGATAAGTGGGGCTTAAAAAGATGCTGCTGAATTCAAACGGAGACAAGAGTCCTAATCCTTTTCTCAACGAAAAGCGTGAGGGAGGCAATAGGTAAATGTGGTCAGGGAACGCTAATCATGGAAGTTTAAGGGACTGGAACCAAGTTGGCTGCGTCAATGACTACGATCTCAGTGCATGGGGACAACCAAACAATTCTAACAACTCGACTAAGGGCCATGAAACTATTTGCGGGGATGGTAATGCCGGCAAAAAACTCAACGATTAGCAACTGAAAGAGACAGAAAATAAGCGTTAGATAACCACCTACCTAGTAGAGAGGAGTTATGGCTGACGAAGGTTGACGATGATGCTACCTGGCTGGGTTGAAGTGGCTCGACGCAGCCTTGAACAAGGTTTGAAACAAATAGTCTACCAATAAGAAACTCTAAAATTCCCAAGCCCTATATATAATAGCTTGACATGTGTGGGAATTTAACTCGGTGGGTGAGGTTTTTAAAACGAGGTTTAAGGCGAGTACGGCCGGGGTCTTTTTGACACTTTTGGCATTAAATGTGACCGTCAAAATCGGACAGACTTGGTGAGTTCGCCTGACGGTTGCGGTGAAAACTGGTGAGTTTGGAGTGACGGGTTGCGGTGGAACTAGCCGAGTTCAACTAAAATGAGACGGTGAAATTTTGGCTTACTTTATCGGTGCAGAATGACAGGGCCTGCCGCAAGGAAAAGAAAGGTTCGAGGCCGCACTGCGTATGTTTTGGGCGAGTCCAAGCGATGCTGTGGCCAAACTTGGTGACTTCTTCCAACGTTGCAGTAGGATCGGGCGAGTTCACCCAATACGAAATGACTTCTCATTTTAACAAAAAACTATCCGCCCATTGTGGCCAAACTTGGTGAGTTCTTCCAACGTTGCGGCGAGATCGGGCTAGTTTTCCCGAAACTGGCAAGCACAAAAGACTTAACAAAAGGAGGCAGCCATTGCAGATGAACTCGATGAGTTCGTCCACCATTTCAGATCAACTTGGTGAGTTATTCCGACGTTGCAGATGAACTTGGTGATTTTGTTCTCCATTTTGGATGAACTTGCTGAGTTCGTCTACTGTTTTGGCCCAAAAGACTGAGTTTTACTTAGAAGAAAAGAGACAAAAAAAAACTCAAAAAAAAACTTGCCTTTCTAGAAAACTAAGTACAAAAAGACTTTCTAGGAAGTGTTTAGCTCCTAAGCAAACCTTTTCTAAAAACAAGAAGGAGGGGCCCCAAAATCACAAAAAATTTAGGGGGGATGTTGCAGCAACAACAAAACTGTTGCAAGTAAAAATCCCCTTGAGAATGAATATGAAGAGCTTATAGCATCATAATTTTTTCTAGGATCAACTTTTCAATCACCTATTGAACTGCATTGTAAAGTAGATCTCTTTGAATAAAAATAGGGGATCCATCCTCAAGAACCAAAGAATCCCTAGATAACCTCCATGAAGCTTATGCTTTGGTCTCTCACTGCTGTTGGAGAACTACATCAATGGAGGAGCAACCCCTTGTTGAATATTTTGAGCACATTCAAGAAGCAATAGGAAGCCTAAGAGGAATTTTTTTCCAGCTGCTTTCTGATAGAGATCACTTAATGGAGCTTGCAGAGTTGTATCATCACACATCCTTAAGGGGTGAATACAATATTGACAAGCTCACCTTAGATTTGGAGTCCACCCAGGATTCTTTGAAGAGTACTCACAAAACCCTTCAGGAATCTGAGCAGTATAATGAGCAACTACATGAGAAGTTGCAAGAATCACATTTCATTCCCTACATTGTAGACAATCATTCTTATATGTCTGATTTCATTCATGATGCAGAAAGGGAACTTCATGTGATGGTGGCACATGAAGTACAGTATGATTTGCATGTGCTTTAGGAGTTAGAAGACAAGCAAAATGAAGGCCAAGGACCTGCTCATTTCCAAAGAGATTATGAGTTGCTTCTAGGAGGGAGTTGCATGGTTTTGAAGGAGGCACATGGTCTCACCTTGGTTGAGCCAACCACAAGTCAGATGAATGATTGTTTACAAGAGTTGGTTCACTTTCCTTCATCCCACACACCTATGGAAACCAACACACATAGGGATGAAATTTGGATAAAGATATTTTTCCTATTGGGACCCCATGAGGAGCATGAGGCTCTCACATATCCCATTGATGACTTATTGGTCAATCCCCAAGGATTTACAAGTGCTCCATTCCATTCCCAGTTTGACATGCAACAATAGAGGCATCTCTCAGATGGCTCCATCATGCATATGAATGAATGGAAGTTCCACTCGGGCCAGCTGGGTGGAACAAGTTGTGGAATGTTGAGCCTTTGCACTAGAACAAGGATCACATGGGGAAGCTAAAAGAAGTTCATTTGGACCAATTATATGCCGTTTTTGTTCATACATTGATTGGTTGAGTGGAGAAATGTTAGAGGTAAGCAACCCCAAAGGTAAATTTATTGCTTGCATCATAAAATATTCATTAGACATAACATGTATCTCATGTGAGTAGTGGCATGAGCATCTATGGTATCTAGATGATGCTCTCAGTATTCTTGGATGGACATGGGTCACCACCTGTTCCTTGGGAAGAGTTGATATGATTTAGCCCCAGATTGAGGACTTCCATGTTTGGTGGGGAATTATCACTGATATTCATTTTTGCATTGGAAGTTATCAAATTCCAATGTGGTGGTGTGATCTTAGCATCATGCTTGATGATAGACACTCCCAAGTGATTTTGATGTTTCGGAGGATGCAGTTGAAATCTTGGGACCCTGGAATTCATTAGAGTGACAGAATTACAAAGGTGGCAGAAAAAATTTGGGTCATCACAGAGGAAGCAGTGGGATCCAGGCATTCTACTTAGTTATCCTAATTGGATTGAAAAATTTGTTAAAAAAAGAAAAAAAAAGAGTTCTTCATTTTGAGAATGACTATAATTAGAGTGGAGCAGCAGAAACATGATGGACCCTTGGTATTTCATATTGGATTGGAGGAATCCAATTCTAGACAGCCAACAACATATTTTGAGGAGTGAAGTCATTGGTTGGCTTCATAGTTAGTTGGATTTGTTTTCAATTGCTTGAGGACAAGCAATTTTGGGAAGGGAGGACTGTCAAGTCCCCAATTTTGGCTCATTTAGTTCCCATGGGTAAAGGGGACAAAATAAACCCTAAGGAGATAAATTTATTTCATTTTTTGTATGCTTAGAATAAAAATTATCCTAAGTCTAGTATAAATAATAATTTTATTAATTTTAATTATTATTATAAATAATTATTCCTAAATATTGAGTAAGTGGGCCAAGAGGGCGCCCTCATGAGGATAAGGTTGCTAAAATGGAACTGGAGGTAAGAAAATAACAAAATATGAAAAGCAGGGAAGGCGTAAGAAGTTGCCAAAAGTAGGAAATCAGAAACATCCAGAAAATCCAAGGGAGGGTGCATTTTCCAAAAGCATGCTAGTTGACAAATCAAGAAACATCCCAAAGAGTGCAATTTCCAAATAAGAGGCCATTTTACAAATCAAGAAACTATTTTACAAAGAAGGAAACATCTCAAGTCAAGGAGGGCGCATATTCTAAAAGGATGAAAAGCTGTAAGAGAGGAAAAGCAGGAAATCCTATCCACTCAAGGAGGACGAATTTGGAAGGGCTCTCACAGGTCACCAAGCACAACAACTTGCTCAGAAGGTCATCATAAAGTTTATAAAAGAATCCAAGCAAATCCTTTTCACAACTTTGATCATTATTGAATTTGTGTGTGAGCACTTTAGATTACCAAGGCAAGGAGATGTGCCCCATTCCTTCTCTTCAATTCTTCTTCTATGATATTATTCCTTCTCTTGAATCCATGGAAGTCTGATGTGCAGGTCCTGAAGTCCATTCAAGCTGATTCAAGAGTCAGAAGAATGAATATCAAGCATCCAGTTCGAAATCTCTATTCATTCCCTTCATTCAGTGGGAATAATGTGGAAGGGACGAAATGGAGGTTCTAGGTTCATCATTTATGAGAATTTATGGGTTGTTAGAGCTATTCCATTGAGTCCGGAGGGTCGTTTCCAGTAAGAAACTCCCTTTTTCTTGTTGAAAAAGGTGTTTGAATGACCAAGATACAACCATTCTCACCAGAGCCAAGGTTTCAGTGTTAAGGAGCGCACGTGTGAAATTTCAGTTGATGAATGCGCCCCTGAGCAGCTCATGAAGTTCAATGCACCCTCCATCTTCAGCTACCAGCTCTGATTTCATCCTCATGGAATATCCATTGCAGAACTAATCCTTCTTCTCCTCCTCCCATACTCATTCTCTTAGTTTGTAAGATCTCTTTAGAATTGAAGACTCCTTGAAGATCTAATTGTTCAAAATCCTCTAATTTCTGCTCAGGAGTTTCAATCTCAATTTTATGTTGTTAATAAAATCATTTCAGACACCTCACATACTTCAGAATTGAATTTTGTAATCCTCTAAGGCAGTTTGGATCAAGCAATTCAAAGACTAGCTCTTTAAGCACTTTTTATTGACTAGTTTTACCATTTTTGTAATTCAGAGCTATGTATGAGTAATTTTTCTGTTCTGATGGTTATTTACGAATCCTAAGACATTAATGGAGCATATCCAACCATTTTCCTGAGTATTTGAATCCCTCTCATCCTGTTTGGAAGAGTTTCTAAAACTACTAGTTGAGGAGTCCAACATAGCGCCCTTGTCTCTTTTGCTCCCAAAATCAGCCAAAACCTCCCAAATTCTCTTAATATTCCATCCAAAACTTAATTAGGAGTTTGAATTCTGATATCCACCACTGTTTACATTCAGGTGTAAGCAATTGAGCCTAGTATTCATATGTTGGAGTGCTCAGGAAGCCTCAAAGTAGACCTCAGCGACAACTGTTGTTTAAATGTAAATGGCCCCAATACTTTGTGTATAGGAATCAGAAGTTGGCCCTGTGTCTGATATGTCTGATGGTGCACATTCACCCATACATTTGGAAAAACCTAAATATCCCAAATTCATAACCCAGGAGGAATATGCTTGTGCCCTAAACTATCCTTTTCCACTAGTTCTATTAACTAGCCTTCGCCGGTGAAAAAGTTGTACTGTAAGTTTTAATTTTTGAGATAATATCATCTGATCATAGGTCAGGGATATTATATCATATTTATTTTCATCATCAAGAGATAGCATCCCTTCCACATGAGGATAATTGCATTGTAGAATCTTCTAGTGTTGATTTGGTTGTTGAAGATGCATTATGTGTTGTGGATTCATGCTACAAGCATTCTGAATTTTTACATCAGCCATTATAACATTATTTTTGGGAGGATGACAATGGAAAAAAAATAGAAAATTTAGTGGAGTATGTTCCCATGAGTTTCAACTCTTAGCAGGGTAGTTGAAGGTAAGCAAAAAGAATGTTACCACAACCATGAAAATTTTTGATGACACAAATGCCTTGGTGACAGATTATTGTTGGAGAGCTTCAGGGGTAGATGATAGTTTGAAAGTAGAATCTTCTCTTACAAATTTTGAAGCCATTTTAAAGGCAATGGAAGCCATGAAGACTAACTACATACACTTGATTTCTAATAGATGCCATCTTCTTAGGCTTTCCAAGATGTACCATTGTGCATTACAAGAAGAAGAAGGTGAAGTCGATAGGCTCACCCATGATTCCTTGAATATCACAGAAACACTTCAAGAATCAAATATGGAGGATCAACAACTTCATAGAGAGTTGGAAAGATCACACCCTTCCTCCTACACTTCAGGAAACTAGTTTTATATGGCTGATTACATTCATGGTTTGATGGAGGAGCCTAATGTGGGGGTTGAGCATGAGAAGATGTCATATTTTCAAGTACTTGAGGAGAGAGTTGACATGGATAATTTTGACCAAGTACTTGTTTTGCATTAGGAAGATAATGAACTACCTCTATGGGAGAGAGACTTAGTCATGGAGGAGACAAATGTCTACATTTTATATGGTCTAGCCAGCAAAGGAGGTTACCCATCCATGTATTGGGTGGATAGATGTATGACATATGCATATACACATTGGAGTCAGAGCATACTAGTCAATTTTCAATCTTGTGAGTAGCAGTAGAGGAATCTATTGTTGTTTTATGATTCCTTCATTATACATGGCAGTATAGCAGAAGAGATGTGTGAAAATCCTCACAGCAGATCTAAGAGATGATGTATACCTCACAAGAGTAATTATTATTAAGCAGGAAAATAGAAGAAGAGTGAACAATACAGTATAATGAGCAACAGAATAATATGGTACAGTAGAACTTAGATAGAAGCAATAATACTTCACACACACTAATTAATTAATCACAGTATGGACAAATAAATAGTACAATGGTAGAGAGGATTCAAATGCCTAAGGTGGCAATTCGAATTAGCCTCTCAGAGTGATCATAAGATCAATAGAGTGTCATCAGAGCACAACTAGATGTCCTCATGATCATCGGACCGCAACTGGAAGTATTCATCATCATCAGTGGAGTCATCAGTGCTCAAGTAATTGTCAACCATCAGTCAAACTAACTCTGGTAGGTGTAACTGAGTGTAACTCAATGTAACTGAGTGTAACTTATTGTAACTAAGTGTAACTGAGTGACAACTAGACTAGTAGGTGAAGAAGGGCGAGTTGCTCCCTAAAATCAAGGAAGAAGGGCGGATTAAGAAACTGGAGGGATAAAAATGAATAGTGAGAAGCTCCTGGGGGCTGGCTAACTGAGGGCTAGGTGCTAGACTAACGATTGGGATGCATGCAAACCCTAGAATGCATGCATGACTGAAAATGTAAATGATCAAAATACTGGTGGGACTAGGATGGAGTATAGGAATATCCTAACACCCCCCCTTAATCCATCTTGAGCCCTAGTAACTAAGACCAAAGCTCACCCAATACAGTGAATAATAACAATCAATAAACCAAGGAAGTGGGAAACTTTCATGGGAAACATACCCCCTCCTCAAAAAATAGACTGTAAGGCACACATAAAAATAAATGCTCCAAACTCAAGCATGTGTGATGCTTGGTCATATGTTTGGAGGTATCTTCTTCTTGGGAAGATGTGGATCATGCTCAAAAAGCATGTGCTTGTACTTGCTCTTTAAATCAAATGTGATGAGAACAAATCCAACAGTATGAGAATGATCCTTGAACTTGTGATTCGAATCAGCTGAGGTAGGATCAAATCTGTGAAAGTGTATATAGTCTTTTGTCTTCTCCTTCAAAACACCATGGGTAAGATTATGCCAAAAATAACTATTACATGTTTGCTTGAAATCAAAATCAGATTTAAGACTTAAAAAATAGTTTCTTGAGATCTCCTTTGAACCAGTAGGGGTGAGCTCAAAACTATCATATGCATGAGAAATTATCCTAAGCAGTAATTGCTTAGAATCCAAATTAGATCCAAGACTTGAATCATGATTTCTTGAGATCTCCTTTGAACCATGAGAGGTGAGATCAAAACCAGTAATTGCATGAGAATTTATCCCAAGCGAATGGCAATGGCCATAATCTTCAATAACCTTCTGAAAGCATGAATTTATGATCATATAGTAGTATAAAAGAGGAGATAGCTGGAGAGGAGCGAATGCATTACCTTTAGTAGCTGTTTTGACCTCTGAAATAATCATGTGATCATGATGCAAACCAACATACTCTGGTGCAAGAGAGGATTTAGGACCTTTTGCAATATCTAGAGTGTGAGCTGGCACAGAAAGAGAAGAAAGTGTGAGCATGAGTGGAGAATCTGCAAGTTCTTTGTCAACAATTTCAATATGAGATGATACTGGTTCATGATCTGAGAGACCATCAAGGGGAGCGAATGCATCACTTTGCTTGCTTTTGAATGGGTTAGGACCAAGTCCTTCATTCTTTCTGCCAAATTTTTCATCCAGGTGAGCCCATATCTCTTTTGGAGTCCATAACTCCTATGGAGTTTCAACACCATTACGGTATTTGAATTAGAATCTCTGGCGTGCAAACAAAGAAAACATTATTGCTGCAAAGTGCATGTCACTTTTATTTAACTAGTCAATCTTCTCTTCAGGGGATTCAAACTCTCTTTCAAAATAACAATAAAAAAGATCATGGATCTTCAAGTCTGCTATCATTCTTGGTTTCCATTCATCATAGTTGAGTGGATCAAGAGGAGTAATTCCTAATGAATACATTGAAGCTGTAGAGGACCTGCAGTGAGGATAAATTCCAGTGAGCTCAGTCTGCGTGAGAGGAAGAACGTAATGGATGAAGAATTTCCTTAAGCAACATTTCGTGGGGGTTTTCTTGCCCAACAAGCCAAAAATACGATTTTCAGGTTGATGGCTTGCCCATGTACGAAATCTGACTGCCATACTTCTCCAATCCCAAGACATTAACTGCCCCAACCAATCTTTGGAAGAATTAAATGATTGGGTGCATGAGACAAAATGGATAGTTAAGAGTTCATGGGTTTTCTTATTGACACATGGGCTGACCCTAGTGGCTCAAGGGTTTGGTTATTTCCCCTCCCTATTCCTTGTAGAATCATGCCCCATCGTTTTGTTGCATTGCATAGCTAGTTGTGGGTTTTTCCATTAAAATTCGTATTTACATGATGTCTTATTTACATTGTGCCCATCTCGCACAAGAACCATAGGCATCTATTTTTAATTGCCGATAAAAAAATGCTAAGTCAATGGTGGGGCCTTGGCCTTGAGCTCCTCACCATGATCAAATTACAATATTTACATCATTTACGATTTAATACAAAGGGGATCAGAATGGGGACATTACAGATGTGACTCATGGAATTGACAAGACTCGAGGACAAACAAATTATCCAAGTACTGAATGCAAATGCAAACGAATGCCATGTTCAAGAATGACTATATACTGCCACTAAGGTATTTAACACAAACACTTTCCTTTTTCCCCATCATGAATGATGAGTGCCTCATGTGTTTTTTAACAAGCTTGATGAGGGTAACCAGATGCTCAGTATAGCTCATCTCATAGATGATTCCAATCCCAAATGTTTTACGAACCTAGGAAAGGAGGGGTTCGTCCCATAATGGGCCCTTCAATGTTTAAAATTTAACGAGTCCAGAGAAGGAAAAGTCGACATCATTTCATGTTTAGAGAGTCTGAAAATAACTAAAGGAGACTCCAATGGTTCTTTTTCGTAAAGTTAGCCTCATTGCCTGAAAAAGGGTAAAACAACACAGGAGAGGAATCTTCCAGCCATGGTTGGTTGGAGTATTCCTTTTTCGTAAATAATGCTTCCTGGTCCAAAAAAGGGGTAAACTATCACCAGAAAGATGATCATTCAAATGCTTTTACAAGCGTGAAAGCATCAAGTTCGCTTGGCAATATTTTCCTATTTAGGGAGTCTGAAAAGAGCTTAAAGAGGACTCCATGAACAATTTTGTCATGGTTGATGACCGAATACGACAAAGGAAAAAGTAAACTCGGCACAGTCCTTTTCTGTAAATAGTCTAGCGAGGCCGGATAAAGTGATAAACCTATACTCGGTAGACACACCTTTTTAACTTAAATTTTTAACGAGCACGAGAATGGTATCAAAAGCACTCAAAATATTTTTCATGTTTGAACCAGAGCATGAAAAAGTAAAAACTAAGCTCGAACCACTTTTCATGTTTTAACCAGAGCACGAAAAAGTAGAAAGTAAGCTCAAACCACTTTTCATGTTTCAACCAGATCACAAAAAAAGTGAAAAGTAAGCTCAAATACTATCTTATTGTTTTTAACGAGCTCGAAGATATGTTGGAAGAATGCTCATGATGCCTGCTTCATTTTTTAACGAGCTTGTAACAGAAAATTAACTATGCTCGAGGTAATTTTCATGGTTTAATGAGCTCGAAAACTAAAAAAGGAAAGTATGCTCGAAAATGTTCCCAATGGTGGACTTTTTCCCAACATGGCATCCAGAGGTTGGTGTGTGCCCCCAGCATGATTGCTAGAAGTAAGTGACTTAGCTCCAACGTGGTGTGGAGAGGCGATTGATTTGACTTCAACGTAACTTCTAGAGGTTGAAGACATGCCCCCAAGCTTCATTTCATTCGCCTAACACATAGGCGGGTGAAAAGGAGGTTCAGGTACTAAGTCTACGAGGAGACTCGACTCAAAGGGAAAGGATATGTTTCATTTTTTAACGAGCTTGACACAAGATTAGAACTCTGCTCACGGGAACCTATTTCATTTTTTAACGAGCTTGACATAGAAAGGGAACTATGCTCACAGGTTAAGGCCCATTGACGGGTTCCTTCCCAACATGATTCATAGAGGTTGGTAAATGCCCCAGCATGATTGCTAGCGGCTTAACATGGTGGTGTTCCTTCAACATGATTGTTGATGGTACAACATGTGGCATGCCCGCCAAGCTTCATTTCGTCTGAAAATGATGCTTGATAACTCAACTACCAACCTGGCTACTAATATGAAAATGTTCGCCAAGGGGGGGAAAACGAGAATCAAATGAAATGAAGGTTCAAATTCTAACTCTAGTGAGAGACTCGAACCGATGGGAGGGAGATCTATTTTATTTTTACACAAGCTTAAAATAGACAACAACTATGCTTGAGGGGGCCCATCTTATTTTTTAATGAGCTTGAAATGGAATAAAACTATGCTCGAGGGGGCCCATCTTATTTTTTAACGAGTTTGAAATGGAATAAAACTATGCTTAAGTGGATGGTTTCATTTTTGTGCAAGCTTGAAACCAAAGATAAAATATGCTAGAGGGGTTTATCTCATTTTTTAACGAGCTTGAAATAGAATAAAACTATGCTCCAATGGATTGGTTTCATTTTTGTGCAAGATTGAAACCAAAGGTAAATTATTCTAGGGTGGTTGGTTTCATTTTTTAACGAGCTTGAAAAATAACATAAACTGTGCTTGTGGGAAACTATTTCATTTTTTAATGAGCTTGACATAGAACGGGAACTATGCTCATGTGAAATGGTTTCATTTTTATGCAAGCTTGAAATCAAAGAGAAACTTTGCTTGAAGGTTGGTTTCATTTTTTAACGAGCTTGAAACAGAACATAAACTATGCTCGTACCCCCATCCTTAGGGGGAAGAAACCAAGAAAACATGTGGAACATTCAGGTAAGTCTGATGACTAGGAGTCATACGATGAGTGGGTGTCACAAAAGAAAGCTGATCAATGGTCACAACATTCCCATGATGAGGAAAATACATCACTCGAAAGAGCGTGGACACTACAGCTTTCATAGCATATAAAAAATCACATCCAAGGAGCATATTGAAATCTAAAGGACCTTGGACAACCATGACATCAACATAAACAGTTTTAACTCTCAACGTGATAGGTAACTGCGGGAGAATACCTAAAGGTCTGGTAGGCCTTCTATTAAAAGCCAAAATCTAGTCAGTGACTGGCACAAGTTGAGGCAAACCTATAGCTTTCCAAGTAGTTGAGGATAAAATACTAACATAAGCTCCCTCATCAACTATCGTACGAAATATTTCCTTATCGAAAACTCCTACAGATATTTGAAAAGGAATACTCGAAGGAAGACGAGATTCTGTTAGACCATTCCAATCAAAGGAAGTGACCTCAGTACTTGGGGGGGGTCCTGTAGGAATGGACAGGATCTCCCCTTTCCTAGGAAATTCTGAACTGACTAGGAAAACATCAGCAGTTTTCAATTCACTCTCACTTGGAAGATAAGAATGAGATGAATATTGTGTCATGGTGACTGTTTTAGTCTGGACTTTCTCCAATGAAAGAGTGGGATCGAGTGGGGATGAGATCGACTCAATCACTTCACTCTCCGAAGGAAGAGTGGGATCAATTACGGATAAAATTGAATTGACCACTTGGTCAACCAGCGGGGGGTTGAGGGACAACTTACTATCGCTTGTTGGAAGCACCTGTTGAGAACTAGTAATATCTTCCAACCATCGTGAAGCTTCATCCATGCTTGGACAAAGGTAAGTACGATGCAAGCCCTTGCATATCCAGCAAGGGTATGTGGCTCTACCCTTCTGACCCGTCACCAATGGGTCACTGGTCGAGGGAGTATCATTAACATGATGGTTAGAGGTTGATGTTACAAGCGGTTTGGAGTTTTTAGACCACACTTCTGACACACAGGAAAGACTAGGACAATTCTTGAGAAGGTGATCACCCTTGCAAAGTTTGCAAGGGAACTTTGGCTTACGAGGTGTTCTCATAGAATGAGTGCCATCAAAGGTAGATGGTTGACGCTTGGTCTCTTTCTTATCTTTCTTCTTCTTAATCTTCCCTTTCTTCTTCTTCACACCGACCTTCTTACTAACATCAGAGTTTTCAGTAGGAGAAGAAGAAGAGATGGAAGCCGATTCAACTTTCGACGAAGAAGGAGAATGGTCACCATGAGATTGATGCTCATGTGATGAAGTACCTAGGTTCAACGCAATTGGTGCACTTGGTGTAACTGGATTGGAGAATAACCATACTGTTAATCCTATCGTCAATCCAGGAAGACTCAACGTAGCCATAAAGGGAGGACCCGCAGTTCCACAAGGGGAATAACAAATGGCATACCATGGAAAGGTGCCTCCTGTTTGGTATTCCCGGAAGAGTCTTCCATATCTAGACTTCCTAAGAGTCTCTAAAGTACCACACAAGTAAAACACTACTCAAGTCTAAAAGCCACAAGCAAACTGTGTGAATAGGAGTGGATTCAAAGTCTAGAACCTCACGAGATTATCAAGTCATCGCAAACCGCTATATATTGCAGGGTCCAACAATATGACGCGACAAGGAGGATTGGGACCGTACCCTTGCCTGCATACCCAATTACCTAGACAGTACGTGCGTGCTAATCTCCCTGAGTGCTGTTCTTAGTGTATTGCTTTGCCAAGATGGCCAAATGGTTAACTCGGTTGGTTTCAGGAATCCTAAGGGTGTCTCCTGATATACGCAAGGTACATGGGAGCTCAAATCCGTAGTGGTGCTGTTTAATGCACAGCCGTTGGCACGAGACCTTTCGATATACGTGTCGAGTACATGATACACCCTTCGATATACGCCAAGTATGGATTATGGTACTTGGTGGGTACATGAAGGAGCTCGATATACCGATGTACACAGAAGACTACAATACCCCCAGACTACAGTGCTGGCAAATAACAATAGCTTCCACGCTTAACGACGTCGTAACACATCTCTAACTTACACAGAAGTTCCTAAATGACTTTAACCTAAGCTAGCGTTAATTTTATCTTGTACGTTTAGGTGGATGCATGAGGTGAGTACATAAATGTAAACATAATGCAATCCTCAACTACATGATAATGCACATTTTCCTTTCCTTTTCAATGAAAACTACTTAAGGTAGGGAGAGATTTTTCTTTCTTTCAAACCAAAAGTACTTAAGTAGTAGCGAAAAGAAGAATTCCTTCCTAGAGTGCAATAACTCTAACTTTCTGCAATAATCAGCTAAAGAGCGCAAATAAAATGAAAGATGCAACTAATCTTAACAATGTGTAAGACAAAATGATGAAGCACTTTTCAATTTTCAAATGCATGTACCAAAAATGAAATTTGATAACTCAACGCTTTTCATATCTATATACAGAAAGTGAGAAGATACCTACAGCACTCTAATCTTTCAGAAATTCCCAAAGAAAAATGGCAAGCACCCAAACAACTCAAAGGCACTCAAGAGAGGCTCAAAATCTACCAAATGCAATAATTATAACTCATTTCCTATCTTTTTACACTTGAAAAAGACACATCTAAGCTATGGAAGAAGGATTCCACTAACGTTTCCAATCAAATGCAAGACAAAGATAAGCACTTAACAATCTTATCTAACTCAAATGCACACAAATCTAAAACAAGCCTTTCTTCTTCTTATGAGTGTAAGACCACAAATGCAAAAATGATCAAAATAAAGCAAGAAGAATACTTATGTTTTCCAAATTCATGAATATAGAAAAAGAGTGACAAATTCAATCTTTTCTTTGAACTAAAGTGGAGACAAAGAATCAATCTTTCCCAAAAATTATTTAATAGCTCAGCATGTAAAGGAAACAAGATGCATAACCCAAGAAAGAGAGGCTCAAAAAGACGTGGACATCCCACACTCTTCAAGTCTTTAAAACAAGTCAAGCACACCAAACCAAAAAGATCTCAAAACCTTGAGATGGGTCAAAACGACTGAAGAATGCATGATTCATGGCCCCCCATTTTGCTTAAAAATGAAAGAAAAATACTAGTTTTTACTCAAGGGGCCAAACATGAATCCAAAACTCAAAAGACCTAAAAACCAATACAAACAAGCCAAACAAAACACACAAATCAAAGATGGGATCTCTGGCTGGATCTTGCAGCACGTAGGAGTTCATACATCAAACCAAGGCTCAGACTATCAAACAAGAGGATGGATGTCTGTATGCCAAGCATTGACCGATCGACGCACTCTGTTTGTGTAGACAGTGCGACGTCGCAGGTTACCTATACGAGATGTGCGACGGTGTGGCAGTTCACTAAAGCACAGGATGCGACGAGAAAGCTATAGTCAAAGGAAAAAGACTCATGAAGACATAGTGTCGCTCTGTTTTCACTACCTAGGTGCGATAGGTGAGTTCTAGATTCAAAAATGAATCAGATCTCTCAAGAATGAACCACAAACAGGTTTGAAACTAGGTTATACAAAATCAAAGGAAGAAGATCAGGATCTTCAATGTGAAGATCTGACAATGGAATCACTCCAAAGAAGGAAAAATGACAAAAATGATAACAAGGCTTGTGTCAAGCAATCAACTGAAAATGACTCATATTAACGACTACTAGACAAGGATACTCGCCAATATGGTCGCTAGATTTGCTGATGGACAATCCACTCGACCGGAGGCGAGCCGGATATCCCTAGATCAATGCGAGTCTAGAACAAATAAAATAGACTACAAATGTGTTTCCTAGATCTACTTAAGGATCAAGTACTAGATGTCTTACCTCTTTGATTCGCTATCCTTTCTCCCGCTATGTTTATCCATGTCCCACGGTCGTCAGATCCAAGCTGCAATACCTGTCAAGACACAAAAAAGAGAAACGAGTAAAGAGCATCTATACAATAAGAGATCTATGTAAACAGTTAAGCAGGTAAACAACACAACATCATCGTACATAAGAGACAATATTGGTGGAAAGCATTTGTATTACTACAAATAGAGGAGTACATGATAGAGATATAGAACTACAACCAATGAATTAATGTAGCAGCCCTTCTCCACACAAGCCAATTTCCGAGCCCTTCTAAGGAAGCATGAGAGTCTCCGAGAGGTGAGTGAAAGTGTCCAAGAGAGATTTCACCAGCATGTAGATACCATAGTCTTCCTCCCTTTGGTATGGGAGTGAGCCTCACATATATAGGACTAAGTGGATGAGGTTATGGATAGGATAGGATGAGAGATAGGGGATCTTCCCAATAGGCTAGGGGTCGAGTACCAGCTCTCCAAGAGATCAAGGATAAGCCCCTAAATGGGCAAGCTTCGAGAAAGATCTCGAAATGGCTATTTTTTCCATTAACAGACCTCATCGCACACTGCTAGAGAGCAACCTGCGACGTCACATGTTGCTAGTGTGCAACCTGCAATGAACTCTCAAAAGGTTGTACAAATCCTCCAAATGAATACTTGGTCCAGATGAATTCAGGGATGTATACACAATGGTCAATATGACGACATTATCACAACGGTCATCATGACAATACTTGGTCATAATGACAGTACTTGCAACAGTCATGATGACGACACTACGTCATGACGACGACACTTGCAACACTTGCGACACTTGCACAAGGGTGACGACATTTTGGTGTAACAGAATGCCCCCCAAAGCATGAATCTATTAAGGATGTACAAGTGAAATGTTGTGATAGAAAAAATGGCAAAAGACTTGTCAGACGAAGGACGCTGCTGCAGTACAACTGACTTTCAACTGACAATATCATATGTAGTACAACACGGCTGTCGACCAATACATTGCAGATCCATGGGAGTAATGATCGACTGAACACAATCATGGCTACTAGACACAAGCGTAGATCCATGATGAGATGATAACACAGCCATGACCAATACAAAAGTGGATCCGTGTAATATGAATCAATACAAACTCCATCGCAACTTGGGTAAAACATGACTTCCCAGGGTCTTCAAGCTGAACTCGCAATGACACGAATCTATCCATGTGATTACAAATGTTTTGACGTCAGACATGGTAGAAACCACTTGATTATCAGTCATTGAGGTGAACCATTAACAAGTGCGAGGGAGATCACCATTAATGTCAATGATTCCCAAGGTATCATAGTACATATCATCGAGCGTGAATAAATGAGTTGACGTTGAACGCAAGATGAAATATTTCAATCAAGAGTCAATGATGTGAACTCATGACGAAAGCGAGGTAACCTGCCATTGAGGCATGCAGGGCCAAGGTACTTGACTGGTTTCTAGATTCAATCCTTGGATGATGAGTTGAAGTCGACAAGGATGAATCAGTCGAAGGAAGGCCATAATGAATCCCCCATCAATCGACATGAAACACGACAAAAAATGTGTAGAGTGGATCGGATGGTACAATAACATGCAAGACTGAATCAGAGTAGACCAACATGATCGAAGGTATACTGACTGCAGATGATAAATGATAGACATATTCTTGAACATGGGCATGGCACAACTTGGCAGTATTGACATGACGAGAATGATACCAATCCCTAATGCAACTGATGGTGGAAGCATTCTTTGGCTTATCCAAAGGAGCGACGCGACTCATGGAATTGACAAGACTCGAGGACAAACAGATTATCCAAGTACTGAATGCAAATGCAAACAAGTGCCATGTTCAAGAACGACTATATACTGCCACTAAGGTATGTAACACAAACACTTTCATTTTTCCCCATCATGAATGATGAGTGCTTCATGTGTTTTTTAACGAGCTTGATGAGGGTAACCAGATGCTCGGTATAGCTCATCTCATAGATGAGTCCAATCCCAAACGTTTTACGAACCTAGGAAAGGAGGGGTTCGTCCCATAATGGGCCCTTCAATGTTTAAAATTTAACGAGTCCAGAGAAGGAAAACTC
This sequence comes from Larix kaempferi, assembly GCA_027924585.1. Lineage (NCBI taxonomy): Eukaryota > Viridiplantae > Streptophyta > Pinopsida > Pinales > Pinaceae > Larix > Larix kaempferi. The sequence goes on from BSBM01000792.1 coordinate 16,020,979, forward strand.
GGCGTCATTTCATGTTTAGAGAGACTAAAAATAACTAAATGAGACTCCAATGATCCTTTTTCGTAAAGTTAGCCTCATCGCCCGAAAAAGGGTAAAACAACGCGGGAGAGGACTCTTCCATCCATGGTTGGTTGGAGTATTCCTTTTTCGTAAATAGTGCTTCCTGGTCCAAAAAAGGGGTAAACTATCACCATAAAGACGATCATTCAAATGCTTTTACAAGCGTGAAAGCATCAAGTTCGCTTGGCAATCTTTTTCTATTTAGGGAGTTTGAAAAGAGCTTAAAAAGGACTCCATGAACAACTTTGTCATGGTTGATGACCAAGTACGACAAAGGAAAAAGTAAGCTTGGCACAGTTCCTTTTCCGTAAATATTCTAGCGAGGCCGGATAAAGTGATAAACCTATACTCGGTAGACACACCTTTTTAACTTAAATTTTTAACGAGCACGAGAATGGTATCGAAAGCACTCGGAATATTTTTCATGTTTTAACCAGAGCACAAAAAAGTAAAAACTAAGCTCGAACCACTTTTCATGTTTTAACCAGAGCATGAAAAATTAGAATGTAAGCTCAAACCACTTTTCATGTTTCAACCAGAGCACGAAAAAAGTGAAAAAGTAAGCTCAAATACTATCTTACTATTTTTAATGAGCTCGAAGATATGTTGGAAGAATGCTCATGATGTCTACTTCATTTTTTAAGGAGATTGTAACAAAAAATGAACTATGCTCGAGGTAATTTTTATGGTTTAATGAGCTCGAAAGCTAAAAAAGGAAAGTATGCTCAAAAATGTTCCCAATGGTGGAATTTTTCCCAACATGGCATCCAGAGGTTGGTGTGTGCCCCCAGCATGATTGCTAGAAGTAAGTGACTTAGCTCCAACATGGTGTGGAGAGGCGATCGATTTGACTTCAACGTAACTTCTAGAGGTTGAAGACATGCCCCCAAGCTTCATTTCATTCGCCTAACGCATAGGCGGATGAAAAGAAGGTTCAGGTAGTAAGTCTACGAGGAGATGCGACTCAAAGGGAAAGGATGTGTTTCATTTTTTAACGAGCTTGACACAAGATTAGAACTCTGCTCATGGGAACCTATTTCATTTTTTAACGAGCTTGACATAGAAAGGGAACTATGCTCACAGGTTAAGGCCCATTGACGGTGTTAGGAACCCATGTCTTTACTTTGTTAGTATATTGTTGTTGGATGCATATCCTTTGTAAGTCGTCCCGTAGTATTTGTTGATCAATATTTTGTGTTATTGTTGTTGGCGCATATGCTTTGTAAGTCGCCCGTAGTATTGTTGATCCATAGTTTGTAGTGGCCCATGGTTTTGAACCATAGTATTGGCGCCTAGACTTAGTATATAAGTGTGTGTTGAGACCTATGAAGGACCGTGAAGTTATTTGTATTGAGCTTGCTCATAGGAGGTTTCCCCCTCGAAGTGGCCTGTGATCAATATAAAAGTGATTCTGAGTTCTGTCATTTCTGCTATTTCACATATTCTTATTAATTAATTGTTGCAGGTGCATCACATCTGGTATCAAAGCCTCCACCCAGGTTCAAGTCACAGAGTGGGTGGCAACGTCGGCATTGCAGTGTTCGCCCGAGGCTCGTACGGCGCAAAGGGGACACCACCGTACGGGCGCATATCTAGCCCAGAGTCTGGACTGCGGAGCGTGGTGGGATGTTAAGATCCTAATGGACGGCCTTTACTAACACCTCGGGGTTTTGGTGTAACGGTTTGTATCATCTGGTATCAGAGAACTTTCTTGGGCTCGCTGAGTGAAATTTCTGCCAAATTTTTTTTTCGCATCTATTGCAGGTTCGGATTTGGGAATAATCCTTATCCGCTTAACTGTGGGAAGTATTTGGGCATAAGCCCTAAAAATCATTGTGAGGAGTACCACAGGAACCCCGAAGTACCTGACCCATTGAGAGGACCTGCCAGCGAAAAGGGAAACGACCCCTACCTGATTGACTAGTTCCCACCTGTGAGGTAAACCAAGAGCTGTCGTTTGTGGCAAAGCGATTATCAGTTTTACCTGAGCCGTGGAGTGAGGGGTACTGCCCCAATACACAAGCCATCAGACAGCATTGGTAGCTGAGTGAAACCCCTGAACTGTTAGGAAGCCGCACATACCTGGGGTCCATATCTATTTTCAGCTGAACTGTTGTCGATCACTGTTGCGTCGTTTCAGATCCATCCGTTCAGATCCATTCTGTAAGTCGTTCCAGATCCAGCCGTTTTCAATCCATTCGGCACTATTCCAAAAAAAAATAAAAAAATAAAATAAAATAAAATAAAAAAATTTCTCCATATCTCCCTTGTTTTCACTCTGTTTCCCTTGAAAATTTTCGGGGAATCCCTATCATCCCATTTTGCATATTTCATTCCTGAGGACCCTATCCCTAATTCCCCTTCCCAAATCCCGAAATCCCACATTTGTCTATTTTTAGGGTTTGCCATAACTCCCTCAGATTTCACCCAATCACCTTCAAATATTACCACAGAATTCATTTCTAAATTCTGCTTATTTGTCCCCCTCTGCCAAATTTTCCCATTCTTTCACCCCGCTTTTGAAATCCTCATTTTTGCTTCCCTGTCTATTCGACAGTGTCCAAAACCTAGTCAAACCCCAATTACCCTTCATATTTTTTCCCAAATCCAGATTTTCCTTTACTGAAGCAGTTTTTGTTTTTGTTTTCCTACCCAGGAAACCAAAAAAAAAAAACTCCTGGTTATGGTTGTCACCCGTGCAGGAGCAAAAACCATGGAAGACACACTTGCAGCCATCCAAGCCAAACTCCAGGATCTGGATGAAAAATTTCTCATTCTCCATCTTGAACATTCAGCTATGAACAACAAACGACAGTCCGAGTCTTCATCAGATAATGGGTTCTCTTCTTCCAGCAATTTCCATGGTCCGAAGCTTGATTTTCCTCGCTTCAATGGTATTGATCCAACTGGATGGATATATCGTGCAGAACAGTATTTCAATCTGCATAATACTTTTGATGTCAACAAAGTTCCGCTGGCATCCTTTCATTTGGAACAGGAAGCTCTTCAATGGTACCGTTGGTACATCAAGGCTCATGAAGAGCCAAAATGGCCAGACTTTTTTCAGCTCCTTTTGCAACAATTTGGTCCTAGTGCTTTTGATGACTTCACAGGAGCCCTCACTAAACTTCGCCAAATTGGTACTGTGAGAGAGTATCAAACCGAATTTGAGAAACTAGCCAACCACACTGAAGGATTGTCTGATGACTTTTACCGGAGTTGTTTTATCAGTGGTCTAAAGGATGCCATCCGCTCTGAGGTCAAAATGTTCTGTCCCAACACAATGATGGAAGCCCTAGGGTTGGCTAAGTTGGAAGAAGACAAGATTGCAACCCAACAATGCTCCAATCCCACTTTTGTTCCCTTCCGAAATATGGGTTCTCAACGACCACCTCTACCGCAGGATCCTCGACCAACTCCTATCAAGCGTTTGTCTGAAACAGATATGCAAGCACGCAGAGAAAAGGGGCTTTGCTATAATTGTGATGAGAAATTCACTCGGGGACATAGATGTGTTCAGCAAAATCTCTATCTCTTGGATGTGGATTCTCCGCCTGCCTCTGAAATTGGTGACGAAGATCCAGAAACATTGGATGCTCCAGTTGACATTCAGGAACTGCCTATTGACCCTCTGTCTCAGGATGACCAGCCAGAGATATCTCTCCATGATTTAGCTAGAATCACCACCCCCCAAACAATGCAGGTCAAGGGTTACTTCAAGAAGATCCTCTTACAATACTCATTGATTCTGGTAGCACTCATAATTTCATTGACCCTCGGATCGCCAAACAAGCTGATTGTTTTATCCATCCTTGCTTCAACTTTGAAGTCATGGTTGCCAATGGGGGCACCTTATCTTGCAAAGGGAAGTGTCGAAATGTGCGTATCTCTATGGGAGATTATACCTTGCACTCTGACATGTTTTCCTTGACCTTAGGCGGATGTGATGTGGTTTTGGGTGCTCAATGGCTACGCACACTTGGCCCTATCTTATGGGATTTTGCTGAACTTTGGATGCAGTTTTCCCTCAATGGACAAAAACACACATTGACAAGATTACAACCAGTTTCTCTCAGCATCATCAGTTCACATTGCATGGAAAAAATCCTCAAGAAGAATTCACATGGTGTCATTGCTCAGATCCATTCCATTCAGATGCAACCCTCAGCGGTCTCCACTGCTCCTTTGGATCTACAACAAATTCTGGATCGATATACAGGTGTCTTTGCTGAACCAGTGGGATTGCCACCTTCTATGCCAGAATACCATCGTATTCAAATCCTTCCGGGCAGCGTTCCTCCCAACATCAGGCCCTATCACTACCCATTTCACCAAAAAATGAAGATTGAAATGCTCATTCGGGACTTATTGAAGCAAGGTATTATTCTCCCAAGCACTAGTTCTTTTTCTTCTCCAGTTATTCTTGTCCGCAAAAAAGATGGGTCATGGCGCCTCTGCATTGACTTTCGAGCACTTAATCACCTCACCATCAAGGATAAGTTTCCAATTCCTGTTGTTGATGAGCTTCTTGATGAGCTTCATGGGGCTCACTTTTTCTCCAAGTTGGATCTTCGTTCTAGGTATCATCAAATTCGGGTTCATGAGGATGATGTCCCTAAAATAGCTTTCCGCACACATGATGGCCATTATGAGTTTCTGGTCATGCCCTTTGGCCTCACTAATGCTCCTTCCACATTCCATGCCTTAATGAATAAAATATTTCGACCCTGCTTGCGGAAATTCATTCTGGTGTTCTTTGATGATATCCTCATCTACAGTAAAACATGGGATGAACATCTCCAGCATCTGGATCTTGTCATGCAACTTTTCTCTGACCATCATCTCCATGCCAAACAGTCTAAATGTGTTTTTGGACAGAAGGAAGTTGAGTATCTTGGGCACATTATCTCAGCACAAGGGGTTCGCGTGGATCCTACCAAAATCGGTGCCATGAACAATTGGCCGCATCCTCAGACACTCAAGATCCTTCATGGTTTTTTGGGGTTGAATGGCTACTACCGTAAGTTTGTCAAGGATTATGGGAAGATTGCAGCTCCATTAACTGATCTATTGAAAAAGGATGCTTTTACATGGACACATGCTGCTCAGTGTGCATTTGAAAAACTAAAACAAGCTATGTGTACTACACCTGTTCTAGCCATGCTCGATTTTTCCAAGCCCTTCACTATTGAGAGTGATGCTTGCGGTAATGGACTTGGTGTTGTTCTCCTTCAAGATGAACACCCCATTGTGTTCACCAGCAAAGCCCTTTTAGGTAAGAATTTAGTTGCCTCTACCTATGAGAAGGAAATGATGGCTATTTTGCATGCAGTACAGAAGTGGCGCCCATACCTATTAGGGAATCATTTCTGCATCAAGACTGATCACCAAAGTCTGAAATATTTCTTGGAACAGCGTGTCTCCTCCCTGGCACAACAGAAATGGGTTAGCAAACTCATGGGTTATGACTATGAAATCACTTACAAGAAGGGTAAAGACAATATTGTGGCAGATGCTCTTTCTCGCACATTTGATGCCCAAGGTTCTCTTTCAGCTATTTCTATGCCTATTCCAAATTGGTTGCAATCTGTTCAACAGGTTATGTCAATGACTCTTCCTTATCTCAAATCATTCAACGCTTGACCAACAACCCTTCTATTGTACCACATTACTCTTGGGATGGTGCTTCTCTGAGATACAAGGGTCGTCTGGTGCTTCCCCAGAGCACAGATCTTCAACAGGCTGTCTTCTATGAACTCCATGCTTCTCCATCGGCAGGGCACTCTGGGTTCCTCAAAAGGTATGAACGGGCACGGCGTAACTTCTTTTGGCAGGGCATGAAAAGGAAAATTCAACAGATGGTGGACGAATGTGATACCTACCAGCGCAATAAGGGTGAAACAACACTCCTTCCAGGATTGCTTGAACCCTTGCCCATACCTACACGGATTTGGACAGATATTTCTATGGATTTCATTGAAGGGCTCCCTAAATATGGAGGGAAGACAATGATTCTCGTTGTGGTTGATCGCCTCTCCAAATATAGTCATTTTTTTGCTCTCAGCCATCCCTATACAGCCTCCTCAGTCGCTTAAATTTTCCTGGACTAGATCTTTCGTCTTCATGGCATCCCTTCTTCCATTGTCTCGGATCGTGATGTGACTTTCACTAGTCATTTTTGGATAGAACTATTTCGCCACACTGGCACCAAAATGAAGATGAGTTCAGGGTATCACCCACAAACAGATGGTCTGACTGAAATTATCAATAAATGCTTGGAAACTTATCTTCGTTGCTTCACCTCGGAACAACAACATCAGTGGGAAAAGTGGCTCCCTCTCATTGAATGGTGGTACAATACCTCTTACCACACTGCCTCTAAAATGACCCCATATGAAGCAGTCTATGGTCAAGCACCTCTAGTTCTTCTTCCATACACACCCACTAGTTCACGAGTTCAGGAAGTTGACACGGTCCTTCGAAACCGCGATCAGATTCTTCGCATTTTGCGGGACAATCTTCACATGGAAAGAAATCGCATGAAGCAACAAGCTGATCAACACCGTTCTGAGCACACTTTTCAAGTCAGCGATATGGTTTTTCTTCGTCTCCAACCGTACAAGCAATCCTCCTTGAAACTCAAAGGGAGTCATAAGCTCGCTCCAAAGTTCTATGGGCCATATCGGATTCTTTAGAAGATTGGGTCCGTTGTTTATAAACTGGAACTTCCTCCTTCTTCCTGCATTGATCCAGTCTTTCATGTCTCTTGTCTGAAGAAAGTTCTTGGCACCAACATCAGTGGACAAACGATTTTACCCGAACTGGATAATGAAGGATCCATCCTTTTGGAGCCGGAGGCCATCCTCAATCGGCGCACTCGTCAGCTTCTCTCTCGCTCTATCTCAAAGGTCTTAATTCAGTGGCACGACATGCAACCGGAGGATGCTACATGGGAACCACTCCTTCAGATTCAACAACAATTTCCACATCTAAAGCTTTGAGGACAAAGATTTTTTTAAGGGGGAGGGGATGTTAGGAACCCATGTCTTTACTTTGTTAGTATATTGTTGTTGGACGCATATGCTTTGTATGTCGTCCCGTAGTATTTGTTGATCAATAGTTTGTGTTATTGTTGTTGGCACATATGCTTTGTAAGTCGCCCGTAGTATTGTTGATCCATATTTTGTAGTGGCCCATGGTTTTGACCCATAGTATTGGTGCCTAGACTTAGTATATAAGTGTGTGTTGAGACCTATGAAGGACCGTGAAGTTATTTGTATTGAGCTTGCTCATAGGAGGTTGCCCCCTCGAAGTGGCCTGTGATCAATATAAAAGTGATTCTGAGTTCTGTCATTTCTTCTATTTCACATATTGTTATTAATTAATTGTTGCAGGTGCATCACACCCAGGTTCAAGTCATAGAGCGGGTGGCAACGTCGGCATGGCAGTGTTCGCCCGAGGCTCGTACAGCGCAAAGGGGACACCACCGTACGGGCGCACATCCATCCCAGAGTCTGGACTGTGGAGTGTGGTGGGATGTTAAGATCCTAATGGATGGCCTTCACTAACATCTCGGGGTTTTGGTGTAACGGTTTGCATCAGACAGGTTCCTTCCCAACATGATTCCCAGAGGTTGGTAAATGCCCCCAACATGATTGCTAGCGGCTTAACATGGTGGTGTTCCTTCAACATGATTGTTGATGGTACGACATGTGGCATGCCCACCAAGCTTCATTTCATCTGGAAATGATGCTTGCTAACTCAACTACCAACCTGGCTACTAATATGAAAATGTTCGCCAAGGGGGGGAAAACGAGAATCAGATGAAATGAAGGTTCAAATTCTAACTCTAGCGAGAGACTCGAACCGATGGGAGGTAGATCTATTTCATTTTTACACAAGCTTAAAATAGATAATAACTATGCTTGCGGGGGGCCATCTTATTTTTTAACGAGCTTGAAATGGAATAAAACTATGCTCGAGGGGGCCCATCTTATTTTTTAAAGAGCTTGAAATGGAATAAAACTGTGCTCGAGTGGATGGTTTCATTTTTGTGCAAGCTTGAAACCAAAGATAAACTATGCTAGAGGGGTCTATCTCATTTTTTAACGAGCTTGAAATAGAATAAAACTATGCTCCAATGGATTGGTTTCATTTTTGTGCAAGCTTGAAACCAAAGGTAAACTTTGCTAGGGTGGTTGGTTTCATTTTTTAACGAGCTTGAAAAATAACATAAACCGTGCTCCTGGGAAACTATTTCATTTTTTAACGAGCTTGACATAGAACGGGAACTATGCTCATGTGAAATGGTTTCATTTTTATGCAAGCTTTAAATCAAAGAGAAACTTTGCTTGAAGGTTGGTTTCATTTTTTAACGAGCTTGAAACAGAACATAAACAATGCTCGTACCCCCATCCTTAGGGGGAAGAAACCACTAAAACATGTGGAACATTCAGGTAAGTCTGATGACTAGGAGTCATATGATGAGTGGGTGTCACGAAAGAAATCTGATCAATGGTCACAACATTCCCATGATGAGGAAAATACATCACTCGAAAGAGCGTGGACACTACAGCTTTCATAGCATAGAAAAAATCACATCCAAGGAGCATATTGAAATCCAAAGGACCTTGGACAACCATGACATCAACATAAATAGTTTTAACTCTCAACGTGATAGGTAACTACGGGAGAATCCCTAAAGGTCCAGTAGGCCTTCTATTAAAATCCAAAATCTGGTCAGTCACTGGCACAAGTTGAGGCGAACGTATAGCTTGCCAAGCAGTTGAGGATAAAATACTAACAGAAGCTCCCTCATCAACTATCGTACGAAAGATTTCCTTATTAGAAACTCCTACAGATATTTGAAAAGGAATACTCGAAAGAAGACGAGATTCTGTTAGACCATTCCAATCAAAGGAAATGACCTCAATACTTGGGGGGGGTCCTGTAGGAATGGACAGGATCTCCCCTTTTCTAGGAAATTTTGAACTGACTAGGAGAACATCAGCAGTTTTCAATTCACTCTCACTTGGAAGATAAGAATGAGACGAAGATTGTGTCATGGTGACTGCTTCAGTCTGGAATTTCTCCAATGAAAGAGAGGGATCGAGTGGGGATGAGATCGACTCAATCACTTCACTCTCCAAAGGAAGAGTGGGATCAATTACAGATGAAACTGAATTGACCACTTGGTCAACCAGCGGGGGGTCGAGGGACAACTTACTATCGCTTGTTGGAAGCACCTGTTGAGAACTAGTAATATCTTCCAACCATCATGAAGCTTCATCCATGCTTGGACAAAGGTAAGTACGATGCAAGCCCTTGCATATCCAGCAAGGGTATGTGGCTCTACCCTTTTGACCCGTCACCAATGGGTCACTGTTCGAGGGAGTATCATCAACATGATGGTTAGAGGTTGATGATACAAGCGGTTTGGTGTTTTTAGACCACACTTCTGACACATGGGAAAGACCGGGACAATTCTTGAGAAGGTGATCACCCTTGCAAATTTTGCAAGGGAACTTTGGTTTACGAGGTGTTCTCATAGAATGAGTGCCATCAGAGGTAGATGGTTGATGCTTGGTCTCTTTCTTATCTTTCTTCCTCTTAATCTTCCCTTTCTTCTTCTTCACACCGGCCTTCTTACTAACATCAGAGTTTTCAAAAGGAGAAGAAGAAGAGATGGAAGCCGATTCAACTTTCGACGAAGAAGGAGAATGGTCACCATGAGATTGATGCTCATGTGATGAAGTACCTAGGTTCGACACAATTGGTGCACTTGGTGTAACTGGATTGGAGAATAACCATACTGGTAATCCTATCGTCAATCCAGGAAGACTCAACGTAGCCATAAAGGGAGGACCCACAGTTCCACAAGGGGGAATAACAAATGGCATACCCTGGAAAGGTGCCTCCTGGTTGGTAGTCCCGGAAGAGTCTCCCATATCTAGACTTCCTAAGAGTCTCTAAAGTACCACACAAGTCAAACACTACTCAAGTCTAAAAGCCACAAGCAAACTGTGTGAATAGGAGTGGATTCAAAGTCTGGAACCTCATGGGATTATCAAGGCATCGCAAACCGCTATATACTACAGGGTCCAACAATATGACACGACAAGGAGGATTGGGACCGTACCCTTTCCTGCATACCCAATTACCTAGATAGTACGTGCATGCTAATCTCCCCGAGTGTTGTTCTCAGTGTATTGCTTTGCCAAGACGACCAAATGGTTAACTCGGTTGGTTTCAGGAATCCTAATGGTGTCTCCCGATATACGCAAGGTACGTGGGAGCTCAAATCCGTAGTGGTGCTGTCTAATGCACATCCATTGGCACGAGACCTTCCTATATACGTGTCGATTACGTGATACACCCTTCGATATAGGCCAAGTACGGATTATGGTACTTGGTGGGTACGTGAAGGAGCTATATATACCGATGTACGTGGAAGACTACAATACCCACAGACTACAGTGCTGGAAAATAACAACAGCTGCCACACTTAACAACGTCAGAACACGTCTCTAACTTACACACAAGTTGCTAAATGATTTTAACCTAAGCTAGAGTTAATTTTATCTTGTACGGTTAGGTGGATGCATGAGATGAGTACATAAATGTAAACATAATGCAATCCTCAACTACATGATAATGCACATTTTCCTTTCCTTTTCAATGAAAACTACTTAAGGTAGGGAGAGATTATTCTTTCTTTCAAACCAAAAGTACTTAAATAGTAGTGAAAAGAAGAATTCCTTCCTAGAGTGCAATAACTCTAACTTTCTGCAATAATCAGCTAAAGAGTGCAAAGAAAATGAAAGATGCAACTAATCTTAACAATGTGTAAGACAAAATGATGAAGCACTTTTCAATTTTCAAATGCATGTACCAAAAATGAAATTTGATAACTCAACGCTTTTCATATCTATATACAGAAAGTGAGAAGATACCTACAGCACTCTAATCTTTCAGAAATTCCCAAAGAAAAATGGCAAGCACCCAAACAACTCAAAGGCACAAGAGAGGCTCAAAATATACCAAATGCAATAATTATAACTCATTTCCTATCTTTTTACACTTGAAAAAGACACATCTAAGCTATGGAAGAAGGATTCCACTAACGTTTCCAATCAAATGCAAGACAAAGATAAGCACTTAACAATCTTATCTAACTCAAACGCACACAAATCTAAAACAAGCCTTTCTTCTTCTTATGAGTGTAAGACCACAAATGCCAAAATGATTAAAATAAAGCAAGAAGAATACTTATGTTTTCCAAATTCATGAATATAGCAAAAGAGTGACAAAATCAATCTTTTCTTTGAACTAAAGTGGAGACAAAGAATCAATCTTTCCCAAAAATTATTTAATAGCTCAGCATGTAAAGGAAACAAGATGCATAACCCAAGAAAGAGAGGCTCAAAAAGACGTGGACATCCCACACTCTTCAAGTCTTTAAAACAAGTCAAGCACACCAAACCAGAAAGATCTCAAAACCTTGAGATGGGTTAAAATGATTGAAGAATGCACGATTCATGGCCCCCCATTTCGCTTAAAAATGCAAGCAAAATACTAGTTTTTACTAAAGGGGCCAAACATGAATCCAAAACTCAAAAGACCCAAAAACGAATACAAACAAGCCAAACAAAACACACAAATCAAAGATGGGATCTCTGGCTGGATCTTGCAGCACAGAGGAGTTCATACATCAAACAAAGGCTCAGACTGTCAAACAAGAGGATGGATGTTTGTATGCCAAGCATTGACCAATCAGCACACTTTGTCTGTGTAGATAGTGCGACGTTGCAGGTTACCTATACGAGATGTGCGACGGTATCGCAGTTCACTAAAGAACAGGACACGACGAGAAAGCTATAGTCAAAGGAAAAAGACTCAGGAAAACATAGTGTCTCTCTGTTTTCATTGCCCAAGTGCGACATGCAAGTTCTAGATTCAAAAATGAATCAGATCTCTCAACGATGAACCACAAACAGGTTTGAAACTAGGTTATACAAACTCAAAGGAAGAAGATCAAGATCTTCAATGTGAAGATCTGACAATGGAATCACTCCAAAGAAGGAAAAATGACAAAAATGATAACAACGCTTGTGTCAAGCAATCAACTGAAAATGAATCAGATTAACGACTACTAGACAAGGATACTCCCCAGTATGGTCACCAAATTTGTTGACGGACAATCCACTCGACCGGAGGCGAGCCAGATCTCCTTAGCTCAATGCAATTCTAGAGCAAATAAAACAGACTACAAATGTGTTTCCTAGATCTACTTAACGATCAAGTACTAGATGTTTTACCTCTTTGATTCGCTATCCTTTCTCTCGCTATGTTGCTCCACATCCCACGGTCGTCAGATCCAAGCTGCAAGACCTGTCAAGACACAGAAAAGAGAAACGAGTAAATAGAATCTATACAATAAGAGATCTATGTAAACAGTTAAGCAGGTAAACAACACAACATCATCGTACATAAGAGACAATATTGGTGGAAAGCATTTGTATTACTGCAAATAGAGGAGTACATGATAGATATATAGAACTACAACCAATGACTTAACGTAGCAGCCCTTCTCCACACAAGCCAATTGCCAAGCCCTTCCAAGGAAGCATGAGAGTCTCCAAGAGGTGAGTGAAAGTGTCCAAGAAAGATTTCACCAGCATGTAGATACCATAGTCTTCCTCCCTTTGGTATGGGAGTGAGCCTCACATATATAGGACTAAGTGGATGAGGTTATGGATAGGATAGGATGAGAGATGGTAGGAGAGAGATAGGGGATCTTCCCAATAGGTCAGGGGTCGAGTACCAGCTCTCCAAGAGATCAGGGATAAGCCCCTAAATGGGAAAGCTTCGAGAAAGATCTCGAAATGGCTATTTTTTCCCATTAATAGACCTCGTTGTACACTGCTAGAGAGCAACCTGCAATGTCGGATGTTGCTAGTGTGCAACCTGCGACGACCTCTCAAAAGGTTGTACAAACTGAGTACAAATCCTCCAAATGAATACTTGGTCTAGATGACTTCAAGGATGTATACACAATGGTCAAGATGACGACATTGTCACAATTTTCAAGATGACGACATTGTCACAATGGTCATGATGACAATACTTGGTCATAATGACGGTACTTGCAACGGTCATGATGACGACACTAGGTCATGACGACGACACTTGCAACACTTACGGCACTTACACAAGGGTGATGAAATTTTGGTGTAACAGTCTATGTTCCAAGAACTATTGAAGACTATCATGATTTGTTTTGACCTTGAAGTGCCTACCTATTAGGTAAGGAAACAATTTATTAAGTGAATGTAGTATTTCCATCATTTCCTTCTCATAAATGGGTTTCTATAAGTTATTTCCCTTAATTGGTTGACTTTCGAAAGCAAGGGGTTGTCCTTCTTACATTAGAAAAACAACAATTTCATTTCCCGAGGCATCACATTCCACAATGAAGGTTTTTGTGAATTTTGGTGTGGTCAAAACATGAGATTTTCACATTGTCTCTTTAAGTTGTTCAAAATCTTGAGTTTCCTTTGGAGTCCAAGAAAATGCTTTCTTCTTCAATAATGCTATTAGAGGTGCTACTATTATTCCATAGTTCTGAACAAACTTGTGGTAGTACCCTGTCAAACCTAATAATCCTCTAAAATTCTTCAAGTTTTTGGGAATCAACCAATCCATCATGGGTTTAATTTTGTTAGGGTCCACCTTAACACCTTCATGAGATACAATATGACCCAAATACTCTACCTCCTTTACCCCAAAAAAACATTTGGAAGGTTTTGCATATAGTTGTCGCTCCTTTAGTAGTTGTAGCACCATGTCGACATGTTGGAAATGTTCTTCCCAAGACTTTCTATAGATTAGTGTATCATAAAAAAATACTAAGACAAATTTTCTAAGGAAGGGCTTGAAAATGGAATTCATCAAACCCTTAAATGTGGAAGGTGCATTCATAAGGCCAAAAGGCATGACCATAAATTCATATTGAACTTCATGAGTTCTGGATGTTGTTTTTGGGATGACTTCTTCCTTCATTCTAATCCGATGATACCCTAAACAAAGATCCAACTTTGTGAAGTAAACTATTCCATGTAGTTCATCTAACAATTCATCAATTACAAGAATGGGAAACTTATATTTAATGGTGATATTTTTGAGCTCTCTATAATCTCGACACATATGCCATGATCCCTTCTTTTTGTGTACTAGTACCACTATTGCATAGTAAGAACATTGGTTAGGCCTAATTATGCCAGCATCTAACCTTTCTTCAACCATATGCTCAATTTCACTCTTCTAGTGATAGGGGTATCCGTAAGGTCTAATGTTAGGAGGAAAAATTCCTAGAATTAAGTGAATAACATGATCAAAATATCAAGTAGGTGGAATAACTTTTGGAATATCTTCAAATACCTTGGAGTGTTTATCAATGATCCTTTGGAGATCCAGTGGAATAGGAGGCTTAGATGCTTGAACATCTAATGAGCATAATTGTGCAATTACACCTTGATGTCCATTTTTCAACAATTTTGTTACACCATTAGAGTTTATTACCTTCCTTGGATTCCATGTGATACCCCTTAATTCAAATTCTTTTCCTTCCCAAGAAAATTTCATGAAAAGTTCTTGAAAATTAAAATCCATTGTTCCTAATGATTGTAACCAGTGAACCCCTAAGAAAACATCAACACCATCCATTGGGATATCAATAATTGGAATATTCAATACATATTACCCCATAGTAATATTGATATTATGGCGTTTCCCTGAGCAATTGATCATTCCTCCATCTGCAATCATTACTTGAAACTCTAGTGTTGGATATACAAAGCAATTTGGCTAGTTTAGAGTGAATGAAATTATGAGTACTACCGGAATCAATCAACACTATTACCTTTTTATTTTTGATATATCCTTTGATCTTGAGAATTTGAGGAGTGCTAATTCTAGCCAATGCATGACATGATATGGTGGGAGTAATATCTTCAGAATTTATTTCTTATATTTCTTCAACTTGAGATGGTTCTTGTTCTTCTATTTCTTCCTCTTCACAATCTATGTAGAATAATTTCTTCTCACCACACTTATGTCCCTTACTATACTTGACGTCACAATTAAGGCACATACCTTTTTATCTTCTTTCATCCATTTGTTGAGGCGTCAACCTTTGAGGTGGGTTAGAAGAATGAACAATATTATTTTCTCTATATGTGTTGGAGGTGGTCCTTCTAGTAGTCATTGCCATATTTTTACTTTCAATTTTCTTTTCCAAACTAAACACATTATCCAATGATTTAGGTTCAAGGATATGTATCTCATATCTCATATTATCCTTTAAAGTGCCCATTAAGATATCCACCAAATTATCCTATGAAATATTCTTCACTCTAAGACTTAACTTTTGAAAGTGCTTGATGTGATATGTAATTGAACCCTTTTGTTTGAGTTTTATCAATTGACTAAAGAAAGTATTGCTATTAATATCACTGTAATTTGAAATCAATTGTTTAGTGAATATAGAACAATATATAATAGATTCATTTTCACAGTCACAAAGCCATTGGTACCATACAAATTGATTAGGATCTAAATATAATGATGCAATAGTTACCTTTTGCAAAGTTGGCACTTTGTGTAAATCAAAGAATTGCTCCATCTAGAATATCCATGTTATTGGATCATTGGCATCAAAATTTCTCCTATCAATCTTGGGAATAAAGTAGTTCCCTGGACCTGAGTTGAACCCGTGATTATGTAGTGGATCATCATATTTTGGGTACCCAAACCTCTTATTCTCTAATTGTTTTTCAATTTTATCAATACATGCCTGGAATAAGTCCCCCTTTTCCTCCTTATCCTCTTCTTGAGTAGAAACGTGTGTAGGAAAGATAAGTATTAACTCATCCAAAATTACCTTCAAATATTGAAGATCCTCTTTACTAGCCAACTTATTTTCCAAGTTAACTAAATCAACCATTTTCACAGTCCCTTTAATCACATCTTCCAACTTGGACACCCTAAAAGAAATGTCCTCACTTTAATCGCAAGTCAAGGATGAATCCTTTGGAGGATTGAGTGGTGTGTGATTTTTTATTCTACCTTACGGTGGAATTTTGAAAAATATAAATATATATCACACCTTGGGTTCACCTCAAATAGATCCTTCTACTAAAAATTATTTCAAAAGCTAAAATGGCATACCTTTTTCCAACCCTAATTTGAAGACTGATATCCAAGTGAAGAAACCATGAAATTTAGACCCCTCTGAGTATGAAATATTGGCTTTTGGTATCTTGATATGTCTTCTTTGAAAGATAATAAAACACATAAAATGGTAAGACTCTAACACTTTATTCATTCAAAGAGTACCAATATATAGTACTCTCAAATGTTAGTTTTTCAGAATTTACTTCAATCTGATCTAGGATATTAACTGAGAGAACAACATGTACAACATATCTATAGCATATCAATCATGGACACAATAATGCAAGCACACAAGAGACACAGAGTTTACTTGGGGAAAACCATAAAGGTAAAAAACCCCAATAACTTCCTCAGAGATAGATAGAGCAATGATACAACCCAAGCATAAGAGATAGACATCTCCTAGCAGCAGCTTCTCCTCCTCCACAAGTGCGCCACTCTCCCGAGAGTGTGAGAGAGAATAGAATGATGAAATAGAGTGCCTCCCGCACTCTATTTATACTTGACTTGACTTGCCTAATAACCTTTACTAGGTCGGCCTTAACTTAACCACATAACATAATGCTGACTGGGCCGACACCCAATAGGGTGGTCTAATAACCCTTTGACCCACATGACTTATACAGGGCCTACCCCAACAAGGTGGTCTAATAACCCATCAAGTATAAGTTACAACACTTCAAATATAAATGACGACACTTCCATATAGAGGAATAATAACATCTCTATAGGAATACAATATACATATATGAAATACATTCCGAAGTTACATATACATCAACACTCCCTCTTAACTAGGAAGGTATTTCTCGACACAGGTCTTCTAGCACAAGTCTTCTTCTCTGGATCATTGTCACTGGATAATCCTCATTGAGTCATCGTCATTGTCACTGTTATTGCTATCTCAATCAATCTCTGGATCTACTCATCATAGGAAGTTCTACAAAGCCAATCCTTTTTCATATTGGATGTAGGCCCACCACCTATAGGTATTCATCATCACTAGCCATACTGTGGAATCCTCGGGACTTATTACGTGCATCACAAAACCCAGCTGCAGCATCCCAGGCTGTTACGAGCACACAGCTCTACCTGTTGGATCTCCCAGGAGCAAATTACATGTGACCCATCACAAAACCTAGCTGAATCATCCCAGGTTGTTACGAGCACACAACTCTACCTGTTGGATCTCCCAGGATCACATTACATGTGATCTCACCACAAAACCTGGCTGAAGCATCCCAAGCTATTATGAGCACACAGCTCTACCTGTCGGATCTCCCAGGAGCACATTACATGTAGTCCACCACAAAACCTGGATGAAGCATCTGAGGCCTTTTTCATCCTGTACAGATCTCCCAGGAGAAAGTTACATGTGGTCATGGCAAAACCTGGCTAAAGCATCTGAGGCCTTTTTCATCCTGTCCAGATCTCCCAGGAGCAAATTACATGCCATAGGACAAAACCTCGAAAGAGCATCCCAGGATGTTACAGGTACACAACTCTGACCTGAAGGATCTCCCATGGTGCTATTATATGTCCTCCCAGAGCAATGTCTCGAAAGAGCATCCCAAGATGTTATGGGTACATAACTCCAACCTATAAGATCTCCCATACATGCTCATCTGCACAACCTGTTCCATGTCCATAGAGTATCATCTTGATACTCACCATACATCATCCTGATGTACACATTATCGTCCTAATCATCATCTCTGCATCGTCCTGATGCATGTCATCTGGAGAAGATTGTCATCCACGATCATCCTGATCATACAATGCATCTACCTGATGCATACCAAGTATCTACCTGATAAATATCACCATACATAGTGTATCCACCTGATACATACATAAATACATGATCCACACAATGTATCTACCTGATACATATCAACATACATGATCCAATTGATCATATCCAGCATCCAACATGATGTGTACATACATAAATGATCCAACTGATCATATCCAACATCCAACATGATGGATACATACATAAATGATCCAATTGATCATATATAGCATCCAACATGATGCGTACATACATGAATGATCCAATTGATGATATAGAGTAGAAACTAGAACATCATCCTGATGCTCATCATCCAACGCTTACATCCATATCCATGTGAAGGATCCCCCTTCCACCATGCTAGGAATGGCTACAGCAAATGTCTCCATCACTTCTTCCTCGAAGTGTCGTCGATCTAAAGAACACCAAGCCTCTCTTTGAAGTACTCGAACTTCACTCTGGCTAGTGGCTTCATCAATACATCTACAATCTGCTCATCCATCGCAACATATAGGAGCTTCACTGCTCCTCTCTGCACCATATCCCTGATATAGTGATATTTGATCTCAATGTGTTTCGACTTGTCGTGGAACATCGGGTTCTTAAATAGCTTCACACAACTCTGGTTGTCACAAAAGATACCAGTAGCCTCCAATGGGAGATCAAATATCTCAGATAGTAGCTTCCAGATCCATACTGCCTCACAACTATCCCAACATGCTGCAACATACTCTGCTTCGGCTGTACTCAGTGCTACGCAGGACTGCTTCCTGCTAAACCAAGAGATCACACTTGATCCCATACTGAAGCAGCACCCAGAAGTGCTCTTCCTATCTGTAGAACTGCCTGCCCAATCTGAATCAACATAACCCTACAGGTTAAACTTTTGATTCGCATCATACTTGAGCCCATAATCAACTGTACCCTTTAGGTACCTTAGAATATGCTTTATAGAAACCAGGTGAACACTCCTCGGATCCGTCAAAAACTGGCTCAATGTGTTCACCGCAAAGCAAATATCTGGTCTCGTGTTCGTCAGGTACATCAAGGACCCAATCATCTAATGATACATAGTGACATCAATCAGCTCAGATGAAGCATCACACAAAAGCTTCAGGTTCGATGCCATAGGTGTGGCCATGGCCTTGCAGTCCATCATCCCGAACCTCTTCAGGATCTCTACTGTATACTTCCCTTGTCCAAGGAAGATTCCATCTACACTCTGCCACACCTCCATACCTAGAAAATAGTGCATCATCTCCAAGTTCTTCATCTCGAACTCGGCAGCAAGCTTCCGCTGCGTGTCGGCAATCAATCTATCCTCACCTGTAACAAACAGGTTATCCACATACAAAAGTAGTATCACTGGATTGCCTTCCTCAACCTTGTAGTAAAGGTTGGAATCCGCTTTACTCTTGGTAAATCCCAAACTGGATAGAAAGCCATCTATCCTGCCATACCAAGTTCTGCACATATATGACTCCTTGTCATGTGTCTCAGAACCAAGTGGCTACTCCACATACACTTCTTCTTCAACTACACCATTCAAGAAAGCTGTCTTGAAATCCATCTGGTGTATCTTCCATTTAATCACTGCAGCCAGAGCAAGTATGGATCGAATGGAAGTGTATCTGGCTATAGGAGCAAAAGTCTCTATGCTACCACCTGCAGCATGCTTGATCTTGTAGATACTCTTGGAAGTCACTACAGACTCCCCTTCAGGTCTTGGGACTGCATCCCAAACATCTTCATGATCAACTAGTACTCCTCGATCATGGCATTCTTCCCAGATCTTGGGAACTTCAATATCTTCAATATTTTCAATAGATAACTTGGTTGCTAAACAAATGTTGTATTCCTTCTTTTGTAGGTGATGGTATACGATCTTTCCTACACAACAAGTTAAATTGCATGATTAGAAAACATCTCATAGTTTTCAGAACAAATTCTTACACATAAAGAAATATGTCATACAGTCATGCAATTATCTTAGCCAATGCTTCAATACAACATTTATCCATATCCCGTAACTTTCTAGATGCCTTCCAATCTCTACCAGAACATTGTTAAGAGTGTGCACAACTCCCAACATGTTAGCAAAGAGGTTTCATTTTAGATAAGTAGCAATGGAATGTTGTACGGTGCCATAGGCCACTTACCCATGTATATTAGTAGTATACTGTTCATCAATGCAACTATTCTAATATGCATAATACACAACCTAATTCTAGGAACATGAGTATATACATTATTGAACAGTATTATTTAAACAATCAACTATGCAAGAAATGATAATTCAAATACTTATCTTTGTTTGTTTGTTGGGTGGAATCCCTATGAATCATTGCAACTCCATCCTGATCAAGGAAATTTTTAGGGGCGAAATTTCGCCAATTGGCTATTTTTGGGCCTTTTTTTCAAAAAATAAATTCGCTATTTGGTCATTTTTAGTCTCTAATATCGCCTATAATTACATAAAATATGTTTTTTTATCATAACATTCGCCAAAATTTACAAGTTTTAGTAGTAAATTGTATGTTTCATATTTAATATTCGCCTACCAATCTATATTTATGTTTTTTTCAATCCAAAATAATCGCTTAGAATACTATACTTAAGTATACTTTTATAATCCTTAAAAAATACCCTGATCCTGATGTGGATTGTGAGAAAGTGGTCGACTCCCTCTGAATATATGCATCCTTGCAGAAACTATTGGAGTGTGCTCCCTCTTGATCTTTGCTTCCTGGATTACCTGTCCTTGAACTTATATCCAGCCTTGATCACTGTGCATGCTTACAAGTATCATTATTGTGATATCCTCGAGATCTCATACATAATCATACATTTATTAGTATATTCTCAATACTATCAAAACACAATAACCTTAAGCATGTATAGTCATGATCATTTCAAACAGAAAATAATAAGCATTAGTATTCAAGGACTCTTATGGTTAGTCATATCATAAATTAAAGTAAGAAACATAATATACCTAAACCCATGATTACTCAAACCTATACTTTTATGATTCTTCTGGTTAGTCATATCATCAATTAAGGTAGGAAACATAATATGCATACACCCATGATTATTCAAACCTATGAATAATCATTATCAATCATGCCATGTATACTTATATAAGAGATCCTATCACAAGGTAGGATTCTAACTTGATATAGGAAAAACATTCCTGGATTAGTATGTTAGCTAGTTATGTCTAACATACCCACATGATGTCTTCATGTTCTCTTCAATGACTTGTGCTAGTAACCTGCATATCTCATAAGTTAACCATTATAGAACCAAGTTATACATAACTCGTAAATATATCTTCTAAGTGATCCATGACAATGGATGAATCTTTGTCTTCATGTCATCATGATCATATGTTCTTGAACTAGAACATGATTTGTCTTTCTTGGTGTACCTTTCATGTTAGCGGACAACATAAACCTCATACAACACCATAATGCATTAGTACAATCATAAGTGTCAACACCCTAATCAATGAATATCTTCTATCGTGCATTCATAATTTTATTAAGGTGATACAACAAGTCTAAATTTAATCAAGATTGTACTAACCGTAATAACATGAAGACAAACATACCATAAACTTAATCATGAACAAATCTCGAAACATACCTGGATAAGTCATACCTGTTGAGATTGCTTGTAATCTTCTTATGTAAGGCCTTAGCCTCATCTCCCTCTGAAGCAAGAACTTCTTCACTTATGCAGGTGACCAATCCATTCTCTTCTAGGATTAACCCAATCCACTTGATTTGCAGGAACTGGATCTGGAGCTGGATTAGGGTTTGTCAGAGAAACCCTAAAAATTCAAACTTTGAATTTCAAACTTCTGAAAGGATAGAAATATGCGCCTTGATGAGATGATCAAGCTGGTATACTCATAATTTGAGAACTGCAAAGTTTCACCACTCAAATTTTCCTTTGAAACTTTCGGATTCACTTGACATGACCCCGAACTAGGGTTTTATAAAGCCCACCCTTCTGCCCAATCAAAAGGTTCGATCCAAAGCTCTAAGCTTCTATTTTTCTGAGGAGCTTCCAGCCGTGGTCACAGATTTCAAAAATTTCCATTTTTGCAAAAGCCCTAATTTTCCACTTTTCCAATCAAAGTCCCGAACTAGGGTCTGATAAAGCCCGGCCTTCTGCCCAACCAAAAATTTTGATCTTGGTCTCTAAATTTCTATTTTGATGAGTAGCATTCAGCCTTGGTCTCTGATTAAAAAAATTCCATCTTTCTCTGAAACCCTAAATTCCGGAAGCCATGAATGAAGGTGCTAAAAAATAATTATGTTTTGACAGAAATATGTACTTGATTGTTTCTGGTGTAAATCCGAACGTTTCAATCCACATGGTCTGAAAAATTTTCTTGTGATATCCTGACCTGTCATCTTTCCAACCCCACAGATTTGACCTCAATTGGATTCTCTAAGAGAGAGTTATTCCAAGTGTCACAACATGACCTGTTTATGTAATAAAACAGGAGAGCGAACTTGTACGGCGTGCCACGTGTCACTGGCTCAGTTTCGGCCTCTGAAAAATTTACCTGAGATATTTAAGTCCGTGCACTTTATGAAATTTTGTTTGGAGCTTCCTAGCCCAAGTTATGACCTTTTTTCCAAGGTCACCTGTTTTTGACTGAGATCTGGAAGAGGCAAAAACCGTATATTGTACAGATCATAAAACACAAAGTACAATGAATTAGAAGTTTTCCTTTGGACACAAGGTACATGGGGATATTATCTTCTACCTGTAGAAGTTTCATATCCGCAAACTTCGCCAAAATGGATTTATAGAGAAAGTTCTACGATGACCGGTTTTTTCTATATCAATCCCAAGCATCTCAAGTGCAACAAGTGTCATACATGCCACACCATGCCTTCTTTCAGGCTAGATCTGATACCATGTTATTTTTTCAGAATTTACTTCAATCTGATCTAGGATCTTAACTGAGAGAACAACATGTACAGCATATCAATCATGGACACAATAATGCAAGCACACAAGAGACACTGAGTTTACTTGGGGAAAACCATAAAGGTGAAAAAACCCAATAACTTCCTCAGAGATAGATAGAGAAATGATACAACCCAATCATAAGAGATAGATATCTCCTAGCAGCCACTTCTCCTCCTCCATAAGTGCACCACTCTCCCGAGAGTGTGAGAGAGAATAGAATGATGAAATAGAGTGCCTCCCGCACTTTATTTATATTTGACTTGACTTGCCTAATAACCTTTACTAGGTCGGCCTTAACTTAACCACATAACATAATGCTAACTGGGCTGACACCCAATAGGGTGGTCTAATAACCCTTTGACCCACATGACTTATACAGGGCCAACCCCAACAAGGTGGTCTAATAACCCATCAAGTATAAGTTACGACACTTACAATATAAATGACGACACTTCCATATAGAGGAATAATAACATCTCTATAGGAATACAATATACATATATGAAATACATTCCAAATTTACATATACATCAACATCAAATATGCCACCTCAGTGAGAGATATTCTCTAGATCCTAACACCTATCATGGTGACTAGGCTAGGAAATCTTCTCCAAATCATTTAGAGACTTATCTAGGATAAATGACTATTATCCCAAATAATAATTACAATAATGGTGACATTTAAACTATGTGATTGATAATGTAATCCATAAGGATAACATTCCCCCTCTCAATCACAAGTTTAGGTATCTGTATCAACTAAGCAATAAACACTAATGTTGAAGTTGATATGATGGATCTTTCAGAAGCCTTCCCCTGTTTTTCAATGAAAAATATGTCTGTAAAACCGTCAATCTGAATGGTTCATCTGAAATGAACTGAAATCCTGGAGTAAACAGCTGCCATGTCTGAACAATCCTTTTCTGCTTGACAATTTCATCATTTGCCAAGTGATTTAGCTAGAAGAGGCTGGCATCTTCTACTAATTGGTGAAGATCACCATGCTACAATCAATGAAGTGCTCTCTGAAATGAGTCATCAACATTGTTATGCATCGATTAACATCTCAATGCATCATGAGTCTACCATCCATAGACTGTTGTTTTCATTAGTCTTCCATCTACGAACTATTTTGAGTTTTCCATCTGCAAGCTATAGTTCTTTTTCTGCAATTTTGGAGTTTTCCACCTGCAAACTATTGTTTCCTTTTGGAGTTTGCCATCTACATACTATTGTTGTTTCCCATTTTGATATTTGGAGTCTTCCATCTACAGACTTTTGTTTTGTTGTTCAAACTTGAAGTCTAACAACCATCATCAATATTCCCCCCTTTGTTAGCTGGAAGGTGAGAAGCTATGGGTTTCCATGTGGTTTACCCTTAACCATTTCATCATTGTACCATATCTATCCCCCCTTTAAAAAGAAAGAGTATTTTGTAAATGTACCCCCCCTTAAGATGCAAGAGAGTACCATTTAGATTTCAACTCAAAGTGGGCATGTGGAAACATCCACACGTTATCTCATCTTGTGAGGGCCATGCTCAAAAGCTACGCCATAAGGGGACCACTGGAGTTATGTTCTATCAGGTACAAAAAAGAGTATGTGCTACAAGACGAGTCTTTACTCGAGATTGTACTCTTCGGTAAGACTGATATAATTTCTTGGTTGTTGATGTCCATTGCCAAGGATTGATCCATCCATAGTGAATATTAAATCTTGTAGGCTTGTTTCTCTGGAACATTTTTCTGATGAATGATTTTTCTTGCCACAATGTTGACACGGATGGAGATCAAAACAATTTGTCTCCAAATGACCAACTCGATGACAATGTTGGCATTCATGAATTTCTTCCATGTGATTTTCATCATCTTTTTTATTAGCTTCTTCATGGACTTTTTGATTTTATTCTTCATTTATGAATCTTGCACTCCCAAACTGAATTGGTTTGGAGTAGTTTGGTATATGAAAAGTCACATCTTTTTCATATTCAAGTCCTTTTCTTTTCTTGTTGTATCTAATTTCTTCCCAAGGTCTGATGATGGGCTTGGAAAGATCATTTTGAAGCTGTTGTTTTGACATCATTTGATTTTCTATATATTGTTGAATCTTTGAAATGTTTTCTTCATTGAACTCAAAAGAAAACACATGAACTGTAGTTTCATCTTTATCTTCATTTTTCTCTGAAGTTGACTCACTGAATTGATTCTTCACTGAATGTTGATTATAATCATCATCAAATAGAAGGTTGTGATGAAGAAGGACTTGTTCAGATTGCTTTACTGACTCGTCATTTTTGAGATTGCATATTTTATCATTGAGTAGTTGTGATTGTGCTTGAAGAAGTTGAACTTTTACTTGCGACACTTGCAAACAAGTTACCACTGATTGAAGAGTTGATTTGTTAAGTATCATTGTATTGTCTTCAGCAGTGATTATTAGAGTATTCATTAACTCTAACAATTCTCGACTTCGCTCCATTTGAAAAACACTTGAACTTCACGCTCACTTGAACTCATTTGCTTGATTACGCTCCATTAAATAGTTGATCTTCACGCTCACTTGTACTTGACACTTTCACACTTGCATATATGTCACATTCTCTTCATATTTTAAGACAATTTTAGGGTGTCGGGTTCAACCGAAAATGCACCCAAAATATGATTTTTAAAGATTTCAAGAGTGTCGGTTTCAACCGAAAATGCACTCAATTACAAATTCAACTTAACTTGATTTAAAAAATGACAAGTAAGCTTACAAAAAGACTATTTGTAAGTTACATTTGATTGTGACTCTAAAGTTGAACTTGATCTTCAAATTTGAATTTGTTGTTGATGTTTTGACTCCTTGAAGATTTGTTGGCTTGCATCAATATTATTTGCTTGGTTAAGTGCCTTGATTGCCTTGATTTGTTGATGAATGTTGATGTGATCTACAACTTGAATTCCCTTTTTCTTTTTACATGTGTTTGATTCGTTTGCAAAATTAAGTGATGAAGGTTTAAGTGTCAAAACTAGACACAAAGGAGAAGACATGTACCATACACAAAAAAATGTCTTTGATCTCCCTATTCCAATTTCGGGACGGATCAAGAAAACATCCACCACTAAAAATTGATCTTTTATTAAAAGCTTTGATACTTTTTCACATCTCCTTTTACAAGCTCAAAAACTCCTCCTCCTTTAAAAAACTAAATTCTCACCTAGCCTTACAAGCTTTCAACAATATTCTCTCAATACTAGTTTTGCAAAAAGTTAGCTTTCAATTATTTTTATTGGAACCACTATCCAATAACCCCTTTTTTTAAGTAAATGGTTTCACTTACAAAAGTGAGCCCCCTTTTTCTAGCCTTACAAGCTTTCAACAATATTCTCTCAATACTAGTTGGACAAAAAGTTAGCTTTCAATTGTTTTTATTGGAACCACTATCCAATAACCCCTTTTTTTAAGTAAATGGTTTCACTTACAAAAGTGAGCCCCCTTTTTCTTATTACAATAGCTGAAAATTATTTCATTATCTTCATGGGAAACATCGTTTTTGTACCCTTTTACAATTCTTTTGTTATTTCTCTCAACACTTAGGAACGCAACAAAACAACTCTCTTCTCAATAAGAGCTCCACTTTTTTCTTCTTTCTCTAAGGGATTAGAATGAAGACATTGAACTTTTTGCTGAAAAGATGAAAATCTTTCTTTCAAATACAACTATTCAAGCCTCGAAGGCTTCTCAATACTTCAATTATATGACTTTTGAATGAAGGAGGCTTCAAGCTAGCAATAAGACTTATATAATTTCAGTAATAGCCTTTACAACCAAATTTATGCTAACCAATTTAAAATCGAAAACGCCAAATTCAGACTCACACTCAGGCTGTGCAGAAGGTGAAATTGCGTGATTTGGTTCTTGAGATTCGAGTAGCGGAGTAGCAGCCTTCATTCACTGTCATGGATTATATCAAATTGTGCTCATCATGTTTGCGATACATTGGTGGCTTGCACTATCTTCAAACTTGGGCTGAGTGCCAAATGGTTGTCATATGCAGATCGCTGAATTGGCAAAGACAGAATGCTGGTCGTTGATGAAGATAGTTGATCGCTTGTTCTGATTCGGTGATCGCTGGTTGAAGATGAAAAATGCAAAATGTAGGAGATGCCTCACGCTGGAGATCGATGTTAGTTCACTGATGATTGCAAATCACTGATGATTTTCAGATCGAATTGGCAGATAGATGATGATTTTTGCAGATCGAATTGATGATTGTTTCACAGATCATGATGGAGGATGAGAGGGTCGCTAATCCAGATTGCAAGGGCTGGCTGCACCATAGATCTCATAAGAATTGACCGCAACGAACATCAGATTGCTAAAATCATTCATGAAGCGAATATGGATTTTGTCACATATCCTTATAAGTTACATCTCATAACTTAAACAACGATGGAATAGCTTCAAGCCTGCAACTAGATTTTCACAACAGATCTACAATAGATTTATACAATAGATCTATGCTTCAATGGCATCTAGATCTAAACCAGATCTGAATTGTCTATTTTGTTTCTGTTTTGTCACTAGTGAGATCTCAAATGAAACTTTCAAAATTTATAAGAAAGCAATGGCCAATTAAATTAACAAACCATGCCACTGTAATTGCCATTGTGTCCCCGAATAGACTAGATCTGTAGTCGTGTTCGTGTAGACAGCATCACCCATCACTTACATGAGCAGCAATATCTCTTACCAGCAATGCAATCGCCATCTCCCAGCCTTCGGGTATACTGCAGATGACTTCTCTCGAGCATTTGGCTTCTTAACCACACGGGCTTGATCTTAGGTTACTTTCAAACAAATCCCTTGCACAAATTTCTAACTTGTGATTGCTCTGCCACATGCTCATCATAACATCATTACGCCTTTCATGGAGCTGATACTTCACTAGCTACACTTTTCATCGAGCACTACCATGAAACTACCAGGCCTTTAAGAACTATAAAGACAATAAAACACATAAAATGGTAAAACTCTAACACTTTATTCATTCAAAGATTACCAATATATAGTACTCTCAAATATGCCACCTCGGTGAGAGATATTCTCTAGATCCTAACACCTATCATGGTGACTAGGATAGGAAATCTTCTCCAAATCATTTAGAGACTTATCTAGGATAAATGACTATTATCCCAAATAATAATTACAATAATGGTGACATTTAAACTATGTGATTGCTCATGTAAGCCATAAGGCTAACATTCTTTCCAATTCCTTAGGACTCGTTGAATTTGGATGTGCCAAAAAAAAATTGTGATAATTTTACCAACACTTGTTAATTTTGGTATTTTCAGAAGACCGAGAGTATACGGCTTGCCACATGTCCAATTTTTTGAATTTGATTCTAGGAAGGCTACCACATACACTAAAGTCTATTTTCTTTCTGATGCAACTAGTCTCACTCAATTTGGACCTTGCATGCTGTAGATATAACAATTTTCCCTATAACACTTGTTTGAGACTAGCTTTTGGGCTAGTCAGAAATCCTAACTTCCCGAGGGTATAACTACTAACTTGTAATGATTTGGGATCTAAAATGTTTACAAAATGTATGTATACTAGTTTTCTAGATGGGTTCCGAGTTTCACTATCTGAAACCCTATAGAAAAAATATATAGTGAAAATACCAATATGACTTATTTTGGAAGCATCCAAGCTCTAATACCAAATGTTAAGCAACAAATTCCCAAAAAGAGTATGAAAAGAGAATAAATATACCAAAAAGAGTACTCCACGTATTCAATGAAAAAAATAGATGAATAGCAAGCCTATTCAAGTGGGCAACCTCCTTATACAATGTACTAAGTACAAAAGGGAATACAAGACAAGATGATTCAAATGAAAAGGTCTCATTCCTATATATAGGAGACAAAGAGGTACACTTACAACTAATGGACCCAAGCCAACATAACTAATATAATAATACTAATAATAATTACCACTAATACACTCAAGCCGACATCAATAATGTGTAATGAGCCATAATATAGGGGGTAATGTGCCCACATTTAGGGCCTAACATTATGGGAGTCTAAGAGGAGAATCGATTACAAGCTAGAACATACCTACTAAAATTGTTGGTGTTTGAGCTCTTACTTCATCCTAGTTTCTCCTTTCCATTGAGGCATGGAAGACTAACTCAAAGAGTCCAGTCCCTTGCCAAACTCACATACGATTGTATTATACCTACAATGGAGTCCTTAAAGATGAATATTTTGAAGACAAAACCTCATTTTTCGAGTCCGTTTCCTATCATACTACAACCAGGAGGGATGTAGTTTTGCTTGCATATGTTCTTTTACAGTTCAAAATTTGATAATTTTCTTGATATCGCACAAAAAAATTCTGCAAACCAATGTTGTTCAATACCAGAAGTGGTACACTGATGTTGTTCAGCACCAAATTTGTTACTTTTGTTGAAGGACCAACAATAGAAAATGTGCAAAGATCATCCATATAGCAGAGTTGAAGCAATGACAAGTCAAATATTTTATGGTTGGGGCCTGTTGGCTCCTTTATTTTGGAAATGGTCTAGAAGGCGGGGAAAGATAAAAAAGTGAGCAAAGAAATGAAATCGGCAAGCTCCAAACGATCACCAGTTAGTTGTTCACAAAATCAAAGGTAGTTATGCTACCTTAACAAAGGAGTCAAGTAAGGACAAGCAAAGACAACATGATATTTTTGAAGGGCATAGTCATCATTGAAAATAAAGAGCATATTTAAACTCAGGAAGAAGAAATGCAAAAGGAGGTTCATTCATTTTCTCATAATTCCGGAAGATGAAAAGAAGTTGCTAGGATCTGCAACAGTAGCTCGTTCTTTTTATTTTTACCTCTTTCTTCGTTGTATAGGATCGGATAAATTATGTTGTTTATAAAAAAGACAATGGGACTAGGGTAGAGATGAATTAATCCCACATGTTGTATTGATGAAATAAAGATGTTGTGTATTTGAAACTAGGATCGAGGCATTTTTTCCACTAGTGTTTGAATCAAAAGTGTCTTATATGATGTTTGAATGTTCTTTTGAAATAGTTGAAATGTATTTATCTGTGAATCAAATGGACATGAACTTTATTATGCCTCTATGTTTTTCTACATTATCTTGAATGCATATTAATGGAAAGTTGTCAATGCTTTACTATTGAATGTGTTGAATGGTGTTATTTCTTCCTTGAGAGAATTGGGTTATGATTAGGGAACCCTGGCTGCCCTTGTTTTCAGTTTTGTTGTATTTTGGGATACTTGTGCCTCCCCTATAAATTTAACACTTATAAGCATTTTCATAAGTTGAGATATGCCCCATGCACCTCAGATTTTAGCCAAAATTTTATTTAAAATTTTTGCAAAATATATCTTCAAGGTACCTAGGGTGACAGTTTAGGATATATACCTTCCATTTCTAGGGTTTCATCCCTTGGTCTGAGGACTGACTTAGTGACCTAAAGTGGCGCAGGAATGGTGCTACCTGCACAACCCTCCTTGGCATTTGTATCTTGATTAGAGATCTTATTTGTAATGTTTAAATTCATAGCTGAGATGAAGAATCGATGATATATTCAATTTAGTAAAGGTACAACATGAGGGACAACAAGGTGAACTGGTGCCGTTTTTGGGGAATGATATATTGGTATTAAGTAATCATGATCGATACCCTTTATAGGTTAGAGATGAAGGGGTTGCGAGAAAGTAATATTTATTTACCCAATAATCAAGAAGCATTATATTATATATTTTCAAGGTCATAATTGCTTTGCTTGAAGTATAATTGATTTCTCAGAGCTTGATATCATAAATCCTTATGCATAAGAGAAAGCATGAGAAGCAGTGTTTGACTAGAAAATCCACCTCCCAAATAGACTCCAATGGGGAGGCATGTCCATTTGTTGAGAATCCAAAACCAAGACTCATAATAACTAGATCAAAAGCTAATGGAAAACTATTTTCTCTTGTAGAAAATCCTAGCCATCTCTAGAAGAAGAGAAGAGAAGCATCCCCATAAGCTATACAAAGGTACTCAAACCTACCTATGACCCCCCCTCCCTCATTGGTTATCGAAGGTCTTTAAATCCCTTCAAGTCCATATCAAACTGAGAAAATCATGTCTCTCCCATATTCCAAACACTGATACTCATCCCCTTCAGTCGTTGTGGGTGGTCATATAGAATTTCATACTCATAGTGTCGTTTCATAGAGCAAGCAATTCTCCCAAGGGCCCTCTTTGTTCAAAAAATCTATTCATTCTACCAACACTAGACAAGTCCCTAGGATTGTCCCCAACATATTGCTGCTCCTAGTCTATTCATCCAGGGTTAGACCCACATACCATCTCAAAACCCTAATATGGTGACTCCCAACTATCCTAACCTCTAACCGGAAGCTAGGTTTAAACTATTGGTTCTGCCTCCTACAAACCAACTAGGGGATCTCCCAGAAGGATATCTCAAGATTATTCCTAAGTTAAATGAAGAGAATGGTATTTCAGCTGAAGACCACTTGACTGCTTTTCAAGATTGCATTGATAACTTTGCAGTTGAAGAGGATGATTTTTTTTCCAAAATGTTTGCACATTATTTGGAGGGAGAAGCTAGAAAATGGTTCAGAAATATACCTAACAACTCCATAAGACATTTAATGCAATTTGTTGAGAAGTTTACAAAGAAATGGGTGGTGAAAAAGGATAATAGGCATATTCTAGCTGAGTTTAATGCCTTAAAGAGAAATAGTGGTGAAACTGTCACAGAATTCACCACTTGGTCTTGCAAGTTATATCATCACATATAGATATTGTAAAACCCTCAGATGCAATCACCATGCTAACCTATTATGTTTCTTTTGATTCTAAGTTTTCCCTTCACCCGAGAGAAAGAAAATCCGTTGACCTAGAGACTTTGTTTTTCGATGCTGGAGACTTGAAATAAAATATGAAAACTGATGGGGTACCCATGAATCCTAGAATAGAAGACCCCGACAATATGAGATATCTTGAGAGGAGGAGAGGAAAGGAGCCAAAAATATCTTCTAGATAGGATGCACTTAGACTAGAATAGGTAAACAAACTCTTGAATAATATGGCTAATGACCTTACTAGATTCAAGTAAGGCCAAGTTACAAATCCCTTTGTGGGACCTCACCTCTAAAATTTTAATCCTTAGTTTCATGTCCAACCATAGTATAGAAGGGCCCCTTTCATGTCCCCGCAACGATAAATAAGGTGGGAAAATCCCAACGCTCAACAGTGTCCCATACCTTCTCATAATGTGGCTCCTCCAATAGATGAAGGATATGAGGAATACTACGAGCCTAAGAAGCCAGATCTATCAAATCCTTCCTCAATCCTTAATATTATTTTCAGCTAGATTAGTATTGAAGATGAATAAGAATTGTTGGGATCTAAAGGTATGTGTATGATGGGAGATGAAGGTATGTGTATGATGGGAGATGAAGAATATATCCTCAAAGAAGTCATTCCTCAAGAAGAAAAGATATCAGATCTATCTCCTTCTCAATTGCAAATGGCCACCGATAATATTATGGAAGAAGTAAGGAAGGTTTATGACCTAAGGACTTGACCTAATGTTTATAATTTTAGTCAAGATTAACCTTTCGAATCCTACAATGAAAATCAGAGGGATAATGGTGATTTTGCACAAAAACCAAAAGGAGATACAATCCTAAAGGTTGCATATGTCACGAAACCTGTCATTCTAATTAAGCTAGATGTTAAGAGATCATAAGTCGATAAGGCACAACTGGGACTAGTGCAAACACCAATAAAGAAACCTCTAGCTTCCAAGGTACCAGATACAGGTCTTCTCCTTGCTCTTGATTTTGGTATTAAGCATGAATTGAATAAGCTTAAAATATCGATGCCTTTATCTAATATCCTGAAGTTCCCTTCTCACAAGAAAAAAATATCCTCTTATCTAGGCCTCAAAGATGCCAATACACCTGTAGGACTCAAAACTCATCCTCCCCCTGATAATATAGTCACCTCGTCTTATAATGTAATGGGTTTGAATGATGAACCTCCACTACAAGATGATAAAATTAACCTACAAGATGATGCCCCCAAGATAGTCCTTGGGAATATTCTCAATGAAGCGGATCGTATTACTCCCCCCTTTTTATATCAATTTGGAATTCCATAACTTTCTTCTACACAATTGTTTATATGATTTTGGTGCATCTCATTCTTTAATTCCTTTAGCAGTCATGGAAATGCTTGGCTTAGATATGACAAGGCCATATAAAGACTTGTTTTCCTTTGATTCCAAAATATTTCAATGCCTAGGTATGATCAAAGATTTAGTGGTAGGAATGGTGCAAATTCCTAAAAAAATTATTATGATGGATGTAGTCATAGCCGATGTGCCACCTTTATATGGTATGTTGTTATCCAAACACTAGGGAACCTCTATTGGGGGGAGTATCCAATTTGATTTATCTTATGATACCATCCCAATATTTGGGGGGGAACTTGTCAACTATATAGAGAACCCAAAATGACTTATTTCATCAATGATTCAAAAAATCCCACTAATTTTCCTGCTTCCACTTTTGAGGAGTTAGGAACCTTCCTCCTTAGTCAGAAGGGGGGTAATCATGCAGTGCATATAACACATACCCAAAAATTCCAATATTTTCTCTCGATTAGTTGTTGTCCATGACTCTTTGACTTCCTCTACAAATTTGCAAGGATGACTAAGGAAGACAATTGGATCTTCTTTTTGTAGTTTTTCATAAACACTCTGATCTCTTTGAAAAGAAGATTTATCTTTAGTTATAGCTATGAATTTGGCTCAACAAGTTCTTCAGCATCTTCCTTTTTTTGGTTGATAGATACTGTCTTGCAACATGGATTAGTGTATGGGAAGGTTCTTACAACACCTAATTTTTTTTTCTACCCTTTAAAGAAACAAATGAAATCCACATAAATATAGCACACCACACTTTATAAACTCAAGAAAACATAAGTAATCTAAGCAATCACCATGTACTTGAACCCCTCGTGTTACTAATACGCTACTGTCACCAAGTTATTCTTTGACACACTATGCCAACATCGAAAGATATCAAAGAAACTCACTAAAGTGAATGTGTGGGGCTAATCACCACATACTTTTTGTAATGAGGTCATCTTTGTGTCTTACAAAAATCGATTACTTGGTTGCTTGCCGAGATTTACATGAGGGAATAAAAGAACACACATATGAAAGAGTAGCATATGGAATATGAAGGGTGCTTGATGAATCGAACTAAGATATACAAAATATCATGGAGAAACCCTCGATCCTTGTCAACATGATTTATAAGTTATTAAACTTATTTCTTAAACTGTGGAACTCCAAGGTGATTTGATGAGTCATTCGAAGGGTCCAAATTCTGTCAAGATCACTAGCAACTTTAACAGCTACGGGGAATGAGACACTCAATTACAAGGGTATTCATTCATTTGCAAGTGATAAGCTCTGATGTTCTTTATTGGAGACTGTCTACCATACTCCATGATCTTGAATTTCGACCTCCACAACTTGGTATGAATTTTTCATTGAGGAATTGGTTCGATTCCTTAGAGTGCAACCTCTACCCAAACTACACACGGGAGACTGAGTGTTGGAGTCACATTGCTGCGTGAAGCTACAACAACATGGATCTTCTTGGAGGCATGGTGGAGATGGTGTCATTTTAAGTATTTTGAGACAAATACCTAAGACCTATGACCTCTTCAACAATATATATACATAGAGTTGTGTGAATGATGGAGAACGTGAGCACTGAAGCTACATTGAGATTATTGATTGATTGAAACTGTGAACCGTATCCACATATAAAGCTGTGAGTTGTTGATGATATCCACGTCTGGTTCTTTGTTTCACTCAAATGTGGATCTATTGTGTATCATTGAGAGATGCTATGGCTGTTGATGATATCCCCATGGATCTTCAACCTCATTCCAAGATGTGTTGAAGTTTCCTGGAACAACATTGAAATTTGATTGCTTGTGAGCTGCGACTTGAGATGAGTCCGTGTCTATATTTTGGTGGTTACCTATACACTATTTATATCCCAAGGAATGTGAGCTTTTATGTGGTCGTGTTATTGACAGATCCTTTCGTCCATTATTCCCAAAATAATTTTATGATGATCATAGCCAATGTTCTTTCTTCTGACGGTGAGCAATACCCTGATGTGATGGCTGCCACTACTGCATCTGTTGCCATGGTGGTTTCTTTGGAGCACACTCTCTCCTCCATGCATGGTGTTTCTTGTTGAGTGTGAGTGCCCTAAAACTTGTGTGGAAGAAGATGTATATGTAGAGGATAATCCATGAAGCAGCTATTGTGATTTCTTTGAAGACTATTGTTTGAGTCCATTGGTGAAAACTCAAGTATTGCTGCTCTCTCTTGCGTGAATATTTTCCAAGACCTTTGTTGTGGACTCTATCTTATGCTGCTAGAATTTTATCCTATTTTATACTGCTCCTATATGAAACCAACTCTCTTTTATTTGTTGCGTGGGTCGAGAGCTCAACTTGGCTTGTTGCTGCGGTGATGGCACTCCATTGAATTTTTAATATTATTCAAACAATTAAATATTGTATGCTATGAATACTCTATATAGCATGAATACTAGTGGAGAACCTCTCCTTTATCCGAGCTGCAACATCTCCTTTGATGAGAGTTGTGATCTTTCTGGGTGTTGAAGCTATGGTGAAGACTATCTCTACGTTGTATAGTGTGGAGAAGTAAAGTATGGTATCGCGTGGAGCTTCCATTCCTTTTTTTTGAAGACCAAAATCCATAGTTTTTGTGTAATGCCCTTTTGACCTTACCACATGAACTATCATTATATGTTGTATTTGCTTATTATTGTGAGACTTTGTCAGTTTGATGACACTGTGGACGTATGGTTCTAGTATTTTTCCGAGATATATATGTGTGTGTGATGTTGATGTTATGATATATATTCATGTTTTGATTATGTCTTTTGCATGCAAATTTATGAATGATGGGTACGTGGATACCAAGTTAAAAATTATATGTTGAATGGATAGATGTGATACTAGGTGCATGGTACATAGAAATGATTTGAATTATTGTTTCTTAGTAATGAAATGTATATATGTGTCAATGATTGAACGATATTCTCGATCGTATGTTGGAGACTAACCTACAGGTTAAAATGGCTAAGTGGTAGCTCGATCCTACGAGGTGGGAGTACCTCGGGGACATGGAATCTGAAAGATAAATGGTATGCAAGTGATGCATTATTTATTTAGCATGATTATTGTATTTATTATCATGATGTATGGGTGGGGTAGGGTTTTAGGAAACTCAACCACCCAAGTTGGTTATACAATGACAAACTGAGTACAGGTCGCAACGCAGTCACTATGTTGGTGTAGACATAGTCCCTTCTTACGTTAGGGGGGTGGAGGCTTTACCCATCGTTTATCCTTGAAACCTGGAGTCATGGGAGGGCTATGCTATGGTGTGCTCCCCAAGGTGTGTGATGATGAATGGTGAGTTCTTGATGGGGAAGCTTGGTCGATGTAGTTGACACTTCCGCTTACGGGTTCTAATTGGAGCTGGTCATGGCGTGACACTTCAGGGTAGTCCAGTAGAGGAAGGATAGCATGTGGAAGTTAGTTGTGAACTAGATAGACGATGTAGGTACATAGGCGTATCATGAAGTTAGGAAGGAAACTTGATTAATTGTGTATGTTGAGAATCCTCGTGAAACATGTGTCGTAACTAAGTAACTTGTAATTGTTTCATTAATTAATAATATTTACTTAGTAAATTAATCAAACTTTGCGATTCATGTTTAAATAGACGTCAACAAACAAAAACTTATGTGATTATGAATGCTGCGTGGTTAAGACTATTAGTGTACCTACATGATCTATGTAAGCATTATCTATGCTTACATAACTCGTCTACCTATGTTGTATGAATTATTATTATACTATCAAACTTGGCTTGGATGCATTGTGGTTAATTATGACTAGGGTTAATTATTAATTATGGTCAATGAAGGTGAATTAATGCTAATGATGTAATATTAAGGGTCAACATGTTGGTTAATAACTTGGTCGATAAATGTTAACGATGATTAACAATGTTAATAAGGTTGTGGTTAACTTAAGTGTTAATTAAAGTACTTGGATATTAAATAATTAAATAAGTATTACTAATCTTAAATAGTCAAGACCTTGGTTTAAAAGATTAATGGTAATTGTAATGTCAATTAGATTAATATTAACTTGATCAGTTAATATTAATTGTGTGTTAACAATGTTAATTATTATTAATGAGGTAATGATTAACTTGATTACTACATATTAATTAAATCTTAATTATAACTAAGGTGTGATTATGGAATGTGGTACTAGGTAATTAAATAACAATTAGTGCTTGGGAGAACATTAGTTTAGTAAGAAATAATTACTAACTATGAATTAATTGAATTATAATGTTCACTGTTAAAACAAATTTAGATAAATATATATAAATTATCATGTCACAAAATTTTTTAATCAAGTAATAATGTGTTTGATTATTCGGTAGTACTCTATTATTATTATCTTGGAATTTGAAATTTAATATACATTAATAAATGATTCTGTCAGATTTAATATGGTGACAGGGCGGTGGAACTGCGTTAGTAAATTTAGTTGACTTTACATATGGTATTAGCACCAAGAAATCAAACAGATACTATTTATTAATTAATTGGTAAACATTAATTAATAAATATATTTATGAGCATTAATAAATGTGATCATGTCTCAAGGAAGGGGAAATAAACTAGGCACTGACATAGTAGTTGGAACTTAATGGGGGGGGATAAGGGTAGTAATGGTGGGAGATGAGTCGGCAGGAAGGAGAATAAGGTAGAGAGAAGAATTTGGGGGGAGGGGATCTTTGCGGAAGAGGAGAAGGAGGATTGAATAGAGGAGAAAAAGGGGAGAAACATATTACATCAAGAGGAGGCTAGTAGACTTGAGGGGAGAAGCACTGGTTGGTGGAGGCTTGTACTCAGTTTGGACTCGGGGGTCCAAGAGGGAAATATTGGAGTTGGGTGGCCAGCGAGACCTCTCCAGTTGGCAGGGAGGCATACCAAGTTCGGCTGTTGAGTCTCAGGGTTTGGGGATTTTATTTACAGGTATTTTAACTGCTTTTAAATACTTTTATTCATACTTATATACTGAATGAGCTTGGTCCTACTTTAATTCAATGAATAAATATGTAATTTAATTCAATATTTACCGTTGTTGTAAATTTAGACTTATATTTACCTTACCACACATTTTAAATGTTGATCCTTGCACATTGAAATACCATGAAACACTAAAAAGTAGAAAAATTTAGAATATTTGAAAACAATAAAAATAGATTTATAAGAGACTCATGTTATTAAGCAGGGGACCAAGTATGGACCCTACACATGGTATCAGAGCCAAAGGATAAAAAAACATACCTTTGGGCCTAGCCAAACCTAGAATTTTCAGGATTGCTATGAAATTTTCAGTGAGGTAAGTTATTTACTACTTACAAGGATAATTACAATGATATTACTGGGAAAATTCAAATAAGCTATGTTACCACTACTTGCCGCAACCAAAATGCAGAAATTAGAGACCTTTTATCTATTTATGTGTAAAAACATTAAACAACACGCCAAATGACTTCTTCCCAGAAGCCTTAAACTTGCAAAACAAGACAAGATGAGAAACCTTAGAAATTAGTGAAACTCCTCGCAGTAGAAAACACTATAAACGTAGTAAATTCATTATATTAATATCAAATTCATTATATTAAAAGGGATGTCATTGCTATTACTCATGTTATTTTGTTGCTTGGAAGATATGAAAATAACAAATAGATGCATAAACTATAGATAGAGATATATAAACAAAAAAGGGGAGCATAGATATAAACTATATATATATATATATATATATATATATATATATATATATATTTAAATATAACCTTTTTTTTTTATAAATAACAATATATATATTTAAATATAACATTTTTTTTTATAAATAACAATATATATATATATATATATATTTTTAACATTAAAAAAAAACAAACAAAAAATATAATTAAATAAAAATATTTTGTGGCTCGCGGCCATGGGCCAGCAGCCTGGCACAGCCCGATGCGTCCATGGGCTAGCAGCCATGAGCCTGCGGCCAGGGCACAGTTCGACATAGCCAAACACGGCCATGGGCCAATGGCCATGAGCCTACGGCCAGGGTGTAGCCCGACGCGACCACAACCTGCGACCATGAGCTAGCAGCCCATGTGCAGCCAGGAGCAACCCGACGAGACCACGACCAATAGCCATGGCCTATGACCATGAGCCAACGGCCTAGGCACAACCTAGCATGGCCACAACCAGCAGCCACGGCCTGCATCCTCAGTGCAGAGGGGAAATCCCCAGCTGTTGTGCAGAAGGAATGAGGTGGAGGGATGCCTAGCTACGGCCGCTCCAAAAACTTGATGCAAAAAAAAAACAAAAAAAAACAAAAACTACGTGTTTAAGCTGAGCAATGGAGATATTACCTTCCAGGGTGAGCATCGACCCCGCTTTTCTTTCTAGACACCTCCAAATATACCAATGCTTTCATACTTCACAACTCTTCTTGGAGAGCATGGCCGTGTAGAGAGACCGACACTCCAGAGGATTGGTAGGGGAGGATGGTCACATGGTCGCCTTCTGCAAACCAGGAGAAAACACACACAAAGACATGTAACCAGAGAGATATGGCATGGAGGGAAACACCATTGAGTGGTATGGAGAAAGAGATTGTCGGAAGCCATGAGACCTTGCTGAGTTGCTCGCCCAGTTAAAGAGATTAACGCCTCACAAGCCAAGGGTGAAATGATGGAAACTCTTGAGTTAGGCCCTTTTAGGGTTTACTTGTTGCATGGCGGTGGGCTACATGGGAAGGCCGCGTGGCCTCCGTGCATGTCGTGAAATTCGAGGCTAGGGTAAAATTAGGTTTATAGGTTAAACATGAGGATTATACCTAACGTTTAGGGTTAGGGTTACAGTTAGGCCTTAAGTTTTTGTTTTATTTTAAATCTTTTTAAATTTTTATTATTTTATTATTATTATTATTTTAATTTTCTTTATTATTTTCTTTTTATATTTAACTTTATTAATTATTATTATATATATTTGTTACAAAGGTTGAATAATGAGTTATATAAAAATTGTGAATTCTATTTAATTTTTTCATTATAAATAAAATTATTAAATTTATTTATAATTTTAATATAATCTTAGATAATTAGTAAATTTAAAAAAAATCAAAATCAAATTTAGATATTTGATTTTAGGTGGCTAATTATTTAAATCTATTTATTAAATGGATATTCTTAAATTTATTAATATATCATATATTAATAAATTTAAAAGTTTAATAAAATACTATTCTTAGATGGTTAATATGAATTTCTAGTATAAATATGGGTTAAATCTTGTGTTAATTTATAATTTAATTCAAATTAGGTTACAAGGTTAGGAGTTAATTTAAAGAATAGGTTAAATTAAGTGAAATAGAACGTTTTACGTCGGGGATCGCACCGAGGGTGACCTTGGTGGAGGGTGCGATCGTCGGTGACTACCGAAGGCAGGAGGACAACACGATATGCCACCCCACTTAAACTAAGACATAGTGTCTTATTCGTGACTCACAATGGTGACATTGACTTAGGGATGTAGTAGTGACCATGCACCCTCACCCTGTCAGGCATTCGCCTCAATATCAGGTAAAACCCGTTTACGGGTGAAGAAAGAAATAAACTTTCACACTCTAGTAGGTCTGAGTATGAGTTTAATAGAAACCTAGTTAATATTTAAAAACGTGTGCTAATTGCCAAATTATGCTATGATACAGGATAAACATGGTAAGGATGCGAGAAGGTCGGGGGCGAGGTCGGGCAGTCATGTCCCAAATTTGGCATTGGGTCACAATGGCCTAATCAAATTGGCCCTATTCATTAGAGTTTGTCAAATTGATGCTAAAGGTCAAATAATTGCCAAGGAGGAAAATTATAGGAAGAGTAACTCCCATGGAAGAGGAAGAGGCAATTTGGAGCTAGTGAGACACTTGGGCTAGATTCCCTAGCTCTATGAAAACAATGATGAAGATGCTATGAAACCTATGAAACAAATCAGACCTAAAGGATGACATATGACATATATGACATGTCAGGGCTAAAAATAGACTCCAAGAGGGCGCTCAAGGGTTTTAGGGCAACTAAGATGCTTCCACATGTGATTTGGTGGAAGTGGGAGACTAGGAATTGTTGTACAAGTGGCGTCCTTTGGAATCTCTTCCCAACTTGAGTTGGCATGAGTCTCTCAGAAGGAATTCGACCCATGGAGGAAATTAGAACTTTATAAATGTCAATAAAAAAGAATGAAACCAGCTTTTGATCATTTGTAGAATTTGCCATTGCATTTGTGTAGAGGGAGAGCTAGTGGATGACTAGTTTCTTGCCTTAGCCAATTTCAAGGGTGAAAGATTCCCATCCAAGTTGGTAATTGGAAAGGCCATTCAAAATTTTCATTTGGAGCTTTAATGGATTCTTTATTTGCAGGTGTAAGCTACAGGGAATTTCATGGTTTCTTCTATTGCAGCACATTCTCTCAAGCATTTCCA
Organism: Larix kaempferi; assembly: GCA_027924585.1. Classification (NCBI taxonomy): domain Eukaryota; kingdom Viridiplantae; phylum Streptophyta; class Pinopsida; order Pinales; family Pinaceae; genus Larix; species Larix kaempferi. The sequence continues at coordinate 16,062,796 of BSBM01000792.1, forward strand.
GTTTTGATGACATATTCTTGATCCTTGAGGGAGGGCGTTTTTGGTGAGCTATTGTACTCTTTGGGGGAGCTTCTCATGCCCCATTTATTTTTTAATATGAATTAAATACTATGTTCTTCATCTCCAGAAATTTTCAGGTCAAAATTCCAAGTAGAAATGTATAAATCTCATTTTTAATGAAAGAACAGTGCCATTTCCCCACTACATTGATGTATAGCATGATAATGCTGATGATTTCGAATGAATGGATGGTTGTCTGATATATTTATGATTAATAGACTTCCATTTATGTATTTTACAAGTTTCATGTACTGTACTTGAGCATTTGAAGTATTTTTACTCAGTTTAATTGCAATGGAAGAAGAAATAGTGTCATTTCCCCAAGGGTCGAACTGGTGATTTTTGCAGTTGAATGGGAGAAGGTTGTAACAGAGATAATAATCAATTAATGATGCAAATGAGACATTAATAACATCCTTGAGACATTCCCTACCTCTGTTCATAAATTTGAGTGTGTTTGGAGGCATTTGGGAAGCCATTTTCAATACTTACCCCAGGGGGATTTGAACCCCAAATTACTAGTAAAATTGCATACTTGGTACAAAATATTAATAGAGTTTGCAGAGGTATTTTGGTGGCCATATCTCATACCTGAACATCATATTCAATTCCTAATATCATTCATACACCTTCCTTGAATATTTGAAGGCATTTGGAGTCAATTTGAGACCTAGAGACCAATACTAGTCAAAGGGAAATTACTAGTAAAGTTCCCTACATTGTCCAGAATTGAAAGAGGATTTGTAGAAGTATTTTAAAGGTCTAAAAGAATCCTTGAAACACATATTTATGTTCTAACATCATCCATATACCTTCTCATAATATTTGGGAGCAATTGGAGGAATTTGGGGACCTAGAGCTCAAAACTAGTCAAAGGTCTAACTAGGAAAAAAAGCGAAAAATTGCCATTTTAATAAAATTCCTAACAAGGGACATTACACGAGCGATGAAAATACCTGAACATAATGCGTCGGCACCATTTCCAAAGACCTTCCTCATATTGCGCTCTCTTGAGGCAATAAATGACACACTTAGGGAAATTCAAAGGGGAAGTGTTACATCAGAGGTAGAAGTGGAGGCCCCGCCACTAAGGGAAGGAAATATCAAAGTAGCATTAAACATGGTGCAAATGCCTCCTCATTAGGAAATCACGAGGGATATTCATAAAATCTGGCTTCCATAGTTTTCATGGGGTCGTGTAGGGATACGGGCAGAGGCATGGTTGAAAGAGATGACCAGGTGCTTAACATTGCAGAAATACACTTCCACATCCAACTCCAAAATAGCCATATTTCAACTTAAGGGGATCGATTTGAATTGGTGGGGGAACCAAGAAAGACAGTTGCACCTTACCCCAAAAAGTGTTCCATGGGAACTATTTGTGGAGAAGTTTAAAGGGAAATACTTGCCCGCCTCCTACTAGGAAGAAAAGGAAGGAGCCCTTCATGCCTTGGTACAAAGGCATCTATCCTTGGAGGATTATGAGGAAATATTCATGGAACTAGTTAAGTATGTTCCCTACTTGGACAACAATGAACGCTAGGTCAAACTCTTTGTGTACGGGATTAATACCAAGATCAGGGCCCAAGTGCGGATGTGGAAACCGACTTTGGTTTTCGAAGTAGTCGATTGTGATCGTTATACAGAAGAGATGTTGGGTGCAAATCCCATCAAATCATTCAATTCTCAGTAGTCAGGGTTTGTAGGTAAGGCCCCTTGAATATACCCTAGGGGAAAGTATGCAAGCCCACCTCCCTACGGAAACATGTATACACCCAGAGTTGCGGAAGTAGACAGGTGAGTGGCATCTAGGGCAGTATCCCAATCAGCCACAGGGACTCACCAGAGTGTAAGAAATTATCAAGGATCAGTCGGCAGGGGAAGGGGCCCCAAGGTGAGAAACCCCTCTCATAGTTCTAAGCATATCAGCTCGCCTACCCCATCACAGGTTTCTTGTTGGGGTTGTGGAGGTCCACATTATCAGCGTGATTGTCTCGAGTTATGATTTGGTACAGTGCATCGAGAAGGAAAGGCTCCAATGGGGAGTCAGGGAAACAAGCATCAGATCTCGACAACAATGAATAACCATCAAGTTGAGCACCAATTTAGTGTGGTGGAATCATCAAGTAAGGTCAATAATGTTAAATTCATAATCTTGTTTGATCCCGGTGCTACAGATAGTTTTATTTCTCCATATGCATTAGATAAATGTGGGTTGGAAGCCTACGAGGATGACGATTTCAACTTAGTCGAAATGGCTTCAGGGGTAAAACAAGCAATAGGACCTAGTGTCGTAAAGTGTATAGTAGATCTTGGGGTGTGTGTTACACAAGTCAAAGTGTACGTCACCACACTCGGAACTTATGACCTTATCATAGGTATGAACTAAATTGAGAAACATCGAGCTTTCTTGGACTGATATGGGAAGAAAGTTCTTTGCTTTGATGAGAAAGGAGAGGCCATTGAGATCCAGGGTATCAAAAGGAAGGTATCCTTATGTTTCATATCCACGATGAACGTAAAATGATTTATGAGGCAAGGATGTCAGTTGTATATTTTGAAGCGGTAAATAATGAGAAGGGACCCTCCCTTGATCAGTACCCAGTGTTATCCGAATTTAGTGGCGTCTTTCCAAAGGAATTGCATGGGTTACCTCCTGAGAGAGAACTTTATTTTACCATTGAAGTTAAACCCGGTTCAAACCCAACATCAAAGACACCATATAGGATGATAGCCCTGAAAATTTGCGAGTTGCAAATGCAGTTGAAGGAACTGCTAGACCTAGGGTTCATCAAATCAAGTATTTCACCGTGGGGTGCACCGGTAATTTTTGTGAAGAAGAAGGATGGTTCCTTGCATCTTTGCATAGATTACATAGATTTTAACATAGCCACAGTGGAGAATAGGTACCCGATACCTCGAATTGATGACCTCTTCAATCAAATGAAAGGGGCGAAAGTCTTCTCAAAGATTGACTTGCAATCATGTTACCACCAACTACAAATTAAGGAAAGTGATATACCTAAGATGAGTTTTTGAACTCGGTTTTGGAACTATGAGTTTGTAGTGGTACCCTTTGGTTTGACCAATGCCCCAGCTGTATTCATAAGCCTCATGAATAACATGTTTCAGAAGTACTTAGATCGGTTTGTGCAAGTGTTCTTGGATGATATCCTTATCTATTCCAAGAATGAAAGGGAGCATGAGGAACACTTGCAAATGATGTTTTCATAATTAAGAGAGCACAAGTTGTATGGTAAGTTATCCAAATACTATTTTTATCAGAAAGAGATCCATTATCTAGGGCATATAATTTTCGGTGAGGGAATTTCTGTAGACCCTGAAAAGGTGAAGGCTATAATGGATTGGCCCATGCCTAGGAATGCACATGAAGTGAGAAGCTTCATGGGGTTAGACTGGTACTATATAAGGTTTGTTGAGGGTTTCTCAAAAATTTTGAAAACCCATAACTACCCTACAACATAAAGGAATTAGGTATGAATGGATGAATGAATGCGATGTCGCATTCACTGAGCTTAAAATACTATTGACAAGTGCACCGATCGTACGAGTGTCGGATCTGGATAAGGACATCACAGTTTGCATAGATGCCTCAAGGAAGGGTTTGGGTGCAATGTTGATGCAGGATGGTGGGGTAATAGATTATGCGTCGAGGAAGTTAAAAACACATGAAGAGAATTACCCCACCCATGACCTAGAATTGGTTGTCGTGATGTTAGCTTTAAAGATTTGGATACATTACCTTGTTGGACGAATCTTTAAGCTAAAATATGATCACCAAATCTTGAGATATATCTTCACTCAAAGATACCTAAATGCTAGGCAAAGGCGATGGAGTGAATTCATGAACGAGTATGATTTTGGGATTTCGTACATCAAAGGGAAGGAGAAAGTGGTAGCCGACGCCTTAAGCATAAAACCAAGGATTTTCTCTCTCATACCTTTAAAGTTTGATTTGAAGGAGAGAGTATTAGGACAGCTAGTCGTAGATAGTTAGGAGTGTATAGCTCCTACTGTTTTCAATTGGTGCGAGGGGATTCTCACTAGTCTCCAATATCAGTTGACCAAATGCCAGTGCGGGGTGCTGAAGCAGTTTGGGTATGGCTCAGTGGTGGTGGATTTCATGTTGGAGCAGGTGCCTCACTTGTGCCCACAAGTAGACCTCGAGGATCGGGATGCACGCAATCCTCACATGACCAGGTGGGCAGAGATGATGGCTCTCCATGGTGGCGGGGGTCCCATCATCAGTTTTGGTACAAGTTTCTTCACGTGGTTGTAGGGACAGATCCTCATGGTGGAGGATAACCCATACCACGATACATAATTCCGAGGAGACCCAGACTTGGTGCTTCCTAAGGGAGCGCAGTGGGATGATATCAGTAAAAAAAAAATACTTATGTTTTTTCATTTTATGCGTGCTATGATTTTTTGGAGTAGTGCTAATAACTTTTACATGTTTCTTGCAGACATGGGTCTAGAGTGACCACTTGGAGTCTCTCTCCTTGTGAGGAGAGGAGAAGCACCGGAGGTGGGTTCTGCGGTCCATGATGCTCTGGAGGAGCTAGAGGCGGTCGAGGATAACCTCTAGAGGATGACCTTGGACATCCCAGAGTCAGGTGTCCATGAACTAGCTCGTCGCTATCAGAAGTTAACGGTTGGAGTATTAGTTTGTTTCGGCATGCTGCTCTAGAAGGTGGCGAGGGCCGTAGTTTGCTTCCATGCGCAACTTGGGGCTTAGAGGCCTAGGGCTTAGGAGCATGTTTTACTTATGTATATACTGAAATCTTATGAGCTTCAGATTTTGTAGAGATGACTCTCACTAAAAGCTAGCATGCTTCAAAATTTTGTATCACCACTACCATTTTGTATCGATTTATATATATATATACAGACACTTCTTGTGGATTTATACATCTTGTGTTCTACAGGTGATTAATGAGATATTGTTTATGTGTTTGCTTATACCGTGGATTATTTACACGGTATAAGATGAGAAACCACTAGTTGTGAATCATGATGGATGACAACGTGGTTCATACCCAAGGAACAAGCGTCAGTTAGGGTTCCAATCACCGCTTGGTATTCTGTGGCGTTATTGGTTGCGTATTCTAGACAACTTCCTCCTGAGCTGATAAGCTCGCCAGTGGGAGAATAAAGTACCCAGGCTGCCAAAGCAAGGTTATGAGTGTGCTGGCTAGCGCCGTTCGTGAATCCATAGCAAGTTTCCATCTGCACATGTAGACAGAACATTGTATAAGTAGTGAAACAAGATCTAGACACACTAAAACAAAAGCATCACACGAAAAAACACATGCCATGTACAGTATATACAAGATGCCTATGCGTGAAAAACTCAGGCATAGTACCTCTTCAGGTAGATCCCATTGCGGGGCTCAACCAAAGATATCCCATCATAGTCCCCTAGTTCATAGGCTCCCTTCTCCAGAACACGTTTCACTATGTATGGTCCATGCCACATGGACTCGAACTTACCTGCCCCAAACTTATCGTGCTTTTGGTCATATGTGAGGACCAAATCACCCTCATTGAAGACATGAGGTTTAACTAACCTATCATACTGTGCTTTGATGCGTTTCTTATGCCTCGTTGGAAATAGAAGCATCGCGGCGGGTCTCGTTAAGTTTCGCTAGGTAAAGGAAGCATTCTTCCTCAGCAGTGGTGTTCGAAAGAAGTTCAATTGTGAGTTTGAGAGATGGAATCTCACACTCTATTGGTAGGACTGCCTCCAATCTGTAAACCAACTAGAACAGCGTGAATCTGGTGGCAGTCTTGACGGAGGTCCCGTATGCCCATAGTGCGAAAAAGAGCATGTTATGCCAGTTTGACTTATGCGTACCCACCATGCGTTGAATCATGGTTTTCAAGACCTTGTTGATGGCCTCTACTTGTCTGTTGGACTGTGGGTAGTAAGGGTTTGAGTTTTCATGATGAAAACCTAGTATGGCACTCAATTCGTCTACCATATGGTTCTGAAAGTGGGATCCATGGTCGGTGACTATGGATTGTGGAACTCCGAACTGTGCAATAACATGGTTGAACATGAAGAGTGTGGCAGTTTTGTCGTCTTCGTTGTACGTAGGAATAACCTCGGCCCATTTAGTAAAATAGTCCACGGCTACAATGACGTAACCATGCCCCCCAGCTGAGGTAGGCTTACAGTGCATGAAATATATGCCCCATTTTGCAAAGGGGCCAACGGAAATAACCGGGTGTAACGGGGTGGGGTGGGAGCACTTTTTCATTTGAAAATGCTGGCAGAAGGGACATTTTTTAACGGACTCAATGCAATACTTAAAGATGGATGGCTAATAATATCCCACGCATAATATCTTCTGGGCCATATCCATCCTAGAGAGATGACCGCCACAAGCCCCAGAGTGACAGTCATTCAAGACGTGTTCATCCTCCTCGTGTGTCACACAACGTCGACGAACAGAATCAACACCATGATGATACAGGGTCTCGCTAACGATCAAGTAATACTTGGCGTGGTGACGGATACGGTGACAATCGTCCCAAGACAGTTGGGGGTTGAATTGTTGGGTTTGAAGATATAAGGTAATATATCCATACCACAGTTTGGATGTGCTGATGAGGAATGACGACTCATCTGGTAGAGAATCGTTGGGCTCAGATCCTAAATCAACATGGGGAAGATCACAAATGAGCTCGGAAAACACCAAAGAATTCTTAGACTTGGCCTTCTCGAAGAGGAGATCGAATTCCTGAAGTATCACAATCCAATGTGAATACTTGCCCCCAAGTACTTGGCATTTCAAAACATGGTACATGGGGTTCAAGTCAGCGATAATGGTGGTGGTGTGAAGCAGTATGTAATGACGGAGCTTTTGGACAACAATGACAGAGCTTTTGGACAACAATGACTTCCGCGAGAGCGAGTTTCTCGACATGTGAGTAACGGGTTTCGGAGTCAATAAGACCCTTATTGAGGTAATAAATCACATGTTCATGGGTGTTGTTGTTTTCCTGTACCAAGACCATGGCGATCGTAGTGGCAGAAGTGGCAAGATAAAGGATGTAATCCTTGTAGTAATTGAGTGGTTGGAGCATAGGGGCATGGGTAATGGCATGTTTCAGACTGTCGAAGTATTGTTGCGCTTGCTTGTCCCAAATGAATGGGACGTCCTTCTTCAGTAATCGCATGTAGCCCTGTGTCTTCTGAGTGAAATTACAGACAAAACGTCGTAGGTAAGTTTCCTTCCCTTGCAAACTTTGTAGTTTCGTAATGTCAATAGAAGGTGGGAGAGAAACAATGGCTTCCACCTTCAAGGGATCAATGCGGATCCCATATTTTGAAACAATAAAACCTACGAGGCGTCTAGACTCGACGCAAAAAATACCCTTGTGAGGGTTCAAGCAGATTTTATACTGCCTACATCTGAGGAATACATCCGTCAAATGATCGATGTGAAATTCACACTGCTGCGACTGGGCAGGTAGATCATCAATATAGGGTTCCACAAAGTCTCTCACATCATGAAAAGCATATGACACGGCCCGCTGGAATGTGGCACCAGCATTTTTTAGGCCAAAATAGAGCTTGCGATAAGAAAACGTGCCCCAAGGGAAAATGAAAGCTGTCTTATGTTGGTCAGATGGGTGGATCTCAATCTAGTTGTAACTAGAAAAGCCATCCATGAATGAGAATATGACACTTCCAACACAATTGTCTATGATCTGATCGAGGAAGGGAGTGGGGTAGTTATCCTTAGGACAAGCCTTGTTCAAATATCTATAATTGACACAAACACGGATGGTACCCTACTTCTTAGCCATAGGGACGACTTTTGAGACCCATTCTGTTAATGGAACAGGGTAGATGAAGCCGACCTTCAAAATCTTTTCAATTTCTGCCTTTAATTGTCACATTTTTTCGAGGGTGTACCGGTCATAACTTTTGACATACTGGTTTAGCATTGGGATAGGTTTTAATCTCATGCGAAATGATAGAAGGATCTATCCCAGGAATTTCCTCGTAGGTCCAAGCAAACACATTGTGGAATTGCTTGAATAAGGCCGTGAAAATGGTGATCTCTTCAGGGGAACATTTTTGGCCTAAACGAATATGTTCTACTACACCAGGGGTAACCGAGATGTCAACCGGAGTGGTGGGTTCAATGGTCACCAGGTTTCCCTCAATGTCCGTATGGCACGCGAGTATCGGGGACTGGGGGCAAGGGTACAAATCCAATGTGAAAATGGTGATGATTTTGTTCTCCACAAAATCCAAGGGGGGTAGGAAAGACGACCGGTGGTGGAGGTCTTCCCATGGAGGGTCATCCCCGCTCATAATGTCTAGAATGGACTCGTCGGAATGAAAAGTCCGAAGAAGAGGATCCGGCAAGGATGACGTCCGCTATAGAGAACAATATGTAGAGGCCACAACCAAGTGGTCCTCTGGTGCTGACTGGATAGCCTCATAAGTGATTTCAGTGGGTGAAAGAGGCATACGGTCTCCAATCAAATGCATCGTGACTTTGTCGAGTACGAGCCATTGATTAGTGGAGTTGGGGAAAGAGGATATCATGTTCACCGTGGCAACATGGTGAGGGGGATCTGGGGTTGGAAAGGCACCCATAAGAGATGAATATTTTATGAGGCCGACCCCCACGCTCTCATATGGTTGTGAAGATTTCCCGAGTAATGGGACATTATCGCTGGGATGAGTAGCACTGTATGGTGTACAGAAATCTAGTTGGTCGACTGTGACAATTCGGCCTTGGTGGGGGAAGTGCACAATGTGGAAGACAAGTGACGCGACCGTAGTAATGGCATAAAACCAATTACGACCAAGTAAAAAATTATAATCCAAAGGGGCTGCAACTACTTCCATGTTAATGGTTTCGGTCTTACCCCCCAACTCTACCGCTAAGGCTTATAACAACCCATGAGGTTGAAAGCCACGACCGTTGAATGCTTTCAGGGTAGTGGGAGAACGATTTAACTCGGGAGAACCAATGGCTCTCCAACACGATATCGACATGACCGAGGTGGAAGCGCCTTCGTCTAATATAGTACGATGGATCATCTTCTGACCAATATTCTTGACAAATTGAAATGTCATTTGGTGGGAAAGCCTCGGTTTAAAGTACTCGAGTCAGAACATGATTGTATTAGAGGAATCTAGACGCCAATAGCAGCGAGACGACTCTTGCATTGGTTGGGACAATTCTGCAAGACCTCTAGCATCGACATGGAACAAGGAGCTTGTGCCAAGTCCTCTACAATGTTGTAGTTCTAAGCTGCCCGATAATTAGGATTGAAAACTGCTTTTTGAATCGTGCTCTTAGGCGGACGCAATACTGACTCTAAGGAAGGCTTCTCAGTGGTCAGAGAAGACGATGGCACGGTGATGTCAGGAATAGAAGTGAAATCTTTTTCAGTATTACTTCCAACGGATTCCTTCTGAGGGAATGAGTCATACGAACATGAGCGTGTGTTCAATTTAACCATCTCACTACGCATCATGAGAACATGCGCGGTGGAGGATGTGTCTCTGTGTGAAGAAGAGGTTTGAGCAATCATTTGCCGATTCCGAGTGGGGAAGGGATCATTGACAACTGTGGGAGTGGGTTTCCCTTGAGAAACTTCTCCAGTTTGTTTTGGTGGGGACATTACTTGGAGTAATGGTCACCACCACACAGTAAACAAGGATACTTCAACTTTCTCTTATGTTTGGTGTCTTCAAGGGTGGTCTTGGTCTCCTGCTGGTTAGAATATTTCTTAGGTTTACCTTTTTTTCTTCTTCTTACCACTGGATTTCTGAGGCGAAGCTGATTGAACAGAATTCACCTCTTCGATGGAGGTAGGAGTGGGTGACTTGGTGGTGCTGTTGCCATCTTGTGGTGGGGATGGGGAAGAACCCCGGGGGTTCGACGGTCCACCAGTTTGAGTAAAAGGCTTGGATTTAAGGAAACCAATGATGCCATTGACCTGAGGTCCCTTAGGTGGTTTTGCAAGGTCATACGTAGGGTGGGGTGCATCAGGAACAATGTCATACAACGTGCCAGATTGAGCATAGACCAGGTCTAAGTAATGGGCATGGGAAATAGCCTCTTCCTCGATGACATCCCCTCCCATGGCCACATCTCGAGCTATGACAAGTAAAAGACACTTCGTGAACCAGTCAGATAAGAGTTGGTCTAGAATAGGAGTCTTAATGAGACGTCGTCTCCTCCACCACTCATGGATATGATAAGAGATATGAGTTGCGGTGTTTTGAAGGAGCGAAGTCAAAAGGTCCATACCAGTTTCGAAGCATATGGGTAACCAGAAATGATTTAGAAAATACATAGCAAGAGAGCGGAAATCGGGAAAGGAGTGCGATGGTAATTCAATATACCACTTGGTGGATCGGCCGGTGAGGGTCCTTTGAAACATCCTTAAATGGATCGAGTCATCCATCAAGGAATTGGATGAGCACCATAGATGGTAGGTCATCACATGGTTTTTCAGGTCCTCACCGGGTTTTCCATCAAACTTGGAAATATTAGAGGGTAACTTGACTGCAATGGGTGGCCAATTATGACCATGGAAGATGGGATCATTGGTTAGACGAGACAGGTCGGGTAGGTCCAAAGTAGCCAAAAATGGCAGTTATTGGTTCGGTTGCAGATCCTAATAATATTGATATGGAATATATGGACCAGTGGGACATTGAATCAACTGATTATAATGTGTTCCTGACGGGAATTGGCCATAAGTGGGTGGTCCTTCGGGATTGGGTGGTGGACCATATGTAGATTCACCGCCATAATAGGGTGGGACTCCGCCAGAAGGTGGGGGTCTTCCACCGTCGTGTTAACAATCAAATTAACACCCTTATTCATGTGACGCAAAAAGCACATTTTTACTATGCATCCGCAACATGAAGACAGAAATACAAGTACATTGATAGACAAGTCCTCTCTTATCTAATCACTTCTTCCAAAAATGGAAGGATTAGGTGAAGACAGTAAGAACCTAAAGAGACCAAGTTCGGTGATTGAACCACTCATAAAAGGTCCAAAACTAAGCTACACCAATCAAAAAGTGAAGATGAATGCATTAAAGTGCATTAATTGTACTTAAAGTATGCTAAATTTGTGCAAAAAACCTAAAAACTATGGAAAAGTGGGTTTTGAGCTAAAATAATAAAAGTAGATGAAAAGGGACAATCCCACATTGAAAAGAGAAACATGAGGGTTCTTTTACCAATTCTATATAAGAAAGGCATGGGAGTCATTGTAGAGTACACAAAGGAAGAGCAAAGGCATGCTGGAGAGATTTTGAAGGAGGAGAAAGAGCTCAAATTCTTCAAAAACAAGGGTGAAGGAAGGGAAACTCATGGCAATGGAGGAGGGATTCACACCAAGATCATTGGTAAGGATGTACTTATTCTTTGTTTTAATATGAATGGATTCAAATTTCTACCATCTATGAGTTTGAATTTTGCTTATCATGTATGAATTTAATTCTTAAATGGCTTTAGATCTTAATGAGTTTTGATGAATGAATATAGATCTTTAGAAACTTGTGATAATCCTTTCATTTGCTGACAAAGAAACTCACCATTTCTTAGTAAGATAGATTGATATGTTGCAGATCTAACTCCCTACTTGCAAACTACATATTTTACTATCATATTGGTGACTCCGCTGGGGAATTTCATGTCCTCATACAATTGCTAGGAGCGAAGGTGTGAGAAACAGTTACAATAAACTTTAATCGCCAAGGGTGAAAGTGTCATGTCCCAAATTTGGCATTGGGTCACAATGGCCTAATCACATTGTCCCTATTCAGTAGAGTTTGTCAAATTGATGCTAAAGTTCAAATAATTGCCAAGGAGGAAAATTACTAGTTTCCTAGGTTTGGGGTGGAAGCTTTGGGATTTGGAATAATGGGGATAATAAATGATGTTTATACATTAGAAGGGTTCAAGTATTTAATAAATAGAGTGAATAAAGAAATTCAAGAGAAATCCTAGGTGACAAATGGTTTTGGAGACATATGGAGGATGTGGGACCCACACTAGCTTGATTTTTCATAATACATGGTATCTCTCTTTTGCAAATTCGAATTAATGGGAATGTGAACACTCTTGGGTGAGTTGGTAAGTCATAACACATGTCATTGAGCATCTTAGGTCGAATTTGGAAGGATTGGTAACCTCCATGGAAGATAAAGAGTCAAAGTGGAAGTTTGTGGACACTTGGGCTAGATTCCCTAGCCCCTATGACACCAATGATGGAGCATCTATGACAACTATGACAAATTGCAGACCTGACCTCTGACATCTGACCACTATGACATGTCAGACCCAAAAATAGGCTCAAAGAAGGCGAATTTGGGAGTTGGAGAAGCCAAAGAGACTCAAAATCGAATTTGGGAGAAGATGGAAGGTTGGAACTAGGAGACAAGTGGCAAATTTGGAATATTTCCTAAATGAAAATCTATTGAATCTATTGAGAGGATTTCGACCCTTAGAAGGCTAATGTTGGTTATAAAATGTATAAATGAAGTATGAGAATATCTTTTGATCATTTGTAGAATTTGCAATTGCATTTGTGAAGAGGGAGAGCTAGTGGATGACTAGTTTCTTGCCTTAGCCAATTTCGAGGGTGAAAGATTCCCATCCAAGTTGGCAATTGGAAAGGCCATTCAGACCTTTCATTTGGAGCTTTAATGGAGTCTTTATTTGCAGGTGTAAGCTACAGGGCAGCTCATTGTTTCTTCTATTGTAGCTCACTCCTTCAACCATTTCCAGTTTTGATGGCATATTCTTGATCCTTGAGGGAGGGCATTTTTGGTGAGCTATTGTACTCTTTGGGGAAGCTTTTGATGCCCCATTTATTTTGTAATATGAAGAAAATACTCTGTTCTTCATCTCCAAAAAGTTTCAGGTCGAAATTCCAAGTAGAAATGTATAAATCTCATTTTTAATGGAAGAACAATGCCATTTCCCCACTACCTTGTTGTGAGCCAATGTATTGATGATGATTTCGAATGAATGGATGATTCTCTGATATATTTGTGATCAATATACTGAAATGGATGTCTTCTACAAGTTTCATGTACTGTAATTGAGCATTTGAAGCATTTTTACTCAGTTTAGTTGTATTGGGAGGTGAAATAGTGCCATTTCCCCAAGGGTCGAATTGGGGATTTTTGCAGTTGAATGGGAGAGGGGGAGAACAGTTGTAATAATCCATTAATCGTGCATATGAGACTTTAATAAAATAATTAAAAAATTACATACCTCTGTTAATAAATTTGAGTGGGTTTGGAGGCATTTGGGAAGCCATTTTCAGTACTTACCGCAGGGGGATTTGAACCCCAAATTACTAGTAAAATTGCATAATTGGTCCAGAATCTTAAGAGAGTTTTCAGAGGTCTTTTGGTGGACATATGTCATCCATAAACATCATATTCAAGTTATAATATCATTCATACACCTTCCTTGAAGATTTGAAGGCATTTGGAGTCAATTTGAGACCTAGAGACCAATACTAGTCAAAGGAAAATCACTAGTAAAGTTACCTACATTGATCAGAATTGAAAGAGGATTTGAAGAAGTATTTTAAAGGTCCAAAGGAATCCCTGAAACACATATTTATGTTCTAATATCATTCATATACCTTCTCAGAAGATTTGGGATCATTTGGAGCAAATTTGGGACCTAGAGATCAAAACTAGTCAAAGGTCTAACTAGGGAAAAAAGTGAAAAATTGTCATTTTAATAAAATTCCTAACAAAGGACATTACAGAAAGTGTTGGTTCTTAACCAATCACCCTCCCAAGGAGTAAAGGTGCCGAAGTTTGTCTCAGGTATCGCAAGTGTGTCCAACTCACAATAGCCTATGTGATATCTTAGGAATAGCCACTAAAGTTACCACTTCACAATCGACGGTCGGGTGGAACAGTTGTAAGTCGAGGACAAATCTCATTACCAGAAACTCTAGAAACAATGATGTCACCCCGAGGAATTTTCCCTGAACATAGAATCCCCTCGATAAGCTCATGTCCCACTAAATAATCAAAAAGGGGGAACCACCCTTTACTTATTCATATTGACCTCGTGCTTGACGCATGTTTCAGAAGCGCTTTCCCGATAAGCATTTTTTGCTACTAATGGATTTACTCTCTTTAATCAATGCTAGTTTCAAAGTTTTGCAGCCCAGGAGTGTTAACTCTCCAAACCTAATCCAAGGCACTAAACTAAACTTGTTGGTGATATGAAAATCAAAATTTTGTCAATTTTAGATTAAGCGCCAATTTTAAGGGTAGTTTGCTTAGTTTGAGGATTGGAAGTGAAACTGGTAGTGTTTTGAATCGAAAACAGAAAAATGAACCAAACAATGCAAAATGCGCACTACTCTACCTTTCAATTCGATGAATATTCTAAATTAAGGAAGAGTTAGAGGTTCATGAGTTTCTTTCAGACATGCAAAATTTATAGTAGATGTTGTATGTTAATGCACAATTTTTTTCTGAAATATGGATAATAATTGATGTTTTAAAGACCAATGTAACCCAAACAGATATCTCAAGTAAACATGAATCTAATTCTATTACACGGGGGATCCCTGTTTCTCGTTCACAAGATCGCCATAAGGCCCAAGTGAAGAGGATACGCAAAGCCCTTTAGAATGCTTTTGAATTAAATTCGAAACTGTTACACGTGAGATCCACTTTCTCATTCACAAGATCGCCATAAGGCCCAAGTGAAGAGGATACGGTGGCTTGAAAAACTGTATGCAAGAATCAAATCTACTCTATTATAAGTGAGATCCACTTTCTCAATCACAAGATCGCCATAAGGCCCAAGTGAAGAGGATATGGTGGCTCGATATAAGATGCTTTGAAAAAAAATGAACTCCTAAACTATTACAAGCGAGATACACTTTCTCATTCACAAGATCATCATAAGATACGAGTGAAGAGGATACGGTGCCTCATACACAATATATCTCAATAAAACTAAACTCTAAAGGTGCAACTCTCTCTAATTGTGCATGAAAATCATGAAAATATTCTAACTCCAAAACAAAATGCAACTAATTAAAGTTTAATTCTGTTTTTTGGAAATAAATTACTACCAAATTATCTGAATCATGTGATGTTCAAGGCGTTCTTCAAATGAAAATGTGTGTGAAAGGGTCTTTCAAGTGTGTATGGTGCTTCCAAATGTGTATGTTTTATGTTTGATTAATGTTTCCAATTAGCATATGCTAAAGATCTGAAATATTGAATGTGCTTAAGGTGTTTTGATGAACAATTTCTTAAGTTTTCTTTGGGAGACTTGCAGCCATGTAAAGAGACATTAATGTGGGTTAATATCAATCCTTAAACATGTTAAAATGGGGATCTATCATCTCATAAGGTTGTAAGCAAAATAGATCTACTACCGATTGAAAAAGATTGAAAATTAATTACAATTTGGAGCAGATTTAAAGGTGTTTGGAAGTGAATTCCAATTGTAAATTTCTTGATCCAAATGTTATGAAACTTTCCTAACTTTTCAAGAGGATTATAAGGCTGATATCAAGCTTCACATAAGGCTCTAAACAAGTGTGTAAATTTCATACAAAACAGGTCTCCAAACAGATCCAAAAGCTAAAGAGATCTCCACTAACTAGTGTAAGATTGCAAAATTTAATTAATATGTTTGGAAGGTAGTTTGGTTGCAAATATGTAAAGGAGACACTAATGCAAGTAAGGATCAGTCCTAAATGTATCAAGACAGGGATCTATCTTCAAAGATATCTTTAATTAAGTAGATCCATTACAACTTTGAAGGAGATTTGAAAAGAGATAACAATTTGCAACATTTTAAAATTGTTTTGAAAGTGGATTCCAATTGAAAAGATGTTGATCCAAATTGTGTAATATTTTCTACACTCTTCAAACAAGTAACCTGCTGATATTTAGGAAGCAATAGAAGCTTTAATGAAGTTTGAAAATGCATAAAACAAGCCTCCAAAACAGATCCAAAACAGGGATCTCACAAACTAGTTAATGAGCTGCAAATTGAAAAGTAAAGATGTACATCTTTAAACCAAAAAACATCAGCAAAGGAGGGATAAAAAAGGAGTAAATTATGTTGGACATTCACCCTAATAGGTCCCTAAGCCAAGCCATACAGCCATACCACATCAAATGATCAAAGGTAAGGGAGTTTGATGCCTCCAAAATAGATCCCAAAACATAATTGAAATTTGGAGCAGATTTAAAGGTGAATGGAAGAGGATTCCAAAAGTAAAGATCTAGATCCAAATGATGCAAAGCATTTCAACACTTATCAAAGGAGTTAGAGGCTAATCATAAGCAACAAAATAATCTTCTAAACAGATCTTCAAACATACATATCAATCCTTCCAACAGGTTCAAACTTCAAGAGATCTCATCACACATTTAAGCATATGCACATTTATAAAGCAAAACAGAATTGAAATTTTCACCAAATATATGAGCAAAGGAGGGATCTAATCTGATAAAAGGAGGATGGAAATTCAAGTTAATCAGCTCCTAAACCAAAGCATACAACAACACCACTCCAAAGGAAGCAAAACCAAGCATTAAAGGTTGCAAAATCCACAAAAACAAGCTCTAGAATGCACCCAAAAAAACGAGATCTAGAATGGTTTTTTGAAGTATTTGTTGAATGGAGAGTGTGGGGAGGCTAGTTTGGAGCTTCCCTTGCTAGATATAAGTTTCTTGTAGTGATCTTTAAGGTGAAACTTAGTAGATCTTAAGGATGTAAATCACCAAAATATGAAGAAAAATCATGAAATATCAAGAAATTTCAATCCACGGAGTCGCTAATCTGATAATATAAGATGTAGTTTTCAAGTAGGGAGTTAGATCTGCAACATATCAATCTATCTTACTAAGAAATGGTGAGTTTCTTTGTCATCAAATGAAAGGATTATCACAAGTTTCTAAAGATCTATATTCATTCATCAAAACTCATTAAGATCTAAAGCCATTTAAGAATTAAATTCATACATGATAAGCAAAATTCAAACTCATAGATGGTAGAAACTTGAATCCATTCATATTAAAACAAGGAAGAAGTACATCCTTACCAATGATCTTGGTGTGAATCCCTCCTCCATTTCCATGAGCTTCCCTTCCTTCACCCTTGCTTTTGAAGAATTTGAGCTCTTTCGCCTCCTTCAGAATCTCTCCAGCATGCCTTTGCTCTTCCTTTGTGTACTCTACAATGCCTCCCATGCCTTTATTATATAGCATTGGGAAATGAACCCTCATGTTTCTCTTTTCAATGTAAGATTGTCCCTTTTTCATCTTTTTTTATTATTTTAGCTCAAAAAGCCACTTTTCCATAGTTTTTAGGTTTTTTGCACAACTTTAGCATAGTTTAAGTACAATTAATGCACTTTAATGCATTCATCTTCACTTTTTTATTAGTGTAGCTTAGTTTTGGACCTTTTATGAGTGGTTCAATAACTAAACTTGGTCTCTTTAGGTTCTTACTGTCTTCACCTAATCCTTCCATTTTTGGGAGAAGTGATTATATCAAAGAGGACTTGTCTCTGAATGTATTTGTGTTTCTGTCTTCATATTGCAGGCGCATAGTAAAAATGTGATTCTTCCGTCAGATGACTAAGGTTGTTAATTTGATTTTTAACACGCCGGAATAAGGTGGACCTCCAAGTGGGAGTCTTCCGCCACCGCCGGAAGGTCGGGGTCCTCTGCCTCCGCCGCCAGAATAGGGTGGGCCACCGCCTCCATAATAAGGTGGGCATTCTCCATAAGGTGGGGGTCCACCACTACAAGAAGGAGGTGGTCCTCCACCACCGCCAGAATAAGGTGGACCACCGCCGTTGGAAGGAGGTCGGCCTCCTCCATAAGGTGGGGTCCCGCCACTACCAGAAGGTGGTGGTTCTCCTCCTCCGCTAGAATATGGTGGCCCTCTGCCTCTGGAATGGGGTGGGCCTTTGCCTCCGCCAGAAGGTGGAGTTCCGCCCCCTCCGGAAGGAGGTGAACCATACAATGGTGGGGCGTATGATAAAGCGGGTGGGGGTCCAATTGGTGCAACATTAAAATGTCCCCATGGAGTGTATGAATTTTTGGGATAAGATATCCTGTGGAGTACGTTTCTGGGATTAAGTTGTTCCGACACGTGGTCAAGATAACCTAGATACGCTTGAATCCATGGTGGTTGAGTTGGGTTGGACGATCCCCCACCATGAGATAATCCCATGGTGGATCCCACCACAGGTAAAGAGTTTCTAAGGGAATGACCAATTGGCATTCCTCCACTTGAATTATGGCTAGAAAATGATGGTTTCCCCCCAATGACAACGTATTGACCACTAGTGGATGGTTGACTCATAACGGGTTGTTGACTACTTACGATTAGAGGAACACTACGCGTAATAAAACTAGGAGGTAAGGAGAAGCCTCCCCACGAGTTTTTGGGTGGGGGAGGGTTGGGTAACGTTCCAGTAGTAGTAGTAGTGGTGGTAGGAGAGTTGGATTGTTGTCCTTCAACATTATGAGTCATTTGAGGTGTGGAACTGGTCCCCTCACTGAAAGGTGCACTCGCAGGAAATTAAGGTTGACCAGGTTCGTAAGTGGTCACGTTGTGGATGGGTGTCTTCGATGAAGTAAGTGATAATGAGCGAATGGGAGTGTATTGAAACATGGGTGTCTCCGGGATGTTTCTTCTCCGTGATAGACTCTGGTGATGAAGTTTGTCGCCGCGCTGGCATAGTTCGTCCATGAGTTCATAGACTAGAGCCATACGTTGGACATGGGAATCCTAGAGAGGGGAAGTTTCAGTGTTCATATCAATAGCCAAGTGGGCCCATTGTTTTTAGAGAGAGGTGTACCAAAAGGATGCAGATGGACTAAAAGCCATGGATACAGGGTCATCCTGGGATGTATTTAACCATTCTATGGATCCAGGTTCTCATTGCATCACGTGGTGGAAGGATGTGTCTTGTGAAGTGGAAATTTCTCCCTCTTCAGCCCTTGATGGGTTAGAGGTTGGTGAATCAGGAGGAAACATGTTCACTCCAGAATCCATAGCGGATTTCTCTACTTCTGGTGACACAACCATGACTTGTGTGGCCATGCTTACCCTCGAAATTACCTCCTGATTAAGGGAGTACTCAGGTGGTAAGTTCAAAATTCTGCAGAACCTTCTCAAAGGTTGTTAAGCCAGAATGACTGAACCAGAATTTCTCCTAAGGGTATCTTAAAGAAAAGAAAAGCAGTCCAGAAAAATCTACACAAACTAAGGCCGCAAGCAAACTTATGTGATAGATGTGGATTCAAAAGTATGGAACCTCACAGGATTTTCAAGGCTTCGCAACTCGCGATATACTTTAGGGTCCAACAGTTATACTCGGCCCAATTTTTCAGAACACTAACCAGGGAGGATTAGAACCATACCCCTAACCATATAACCCGACTACCTGATAGTACGTGCGTAGTAGCTCCTTAAGTGTTGTTTTCAGTGTATTGCTCCGCCAAGACGTCCAAATGGTTAGCTCAGTTGGTTTCAGAAATCCTAAGAGTGTCTCCCGATATACGCAAGGTACGTGCGAGCTCAAATCCGTGTTTGTGTTTTCTAATGCACAACCATACGACAAGAGCCTTCCTATATACTACCGAGTACATGAAACACCTTTCGATATACACCAAGTACATGAAGTGCCTTTCAATATACCCTAAGGTACGTGAAAGAGCCTTCGGTATACCGGTTGGTACGTGAAAGAGCTTCAATATACTGGTTGGTACGTGGAAGAACTACAATGCCCCCGGGATTCAGTGCAGGAAAATAATGACAGCTGCCATGTTTTAAGATGCCGAAACACGTCTCTAACTTAACACACAAGTTACTAAAGATTCTAACCTAGTTCTACCATTAATTTTATCTGGATGGTTAGGTGAATGCATGAGGTGAGTACATAAATGTAAACATAATGCAATCCCAAACTACATGAAAAATGCACTCTTTCTTTCGATGAAATCTATGTACGAGAAGGAGAAATATTTTTCCAATGGTCTCACAAAATAGTAAATTTCAATAACACTCTCAATCTACCAAAAATGATAATGAAAATCACTCTTTTCGTTTTTCAAGCAAAACATGAAAATCAACAAGACAACAAATCCAAATCTGAAGCACTTCTTTTTGTCTTTTCAATTAGAATGAACCTAAACGATGAAAAGAGCGAATCTCTATCTAGAGCACACTAGCTTTCCAAGTTTCACAATGATAACCTACAAGCATGAAAATCAAAAGTGTGTATAACTTCTTCGAGCACAGAATCACTTTTTGCAAAAATTTGACTACACTTGCATTTTTCAAGAAAATGAATGGCTCATAATTCGAGAAAAACACAAATGATTAACTCTTTTTCCAAACTTTCCAAAAGATCTATGGTAAATTCCAATGCATGAACCAATTTCTACAACAATTCTCAAATGCACTTGAAAATGGTAAAAATGAAGCACTTTTAATTTTTCCAATGAAATGCCAAGACTAAAACTTGATAACAATAATGTTTTTAAGTGTAAATTACTGAAAAAGAAAGACTACTTGCAGCACTCTAATCACTCAGAAATTCTCAAAGAAATGGCAAGCACTCCAATGACCTAAAAACACAAAAAACAACCACTCAAAAAGATCAAATGCAAGCCAACAAATGATAACCAAGCTCAACAAGGGTTTGGAAGCGGATCTAGCATGCTGGATAGATCCAATGAGGTGATCGGGGATAACAGTATGGGGTGGATGGCCATGGGGGATTGAAATTTCCCACCACTTCAATCAAACTTGCTTGATCAAGAAGACCCAAAGACCAACACAAGCAAACCAAACAAAACACTGCTGAATAAACAAGACCTCTGCCTGGGAGATACAGTGCAGATATGATTTCAATCCAAAAATCAAAGGGTTGGAGTAAGAAAGACCCAAGCATCAAGTTTGAAAAATCGACGCAGGTTATGGTTGGGCACAGAGTGCCCGATGCAGGTTGCAAACAAGGGAAAAGCGTCGACCGCGCAGAATGCTAGATCGAAAAAAGCGTCGATGGGGCAGTATAACCAGAGGAAAAATGCGCTCCTGGGTGGATATGCGCCCTGGATGTACTGCCTAGGTGCTTCAAGCAAATAACTCAAAGCAAAGAAGGAAAAAATCCAACCAATGATCATATAATGGACTGAGAATGGTTCAACAGACCCAGAGAAAGTTAGCAAATTCTTTCAAAAAAGAAACTGATGGTGAAAATAGGCTTAAGAGGAAAAGTAATGGCTCATTAAAGAAATCAAGAATAACACACTCAAACTTGAAATCAAAACTAATGTAAGTACCCAGTATGGTCGCCAAATTTATTATTGGACAATCTACTCGAGCGGACGCGAGCCAGATCTCCCTAGTTCAATGTGAATCTAGAACAAATAAGGACATAATACAAAGCTACTTTTCTATATCTAGTTAGAGATTAAGTAATAGACGTCTTACCTTCAAATCGTAGATATTATTTCTTCTCGTCGTTTCTCCATATCTTGTGGTCGTTATATCTTTAGCTGTAAGACCTGCCAAGACATATGGAAACAATACAAGTAGTAAAATATGTCTAAACAATAACTGATCTACGTAAACGGTTAAGGAAGTAAACTACAAATAATATCAACACGATAACATTTGCGGAAAGAGTTTATATTACTGTACTAAAAGAGGGAAATACAAAGTAGAGGTATGATCACAACCCAAGCCTTAACACTGCAATCCTCCTCCAACAAGCCAAGCCAATGCCTCCAAAGGAAGTGTGAGTCTCCCAAAAGATGAGTAGGGATCTCCTAAGGTAATTTCACCAGCATGTAAGTGATATAGACTTCCTCCCTTTGGAATGGATAGGGGCCTTGTATTTATAGGACCAAGTGGATAGAGTAGGTTGAGGATCATGGGGAGAGGGCTAAGGGATCCTCCCTTGAGGTTAGGGAATCGTAGGACAACTCACCTAGGATTTAGGGATAGGGATGCACCTCATCCAACTTCTAAAACTTGATTGAAATCTCCCAACCCCGACGCAGGTTGCATGTAGACAACCAGCGCCTAAGAAGGAAAATGCAGGTTGTACAAAGATACTATGCGCCGTCGGCACAGGATGGTAGAATAAATTATGCGCCGGCCCTATTTGGGTGCTCCTTGCTCAAGGACAATGTGTGCCGACCCAACTAGAAATGTGGACACAGGACATCAACTTGCTCTAACTGACTTGCTTGATCATAGGGACCTCAGGGAATCAAGGCATTCAATTAACAAGGGTGTCATGATGACAATATTTAGGTGTAACAAATTGTTCTACAAAGATTGTATACTAGGCAGAAAATGTAGACATACAACTTGAATTCTTCATTGTGTTGCAAATTTTAAGCTCACCGTAGTGTAGCTTGCACAAACTATTGCAAAAATTGTTAGATGACAGTCTCACAGATAGCTAATAGTACTGAGCTTGTAGAGAATATTTGGGACTAGTTTGGTGTGCCCACTTGAAGAATCCAGGAAACTTTGTAGCTTGTTGCTAACAGCTGCTCCAAAAGAAGAGAAGTTGCAAAATTAGATTCACATGATTCAGGTATAGCAGATTCCTCTATTCAACAACCATAAATGTAACTTGCAACTGTGTTTTGTTTGTAAGTTCTAGTCTTTGTTTTGGTACTTGCATATGTGTTTTTGTAGAGTACCAAAACTGAAATTAAGTTGAGTTGTACAGTGTATGTGGGTGCATTTTCAGCTAAGACTGGCACCCCTCACTTTTTAAAGTTTGAATCTGCTGAAATGTTGCTTGTAAAGGGCATAATTGCAAGAAGCACTCAGTCTGATTGAGTCTTTGTACTTGGTCCTACCTGCACAAGGAGGCATCAACTGTCATCACAATATCTAATGCAAAAGAAACATTAGAGTTCTTGAATACTGTAGTACATACAGTTGTAGGCGACTCAATCACAATTAGCAAAGACACTCCAAACTGTCATTCATCAACTGCAGAATTTGAAAGCAAAAGAGGAAGATGCAAAATACATGAATCAACATTTTGAACTAGTGCTTGTTCAGAATAACCCTTTGTTTGAAGATGATTCCTATCAGTTGCCAGAAAATAGTGAAATCATGTCAGATGTACAACCTATTCAAAGTTCCAAATGTTAATATTGTGACCAATGTTTTGATCTTCATCCTTGTTAGCATTGCAGGAAGCGTAACCATTCTTCAAATCGGTGTGTAAAGCTAAAGAAAACTGCAAAAGTGAAACTTGCAGCAGATTATTGTACTACTTATTACTTTGTACCTGACAGGGGGGAACATAATGTCAAGATTTAAGTTTCGAAGCCTTATACCTCTGAAAAAAACACTCACAGCCTTCCTCAAGTAAGTCACATCAAGCGAGCCTGAGCCACAGTGAATTTGGGAGACCACCAAATTCAGAGATGCTTGATTCTGAGATGCATGTATTATGAAGACATAAGAGAACCATGACATAGAGTACTTATGTGTTTTGTGTCTAGTTGTGAAACCATGAGTCTCTCCTCTCCTCACATTGTTCCTGACGGAGGGGGAATGAAGACCATCAGTAACAAGTGAGACAGAACAAGCGATCCTGTGAAGAGTTATGTTCAAATGAACTCCATAGTTGGTGGTCATCCTAAAACCACTGATATCGAGAGCACCTTCATTTAGCAGAATCCAATGCAAGATTCTATCTAACTTACTTGGCAAAATATTGTCAAGATGGAAATGTTCAGCAAGTGGTAGCTGCTCACTTCCTGTTTTTAGCTCTCTAGTTGGTTTGTGGTCATCCTAAAACCACCATTCCAGACAGAACCTCTGAGCCTTCGTGCCAAGTTCAAGAGTTTGTGGTCAACCTTAAACCACACACATAGTAGAATATTTCAGCTTCTAATAGCCCCTTTTGGTTGGTGGTTATCCAAAACCATCTCTTTCGAGAGCTCTTGTATTTAGAAGAAGCCAATGCAAGCTTCTAACTAACTTTCTTGGTAAAGAATCGTCAAGATGGAAATGTTCAACATGTGATAGTTGTCCACTTCCAGTTATTCAACTCTCTCTTTTTCTTGGACTCATGTACACCCTTCGGATTAAGGGGGGATTTGTTGGACCCTAATCCTTGGTTTTAGGATTATTTTTCACTATTCACATGCAAAGAAGATCAATAGTCATTGAGGTAGACCAAGAGTCACCCGGGAGTCCAAGAATTCACTTGGGAATATGAAACCCAAGGGACAATTATCATATATATATGTACCATTAATTAATGAGAATTATTGTGCTTTCACACTCATCTTTCATGTCTTCATTGTGTAACTGTCCTTCTGGCCTATTTTCCCTAATGGGAATCCTAACAATTATAAGTAGGGATGTATTTTTTAATGAAAGGCCCCCACAAGTGCATACATCAGAATGAAAAGGTAAATTTTTTCAGGGTGACAATGAAGAACTTGAATTCAAAACTCTTGTCACATATAGGTGGCAAAGAAGAGAAGTGGAGGAAGAAAAGTAGAGTTGGATTTAGAGGGCCAAGATGGTAGTCAATCTCGCAAAGATGGAATTTAGTCTCAGTAAAGGCCAAAATGGTTCTATCAAACTCTTCAAGATACAAATCTATATGAGATGTGGTAGGTGAGAGGAGAACAAGGTCAGAATCACCACAATAGGTAAATATTTCTTTGATGAGGGAAGATGTGCATTCTTATGATTCAGTTTCCTTTAATGAAGAAAATAAAAAACAAGAGTGGTGACATGCAGCGCAAGTAGAATATGATGCTTTAATGAAAAAAAAATACTTGGAAGTTAGTTGAATTACCCCAAGAAATTGATCAACTACAAATGGGTATATTGAACTCAGTTTAAATTAAATGGATATATTGATAAATACAAAGCCATGGGAGTTGCAAAACTATATGCACAAAAATAAGGTATAGGCTATGAAGAAACATTTGCTCCCACTACAAAATTGATTGCAATTAGAATGTTGTTAGCTCTTACATCATATTTTTGATGGCAAGTACACTAGATGGACGTCAAAAATGCATTCTTAAATGGGGATTTACAAGAAGTGTATATGGGGTAGCCTGGAGGATTTGTAGTTAAAGGGGAAGGAGAATTGGTGTGTAAGATGGTGAAGTATTTGAATGGATTAAAACAAGCACCTCAAGCATGGCATGAAAATATTAATATAAGTATTTTAAATCAAGAAGTTTCAAAAGAAGTGATTATGATCCTAACTTGTAAATCAAAGAAAATGGTGAAGAAATTTCCAATATGGTTGTATATGTTGATGACTTAATATTTACACGTAGCAACAATGAATTGATCCAAGAAGAAAAAGATACTCTTTACATATCATTTGATATGACTAACATGTGATTATTACAATATTGTTTGGGTATTGAAGTTTGACAACAACCAAACATTATTTTCATCTCAAAGGAAAAATATGATTTAGAAGTGTTGAACAAGTTCAAAATGAAAGTGTAATCCCAACAAAACACCAATGGAAGTAAACTTAAATCTCTTAAAAGATGATAAATTTGAGGTAGTTAATGAATTTCTTTATCATAAATTTGTAGGAGGATTTATCTATCTTCCCTTAGCTAAACTCGACATAAGTTTTGCAATTGGAATGCTATCAATATTTTCAAACTGTCCCAAGGATACACGTTGAAATGCAACAAAGAGAGTACTTAGGCATATCAAAGGTATCTTAAAATTTGGTTTTGTACTTTAGAAGAATGATAACTTTATGTTGAAATGTTTTTTAGATGCACATTGAGAAAGTGATATAGATAAACAAAAATATATAATAGGTTATGCTTTTAACCTTGGTAGTAGAGTGAATTCATGGGAAATAAAAAACAACTTCTAGTAGCTCTTTCAACAACAGAAACAAAATAAAAAGCAAACGTTGGAGCAACATGTGAATTGGTATGGTTAAGTAAATTTTTATGTGATTTGAATCTTCCATAAATGTAGCCAACAACTTAACACTATGACAACCAAAGTGCAATCAAGATGACAAAGAATCCAATTTATCATTTGAAAACAAAACATGATGAAATTCAACATCACTATATCAAAGAACAAGTGCAGAACAAAAATATAGAACTGCTTTATTGTAGGTCCGAAGATCAAGTGGCCTACATCTTCATCAAAGCACTCGACACAAATAAGTTCTAAATTTTTTGAAAGATGTTAGGAGTTGTGGAAAATTAAATAAGCATTAAGAGGGCGTGCTAGATATTGTAATGTTTATTTCATCTAGGATATTTAACGTTATGCACTTAAGTAATAATGTCAAAAATATATATATATATCACACAATAAATGGCGCATATGTTGATGTATTTGTGAAATTAGATAAATTAGTTGAGTGGTTCCAAACGGGCTTAACAAAACTTGCTAGATATATATGCAACTCCACTTTATGTAATTTGATGCACATAGATATAATACATCTCTCTCTCTCTCTCTCTCTCTTACATATTCTCCGATCATATTCTAACATCTTCCAAACCTTCCTCTTCACTTATGGGATCCAAATTTCATTGTAGCTATTGAGAAATTTGTGGGTTGATTTATTAAAGTTTATGGAGTTTGGATTTCTCAAGGGCTTGTCACCTTTGCCCACATATGCATAGAGATCGACCTTGGTCGTGGTTTACCCAACAAGATGCTCATGGAATGGGTCGATCTCACTTTTACTCAACTGATAGACTATGAAAACACAATGTCTAGATGTAGATTATGCCAACACGCTAGTCACCTCCGGGAGGCTTGTTTGTCTTCCTTGACCTCTTCGTAGCCCAATGGATTCAAGAGAAACCCCAAATAATGGAAAACAACAAAGGAAAATATCTATGATCCCACTTGTAAGTAACATTTAGAGCATCCACATGTAACCTCATTAGAAAAAATGGTTCCACTAGAATCAAATAATCCCATTCAAGTTCCCCTTGGTAGTAGTCAGAAGAAAGGAGGAAGAAAGACTTAAATTTGGTGCCTTGAAAGACCCCTTGTGGGTTAAAGCGCCTCCATGAACCAAACAATTTTGACATAGACAAGGAAACAAAACATAGCCTTCATTGCCCTGAGTTGATGACCCCTTCAAGATATTTAGTATTGGCTTCAAAGTCATCAACCCGTGCCAATTTATCTAGGTGGGTCCATGTTCAAAAGAAAAAAAATAAAGAGAGACCCACATGATGATTGCATGGTGGAGATACTACGATTTTTAAAAGAGAGAATGTCAATGTTTCAAGCCAATAAGTTGCAGGTCTTCTTCAGGACAAAAGTCATGAGGTAGTATGACAGAATTAGGATATATATACATGTTTAAAGAATACTAGCCGCCACCATTTTGGAGAAGGCCAAGCGATGTTAAAGAGTGATGATAAAAGAACGACCGACATTCATCCTCGAGTAGCCAAAGAGCATTGTTTGATCATTGGAATCCATCTGTGTCTTATTTTAAGACCATCATCCCTATTCAGGCCGTTGTTAACATTCTTTTCAATCTTGATTGCTTCTCTTCTTTTCCTTTGGGAATAGTTATCGATATTTGCCAAAAATTTTGTCTCTTCAATCATTATGGGACCCACATAAGACAATCCACACCACTTAGTGACTATGTGGGAATAGAGTGTAAAGTTTCCACATTCTAGATGCAAAATGAAAGGGTGCAAAGACATGACTTTATGATTTACAACATATTAGAATAAAAAGGATTTGCATTCCGCATTGCATGTGGAGATGTGGGAATGCATGTATTTGGAAATTTAGGAGATGCAGGAATGCCACAAAAGGGCGCCATGACTCTCTGCATTCTTCATTTTGCATGTGAAATGCATAAATGAAAAAAAGGAAAGAAAAACCTAGAAACTAAAATTCGCATTTTGCATAGGACATGGGATGCGAGGAAGCCAGAAATATGATAAGTAAGAATTTGAAGTGAAGCCATGTCTAATCATGTTTCTGAAATCAATTCCATGCCTTGTGTAACGGCCTTGGTGTGGAGGCACCTTGGCCCACTCACCTCACGCGGACAAGTTGGCATGGGACTTGCCCAAGACGCCAAGGAGGCTTGGAAACCCAACTTTGAAGCCCCATAGGATGACTAGTAGGCATGCGGATTGGAAAATGGGGTGGACGCCCACATCCGGTGGCACCACACCCGGGTGCCTAGGTAGGCAGGCGACCCAACCACTGGCAGTGTGGGCTTCGGCAGAGTTGGAAAAGGGGTGTACCAAGAGCACGACTTGGGAGCTTGGGCATGCTAAGCTAAGTGCATGGACAAACGAGCACCAGCAGACTGGACGAGCGACTTGGGTAGTGCCCAAGCATCATGGAATGCCCAAGGCATGAAGGCACGAGCTCATCGGTTGTGTGGACCGACATGTGGGCTCACACGAGTAGGTGGACTTTTGGTAGAAGGAAGCGTGCAAATGGGAGAATCCCCTCAGATTAACGCGTTGATGGGTTAGATGTCGTCTTGAGAGGAGTGCGACCATGCTTCGGTTGCACTACATGAGGAGCGCACCTATATATTCGACGGGAGTCCAAAATGAAAGGAACCAAGAAGTCTAGGACCATCCAAGTGGCATCTGCAAACGAAGGCAGAGTCAAAGCTCGGGTAGGGTGTGGGTCGTAGGAGGCAGGCTAGCCTCAACTTGTTTTGGAATCCTGGGGTGACTTAGACGAAAAGTGATAGGAGCCATAGGAGATAGTCCTGCGGGATCTTTAGGGGGAGACCAAGGAGAAGTTCAACAAGCTTGTTGAGATAGGCATAAATTCTTGGGGTTTCTTGCAAGAGTCGCTTGTTGGGTCCTCTCCCGGGTTGGGAGTTAGTGGGATGCACCCGACTCATTCATACTCTTTGTAACTTGTATTCTGTTATATAAATATAAACGAGGTGTTAGGCACGCCTGTCTTGGGGTGCCACCTCCACAAATATCTTGTGTCTTTTTTGTTCTTTTGGCTAAGTGTAAATTTGGCTAAGTGTTGAATGGTTAACATGATAATTGAATAATTGACTAAGTTAAGTAATTGCACAATAGTAGATGTTTTGTAGGTTAGGGCTCCCAACCTAGGTTGGCCTCACCACCGACTAGGGAAGTTCTGGGCAGTGCTACATGAGCCACCATGACACCTTGTCTATTAAGACATTACCCAAACATTTTGTTACATTTTGTAATTTTACCTTAAAAAAATGTATCTTAAGTATCTTCTTATTTTACCAAAAAAATATAAATTAAAATATTTATAAAATTATTAATCCAAATACTCTATGGAATAAATATTAAACTCAATACACATAATTGTATGAATTTCATATTTACCATAAATTAGATTCAAACCTAATTTATCTCTTTCACATCAAGACTTTCACATAAGACTGAATAAAAAATAAAATAAAAACCTTTAATTACTTAAATAATAAATCTATATTTAACCTAAATAAATATCAATAAATTCTTTTAATGTAATTAGATTTTATATAAACTCTTTTTATTTTAATTTATTAAGAAATATATCCCTTCTCTTATTTCCTAATTTTACAGTTTTTTTTTATACAACCAACAATAATGTCCATTCCTAATTTTAACAATAATATTAATAATGTGTTTTGGTTAGCAAAAAAATTTCAATCCAATTTGAACTCAATACATAGCACTTAGAATTGATTACAAAATTTCATAAATAATTGCTATGAATTAGATTCAAATTTCTTATTTAGTCTGAATTTAACTTCAAATATAATCCATGTGTCATTCATATCTCTATTATCTCGATCTCTTTAAGACATAAGTATAATCTCTTGTGCCCCATAAAAGAAATTGTATCCTCCCAGTAAAGCCAATTTGTGAAAGCAAATATGCCCATAGTTTTTAAGTAATTGTATTCTCCCAGTAAAGCCAATTTGTGAAAGCAAATATGCCCATAGTTTTTAAGTAAACCATACCATTATGCAAATTTTCTGCAAATTATGCATAGCACACAATTGATTCCAAAACTTCATATATTAGATTAAGCCCAATCTATCTCTCATTCAATATGTATTTTCTAAACTCTCCATGGAAATGGAAATTGTACTCTCAGACATCTCCAGTAAAGCCAAATTGTGAAAGTAATACGGCCATAGTTCTTTAGTACACCAAACCAATGTGCAAATTGTCTGCAAATTATGCTATGTTACAAACAGGCATAACTAAACTTTCATGGAGAAATGGGCACACTCATGTATTCATGATATGGTACCTTATATCAATACAGAGATGGTGGATCATGTCTGTAAGGCCAGAGAAGACAATATACCGAATACAAATCAAAACAAGTTCCATCGATTGTATTCCCATTACTAAGAAGATCGCCAAATTAAAATGCAGTTACAGAGGAAAATATGAAGCTGAAAGATATCTGCCAAAAGAATTCCATCATGCAATTCAAACAAAACCAGGTAGCCCTATAAATTCAAGGAAAGAAAGAAACTTACATACATACATACCCCCAGTTTTGGTTTTGACCTAAAAATCGATGTCGGATGCAATCTACCGGGGAGAAACGGTGATGTTAGCGTCGTCTTCGAAAAGCGTCCCGCTTCTAACCTCGTTGAGAGCAGCGAGAGGCCAGATGAAACCCCTCCACAGAATCCTGGAAGCGAGGGGAACGTCGATGATGATTTCTTTCTGGGTTGGCTTCTTTTCACGCTTTACGGCAATCAGATAGGTTCGGCCTATCCAGCCGATCCAGCCAGCAACGTAGAGAAACCCAACGCCCGGGAAGATGAACTCGCCCCAGTGACCCTGGTCCCCGTCCACCACCAGATGCGGCAGCCCGTCGGTGCCGCAGAGAAGCCCTTGCTTCTTGTAGACGTCGAACCGTTTCTTGGTCTTCTCGATGGAGGCCTTGATGGCCAGGGCGGGGGCGCTGTCGGGCGCGTAGGGCTTCAGGCTGTTCTCCAGCTTCTTAATCGACTGCTTCTCACGCTTCGCGAACGCCTTCGAATCCTTGCACTGCGACAACCCCGAGATGTCGGCCTGCGCCGCCAACGGCGCCACCACTGGAGCCGCCGACATGACCGCCGCCAGAGCCAGAGCTGTGGATATGTTGGCGAAAGCATTCGACTTCTTGTTCTGGTTCTTCTCGTCTTGTCCTACTCCTTCTGAAGCAGAGCATACCGTTCGGGATTTGCAGTGGGGTAAGTTGAATGCGCACGACAGGGTCGACTTCGAGGTCGACGAGTTCTTGAGTGTTCGCAGGGGCTTCGCGAGTCCCGTGGGAACGTATGTCGATACTCCTGCCATCGCCATTGTCATCGCCATTGCTGCCAGTGAATGCCAAGCTCCCAAGGTGGTTGGAGTATAGAGGATAGGAAAGGCGAGGCAGGTTGGATGTTTGTTCAGATTGTGAGGATGAGAGTGGCGGAATGAGGATAAAGCCAATCATGTCGTGGCCATTTCCCATTGGGTTTTATATTTTCATTATCTTTATCCCCGCTTATCATCTCATCTCCTATTTCCCCCTGTGTCCTTTGTCCACACCGCACCATGAACGCACGCACACTCATATTCAATTCTATGTGATAAAGGTAAGTACATCTAGAGAACTAGTTAACTAGTAAACAGACTTAACTTTAAATAATAAGAAATCAAAAACCTAATTATATCGATACGTGTTTAGATAGTATATGAGGTTTTGGATTTTTTAATTTTTTTTTAAAGAAATTAACTTGAGATATTTATAAGAGAATCAAAGTTACATAAGAGAAAAAGAGCAAAATACAAGATGTATCGCCCTTCCCACCCACATCAGAATTGTAAGACACCCAAACCAACGAAGGAACCATGAAAACAAGACAATACTTGTCATTGATCAACAAGATTAACATAAGTGTGACAAGTGTATAGAGCGGTGCTTAAGAAAAGGGGTATGTTTATTAAATAGTATGTGTTTTATGTTTATATTAATTAGTTTAATGTTTAACCTTTGTTTAACAACCGGTCATCTTCACAAAACAAAGTGGTTGGCTACCCCTATGGTGTTTGGTGGAATAACACCTATGTTTTTCCTAGATTGCACGAGTATGCCGCAAGTGTAATGAATCTAAACATTGTATTCCTATTGGTTATAAATATAGTCATGATATTCTATTTACCATAAATTGAACATATCATTCACATAACACAATCCATTCATCCATAAAGCATAAAAAATCACACACCATTGCATTAATTAGAAGTCACATAAGCATAAATAAACACATCCCAACCAATGACCCTAGAAATTACATTGTTAAAAACCTCGAGACAAAGAAAAGACCCACTCATTGATAATATGACTTATCTTAATTGCATATGTTATATGGGCCAATCCAAACCCTTACAATTAGATTTTTTTATGATAGCATAACAATGACACCTCCCCTACTCTACAAAACCAAAATGCACATATCTCCATAACTATCAAATCTTAACACACACACACACACACGTTCCACCAACTTTCTTGGGTTAATCCAATGCCTAAGAAATAACCTTTGTGCTTTCCATTTTTGGGACAGGGGTCCATTTGCTCTTAGTTGGGGGTTTCTAGCCCCAAAACTATCCAACCCTAAAATTCTTAATAGACTCTAGCTACTCTTATATCATTTCCTTTGTCCTAGTTGTTTTTTCCTTGGTGCCATTTGTGCCTCAAGTTGGGTGTGTTATAGCATATTTTGCCACATCATTGCAAAAATGCTTACTTTGGACTTTTCTATGGTTTGCATTCCCCTTGCAGACTTTCTTATCCTTATGTGGTTCAATAAAACTATCCCTTCTTAGTAAAAACCCTTTAAAAACCCATTTTTATATACATACGTGCCTTGGTAGTGTATAGCCCACGTATATGCTCACTTTCAGTGTATAGCAATCATATGCCCTATTTCCAGGTTAAAAATAATATTTTCTCGAGAAAAGTGAAATCAGTTTCATTGGTTCTAACCTCATTTTCCCATGAATAACCACCATAAATTCCCTAAATGCCTTCACAAAGGTATAAAAGAGGCTAAGGAAAGGATGATAAGGAGGAGATAATACATTAACACCCTTATGTTGAAATTTTATTCATTGAATCCACTACCCTAGTCCTGAGTCTGCAAACCATTCCCCCATATCTGGAAATCTGAATTTCCAGCAGTCTCCACTTCCTATCTGGTCAGTATACTACAATATTTTTTTCTTGGGATTGCTTTGTGTGGAGCACGGAGGAGTTTTTCATGTGTGTGCTACGAGAGGACGTGTTGGAATATTCACCAATATTGAGAGGGGGTGGAGGTGAATCAGTATTGAGCACTTTTTACCATTTTTAGCCTTAAGCATATCATGTAACATTAACTATTACCAATTCCATTCATCTTCACATAAAACCATCACATAAAATCATACATAGTGCACAAGAAATTTTACATGGAAACCTAAATGGGAGAAAAACAAAAAAAAAAATTCTTATATCATGTCAAGATTACATTCATAGGAAGCACCAACTGGAAGGAGGCACCAACCCCCTAATTTACAGGACCAACTTGAAGGAAGCTCCAACTCCTTGATTTACTAGCTTCAACTGGAAGGAGGCTACAACCCCCTAGCTTTACCAATTGCAATTGGAAGGAAGCACCTACTCCCTTAAGCACAAGCTCCAACCTATAGAGAAGACACCAAGCCTTAGTGAGCTCCAACTCACCCTAACACCTCCCTGCCACTCTTATATGAGTAAGAGTATCAACTTGTCATTGTCACTGTCTTCACACTAGCACTATCTTCACACTGTCATTGTCACTTTCACTATTACTACCAATATCACTGTCAATATCCTTGTCACTACCACTGCCATTGTCACTGTCACTACCACTATCATTTTCACTATCACTGTCACTGGCATTGTCACTGTATTCACAGTCTACCTTTGATCTACTTCATAATCTTCCTCTGATTTGCTTCATAATCTACCTTTGATCTGCTTCATAATCTGCCTCTGACCTACTTCATACTATATAGAAACCCTTACTTCCAAAGGGAATATACATAAAATAATAGAAAACCAACATCTGAAACTTGTACCCTAGGTACTTCAATATCTCTACTTCATCTTCTCCAAGGTTCACTATCTGAAACGTCTTAGAACAAAATTTATAGAGAAAATACCAAACTAGCATGTGTATAGTTGATTTCAAGATCATTCAGAAAGCCTAACTTCTTGAGGTCATGTTGGATGTATAAACTGTTCTTTAAGTTCACTTGATAGATCCAGGTTCTGCGCGGTTCGAGGAACCAACAAAACCACTTTTCACTGGCCCTTTCAGCAACAGTCTGCGAGTATATTGAGGTCTCACCCGAGGTGAAGATATGGGGAGGTTGCGGAATTAGGTTTCCACAACCGGGTGATGCGCACTTTGCAGACTGGTGAGCAGCGCGCTACAGGACTCGCGTTGCGAACTGGGGACTGTGCAAAGTTCAACTTCTCCACGGTTAACACTTATACACTAACACATCCAAGGACTGCGCATCTCAGGATGGCTATTCAACAATAGGACAGCGCAATGACGGTCTATGCTTCCTCTTCGGAAGTTAACCTCTTAAATAGACTTTCCTTAGTGTAAAATGACACATTTAACAAGCATAATAGACTGCAACCCTTGAGACTTAAACAATATAATGGATTGCAATGTAACTGCACACTTCTGGTGCTGCGCTCAGGGAATCGCACTATACAGACTTCGTTGGTTTAAGTGTTTACCCGATCAACCTATGCATTCATCTGACTTAGAAATACTTGTGCATTTAACATTCATTCACATATGTCGATACTTAACATATTATTCCCATCTTTATCCTTATGGAAAATACATATAAAAGCAAGAACACATGAACTCATAAACAAGATCTTAACTATTCATCAGAGCAAACACATATAATCAATCACATAACACAGCAATTTAACATGGTTCACCCCCGGGATGGGAGCTACGTCCACATGAATTGTTTTTATATTATCTATGGGAAGGGTACAATAGTTCCAGTCTGCGCACTCAGCTGCATACTCTCTTCTCTCTCAATAGGTCTCTACGCACACAGTTGCAGAGCCTTTTACAATTTGGTCTCAACAAAGATTACTCTTCAACAATAATCAACTATTCACGATTAGAGATTAACCCTTTCCCTTACAAAAATTCCCTTTATATAGAGATCGTGCCTGTAGGTCACGTTTGTTACAATGCATAGGCAAAAACCCTAAGGTTACTCAAAATGGTGCGGTTACCTGTCGACTCGGCCTGTCGCAGTCGACAGCTGCTCCACACGCTTCTGGTCGTTCTGTTGGACCACTCGCAGCTCGCAGGCCCTTCTGACATCTGCAGTCTTCACAAAACGGTTATACTGCATCGTGGCATGTCGCTTTCCGCCCGTCTAGCCTGCCTGTCGCTGTTGACTTCGTGGCTTAGCTTCTAACTGTTTTTCGCCACTCCAACTGACAGGTCGCTTTCATCTGCCTTCACGCTGCTCCATACCCATTCCCGAGAATCAAGGAGTCGATAGTTTCTTACCCAAACAGGTTGCTTTCCCAGCTCAACCTTTCCTTATATTCTTTACCCAAAATAGATGCTCTACTGGCACTACGCGGTGCTGCCACTTTGCGGAGCTGGCACTTAGCCGCGCGGTTCTTATCCTGTCGGTATTGCACTGCACTGTAACTTCGCAACTCCCCAAAACTATCTTGACAAAAATTCCTTTTCCTGAGCTACACTATAACTTCGCAGCTGCAAAACTATCTTGCGCAAAAATTCCTTACTTGGGTTGAGCCCAACATGCCCCTAACACTTACATGTGGCTCGTCCTCGAGCCACTTTCCTCTTCTGGTTCCATGAGCTGCACTTCCTCTTGCGGAGCTATTTTCGCAGCAAAATCTCGGTAAGTTGCGCTCAAATTCGCAACTGTATCCTTGGAATCTTGCTCAACTGCTCTGACGGTCTCCAACACATCTAGTGTTAGATCTTCCTGATTTTGTTCTTGTACTGAAACCTGTGCATCTCGGAGTTCCTGCAGTTTTTCTTCGATCTGTTGCGAGAGTGCATGGGCTTCTTCCTGCAGGGGCGACAACTTTTCCGACATGCTAGCCTCCCTTTCTTGTAAAAATATAAGTTCCCTTTTCAATTCTTTGACTTCTGCAAATCGACGGAGTCTATCTTTGGGTAGTAAGGTCTTCATATCTGCGTTCAGAGCGTCTAACGCTGCCTGCTTTTCTTGCAAACTGGTTTGGACCTGTAGCAGCTAAGGATCCTCTTGCAGCGCATTAAACATTCTTGTTGCTTCATCCAGCAAGTTTTGACACTTAGCTACTTCACTGGATATGCTTTCTGCAGCAGGTTGCACTTCTGCTGCTCTAAGCTCTTGCTGATCTGGTGGTGTCTTTGGGAGATTCTGTGCTTCCAAAGTGGTAAGCTTTGCTTTATAATCAATCTCCATGTCTTTCATTTCAGACTTAAGATCGCTAACTACCAAGCCGATCTTCTTTATAGTATCTACGAGATATGACTGCTCATCTCACTTTGGTATATCCACGTAGACTGAAGCGATAGTCTTCTCTATCCTTTTTTGTTTCTCCTGTTTGCTTTCAAGTGCCTTAGCCCTCTTTGCACTTGTTTCCTGCAACTGTTTATAATTTGCTTGTAATTCATGGTGTTGGTTCAGAGTGACCATATTTCTATCATGGATTTCCTCCACAACCTGTAGGTGCAGATTATGTAGGCCCTCTAGAGGCAACATTGTGATATCAATGTCCACATGCTCTATCCTCTGTGCGCTCGCAGCTATTTCATCGCGTGGTAAAATGACACTGAGTGGGTCCATGCGGACGATGCGCAGTCTTGGTGCCATGGTCAAGGATAAAGGTGTTTTCTTTAGCTGTGATGTGTTCCTTGACCTTCCTTCCAACTCGGATTCTCGAGTCAAGGCCAATTCGCGCTAGACTTGCTCAAACTTCGCTTCTATGCCTTGCAGCATGGTGAGATTTTGTTGCAGAATTGCTTGAATCTCCTCGGTCTTATTGTCTTTCAGGGTCAAACATGTCTTCAATATGCATGGTGACCCTCAACACGATGGTCTCATGATCATCATCATGCAGCCTTGCTTCTAGTGGATCCCTTGTAGCTTTCTATTTCTTTTTATGTACCTTCTGATGTACAGAGCTTTCAGGTTCTTTTCTTTTTCATGTTGGTGACTCTTCAACAATTGTTGTTGGTATTGGATTACTTTCATCCGAGTCACTGTCGATGACCATTGGTCCTTCAAATTTCCATTCATCTAGCCATTCCTTCATAATGAGGTTGATATCTGCTTCGTCCATGTGATAGTTCCCTTGGAACCATTCTGGGTTCTTTTTTTGTGCCTTTGCTGAAATATAAATGGAATCCATGTCAGCTCAAAAATTTAAATTGCGGATATACTTGGATGTTACCTCTTTGGAGATGCGCGGTGTCCGAATCAATGACATCGCACTGCTGCTCGTAGTATGTGAAGAATACTTCATTCAAGCTGCGTTGTCAGTCTGGTAGCATATTTGCCCAGAGATTCTCATATCTGGTTCCTTGGCAGTCATTGATGTTAGAACTGAGACCAACATAATTCCTTGTCTCCTTCCATCCTATAAAGGAAATCAAAACCAGTAACCAACTGTAATGGAAAGCAACGTCGTTGACCTGAGCTTCGCGGACATCATCCAGAAACTCATTCAGTAAATATTGACACCAATTGAATCTGCCTCCCTATGCTGTGTTCGCACCAAGGTGAATTGCTCCTGCTAGTACTTATGTTGGTCTTGCCTTCTGCAAGATTTTTCCTGCGAGCAGTTGTACTACAAATCTTGTAGCATCATCTTTCAGATCATCTGTGACAAATCCCCTTTTTCCTTTGGGAATCTAATATGCGTCCTTCATCTGCGCGACGATCTCCTTATCCTTGGTTTTGCCGGCAATGAACTTCTTTGGGTCGTTGCCTCGCTTGCTTAGCCCTATGATCTGATGGATCAAGTCTATGTTGAGGTCGACGTTTCTATCCAACCAAAGGTAGACTTGGTGTGTGCGCGATATGAGTGTGCACACCACCGCATTAAGTTCTGGGCTCCAGTCGAAGTGTGGAAGTTGCAGCAGGTTTAACAGCCCCGATTCGATAACTTCAGACAGCCAGCTCTGTGCTACAAACAACGAGTTGTTCTTTACATCCATCTTCCAACACATATATCTATCTGGATGAAATTGTGGGTATTTCTCCTTGTCTAGATCCTTCTGCTGTTGTAGCAAGTCGTAATCTTCAAACTTGCATTCTGCGAGCTTACCCAACATATTTTCTTCTAGTTTTACATGTTTGGACATGGACGGAAGTGCTATCTCATACTTGGCATTTATGGCGAGCTTTAACGTTGGTGCATCTGCTGTGCGTGGTGAAATATACTCTGGGGTCCAGGATAATGGCAGCTCTTTGTCCTCTGGTGGAACTTCTGGTAGCTTGGAGCCCATTACTTTCACCTTGACTTTCTCAACTACGGGTTCCTTACCCTTGCTTTGCATTTGTACAGAATGTCGTGGTGAGCGACGTGAACCTTGTCCTTGTTCTGTAACGACCTTCTTGGCAGGGGTTCTCATCAACCCTGCAATCCAAGTTTGTTTAAAATCCCTCATATCCTGCTCGACTATGGACTCCTGCTCAATGGTGGAATCATCATACATTCACTGGAATTTGTCTGCAAACTCACATAATTACTTAGCACTCACTGTAAATAAACAGAATCCATGGCTTGGGAAAAAATTTCAAAGTTTCTGTAATGCCCACAAGTCCAGACTTAGCGGTATTTATAGGCACAGGCCTTAGCCTTGGCTCCTTTCATTCATTAACTTCTTCAAAACTACTAATTTTTCATTAAATGCTCAAACGGTCGTCGGAAAAATCACTATATAATGGCTAGTTTTTGGCTCTAACGGCTATTTTCAGGTGTTGCGTCGAACTGCGCAAATAGGTATCACCACTCGCAGCACCGTGTCATTTTAGACCTTTGCATTCCCTTGGATCGTGCAGCTGTGTTTTGAACTTTTCAACTGCGCAGTTCTACTTTTTTTTTTTCTACGCAGCTTCTCTTTTCTCCTAGTGCTGGGCGGTAGATGCACTCTTTCCATCGAACTTCGCGTATCAGACCAAAACTGTGTACAGACTCTTATGAATTTCTAGTGCTCAATTTGAACTATACTTGACACTTAGAAATTCCCTTCTTTTCTGATCACTGAGGGTTCTGCAAAGTAGGACTATCCTTGTAGGGATTTAGTCTACTTCCATTAACCAAACCTGGTAAGTTGTCTCCGGCTAATGTGGCTAACTGAGCTGCACCACCGTTGGTAACTTCATGAACTTACTATCATACAGGAGGACAAGGTCACCTACCTGAAAGGAATTGCTCTTTATGTGGCGATCATGCCATGCTTTTTCTCTATCTTTCTGCACTTATTGGTGAAAGCCTGCAATGAAGCGATCTTCCTCCAATCCGACTAAGTGTATAATCCTTTCTTCTATTGTTTGTTCATCCTCCATGCCTGTGAATGAAACAATCCTTAAGCTTGGTACAATATAATCCATCGACATCATGGCTACCTGTCCAATATAGGCCAATATGAAAGGTGTATGGCCTGTCAATTTCTTGCAAGTTTTTCTGTATGCCCATAATATGGCTGGTATGCATAGATCCCAATCATCCTTGTTTACATTGCATACCTTTTTCAGCACATTTTCCAATACCTTGTTGAAAGCTTCAACAGTTCCATTGGCTTGAGGATGATACGGTGTACTCCTCTGATGATATATGTGGAATTCCTCAGTAAGGGATTCAATAGTTCTGTTCAAAAAGTGAGTCCCTTGATCACTCATTAAAATCTTTGGGCATCCAAATCTGGTAAGGATGTTCACGAAGATTAACTGCACGACAGTAGTTGCGCTATAGTCCTTCATTGGTTTAGATTCTGCCCATTTGGTGAGATAATCACTCGCGCTGATAATGTATCTCGCACCAGTCCTCTTTCTCGATGGGTTAATAGGTCCCACAAAATCAATAGCCCATTTTTCAAATGATTGTAGTGTCATATCTAGTCTTAACGGCATTTCATCTCTTCACGACGGCTTTCCTATTCTCTGACAGACATCACAACTTTGGCAATGTTCATTTGAATCTTTATGAATTGTAGACCACCATATCCCTTCTCTTAATATCTTCTGTGCAGTAGCTCTTCCTGTGTATTGACCTCCATATACACCTGAATGTGCCTAAGCTGATATAATGGCTTCTCATGCTCTAACATGCATCTGTCAGCACTTCATTTGGTCCAAACTTGTATAATTGTCCTACAATTATAGTGAAGTCTGTTGCTTTGACTACCAGTTGTTTCTTCTGCTACGTAGTGAATTCTGTAGATGCCAATCCTGTAGTCAAAAATTCTACAATATCCTTGTAATAATCATCGGCGACCTGTATGGAAAATAACTGCGCGTTAGGTAGATTGTCTTTGAGATTTGTGGGTTCTTCACCTGACTCAATCCTTGAGATATGGTCAGGTCCTAGGTTCAATCTGCCTAGCTTAACAATGATCTCAAAGTCATACTCCTGAAAAAAGTAACAACCATCTGCGAATTCTCCCCCCTAACACTAGTTTATTGACCAGATACTTTAAAGCGAAATGGTCTGTCACGTCCCCTTCTCTCAATCCAATGCAAGGGAGAAAACATGACCAATCATACCAGGCTTACTTGATAATCTCAGCCCCATACATTACTAAGGAATTCATGGATAAATAAAAACTTGTGTATGCATATTTATTCTTAGTAAACATAGTGGAATTAAACACTATATACTCACATAGTTTCATCATGATTCGGCATATAAACAATAGTCAATAATTAAAACACTGCAGAGCACATAATTAACATAACTCAACCATATAAGGGAATCATTTCACTCCATTAACAGGAATAATTATCATCCAGAATTAACACATTGCAAAACACATAATGCATATAATTAAAACCATAGAGAACACTTATCTTGGAGATGAAGCTGTCCAAACAACTGTCTATGTGAGAGCAACGTTCCACCCAACCATATATCTATGTCCAGCCTATATTCTTTCAGCTGAGAGATCACCCTCGAGCTGGGTTGTGTATCCACTAAGGAGGAACTAACTGGGCTCACTCACAGCCATAGTTTCACTCAACAACTATGCCAAGCCAACACACAGTTGGGTTTATCAAACATACAAAAGACAGAGGAGGAGGATGCTAAGCTAGTGAGCTCAACCACAAAACTATAGGCATGTCAAATGAATTCAACAGTTATGGCACCCACAATACCTACCTCACCTAACACAAGGAAGGTCCCCTTCTCTGCTACCCAGTCCCTCAGGCGTCCCTTCCCTCCAGTGCTCTTCAGGATGGGAATAGAAAGGTCTGACTGCTAATTCCTTGAGATTCCATCCTTCACTGGATTTATCAAGCAACCCAACCTCTGTTCAATCATTCACATTTGGATTTCTCACAAATTCTGTCATCAAATAACTCAATCCCATCACTGAGTTTCTGGGCTATGAAAACTGGGTTTTTCTATGGATTTCGGGGTATCTGATACTCTCAAATTCTCCCCAAGGTTCATATCTATCGATCCCCCATTGGATTTTACTGTCAATACCAAATTCTGGGTGTTTATGGCTCTTCAAAACGTGAGTTCTTGCAAAGTTGCGATTTTTGTTTTTTCTCACTGTTGGGAATTCGTAATGGATGAAAACTGATGTTGGGTTCATCAACCATGGAATGGGAATGAGAAAGAACCACTTCCCATGAGGTAGAGTGACTTGTGGTACAAGAAAAACAGAGCCCATATCTCCCATACGAATTTCTGAGCTGCCCATGCTCCATTGAAGCCATGGACTAAATTCTTCAACAACTTCCTTACAACAGAATTAAATGTCAGCAAGGAAAGTCAAACGGGTTCACAAGATGACATTTGGAAGCATTTGGTTTATCCCCACAACCTCCTCACCACTCCCTAGTGTAATACACATGGCCCCTTCTCCTTCGTTGCTTCCATAGCTAGTTTTGGTATTTTATTGCAATATTAAATATTTACAGCATTTACAATATTACATGGCTTAATAGCTCATGGGTAATTAAAATATCGAATACTTTTCCATTTTAAATAAAATCCAAACATACACTAGTGGGGCCTTGGCCTTGAGCTCCACGCTAGGGAAATACACAGCGCATGTATACAATATTTACATTAAAAGACAATATCTCATAAGGGTCAAAATTGGGGTATTGCATGGTCAGTAAACATTGAGAAGTGTGCACCCAACAAATAGTGCCTGAATTTCTGTAGTGCATACACCATAGCTAGACCTTTTCTTTATGTCATTGTGTAGTTCTTTTCAACTATTGATAACTTCCTGCTCGAAAATGCAATGGGATGGTCAATGCCTCCCTCACCTGACTGTGCTAGCACCACACCAAGTGCAATGGATGAAGCATCAACGTGTGCATGGAATTGCTTGTCCCAATCCGAAAGACAAGGATATGCACAGTTACCATTTTCTCCTTTAGTGTATCTAGGCCTTGCTCGCATTCTGCATTCCATATGAATTGTGCTTCTTTCTTCAACAACTTCTCCATTGGTGCGGTTATCTGCGCATAACCCTTGATGAATTTTCTATAGTATCCAGTATGTCCCAACGTGGTGCGCAGTTATTTCACTAAATTCAGCGCTGGCAGGCTCACACTAACTGCGATCTTCGTAGGATCAACCATCAAACCCTATTTATAGATAATGTGTCCCAACAGAATTCCATAGGGCATACAAAAGATACATTTATTCAAATTCAAAGAAATTTGATGTTGTTTGCACTTAGATAACATCATTATGAGATTCTCATAGTGATTCTTGAGTAAACCAAAGACAGTCCAATCATCAAAATAGAATTCTAATAACTTATGGATAAAGTCCTTGAATGCAGCCACAACAACTCTGGAAAATATGGCAAGTGCATTCTTCAACCCAAATGGAACAACTGTATACTGATATGATCCCCATTCAGTAGCAAATGTTGTCTTATGCATATCTGTTTCATCAATCCTAATCTGATGGTAACCAGAAAATCCATCAACAAACGAATAGGCCTCATTTCCTCCAACGTTATCTAGTACTTAATCTGTAAAGGGAGTAGGAAATGGGTCATGTAGCAAAGCATCATTCAGTTTCCTCAGATCTACACATATCCTGATTTCTCCTTTGGTCTTCTTGTCCTGAATAACCATAGGGCTTATCCATTATGATTCTTCAACTGGCTCAATGATCCTTGCATCAAGTATCTTATCAATTTATGCCTTAACTCTTTCTTTATATTTGGGATTCAGTCTATAAGGCCTTTAATTAACGGGCTTCGCACCTGGCTTGAGAGGTATCTTCATGACCCCCGAGTCACCCAAAATGCCTTTCATTTCGAAAAACTTCGTTGGAAACAGATCTTGATATTCATGTAGAAGCTTGGTGATTTGCACGACCGTTGCATCATCCCAATAATATCCAATGGATGCGAACTTCGGCTTTTCACTTGTGCCAATGTTCAGCTTCTTTGTCTTGATAGGTCCACTCATATCTGGAATTTCAAGTGGAGGTCCCTCTACATCGCGCGCTCCTTCAGACTCAGGTATATTGATGTTGTGCGGATCCTCCTCATCGCTCTCCTCTGCATCTTCTTCTTCATCTGTGGAGAGATTGTAACATTCAAGGGCATCTTCTATTTCTCTTGCCCATTCTGGTTGTAGGTTCACAGGTAGCTTTACATCTTCAAATATCTTGTCTTTTATGGCCTTTAATGCCTCGTTTGTACTTGGGCATTCTTCTTTGAATATCCTTTCTTTAATAATCTGCAAAGCTTCGTTTATGCTTGGAGATTCATATTCAAAACTGAAATTTCTTTGGAAGTTTATAGTCATGATAGACGAATATATTGTTTCTCTACAAATTTCAGCGTATGTGTACCAATTCTTTGGAATTTGCTCTAATGTGTGCACAAACAGGTGAACCCATTCTGTCTGTGGTCTGTTTTCCCATTCTTTCGAACAGATCTCTATGTGATCCCTCGGATCTGTTTGTCCATTATACTTTCCCATTGTCAGCTTCACTTCCTCTGTGAATATGATTTGCATCATGTGTCTGCTTATGCGTGACCCACCATCTTACAGGTGTAGTGCGCAGTGCTATATCCAATGTTGGTATCCTATGTTCAGTTGCAACCGATACAGTATATTCTTGCAAAAAGGTATAAACATTAGTTAAACCATCATAAGTGGGAATTGGACTCACCTCTGTTCCAATCCAGCGTAGTGACTTCGTGATCTATGCACATTGCCTCGCAGATACTTCATGCATTCGGCTTTGCCAATTTTCCAATCCTGCGTCGGAGTCTGATACGCAAGAGCTGTCGCATCGCCAACTCAACGTTCCATCTGCTATAGGATTGATGTAATCATCCTGATTCGTAGTCATCTTATAGATGTGATCGAGGTCTTGTGCCCTGGATTCTTCATGTATCGGCTCACTGTATCTTTCTCCTTGCAAAGGGTCCAAGGGTGTGATGACCTTGAGATCCTGCCCTTCGAAGATCATCTTTTTGGTTTTCAGGTTGATGATCGCGAGGTTATCCATCGCCCAGTATATCCT
Organism: Larix kaempferi; assembly: GCA_027924585.1. Taxonomy (NCBI): domain Eukaryota; kingdom Viridiplantae; phylum Streptophyta; class Pinopsida; order Pinales; family Pinaceae; genus Larix; species Larix kaempferi. The sequence continues at coordinate 16,107,725 of BSBM01000792.1, forward strand.
CAATTGTTGACACAGAGCCTATCGACAGGGGTTCACTTCACACCGTCACCAAAAAACACCAACCCAAAATCCCTTACGCACCAGCCATAAAGGTTTTACTCTTTCCATCAACACTCGCAGAGTGAGTGAAATCTCACCCGAGATGCACAAGGGGGTTGCAGGAACCACGTTTTCACAGTGGAGTTGAGGACATGCATCAAACACACCTTGAAACCATAGGAAACCAGAGATTATGTCTTCCGCACTATACTAATGTTTCATTATTCGTGGATTCATCAATCGCATCATCAACACATTATAGATATTCGCATTAACATGATTTGATTACTCATTAGCATACGCAGCGATTACTAAACCCACGGAGAATTAAACATCTCATCATAAATTCGCATTCATCATTCAATAGGAACAAAGACAGATATAAAACCATAATCGAACATCTTCATGCATTCATTAAAACCTACAGAATGACCTTCGCAGAAACAGTCAATACATCATATTGTGGATACAAAATAGATCAAAACTCACAAAGTTGATCGCTTTATTCATCATTCGATTCTTATATTACATGCCATGCCCTTAGGCTTACAGTCATTCTCCTATTTATACAAAACTACATGGTTACAAAACGATCCACATGACCCTTATCTAACTAATTAACTACTTTGTGCTTCCGTGTTATCCGCGACTGACGCTTTCTTCCGCGGATTGTCCCTTTCGCAGCTTGTCGACTTCCGCCCTTCTTGAGGACTATTCCCATGCCAACAGGCCCCCAATAAAAACTTGTGGCTCTCCCTCAAGCCACCTCAGCTGAGCACCTTTGGTACCGGTCTCATGTGTCATTGTGCTAAACTTCTGAAGCTGTTCTTGGCGTCTGGAGCTCACTTTCATGTACTTCTTGAACTCATCCTCCAGTCTCTTGAAACCTTGATCATCTACCTCGAAATCATCCTCCAGTCTCTTGGAACCTTGATCATCTACCTCGTCGATGCTTTCTCGGGTGCTTTAGGCTTGCTGTGACCTGGGGACAAGTTCATCGTCGTTTCCAAATTGTGAAACAGGCCAGCTGCTCTGGCACATCTATTTCGCACATTTGACAGTGTGCTACTGGAGCCAGCGGGCCTCCGCTCCTAGTGTTCTGGTGGTCGGGGAAACCCCGACCATTCTAAATACTATCGCACTTTTAGATATATCGGGTGAGACCTCGTCTCTGTTCCTCCTGAGTGTCCGTGTTGATTCCTTCGCTGGCTGTTCATGCACAGTCGTCATTCTTGCTCATAGTGCACCTACCATAATAAAAACTATCGCACTTTTAGATATATCGGGTGAGACCTCGTCTCTGTTCCTCCTGAGTGTCTGTATTGATTCCTTCACTGGCTGTTCATGCACAGTCGTCATTCTTGCTCATAGTGCACCTAGGGTGCTTCTGCTTGAAATGAAGTGCACCATTGCAACTATCTCACTACCCTTTTCCACAACTTCCTTGGGATTTCCTACTGAACTTCCTGACTTTTTGCATCTAATGTACGTACTTGTATCATACAACTCACTACTTCCCTTCTTGGATTTCCTATAGTTCGACTTGCATTCTTCCATCCTGATGCCGGTATTTATGCTTACTTCTTGACACTTGATCATCATTTGCAAAATATTATCCACAACTTAGTCGAATCTGTCATCATACTCCTCCGTCATCTTCTGGCGATTTCAATCCACAGTAATCATACTTGGATTTGACTCTTGTGTGCTAAACCATGTGAAGCATCGGCGACCGACCTGGTTGGCCATGCTTCCCGCATGCTTCCCACTTTTTGTCATCATTGGGTTTTTTTTCTTTTCTTTTTTTCTTTTTTTTTGCTATTGAGTTTCTCAATCGCTATACGCCTGATCACTGTGATAGGGTTTTAGTCGATTCTCATTTACTAGCTTAGGCAACAACGTGCCATCTAAGCTCTTCAGTTGTACCGCACCTCCGTCAATAACAAAATCTATAACATAGGGACCTAACCAATGCATCTGTAACTTACCTGGATGCTTTAGTGAACTTACTGTCATATAGTAGAACTATATCCCCACACTGAAAGTGCTTTTGTTTAATATGGCGATCATGCCAATGCTTTTCTCGGTCCTTTTCCACCTTCAGATGAAATCCTACGATGAACCTATTCTCATCGAGTTGTACCAATTGGGCCAATCGTTCCTCCAGTGATCCATCGTCGCTCATGCCGATGACAACTGCAATCCGTAGAATGGGGACGATGTACTCCATTGTCATTACGGCCTCCTGCCCGTAGCCGAGTTTGAACAGTGTCTGGCCAGTCAAACTTTTGGAAGTTGTGCGATACACCCAAAGTATCACAGGGATCTTCAAATCCCATTCATCCCAATTCGTGTTGTAGACCTTCATGAGCGCATGCTCCAAGATTTTGTTAAATGCCTCTACTGTTCCATTTTCTTTTGGATGGTAGGGGGTGCTCTTTCTGTGTTGTATCTGAAATTCTGTTGTCATTGTTGCGATTGTCTAATTAACAAAATGATTCCCTTGGTCACTCATCAGTATTTTGGGGCACCTGAACCTAGTGACTACATTTTCGAAGAGGGATCTTGTCGTCGTCACAGCTGAGCAATTCTTTACTGGCGCTACTTCTTCCCATCGTGTCAATTAGTCCATTGTTGTAATTATGTAGCGCGACCCTGTTCTTTTTCCTGGTGGGTTGATGGATCCCACAAAGTCAACTGCCCACTTGTCAAAAGCCTGCAATGTCAATTGATGTACTAGCAGCATTTCATCCCTTCTTGATGGCTTCCCTACTCGTTGACATACATCGTAGCTTTTGGCATAGTCTGCATCATCTCCATGCATCGCCGGCCACCATAGTCCTGCTCGCAAAATATTCCTCGCAGTGGCGCATCCTCCGTAGTGTCCTCCAGCGATCCCGTCATGGGCTTCCACAAGAATCCTGTCCTATTCATACGGAAGGAATTACTGTCGAAGTATCTCATCGGGCCCCATTTTATACAATTTTCCTACAATCAACTGAAGATCCGTAGCTCTAACGACTAGCTACTTCTTTTGGTTGGTAGTGAAGCCTTTCAGCTCCTTCCCTGTGGCCAAAAATTGAATGACTTGTTCGTAATGGTCATCGACCATGCCAAACCTGAGCAACTGAGAATCTGATAGTCCTTTGTCAATGCTCCTTGGTTCTTCCCCTTACTCGATTCGTGACAAGTGGTCTGGTCTTGCATTCAGTCGTCCTGGTTTCACGATTATCTCAAAATCAAATTCCTGGAATAGTAATAACCAACGACAGATATTCCCCCCCAGCATAGGCTTGTTCACCAGGTATTTTAATGCTGAATGATTAGTGAACATTTTAAAGTGCCCCCCAAGTAGATAGTGTCAAAATTTCTGTAAGGCGTACACCATCGCCAACCCTTCTCATTCTGTGGTCGTATAATTCTTCTCCGCAGTAGACAGCTTCCTACTTGCGAAGGCTATCAGGTGGTCGATGTCGCCTTCTCCTGGTTGGGCCAAGATGACGCATCGACATGAACGTGGAACTCCTTCGTCCAATTGGGAAATTCCAATATAGGTGCGGCAACCATCTTCACTTTTAATATGCCCAGACTCTTATGGCACTCTGCAATCCACTCAAACTTGGCATCTTTCTTCAACAACTTCTCCATTGGTGTTGTGATAACTGCACACCCTCTGATAAACTTCCTGTAGTAGCCTGTGTGGCCCAGCCTTGCTCTCAATTGTTTGACTATTGTCGGCAGTGGGAGGTCGACGATAATTGTGATCTTTGCCGGGTCTACCAACATTCCTTCCTGACAAACAATGTGCCCCAAAAAAATTTCGAATGGAACATGGAAGATACACTTTTTCAGGTTCAATGAGATCTGGTACTGTCGACATTGTTCCAGCATTAGCCTTAGGTTTGCAATGTGATCTTTGACTAACCCATACACTATCCAATCATCCATATAGACGACAAGAAATTTATGAATGTAGTCTTTGAACGCTGAAACTACTAATCTTGAAAAAAAATTCGGAGCATTCTTTAATCCAAGTGGCATCACTGTATACTGAAATCAGCCCCATTATGTGACGAATGTAGTCTTATGCTAGTCTTCCTTTGCGATTTTGATCTAGTGATAGACTGAAAATCCATTCGTAAATGAGTAGATCTCCTGACCTCCTACTCCTTCCAACACCTCATCCATGAATGGTGTTGGGAACGGGTCATGTAAGCATGCATCATTCAACTTCCGCAAGTCGACATAGATTCAAACTTCGTCAGTTTTCTTGTCCTGTACCACCATCAGGCTCATCCACTTGGATTATTCTACTAGTTCTATAATGTCGGCTTCCAACATCCTTTCAATCTCGGCTTGGGCTCTCTCCTTGTTCCTTCGATTCAATCGGTAGGGCCACTGCGTGACTGGATTTGCATCAAGTTTCAGGGGAATCTTCATTTTGCCTAAGTCCCCGGAAATTCCTTTCATCTCTAAGAATTTCATTGGGAACAGATCCTGAAACTCATGCAACAGATCAGTCATCTTCGCAATGGTGGAATCATCCCAATAATCCCCAATGCTTACAAACTTCAAGTTCTCCTCCAACCCAATTTTTACTTTCTTGATCTTTAGCGGTTGCTGGAAGTTTTCGGAAGGGATTTTGGGTGCCTCGACACTGCGACTACCTTCTAATTCTGGAACATGCATAGCCCTCAAATCGTCCTCATCGTCCGGATCTCCTGTGACGTTATAGCACTCCATCATCATTTATGGTGTCACAGTCCACCGAAGTTCTAATGGTTCCTCTGTGGGTACTGCTGCAAATATCTTCTCGCGGATCACCTGAAGCGCACTATGGATGAAGGGGTTCTCATCTAAGAAACAAAACGTTTGGCTAAATCCAATTGTGAGATGCTCCCAAGAAGTCGTTCCGCGTCGCAGTTCTGCTGTGACATACCAACTCTGCAGTACTTCATCCAATGTGTGGACAAACGTATGGACCCTTTCTTCTTTTTCTTGTAATCCCCATTTGATTTCGTACTCAGCCAAATGTACCTTCGGGTCGCTTCGGGCGTCAAACTTCCTTCCTCTATATCCTTCTGCATTTCTGAACCTAACCATCATTAGTTGGCGACATAGTGGCCAGGTTGTGATATTAGACTTGTGCGCTGCCCACCAGCACGCAGGAGTAGCCTTCAAGTCTTCCTCCAAGGCCAATAAACATTTTGGTTCCTCCACTTTCTCCTCAAACTCCTTGAGAAAGGTGATCAAATTGGGAAAACCTTCATATGTTGGTAACGCGCACTCCTCTATGGCTACCCATCGCAATCACTGTGTGATCCGGACACACCTTCTAAATGACACTTCATGCATCCGGTTTTGCCAGTTCTCGAGCGCCTCATCCGAATTCGATGACGCCGAACTGACACTGCACCATCCCAATTCTCCATCTACGGCAATATTAATGTAATCCTAAGAAATATTGTATATTCTATCCCATCCCTCCGTAAATTCATCTTTTGCTGGTTCAACATATTGTTGCCCTTCCACAGGATCCAAAGGTGCAATGACCCTCATCTCACAATTCTCAAATTACATAGTCCTCTTCTTGAAATTGACAACAACTAGGTTATCAATCGCCCAGACAATCCCTAGCAGCGCTGGGTAGGGACTAGTATTGCCCACAATCTCAATTACAACAAAATCAACATAAGTCTTGAGGCCCTCAATCTCAACGAGAAGTTAGTATAACTGACCAAGTGGAGTAACCTTACGGTGATTTGCTAATCGCAACTGTACTGGTGACCAAGCCAACTAAGATTTCCCCATTTTCTCCCATGTTTGTTTTGTTAGGATGTTTACATCTGACCCCAGGTCCAAGATAATTGAGTTGACATCAAATGCTCTGATTTTAGCTGACATTCGCATCTCTCGCCTTGTCTTCCTCTTGTGTATGCGATTAACCTTTTCGTCCTAGTGTGCACCCTCAAGTCGATTCAATAGATTGGATATATCCTCCAGCGCGTCCTGATCCTTTTCCAACTCCAGGAAACTCTTTAAGAAGGATTTTAAATTATTAGCATTTCCCTGCGACTTCGTCCTGTCAAACGTTGGTGGCATATCGTAGGTAACTTCTTCCTGAAGAGGTAACTGCCTCCTCTATCTCATCGCCTCCTGCGCTTCCAAGAAGATATCCCTTTCGACATCCGCATCAAAGTGACATGTTTCCGTATTGTTGGTCAGACAGTAGCTCGTGGCCCGTTGGCTCCTGTCACCGCTCCTCCTTGTGTCACTACCCCAACAGTCGCATGTTGTCTTCGAGCCTTCGTTGATATCATCTGTACAGCCGATGGATTCTGATTTTGGTTCTGTGGAGGTGATGGAAAATTCTTAGTCTTCCATTTCACGATGAGCCACGGATAGTCTCCAACGCCATGATCCACAGCGCTGCAATAAGTGCACTGTTGTGGTGCTCGATTCGGGAAATCCCTCTAATAGTGCCCTTGCTACCCACAATTATAACATATAACCGGTCCTCGCCCTGCGCCAGCACCTCGACCTCCAAAGAATCCTCCTCTAGTCCCTCCTCGCGGTGGGCCATATAGTGGGTACTGTGGTTTCCCATACTGCGACTGTTGCGGTGGTCCATATGGTGGGTACTACAGTGGCGGATACTGCGGTGCCAGATACTACGGTTTCCCATACTGCCCTGGCTCATACTGTTGCGGTTGGTGATTATATTGGGTTGGCAGTTGATTATACTGATGTTGTTGTTGACATGGTGCCTATTCTTCTCCTGCCATGAAGTATGCAGTTGCAGTCCTCTCCTGGAGTAGGCCATAAGCTCTGCAGTTGTTTTCATCGTGGCCAACTAATTTACAGAACTTGCAACACAAGCTCTCTGGTTTTGACACCATCTTCTGCAGATAAACACACTCTTATGGTCTATGGCCTCTCGTTTGGAAGATGCGACACCAAGGTAGCCCTACCTGACAAAGGGGATTTGGTGCACCATATTGCAAATACTCTCAAAAATATGGGCACTGGTCCTTGTGGTGTCCCTCTGTCCTACACCTGGTACACCAGACCTCTTTGCAGGCCTCTTTCCCTTTCTTCATGTCTTGCAATTGGATCGTCAAAGTTGCTAGCTGCGCTTGTATTCGATCCATACCCAGTCATGTTTCACCGATTGGTGAAGCCTCCAGCTTCATCGCAATCTCCAATGCTTCCTCTTGGGTTGCAACTTTTTTTTGCAATAGTGGTCCGTGGATGTGTGGCACCAATCCCGCAATGAACCACTCCTTGTGCTGCATATCATTGATCCCGAAACTCACCTTCACTATAAATTTCTTGTATTGCTGATCAAATTCCCATACCGACTCATTTGGGTATTGCTTGATTTCTTTGAGCTCGGTGACATACTACGATTCCGATTTTGGCTTCCTGAATTCATCGATCATTCCTACTTTGGTTTGTGCCAACGAATTGGATGGTGTTCCCATTGGAACCCTCGTAAACTTCATAAACCAATCCAGCGCACAGCCCCTAAGGGTTGTCACTAGATGTCCCTACTTAATAGCTTCATCCTGTACTTGCTTCACGGTCCAGACTACTTCGCATAGAAACCAAAACTGCTCGGGATCCTCAGTCCCATTCCCTTGGAAAGTGGGCATTTTTGTGTCGTCTCTCATTCTAACATTCCTACTATTATTTTTTACTGATGCCCTACTTTTACCGCTGCACGTAGGGAAACTTTGCGAATAGCTTGGGTTTCTTCCTGTGAAATTCTGATTAGTGCACGGGGTTGTAGGTATGTTGTAACTTACGATCCGTGTCTCTTCTATTTCTGGGGTAGCCTGGTCACTGTCTTCGTCGCAATAGGGTCGCTTTCTCCCTTGTGGTCCTGTTTCGTAGTATTCTATTCTAGTCTTTTAAGGAGACTCTCTCTTAGTCCTCCTCTTCTTCTCAGGATGTCGGAATCTCACCCCACTCCTCGAGGTACCACACTCTTTGTCATCTTCCCATACAAACTCGTCGTCGCTCATGTCCATCTACCCCACATCTTTCTATCGGATCCGCATTCACGCGACACCTACAACCTCCGCACACTGATATTTCTACTCGTTGGCAGTCATCCTCAAAATTCCCTTTTCGTAGACAAGCATTTTAATCCATAGTTTTAGTAGCAACAAGAACCTTCCCCTTGGTCCCCTGAAAAATTTCTTCTCCACGTCGCTATACGACTTGATCATGTCTACTACGAACTCAATAATATATCCCTCTAGGATACTATCCACCCATAAATCAACAGCCCTTGATACTGTTTTTTCAACACGTTTTAGTTGTCGAATCAGTTCTGGTGTCCAATGTTTAGGCTTAGTCTTTTGGAAATGGTGCTTCTGAAACGTTATCTACGCTAACCACTACTGCAACAGTACTAGGAATTCGCAGAAAAATATCTCGTGGATATCTGAATAAATGTAGTTCTGCAACCAACTGCTTACTGTCAAACCACTCTTGAATATCTGGTTTCGTCAGGTGCCACAGCATATCCTCTTCTTTTCCTCTTTAAGGTCCCAGCAACGGAACCATTTTTTAACACATAGCCTATCAACATGGGTTCACTTCGCACTGTCACAAACAAACACCAACCCAAACTCCCTTACGCACTGGCCCATAAAGGTTTTACCCTTTCCAGCAACACTCGCAGAGCGAGTGAAGTCTCACCTGAGATGCACAAGGGGACTGCAGGAACCACGTTTCCACAGTGGAGTTGAGGACATGCATCAAACACACTTTGCAACCACAAGAAACCAGAGATTATGTCTTCCGCACCATACTAGCGTTTCATTATTTGCAGATTCATCAATCGCAGCATCAACACATTATAGATATTCACATTAACATGATTTGATTACTCATTAACATAAGCAGCGATTACTAAACCCATAGAGCATTAAACATCTCATTAGACATTCGCATTCATCATTCAACAGAAAAAAAAAGACACAGATAAAACCATAATCGAACATCTTCATGCATTCATTAAAACCTGCGGAATGACCTTCGTAGAAACAGTCAATACATCATATTGCGGATACAAAACGGATCAAAACTCACAAAGTCAATCGCTCTATTCATCATTCGATTATTAGATTACATGCCATGCCCTTAGGATTACAATTGTTAAAATTCAATATGCTAAGACAAAAAATAGCAGCATTACATTCCATTTCATAATAATAGCATATACAGGATCACTGAAGAAACAACAAGCACAGCATAAACACAAGAGACAGAGATTTATCCTGGGAAACCCTCATGGGGTAGAAAACCCATTAAAGCTTCCTCAATATAGATGACCAGCAATATACAAAGATGAAACCCTGAGACATGATCTCCTCCTCCACAATAGCATACCTCTCCTCCACAAGTGCGCTATCCTCAAGTGTGTGAGTGTGTCAAATGAGGAACACCCCTCCTCTATTTATACACTACACTGACATGTATTTTACATAGGTACACGTAGGCTCGTATTTAACCAATGGGTTAAATACCCCACTACAACTGACTGGGCCGACCCCTCTAGGGTGGTCTAATAACCCTTTGACCCACATAACACATAAAGGGCCGACCTCCACTAGGGAAGTCTAATAACCCAAGTTACCACATTCTGACGGAGGAATAAACATCTCCGGATATACAATAAGATCTTTACGGAGGAATGAAACATCTCCGGAATAATAAAGTACAATTATAATATTCTTTGAAGTTACAATATCTCAACACTCCCCCTTAACGAGAAGGATATTATAACAGCATCTGCACGAGCAAGGAGTCATCAACATCATACATGATACATCTATAAATCATTGGAAGCTTTCTCAACATTATCAGTAACTCAACTAGTTACTGGAACATCTTCAATACTGGAACATCAACATCATCAGAGTTGATAGTACTCAATCATCAGCATCGTCAACACGCGATCAACACAATCATCAGCATCATCATCACACGATCATCAGCATCGTCATCACACGATCATCAGCATCGTCATCATACGATCATCAGCATCGTCATCATACAATCATCAGCATCATCATCACACAATCATCAGCATCGTCATCATACGATCATCAGCATCGTCATCATACGATCATCAGCATCGTCATCGCACGATCATCAGCATCGTCATCACACGATCATCAGCATTGTCATCACACGATCATCAGCATCGTCATCACACGATCATCAGCATCGTCATCGCATGATCATCAGCATCGTCATCGCACGATCATCAGCATCGTCAAAGGATGATGTAAACCAGTCATGTACATTTTGAACCGAAGTCCAGGGATGATCCAGTCCTATCATGTTCTCGGAGACCTCACGTTTACGGCTCAGTTTAGAGGACCAAAGTCCAAGGATGATCCAATCCTTACCGTACATTTAGGACAACGTCCAAGGATGACTTAATCCTCCACCGTCTTTTAGGACCATGTCCAAGGATGACTTAATCCTCCACCGTCTTTTAGGACCATGTCCAAGGATGACTTAATCCTCCACCGTCTTTTAGGACCACGTCCAAGGATGACTTAATCCTCCACTGTCTTTTAGGACCACATCCAAGGATGACTTAATCCTCCACCCGTGCATTTAGGACCTACATTCTCGAAGACATACGTCTACGGCTCTTCTTTCGGACTGAAGTCCAGGAATTATCCAATCCCTTCATTATCGAAGACATACGTCTATGGCTCTTCTTTCGGACTGAAGTCCAGGAATGATCCAATCCCTTCATTATCGAAGACATACGTCTACGGCTCTTCTTTCGGACTGAAGTCCAGGAATGATCCAATCCCTTCATTATCGAAGACATACGTCTATGGCTCTTCTTTCAGACTGAAGTCCAGGAATGATCCAATCCCTTCATTCTCGAAGACATACGTCTACGGCTCTTCTTTCGGACTGAAGTCCAGGAATGATCCAATCCCTTCATTCTCGAAGACATACGTCTACGGCTCTTCTTTCGGACTGAAGTCCAGGAATGATCCAATCCCTTCATTATCGAAGACATACGTCTACGGCTCTTCTTTCGGAGTGAAGTCCAGGAATGATCCAATCCCTTCATTATCGAAGACATACGTCTTCGGCTCTTCTTTCGGACTGAAGTCCAGGAATGATCCAATCCCTTCATTCTCGAAGACATACGTCTACGGATCTTCTTTCGGACTGAAGTCCAGGAATGATCCAATCCCTTCATTATCGAAGACATACGTCTACGGCTCTTCTTTCGGACTGAAGTCCAGGAATGATCCAATCCCTTCATTCTCGAAGACATACGTCTACGGCTCTTCTTTCGGACTGAAGTCCAGGAATGATCCAATCCCTTCATTATCGAAGACATACGTCTACGGCTCTTCTTTCGGACTGAAGTCCAAGAATGATCCAATCCCTTCATTATCGAAGACATACGTCTACGGCTCTTCTTTCGGACTGAAGTCCAGGAATGATCCAATCCCTTCATTATCGAAGACATACGTCTACGGCTCTTCTTTCGGACTGAAGTCCAGGAATGATCCAATCCCTTCATTATCGAAGACATATGTCTACGGCTCTTCTTTCGGACTGAAGTCCAGGAATGATCCAATCCCTTCACATGTTGTATACCAAAAACATGTATTCTCATCATCAAAACATGTATAGCCACGACATGTATCATCATCAACAAAACATGTATAACCACAACATGTATCATCATCATCAAAACATGTATAACCTCAACATGTATCATCATCATCAAAACATGTATAACCACAACATGTATCATCATCATCAAAACATGTATAACCTCAACATGTATCATCATCATAAAAACATGTATAACCACAACATGTATCATCATCATCAAAACATGTATAATCACAACATGTATCATCATCAACAAAGCATGTATACATCTATCATCAAAACTAACATCAAAAGTATGTATACATCTATCATCAAAACTAACATCAAAAGCATGTATACTAACATCAAAAGCATGTATACATCTATCATCAAAATCATCAAAAGTATGTATACATCTATCATCAAAACTAACATCAAAAGCATGTATACTAACATCAAAAGCATGTATACATCTATCATCAAAAGAATATAAGAGTCCTAAATCTAAATAATTCTAGGTAACTAAGTGCAGTAAATAGGTAACCTCATCATTGATGAGATAGACTTGATGTCGGATACTGTGCTACTCCCCCTTTCGAGGAGAGTCCTTCTAAACTACACCAAGCTGGTCTCAGAAGTGTTCAAACTTTACTCGAGACAGAGGTTTGGTCAGGATATCATCAATTTGATCCTCAGTGCTTATATACTCGAGCTTGATAGCTCCTCTCTGCACCATATCTCGTATATAGAAGTATCGGATCTCAATGTGTTTTGACTTATCATGGAATACAAGATTTCCTATCATCTTGATGCAGCTTTGATTGTCACACATAATCATAGTGGAATCCATTTCTAAGTCAAACACTCCATATAATAGCTTCTGAAGCCACATTGCTTCACAGCTGGCAGAGCAGACAGCTATATATTCTGTTTCAGTAGTACTGAGAGCCACACTAGATTGTTTCTTGCTAAACCATGAGATCATGGTAGATTCAAGACTATAACATCCACCTAAAGTACTCTTTCTGTCTGAGACACTTCCTGCCCAATCAGAATTTGAGTAACCATGTAAACGGAGTTCATGACCTCCAAGATTATATAGACCAAAATCTAAAGTACCTTTTAGGTACCTCACTATATGCTTTGTAGCTATTAAGTGAACCTTTCTAGGTTCTACTAGATACTGACTTACGGTATTTACAACAAAGCATATATCTGGCCTAGTATTTGTTAAATACATCATTGGCCCAATGATTTGTCTATATACGGTTAGGTCCACTAAATCCGATGAGTTATTAACTAATAACTTCAAGTTGGAGTCCATGGGAGTGGCCATGGCTTTACACTCCAACATATCAAATCTTTTTAGAAACTTCACAGCATACTTACCTTGATTTAAAAGATTCCTTTTGGATCATGCCATACTTCTAGACCTAAGAAGTAGTGCATTAATCTGAGATCTTTCATTTTTAATTCTGCAGCCATTTTCATGATCTGTTTCTCATTCCTTGTCAGAAAGAGATCATCGACACATAATAATGGTATGATAGGTTCATCATCCACAACCTTTAGGTAAAGGTTAGGATCAGCTTTACTTCTGGTAAAGCCCAAGCTTTGTCATGAAGCTGTCAATTGTCCATTATTCACACTCTGCATTGAGTGATCTTCTGCATATCTATCTGTGCCATCTCTCGTCAGATGGGTCTACTAATATGAGCCTCAAAGTCATTCGAACTCTATGGTGAGTTTCTTCTTACATCCATATCATATGTGTATAGAAGCCATATTCAACCTTGTAGCAAGGGTTGAGATCCACATCACCCATGATGATCATTAAGCTCATCAATTGACTACCGATCCTGGGAACCCATACAGAACCTGATTACATTATTAAGAGAATGGTCAAAACATCTCATGATGATTCTCTTCCTCTTTCTAAGAGAATCTCTTAACCATAAGCTTTCTATAGTGTGTTTGATTTGTAAATCCTTTTGTTGAACATCCATCGCTTGTTCATCATTCATCATGATTCTCCCTACAAATCAAAATTAAGTACAGGATTAGTAATACTTCATAATCATCAAATCATATTGACATAATAACCTATTATGCATACAGATATAGTTATGCAACTAATTTGACCAATACTTTGGCACAACACTTTCCCATATCTTGTATGCATACAGTGGCTATCTATATGCCTTCCATCTCCACCAGAACATACTATTGAGAGTGTGCACAGCTCTCGGCATGTCAGCAAAGAGGTTTCATTCTAGACAAGCAACAATGGAATGTTTGTCCAACTTACCAATCATATGCACATTAGTATACTATTCAATGCTCTACGAATGTTTATACTCAGCATTATATATTCTAGGAATACAAATATGCATACAACCTATTACAGGCAATATCATTACTATTTCAAATAACAACTCAAATACTTATCTTTTATGTTTGTGTGGTTGCCTCCCGCTTGAACTTTTGTATGTCTTTTGAACTTCTATTCATTCTGTACCACTGTGCATGCTCAAGAGTCATCCTCATGATCTCATGCACAAACATACACTCATTAGTATATTCTAAATGCTATCAAAACATTATAGTACTAAATAATCTTGAAAATGTATAGTCATGATTATAGTTAATAAACATTAGTATTCAAGATTTCAGGGAAGTCTTCTTTTACTCATGCATATCATCAATCAAGATAAAAGATATAATATGCATAATCCCTTGATTACTAACTTTATGAATAAGCATAACCAATCATTCCAAGTATACTTATATAAGGGATCCTAACATAGGGTAAGATTCATGGGAAACATACCTGGATTAGTATACCTACTTGGTTATGTACAACACACCTAAACAATCTCTTCAATGATTTAGAGATCCTGAGCTAGAACCTGCATGTCTCATAGGTTAAGCATAATATAACAAAGTCATACATACCTCGTAAGTAGAACAAAGATTATGGATGAGTCTTTGTTTTCATGTTTTCATGGTCATGGAACCTGATTTGTCTTTTGTGATGTACCTGTATCTTGTTAGCAGACAACATCAACCTCACACAACATCATAATGCCTTAGTACAATCATAAGTGTCAACACCCTAACCAATGAATATCTTCTATCATGCATTCATAATTTTGTTAAGGTTATACGACAAATCTAAAATCAAAATTGTACTAACTGTAATAACCTGAAGACAAACATACCATAAACTTAATCATGGACAAGTATCGAAACATACCTCGATGAGTCATACCTGTCGAGATCCCTTGTATTCTTCTTATGTAAGGCCTTAGGAACTTCTTCACTTATGCAGGTGACCAATCCATCTTCTTCTAGGATTAACCCAATCCACTTGATTTGCAAGAACTGGACCTGGACCTGGATATGGGTTTGTCAGAGAAACCCAAAAATTCAAACTTTGAATTTCAAACTTCCGAAAGGATAGAAATATGCACCTTGATGAGCTGATCAAACTGGTATATTCAGAATTTGAAAACTGCAAAGTTTTACTCCTCAATTTTGCCTTTGAAACTTTCGGATTCACTGGACGTGACCCTGAACTGGGGTTTGATGAAGCCCACTCTTTTTCCCCATCAAAAGGTTTGATCCAAAGCTCTAAGCTTCTATTTTTCTGAGGAGCTTCCAGCCGTGGTCACAGATTTCAAAAATTCCCATTTTAACAGAAGCCCTAATTTTTCACTTTTCTGATCAAAGTCCCGAACTAGGGTCTAATCAAGCCCGGCCTTCTGCCCAACCAAAAATTATGATCTTGGTCTCTAAATTTCTATTTTGATGAGTAGCATCCAGCCGTGGTCTCCGATTACAAAAATTCCAACTTTCTTCAAAGCCCTAAATTCCGGAAGCCATGAATGAAGGTACCAAAAAATAATTCTGTTTTGACAGAAGTATGTACCTGATTGTTTCTGGTGTAACTCCGAAATTTTTGATCCAAAGGGTCTGAAAAAGTTTTCTGAGATAGCCTGATCTGTTAGCTTTCCATCCTGACAGGTCTGACCTCAATTGGATGTTCTGAGAGAGAGTTATGCCAAATGTCGCAACGTGACCTGTTTTGGGAAAATACAGGAGAGCGAACTTGTACGGCGTGCCACGTGTCACTGTTTGACCTTCGGCCTCTGAACAAGTTTTTTGAGATAGCTCGGCCTGTTATATTTCCATCCTGACAGGTCTGAACTCAATTGGATTCTCTGAGAGAGAGTTATGCCAAGTGTCGCAACGTGACCTGTTTATGGGATAATACAGGAGAGCAAACTTGTACGGCGTGCCACGTGTCACTGGTTCAACTTCGGCCTCTGAAAAAGTTTTCTGAGATATTAAAGTCTGTGTACTACCTGTCACTTTTCACGAAATTTCATTTGGAGCTTCCTAGCCCAAGTTATGACCTTTTTCCCAAGGTCACCTGATTTTGACTCAGATCTGGAAGAGGCAGAAACCCTATATTGTACAGATCATAAATCACAAAGTACAACGATTTAGAGGTTGTCCTTTGGACACAAGGTACCTGGAGATTTTAGCTTTGTCCTGTAACAATTTCAGATCCGAAAACTTCGCCAAAACGGATTTATAGCGAAATTTCTACGATGACTGGTTTTTGCTATGTAAAACCCTAACCTTCAAATTGTCGTAAGTAAAGCAAGTGTCTTTAGTGCCATACCTTGTCTTCCTTCAGGTTAGCTCTGATACCATGTTAAAATTAAATATGCTAAGACAGAAAATATCAGCATTACATTCCATTTCATAATAATAGCATATACAGGATCACTGAAGAAACAACAAGCACATCATAAACACAAGAGACAGAGATTTATCCTGGGAAACCCTCATGGGGTAGAAAACCCAGCAAAGCTTCCTCAATATAGATGACCAGCAATATACAAAGATGAAACCCTGAGACATGATCTCCTCCTCCATAATAGCAGACCTCTCCTCCACAAGTGCGCTATCCTCAAGTGTGTGAGTGTGTCAAATGAGGAACACACCTCCTCTATTTATACACTACACTGACATGTATTTTACATAGGTACACGTAGGCTCGTATTTAACCAATGGGTTAAATACCCCACTACAACTGACTGGGCCGACCCCTCTAGGGTGGTCTAATAACCCTTTGACCCACATAACACATAAAGGGCCGACCTCCACTAGGGAAGTCTAATAACCCAAGTTACCACATTTTGACGGAGGAATAAACATCTCCGGATATACAATAAGATCTTTACGGAGGAATGAAACATCTCCGGAATAATAAAGTACAATTATAATATTCTTTGAAGTTACAATATCTCAACAACAATCATTCTCCTATTTATACAAAACTACATGGTTACAAAATGGTCCACATGACCCTTATTTAACGAATTAACTACTTCGTGCTTCCGTGTTATTCGCAAATGACCCTTTCTTCCGCGGATTGTCACTTTTGCAGCTTGTTGGCTTCCACACTTCCTGCAGACTAATCCCATGCCAACACCAATAATGTTGGATATGGTTTACTGTCATTGGTCATCTCAATAAACTCGAATTCTACTGAACTTATGACTCCATTGATGTCCACAAGTAGGTTTGAAATACTTCCAAATGGAATAACTTTCTGTTGATTCGATAATCTCAACTGGATAGGTGACCATGCTAACCTTGGTCTTTCCATCTGTTCCCATGTCTGCTTTCTCAAGACATTCACCTCTGATCCTAAATCAAGAATTATCTCATCCATTTCATAATCTCCAAGTTGTGCACTTAGGCTCATTTATCGACCTGTTCTCTTATGGATTTTTATCTGATGGACTACGCTCTGGGCAGTATTCGAGGAATTGTGCAGTTCATATTGGTCCAGTAAGTTCTGCAATTCTACTAAAGCATCTTCACTTTTTAGCAACTTCATGCAGCTCTGTAGGAACTGTGCAACAAAAATCCCTATTTCTGTTGCGGTACTTGTTTGATCATACGCTGCTGGCATATCCTTCGTATGCACTGTTTCTCTTCGCAATGGGATTCTTGGTGTCACAAGTTCTAGTTCTTTGAAGGTCTCCCGTGCTTCTACGAAGACTTGTTTGTTTCTTTCTAGATTGAAAGCATGTGCTTTCCCAGTAGCTTTTCTAATCCATACCCCTTCAGTAGGAATCTGCATAGCTTGGCAATTCCCTGAAGTTGATGCTTCTGGTTCTTTATCTCTTCCTGTGGCAACACCACTTCGCGTCACAGCATTAACATTTTGATCTCTAGATTTTTTCTCTGCTACGATCATCTGAACATTCAGGTTTAGTGCTTTTTGTTTTCTTTCTTTCATTTTTGCTTGTAGCATTGGGCATGCCTCAATAACATGGTCAAAATATTTACAGTAACTACATGTAGTACAAGCATTGGTATAGTCTCTAGACAAGCGACCTGGCTAGCCACAGTTATAACATACTACCTGACCTCTACCTTTTCCTTGTCCTGGGCCAGTGTTTCTTCCTCTTCCTCAGAATCCACCACGGCCTTTGTATGCTCCCTGATCATACTGCGCGTTATCATTGTGCTACGGTGTTTCCTCTTGAACTCTATAAACATCATTCTTCCTTTCTATCATCAACTCATATGCTCGACAGTTGGAATCATCATGGCCAACTTATTTACAGAAATTGCAATACAAATTTTTGGGTGTTCTCACATATTTCTGGATCAAATAGAAAACTTCAGGGCGATGTCCTCTTGTTCTACAAATCTCACACCATGGCCCTTGCTGTTGATTTAGTGGATTCGGTGCTCAGCTGTCGAGGTACTCTTTAAATAGAGGGAAACGTTCCTTTGGGTGTCCCTCTCTATTGCATATTGTACACCAGACTTCTTCTCTGGTCTCTTTTCCCTTCTTTATGTCCTGTAACTGAAGTATTAGGTTTGCTAGCTCATTCTGGTTCTGGACCATTCCTGTGCTAGTCTCTCCTATTGGTGAAGCTTCTAATTTCATCGTGGTCTCCGGGGATTCTTCCTATGAAGCCACCTTATGTTGCATCAGCGACAGTCTAATGTGGGGAAACAATGCATCTATGAACCATTCTTGGTGATGTTGCGGTGTTATGTCAAATCTGACCTGATCTAACAATGTTTTAAACTTTTGGTCAAATTCCCAGACTGACTCAGTCATTTTCTGTTTAATCTCTTTTAATTCTGTTATACATTGTGATTTAGACTTTGGCTTCTTGAACTCTCTTATTAGGGAAGCCTTAATCTCCACTAGAGTTCTATTATGTCCCTGAGAATACTTCATAAACCAGTTCAAGGCTCTATCTCTTAATGTAGTGACGAGTTGTGCTTGCTTAACAACATCATCTTGGACTTGTTTGACGTTCCAAACGGATTCACACAGAAACCAAGGTTTCTCAGGATCCTCTAGACCCGTTCCTTTAAATATCGGTAGCCTAATATCATCAGTCATTCTCCTTCTTGTAGGTGCAGTGTTCCGTGTGGTGTTAGGGATATTATTACATGGAATGGTCTTAGTCGGAATGTTCTGAGTAGGGATGTTCTGAGTACTCAATCCTGCGGTGTTACTAGTATTGACACTCTGAGGGTTAGCAGTACTGAAAACTGGAGGGTTCTGAACTAGTGGAATCTATGAAATAGGGGGCGCGGTATTGTCAACTGGTGGATTCTACGGAGTAATAAGTTGATAGGTAGATAATGGAGGTGTTGTGTGGCTATCAGAGGCTTAGGTTGGAACTTAGTGTCTACGCGGAGTCCATGTTCACTAGGGTTCTTCTGGGTTGTATACTTATATCTCTTTCCAGTTCTTAAATTGTGTGTATCTTCGTCAGAATCACTATATGTGTTATCGACCATTACAGATTCAAAAAATTCTAGGAATATTACTGCGTTCTTAAAACACCTTTCTCAGCTAAAATCATTTTAATATATAAACTCAGATTTTTCAGATACTTACCTCTAAATTCTTTGAATAACTCTGCTTCGGCTACGTTGTAGGACTTCAGGGTGTCCACAACAAACTCTGTCACGAAGCCTTGTAGTATGCTATCAAGCCATAAGTCGACTGCTCGTGAGAGTGGAATATCTACTGCTTTAAGTCTCTGAATGAGCTCTGGGGTCCACTCGGTAGGTACTCCTAGTTGGAAACAACTCTTTCACTCTGGATTCTTGATATCCACTCGTGCAACTCGTTTCCAAACGTCGCGAAGAAAATTTCGTAAATGTCTGCCCACAAGTATTTATTTAACCAATAGAGAGACGCAGATGTCTATTCTCTTTTCTTGCAAAATCCCTCTCTGTCTTGTCTATCCAGTTCCATATTTATTTCTTGTCTGGATGCCAATTTTCGGTGCTCATCACCAGTTCAGTCCTGACAACGGAACCATTTGTTGGTTGTATAAACTATTCTTTAAGTTCACTTGATAGACCCACGTTCAGTGCAGTTCCAGGAACCAACAAAACCCCTTTTCACCGGTCCTTTCGGCAACAATCTGTAAGAAGACTGAGGTCTGGCCCGAGGTGAAGATATGGGGAGGTTGTGGAATCAGGTTTCCACAACGGGGTGATGCGCACTTAGCATACTAGTGAGCAACGCGGTACATGACTCACGCTGCGAACTGGGGACTGCACGAAGTTCACCTTCTCCACAATTAACACTTTTACACTAGCACATCCAAGGACTACGTGACTCGGGATGGATATTCGACAATAGGAAACTGCAACGGCGGTTTGCGCTTCCTCTTCGGAATTTAGCCTCTTTGATAGACTTTACTTAGTGTAAAATGATGCATTTAACAAGCATAATAGATTGCAACCCTTGCGACTTAAACAATATGATGGATTGCAATGTAACTGTGCACTTCTAGTGTTGCGCTTAGGGAATCACACTATAGAGACTTCATTGGTTTAAGTGTTTACCCGATCAACCTATGCATTCATTTGACTTAGAAATACTTGTGCATTTAACATTCATTCACATATGTCAATACTTAACATATTATTCCCATCTTTATCCTTATGGTGAATACATATAAAGGAAAGAACACATGAACTCATAAACAAGATCTTAACCATTCATCAAATCAAACACATATACTCAATCACATAACACAACAATTTAACGTGGTTCACCCCCAGTATCGGAGCTACGTCCATAGGAACTGTTGTTATATTATCTATGGGAAGGGTACAACAGTTCCAGTCTGTGCACTCAGCTGTAGACTCTCTTCTCTCTCAGTAGGTCTCTGCGCACATAGCTGCAGAGCATTTGGCAATCTTCCCTCAACGGAGATTACTCTTCAACAATAATCAACTAGTCACGATTAGAGATTAACCCTTTCCCTTACAAAAACTCCCTTTATATAGAGATCGTTCCCGTAGGTCATGTCTGTTACAATGCATAGGAAAAAACCCTAAGGTTACTCAAAATGGTGCAGTTACCTGCCGACTCGGCCTGTCGCAGTCGATAGCTTCTCCACACGCTTCTAGTATTTCTGTTGGACCACTCCCAGCTCACACGCCCTTCTGACATCCATAGTCTTCAAAAAATGGTTATACTGCATCGTGGCATGTCACTTTCTGCCCCTCTAGCCTGCATGTCGCTGTTGACTTCATGGCTTAGCTTCTAACTATTTTCTACCACTCCAACTGACATGTCGCTTTCATCTTCCTTCACGCTTGTCCATACCCATTCCCAGAAATCAAGGAGTCTCTTACCCAAACAGGTCGCTTTCCCTGGTCAACCTTTCCTTATATTCTTTACCCAAAATAGCTACTCTACTGGCACTGCATGGTGCTGCCACTTCGCGGAGTTGGAACTTAGCCGCGCGGTTCTTATCCTACTGGTACTATGTTGCATTGTAACTTCGCAGCTCCCCAAAACTATCTTGACAAAAATGCCTTGTCCTAAGCTGCACTGTAACTTCGCAGCTCCAAAACTGTCTTGCACAAAAATGCCTTACTTGGGATGAGCCCAACAGGTCATATCTCCAAAAATATAGCATACCAACATATAAAAATGATACCACAAGTTCTTCAATATCTCTACTTCATCTACTGTAAGGGGAACTGTCTGAAGCTTTATAGAACAAAAGATATAGCAAAAATGTCAAGCTAACTTGTTTAAGGCTAGTTTTAGGATCATTTAGAAGCTCTAACTTCCCAAGGAAATATCTCCAAAAATATAGCATAACAACATCTGAAACTAATACCATATATTCTTAAAGCTCTCTAATGCATCTTCTTCAAGGATCACTATTTGAATCTTTCTATAACAAAAGATATAGTGAAAATACCAAAATGACATGTTTGAAGATGATTCAGAAACTCTAACTTCCCGAGGTCATATCTTCTAAAATATAGTGAAATAGTATATGAAATTTTTACCACAAGTACTCATGCATCTTACCTCGATCCCATAAAACTTTCACGGTCTGCATCATCCTAGAACAAAAGTTAGAGCGAAAATCCCAAGATGATCTAAAACAAATTTCACAACGAAAACCCTAGAACAAATCATCACAAGATTTTATCTTCCATTGGAATTTCCCCCTTCTTCACTTCATATTGCCTTGTAAATTCACTCCTCTAGGATGAAATTCACTCCTCTTCCTTGGATAGGTTGAATTAATGTTATACAAATGCCAAATGAGGTTCCTATTATTTATATGAGTCTAAGTCACTCTTTTAGTTCACTTAAGGATAAGTTGGCCTATAACTTATCATTATTTTTGTCTTCCACATTTTAGGGGCTTTTTTAATGGGTCAATGAACACTTTGTGTCTTCATCAAGGCATTCCAAGTTGACACATCTTCATTTATTTAGGGGCTTCTTCAATTTGCATTAGGTATTTAGTTTAGGACTTCATGTCTTCATCAAGGGGGTTACAAGATTGCAAAGCTAGATGGGGTTACTTAACCCTTGAAACCTTTTCCTTTCTTCACAAGTGGGCACATACCTTATTGTTAATTACTTCAAGACCAAACAAACTTGCTCATTTCCAAGTTTTATGATTAGGTTGTTTCCTCACTATATCAAGGTGTCCTCCTACACCTTCAAGGTGGTCCCAATACATAATTTCTTCATATTTCATAGGGTTTCTTTCCTCCACAAGTGGGAAAGTGGGGTGTACATAATATATTCACTTGGATATAGGGAATTCTTCTCACATATTATCATCATAGTCTTGTGGACACATCATCATCACTTTAGGGGTTTCTTCAATAGCTTTATGGGCTTGCTCCATTTGTGTACCACTCAAAGTGTCTCGTGGACACATCATCATTGCTTTGGGGGCATCTTCACTATATTTAGGGTCTTTCTCCATGTGTGTACAACTAAAAGTGAGCATGTGGGAACAACCACATGTATCTCATCATGTGAGTTCCATGCTTAAAAAATATGCCATAAGGGGACCAATTTGGAGTTATATACACTTATGTCAAGGCACCTTCAAAGCTCTTCAAGTATTCAAATATATCCCTTTATCACTACCATATCATCGTCATCATTGCCACATCATCAACATAATTATTAATGACAACATCACTCAACAATATTATAAGCTCATGAAATAGATATGATATTGACCCTATTGACATCAATGACAACTTTACTCAACAATCTCCCCCTCTATCATTGATAGAAACAACTTCAACTCTCTCTTCCCCATTGACATTAATGGCAAAGGGGAAAAGAAACTATGTTCACATACTCCCCCTAATATTATGATGGATCCCCCTGTCAATATGCTTCTTTTATGTGACCTTGTTTTCTTGAACATTCTCTCCCCTTGCAAAGGATAACTTTACTTGACTATGAATGCCTTCTGAGAATATCTTTTCTTGCTAACAATGCTCCCCCTTTGATTGGGATTGTTAAATTTTCAGAATTTACTTCAATCTGATCTAGGATCTTAACTGAGAGAACAACATGTACATCAAATCTACATCATATCGATCATGGACACAATAATGCAAGCACACAAGAGACACAAACTTTACTTGGGAAAAACCATAAAGGTAAAAAACCCCAATAACTTCCCCAGAGATAGATAGAGCAATGATACAACCAGAATACAAGAGATAGTCTTCTCCTAGCAGTAGAGCCTCCTCCTCACAAGTGCGCCACTTTCCGAATGAGAGAAGTGTGTCAATGAATGATCATATAGAGATCTCGCGATCTCTATTTATACTTGGCCTATCCTTCCCAATAAACTAATGGGGCCTACATGTCTAGCTTAACCCATGGTTAACTTAATCTGGGCCGACCTCACACTTGGTGGTCTAATAACCCTTTGACCCACATGACTTATACAAGGCCAACCCCAACAAGGTGGTCTAATAACCCATCAAGTATAAGTTACGACACTTACAATATAAATGACGACACTTCCGTATAGAGGAATAATAACATCTCTATAGGAATACAAACACTTCCGTATAGAGGAATAATACCATCTCTATAGGAGTACAAAATACATATATGAAATACATGGGTGAAATACATTCCGAAGTTACATATACATCAACACTCCCTCTTAACTAGGAAGGTATTTCTCAACACAGGTCTTCTAGTACAAGTCTTCTTCTCTGGATCATCATCAGCGAATCAACATCCTCGAATCATCGTCATCGTCATTGATGCTGCTATCTCAATCAATCTCTCAATCTACTCGTCATAGGAAGTTCTACAGAGCCAGTCCTTTTTCATACTGGATGTAGGCCCACCACCTGCAGGTCTTCATCATCATTGTCCATATTGTGGAATCCTCAGGACTTATTACGTGCGTCACAAAACCTCGAAAGAGCATCCCAGGATGTTAGGGGTACACAACTCCGGCCTGTAGGATCTCCCAGGGCCATATTATATGTGACCTCACCACAAAACCTTGCAAGAGCATCCTAGGCTGTTACGAGCACACAGCTCTACCTATAGGATCTCCCAAGGACATATTACATGTGGTCACCACAAAACCTTGCAAGAGCATCCCAAGGTGTTACGAGCACACAGCTCTACCTATAGGATCTCCCAGGGACATATTACATGTTGATGTATATGTAACTTCGGAATGTATTTCACATATATGTATATTGTATTCCTATAGAGATGTTATTATTCCTCTATACGGAAGTGTCGTAACTTATACTTGATGGGTTATTAGACCACCTTGTTTGGGGTCGGCCATGTGGGTCAAAGGGTTATTAGACCACCTTATTGGGGGTCGGCCCAGTCAGCATTATGTTATGTGGTTAAGTTCGAGCCTACATGAGTTAGGTAAAAAGGCAAGTCAAGTCAAGTATAAATAGAGTGCGGGAGGCACTCTATTTGCTCACTCACTTCTCACACATGCACTCAAGGAGGAGTGGCGCACTTATGGAGGAGGAGGATCTGCTGCTAGGTTATGGCTATCTCTCTTGGTTGGTTGTATCATTGCTCTATCTATCTCTGAGGAAGTTATTGGGGTTTTTCACCTTTATGGTTTTCCCCAAGTAAATCTTTGTGTCTCTTGTGTTCTTTCATTATTGTCTCCATGATTGATATGCTGTAGATATGATGTACATGTTGTTCTCTCAGTTAAGATCCTAGATCAGATTGAAGTAAATTCTGAAAATTTAACATTACATGTGGTCATGGAAAAACCTTGCAAGATCATCCCAGGACTTATTACGGGCACACGGCCCAACCTATCAGATCTCCCAGGGACATATTATATGCCATAGGACAAAACCTCGAAAGAGCATCTTCCAAATATCCCAGGACCAAATTATATGCCATAGGCAAAACCTCGAAAGACTATCTGCAGATCTCCCAAGGCCAAATTATATGTCCTCCCAGAGCAAAACCTCGAAAGAGCATTTTCCAGATATCCCAGGGCCAAATTACATGCCATAGGCAAAACCTCGAAAGACTATCTGCAAATCTCCCAGGGCCAAATTATATGCTCATCTGCACAACTTGATCCACGGCCACAGAGTATCAACCTGATACTCACCATACATCATCCTGATGTATACATGATCATCCTGATTATCATCACTGCAACATCCTGCCGCATGTCATCTGGAGCAATATCCTAAAGCTCGTCATCCATGATCATTCTGATCATATAATGCATCTACCTGATGCATACCAAGTATCTACCTGATACATATCATCATACATGATCCACCTGATCATACAATGTATCCACCTGATACAAATACAAAAACATGATGCAGATACAAAATACATACAAATGATCCTACTAATCATATCCAGCATCCAACATGATGCGTACATACATATAGACATAAATGATCCAACTGATCATATCCAAAATCCAACATGATGCGTACATACAAAATGATCCAACTGATCATATCTAGCATCCAACATGATGCGTACAAGCATATACATATAAATGATCCAACTGATCATATCCATCATCCTCCTGATGCATATACAGAGCAGTAACTGGAGCATCGTCCTGATGCTCATCATCCAGCGCTTACATCCACAGCCATGTGAAGGATCCTCCTTCCAACATGCTTGGAATGGCTTCTGCAAATGTGTCCATCACTTCTTCCTTGAAGTGTCATCAATCCGAAGAACACCAAGCCTCTCTCTGAAGTACTCAAACTTCACTCTAGCTAGTGGTTTCATCAGCACATCCGCAATCTGCTTGTCCGTCGCAACATATAGGAGCTTCACTGCTCCTCTCTAGACCATATCCCTGATATAGTTATATTTGTTCTCTATGTGTTTCGACCTCTCATGAAACACTGGGTTCTCATACAACTTCACACAACTCTGGTTATCACAGAAGATACCAGTAGCATCCAACGAGAGATCAAATAACTCAGACAGTAGCTTCTGAAGCCATACTTCCTCACAACTAGCCGAACAGGATGCAACATACTCTACTTCGGCTATACTCAGTTCTACGCAGGACTGCTTCCTCCTAAACCAAGAGATCACACCTGATCCCATACTGAAGCAGCACCCAGATGTGCTCTTCCTATCTGCAGCACTGCCTGCCTAATCTGAATCAACATAACCTTGTAGGTTAAACTTTTGATTCACTTCATACCTGAGCCCATAATCAACTGTACCCTTCAAGTACCTTAGAATATGCTTTACAGCAACCAGGTGAACACCCCTCAGATCCGTCAGGAACTGGATCAATGTGTTCACCGTAAAGCAAATATATGGTCTCATGTTCGTCAGGTACATCAAGGACCCAATCATCTGACGATACATAGAGACATCAACCGGCTCAAATGAAGCATCACACAGAAGCTTCAAGTTCGATGCCATAGGTGTGGCCATGGCCTTGCAGTCCATCATTCCAAACCTCTTCAGGATCTCTACTGCATACTTCCCTTTTCCAAGGAAGATCCATCTGCACTCTGCCACACCTCCATGCTTAGACAATAGTGCATCATTCCCAAGTCCTTCAACTCGAACTTAGCAGCAAGCTTCCGCTATGTGTCGGCAATCAATCTATCTTCACCTGTAATAAACAGGTCATTCATATGCAAAAGTAGTATCACTGGATTTCCTTCCTCAACCTTGTAGTAAAGGTTGGAATCCGCTTTACTCTTGGTAAAGCCCAAATTGGATAGAAAGCTGTCTATCCTACCATACCAAATTCTGCACGTATATGACTCCCTGTCATATTTTTCAGAACCAAGTGGCTGATCCACATACACTTCTTCTTCAACTACACCATTCAAGAAAGTTGTCTTGAAATCCATCTGGTGTATCTTCTATTTCATCACTTTTATATTTCTCTATGCTACCATCTGCAGCATGCTTGATCTTGATAGATCCATATGAAAGTCATAACAAACTTCCCTTCAGGTCTTGGGACCACATCCCAAGCATCATTCTCCATGATCGACGAATCATGGAATTCTTCCCATATCTTGGGACCTTCAATATCTTTAATAGATAATTTTGTTGTTGAACAAATGTTGTAGTTCTTCTTTTGTAGGTGATGGCATACGATCTTTCCTACAAGACAAGTTAAATTGCATGATTAGAAACATCTCATAGTTTTCAAAACAAATTCTTATACATAAAGAAGTATGTCATACAGTCATGCAATTATTTTAGCCAATGCTTCAATACAACATTAATCCATATCCTGTAACTTTCTAGATGCCTTCCAATCTCTACCAGAACATTGTTAAGAGTGTGCACTACTCCTAACATGTCAGCAAAGAGGTTTCATTTTAGATAAGTAGCAATATGTTGTACAATGCCATAGGCCACTTACCCATCACATGCATATTAGTAGTATATTTTTCATTAATGCAATCATTCTAATATGAACAATACATATTCTAAGTCTAGGAACATAAGCATATATATCATTGAACAATTTTATTTAAACAAACAAATATGTAAGAAATGATAATTAAAATACTTATCTTTGTTTGTTTGTTGGGTGGACTCCCTCTGAGTCTTTGCTTCCTTGCAGGAGCTGCTGAAGTATCTTCTTCTACACCTTTCTGTTGTGGAATGTAGAAAGATGGTCAACTTCCTCTGAATATCTGCATCCTTGCAGAAAGTACTGGAGTGTGCTTCTTCTTGATCTTTGCTTCCTTGCAGGGGCAACTGGAGTGTGCTCCCTCTTGATCTTTGCTTCCTGGATTACCTGTACTTGAACTTATATCCATCCTTAATCACTATGCATGCTTATTAGTATCATCATTGTGTTATCGTTGAGGTCTCATACATAATCATACATTCATTAGTATATTCTTAATACTATCAAAACACAATAATCTTAAGCATGTATAGTCATGATAATTTCAAAGAGAAGTAATAAGCATTAGTATTCAAGGTTTATATAGGACTCTTATGGTTAGTCATATCATAAATTAAAGTAAGAAACATAATATGCCTAAACCCGTGATTACACAAACCTATACCTTCATGATTCTTCTGGCTAGTCATATCATCAATTATGGTAAGAAACATAATATGCACACAACCATGACTATTCAAACCTATGACTTCATGAATAATCATTATTAGCAACACAACAGTATAAGATCCTAACACAAGGTAGGATTCTAGCTTGATATAGGAAAAACATACCTGGATTAGCATGCTAGCTAGTTATGTCTAACATACCCACATAATGTCTTTTGGTTCTCTTCAATGACTTGTGCTAGTAACCTGCATGTCTCATAAGTTATCCATTGTAGAACCGATTTATGCATACCTCGTAAGTAGATCTTCTAAGTGATCCATGACAATGGATGAATCTTTGTCTTCATGTCATCATGATCATATGTTCTTGAACTAGAACACGATTTGTCTTTCTTGGTGTACTTTTCATGTTAGCGGACAACATAAACCTCATACAACACCATAATGCATTAGTACAATCATAAGTGTCAACACCCTAATGAATTCATTCATAATTTTGTTAAGGTGATATGACAAGTCTAAAATCAAGATTGTTCTAACCGTAATAACATGAAGACAAACATATCATAAACTTAATCATGACCAAATCTCGAGACATACCTGGATGTGTCATACTTGTCGAGATTGCTTGTAATCTTCTTATGTAAGGCCTTAGACTCATCTCCCTCTGAAACAGGAACTTCTTCACTTATGCAAGTGACCAATCCATCCTCTTCTCGGATTAAACCAATCCACTTGATTTGCAGGAACTGGATCTGGAGATGTATTAGGGTTTGTCAGAGAAACCCCAAAAATTCAAACTTTGAATTTCAAACTTCCGAAAGGATAGAAATATGAACCTTGATGAGCTGATCAAGCTGGTATATTCAGAATTTGAAAACTGCAAAGTTTCACTCCTCAATTTTGCCTTTGAAACTTCCGGATTCACTGGATGTGACCCCGAACTAGGGTTTGATGAAACCCACTCTTCTTCCCAATCAAAAGGTTTGATCCAAATCTCTAAGCTTCTATTTTTCTGAGGAGCTTCCATCCGTGGTCTCAGATTTCAAAAATTCTCATTTTTGCAGAAGCCCTAATTTTCCACTTTTCCAATCAAAGTCCCGAACTAGGGTCTGATCAAGCCAGGTCTTCTTCCCAACCAAAAATTCTGATCTTGGTCTCTAAATTTCTATTTTGATGAGTAGCATTTATCCGTAGTATCCAATTACAAAAATTCCAACTTTCTCCGAAACCCTAAATTCCAGAAGCCATGAATGAAGGTGCTCAAAAATAATTTTGTTTTGACATAAATATGTACCTGATTGTTTCTGGTGTAATTCCGTACTTTTCGATCCCCGGGGTCTGAAAAATGTTTATGTGGTATCCTGACCTGTCATCTTTCCATCACGACAGGTCTGACCTCAATTGGATTCTCTGAGAGAGAGTTATGCCAAGTGTCTCAATGTGACCTGTTTATGGGATAAAACAGGAGATCGAACTTGTACGGCATGCCACGTGTCACTGGTTCAACTTCGGCCTCTGAAAAAATTTTCTAAGATATTGCCATCTGTGTACTACCTGTTTCTTTTTACTAAATTTCATTTGGAGCTTCCTAGCCCAAGTTATGACCTTTTTTCCAAGGTCCCCTATTTATGACTGAGATCTGGAAGAGGCAGAAACCCTATATTGTACTGATCATAAATCACAAAGTATAATGATTTAGAGTTTTTACTTTGGAAACAAGGTACATGGGGATCTTAGCTTCGACCTGTAACAATTTCAGATCCGAAAAATTCTCCAAAATGGATTTATAGCGAAAGTGCTACGATGACTGGCTTTTTCGATATCAAGCCCTAGCATCACAAGTACAACAAGTGTTATACATGCCATATCATGCCTTCTTTCAGGCTAGCTCTGATACCATGTTAAATTTTCAGAATTTACTTCAATCTGATCTAGGATATTAACTGAGAGAACAACATGTACATCAAATCTACAGCATATCAATCATGGACACAATAATGCAAGCACACAAGAGACACAGAGTTTACTTGGGGAAAACCATAAAGGTGAAAAACCCCAATAACTTCCTCAGAGATAGATAAAGCAATGATACAACCAGAATACAAGAGATAGTCTTCCCCTAGCAGCAAAGCCTCCTCCTGACAAGTGCGCCACTTTCCGAATGAGAGAAGTGTGTGAATGAATGATCAAATAGAGATCTCGCGATCTCTATTTATACTTGTCCTATCCTGCCCAATAAACTAATGGGCCCTACATGTCTAGCTTAACCCATGGTTAACTTAATCCAGGCCGACCCCACACTTGGTGGTCTAATAACCCTTTGACCCACATGGCCGACCCCCAATAGGGTGGTCTAATAACCCTTTGACCCACATGACTTATACAAGGCCGACCCCAACAAGGTGGTCTAATAACCCATCAAGTATAAGTTACGACACTTACAATATAAATGACAACACTTCCGTATAGAGGAATAATAACATCTCTATAGGAATACAAACACTTCCGTATAGAGGAATAATACCATCTCTATAGGAATACAAAATACATATATGAAGTACATGGGTGAAATACATTCTGAAGTTACATATACATCAACAGGGATGACTATTAGTGTGTTCCTGTATGATTTACCAAGCCACTATCTTTTTCTATGTACAATCCTTAACTTCTTGTCCTTTCTTTGGTCTTCCTTTCCTGCTACTTAGAACCCCCCTCAATATTATCCATGATACTGGGAGTCTCCATGTCAGATTGTTTAGAACAATATATAATGCTATTCTACTGCAGGATCATCATCTGTAATCCTAACACATTCCTTTTTACTTGTTGATTTATCTTTATTATTTGACTTATCTACTGTTGTAGGTATGTCCTCTGAGAATTCTCTGTCGATGTGTTCTTCTTGTTTTTCTTTCACATTTTCACCATGTAACATCAATTTCTTTTTTTCTTCGATCATATGCTTTGAGCATCCACTGTCAATATACCAATGGTTTCTTCTATTTTGAGCTTGTAAGGAAGACCCACATTCCTCAACCTACAATTCCTCTTCCTTCTTTTTCCAAATTCTTTGTTGTGACAGAATCTATCTAGTTTCCCTTGAAAACACTGTTAAACCACTTCTGCAATTTCTTGTTGTGTATCCAAAATGTTACATTTATAACATTCAAATTTCATAATTCATAGCTCCAAAACTATTATTACTTCTGTCAAAATCATCACAAGGCTTTCTGAGATAATTTCCTTCAAATTATTCCTGGAGTTTTCATAGCCATTTGCATTTCATGTGTTTCTAATCCATGCATAGGCTCTACAATTTATAGCCTTATGCCCAAAATTATTACAAGAATAACGCAATCCAAGAAAAATATTTTAGTACTTGGATGTGAGTGGTCTTCTAGTTGGTGTAGATCTTCTGAAATCATGGTATTCATTTTGAGTCTTCTTCATTGTTGGTAGTTGTTTCCATGTTTCTGTGAATGCACAATCTTCTTCTGGACTCTTCTTTATTGTCAGTTTCTGTATATCCTCCTTTACAGGCTTGGAAACCTTCATAGAATCTACATAACTTCATTGTTATGCTTCACTTCTAGTCATCATAGAGCTGTTATCCTCATCATTTTGTTTTTATATAAGACCAAACTTATCATAAATGGTCGTTGGTTTCTAATGATTTCATCCAGTATTTTTGTGTTGTTGCTAAAGTTCAGTTGGATGTCCTTCTTCTGTAATTCTTTTTTGAGTGATACTACTTAAACTTCTAGCTCTTCCTATATCTTATCATTTTCTTCTAGTTGTATTTTGAGTGTTTCTTCAATCACCTTGGCCTCTTCCAACTGAACCATTAGATCTATGAAAATTTGCTAGGTTTCTTCAAGATTTATGTTAGAGCTCTGAGAGTCTTCCTTTAGTTTGCTTATCTCTTCCTTGAGTAACTTGTTTTCCTTCCCTTCTTTTCTTAGATCACTTAAGGCACCAAGCAATCCTTCCTCAAGGTTCACTTCTCTTCCTTCATAGTCATCCTCATTATCTTTAGCAATTTCCTCTAATGCCATGCTGAGCACTCTTCCTGAGTCACTATGACTAGCATAATCCTCATCCTCCTTTGAATAGAGAATTTTCTTTTTCAAAAAATTTCTTTTATTTATTTCCTTGTCTCTCTTATGATATTTCTTTTCTTTCTTGGGAACTTATTCTTCATCACTATCTGAGGCCTTTGAATAAGGACATTTGGAAGCAACATGATCAATTTTACCACAATTAAAACATTTGAAAGGAATCATACCTTTGTACTTGCCGGTTCCATTTTTCACTTTTATCACTAAGTTGGCTTCTTTTTCATTGTATGAATCATCACTGCAGCTGGAGCACCAACATGATTTTGAATTTTGCTTATTCTTCATTGTCTTCTTAGAGGCCTTGAAAGCTACTTCCCTTCTGGATAGATTTTCATATTCTATTCTCATTTCGTATGTTGTAATAATTCCATGTAATTCATCCATACTCAATTTATCTAGATCTTATCTTTCCTCTAGAGATGATATTTTAGGATCAAACCTCGTCGGGAGATATTTGAGTATCTTCTGAACAATTAATGAAATTTCATTATTTTCTCCCAATCCTCTCATGGTATTCACAATTTCATCAACTCAGATAAAATAAGTCGCAATATATTCATCTTCCTTCATTTTCAAGTGTTTAACCTATTTTCTGTAGGTTTGAAGTTTGGTCGTTTGACTTTGAAATCTCCTTCATACACATTATTGAGCTTTGCCCAGATTTATTTTGTCAAGGTACAATGCATAACCTTGACAAATTATGATCCTCTCAGACCACCCAAAATAGCATACATGGATTTTGAATTACATTCAAAGAGTCTCCTTTCAATTGTACATGCTTCTGGAGTAATATCTGGTATAGTGTATCCATTCACTACGACTTGCCAAACATCAAGTCCCTGTGATTGCAAAAACAATTTCATCCTTATGCTCCAGAAAGCATAATTCAGTTCAGTAAACAATGGTATTCCATGCTTGGTATATTCATCTTGGTTATCCATTATTATTACTGGGATCTACCTTCTAGTGGTTAAGTTTTTCTTGAAGGAACCTGCTCTGATACCAATTATTAGAATATACACCAATACTAGGAGGGGGGGCGAATCGGTAATGAAATTTTTTTACCATTTTTAACCTTAATCTCATCATGTAACATTAACCATTAACAATTCCATTCATCATCACATAAAATCAGACACAGTGCACAAGATATTTTACATGGAAACCCAAACATGATAAAACCACAAATTTGTTCTCTTATATCATGTCAAGATTACATTCATAGGAAGCACCAAATTCCAATATTCTCCAACACCAATTGGAAGAAGGAACCAACCCCCTGATTTACATGCACCAACCTGAAGGAAGTTCCAACACCCTGATTTACCAGCACCAACTAGAAGGAGGATACAATCCCCTAGCTTTACAAGTTGCAACTAGAAGGAAGCACCTACTCCCTTAGGAACAAGCTCCAACCTATAGAGAAGACACTAATCCTTGATGAGATCTAACTCACCCCGACACCACCATGCCACCTTGATATGAGTAAAAGTATCAACTTGTCACTATCACTATCTTCACAATATAGTTGTCTTCACACTGTCATTACCACTGTCAATGTCACTGTAGCCATCACCTCCACTGTTAATGTCACTGTCACTGTAGCCATCACCTCCACTGTTAATGTCACTGTCACTGTCATTGCCACTATCATTGTCACTATCACTGTCACTATAAATGTCACTATCTTCACAATATGCCATTGATCTAGTTCATAATCTTCCTTTGATCTTCTTCATAATCTACCTTTGATATGCTTCATAATATGCCTCTGATCTACTTCATTATATATAGAAACCCTTAATTTTAAAGGGAATATCTCCAAAATTATAGAAAACCAATATATGAAACTTGTACCCTAAGTACTTTAATATCTCTACGTCATCTCCTCCAAGTTTCACTATCTAAAATGTCCAAGAACAAAATTTATAGAGAAAATATCAAATTGGCTTGTTTAAAGTTGATTTCAGGATCATTCAGAAACCCTTACTTCCTCAGGATATATATCTAAAAATATAGTATACCAACATATGAAACTCAACCCACAAGTTATTCAATCTCTCTACTCCATCTCCTCCAAGGGGCATTGTGTGAAGTTTTCTAGAAAAAAAGATATAACAAAAATTCCAAACTAACCTATTTAAGGCTAATTTCAGGATCATTTAGAAGCACTAACTTCCCAAGGTCATATTTCAAAAAATATAGCATACCAGCATCTGAATCTCATACCACAGGTTCCTTCGGCTCTCTACTTTAAATTGTCCAAGGGGCACTATCTGAAGCTTTCTAGAACAAAATATATAGAAAAAAATCCAAGATGACATGTTTGAAGATGATTCAGAAACCCTAACTTCCCAAGGTCATATATCTTACAATATAGAGAACAAACATTTGAAATTCCTACCCCAAGTACTCATTCGTCTGACCTCCATTCCATAAAAATTTCATGGTATGAATCATCCCGGAACAAACGTTATAGTGAAAATTCCAAGATGACCTGAAACATATTTCACAACAAAAACCCTAAAACAAATCATCACAAGAATTCATCTTCCATTGGAAATTTCTCCTTCTTCACTTCATCTTCCCTTGGAAATTTGCTCCTCTAGGTTGAAATTCCCTCCTCTTCCTTGGATAGGTTGAATTGATTTTAAATAAATTCCAAATGAGGTTCCTCTTATTTATATGAGTCTAAGTCACTCTTTTAGTTCACTTAAGGTTAGGTCGTCCTATAACTTATCATAATTTAATTTTGTCTTCCACATTTTTGAGGCTTCGTCAATGGGTCAGTGACCACTTCATGGCTTCATCGAGGAATTACAATTGGAAATATATTCATTTCTTCAGGGGCTTCTTCAATTTGCTTTAGGTATTTACTTTAGGGATTCATATCTTCATCAAGGGGGTTACAAGATTGCAAAGCCACATGGGGTTACTTGCCCCTTCAAACCGTTTCCTTTCTTAACAAGTGGGCACATACGTTGTCATTAATTCCTTCAAGACCAAACAAACTTTCAAATTGATAAGTGTCATGATTAGGTTGCTTCCTCACTATATCAAGGTGTCCTCCTGCACCCTCAAGGTGGTCCTAGTACAAATTGTCTTCATATTTCTTAGGATTTCTTGCCTCCACAAGCGGGTAAGTGAGGTGTACATAAATATCTTCACTCTGATTTAGGGAATTCTTCTCACTTCTCATCATCATGGTCTTGTGTACACCTCATCAACACTTTAGGGGATTATTCGATAGCTTTAGGGGCTTTCTCCATTTGTATACCACTCAAAGTGTCTTGTGGACACATCATCATTGATTTGGTGGAATCTTCAATAGATTTAGGGGCTTGTTCCATTTGTGTACAACTCAAAGTGGGTATGTGGGGACAACCACATGTTATCTTATTGCATAAGGGCCATTCTAAACAACTATTCCATCAGGAGACCACTTTGGATTTATATACACTTATTTCAAGGCACCTTCAAAGCTCTTGAAGGCTCCAAACAATCTCCCTTTATCACTGCCATATCATCAATATTGACACATCATCATTACCATTTCCATGTCATCATCATCATTATCAATGAAAACATCACTCAACAATCTTATAAGATCATGACATGGATCTCTTGACCCTGTTGACAACAATGACAACTTTACTCAA
Organism: Larix kaempferi; assembly: GCA_027924585.1. Taxonomy (NCBI): domain Eukaryota; kingdom Viridiplantae; phylum Streptophyta; class Pinopsida; order Pinales; family Pinaceae; genus Larix; species Larix kaempferi. The sequence continues at coordinate 16,144,123 of BSBM01000792.1, forward strand.
CAAGAGGAACTCATATTTCGGTTCATAATAGTTCTACAACCAAGAGCATGTGATATCATTCATGTTTCTTATTGTTTTTATTATATAAAGAACATTCTTTCCTATCATATATTGTGTTAAAATCTTGTTTTTCGTTATATTTATAATTTAATGCATTTGATTTGCATTTACTTCTTTTCTATTTACAACTTTTTGTTTGTGTTCTTGTTTCATTTGTGATTGTAGGTTTTCAAGAACATATTTGGATTAAATATTGGAAGAAGGGAACTTCTATAGCCATGGGATTGCAGGTAGGCCTTTGATATTTTAGTTTCAATACTTAAATAGTTGTAAATGTGTGTTTTATTACATTCTTGAAAGGAATGTTTGAGTTTCTTTATGGGGCACCGCTATGTAATGGCTCCAACCCATCATGCCATTAGGGGATTTTCCCAGAAACATAACTGGCGAATCCACTAGGGAGAGTCTCCTATTTAGGTTAACTTAAGGTATTTTGTGTTTTTTATCGCATTAGTATTTAGTTTTTTTTCTTTATATTTATGTTGTTTTTCCAGTAAGATTCAATTATTGTAGTTTCATTTTCATCTACGAACCCTTAGAGCAAAGATTGTGATTTTTTTCAACCTAGAAGTGCTATTTTTGAATCCCTTGCACTCATATGCATTATGTAGTCCTCACAGACACATATATATGCATCTTATTGTGCTTAGAGGCGCATATGTTCAAGTAGGAAACTTTTTTTCCTTTTAATTTTTAGTGTTCTTAACCTCATATGCAGCCTATAGTGGACCAAAGCAGATATATACACAGGCTACTTTGGACTAGAGTGCATATGACCCAATCTAATCTATTTTTCCAATCTTTTCTTTGTTAGATTACAAGATTTGGGTTTGGAATCATTAATTAGTTGGCTTTGGCTCTATAATTGGTCTTTTCAATTCCAATAAGCAACAATTTTATAAACAAAAAGAAAAAATTATGATTGAGGCTTTTTGTTAAGATTTTAATTTTTGTCTAATTGGATTGGTTGATCATTGTATTTTGCAGTCTCAATTTTGTAAAGAGCTCTATTTTTTTCTCTCTGATTTTATATTATAACATCAAATTGAAAACACAAAAATAATTCATATTTATTTGAAAACTTTTCTTTGATATTTCTATTGTGCATGAAAGTGTGTACATATGCAACTTTCCTTTGTATAAGATGTGTATGTATGCACCCTATTCAGTAACCATGCTGCATATATACTCAAAATATGTGATTTCATAAGTGTAGGGAATGCATATGTGCTTTTTCTCACTATAGTTTGCGTATATACATTGGCTACCTTTAGGTAGGGTGGGTATATGTCTTGGTTGGCCAAAAAATAGGGTGAAAACATTTTTTTTAGGTTTATTAGGTCCAGTGGGGATTTGGGTCTTTCTTAGATTTTCCAAATTTTGTTTTTTAAGCCTTGAAAATCATCATTTAATGTGTTCTTTTATTATGCCTAAAATGCTAATAAAAAAAATTGAATTTTTCATGAAATCATAGTTTTCTTCTGATTCATTTAAGATTCTTTTAGGAATTTTGATGTTCTTGGGAGTGCTTTTATAAAAGAAGAGATTATATTGATTTCATTGGAATTATCTCACGAAAATCATAAAAAATGATTGCTTAGGTTATAGTAATCTCTTAAAAAAGTTGCATCTTGCTTAAAATTTTGAAAGGTTATGCTTGTTGTTTCTTTCTTTTTGAAAATTGTTTATGGTCATGTATCTATTTCAAAGGCTTAAGTGGTATTTTTCATTCGCAAGTAGTATATTTTTATTTTATTTTAGTTGAAAACGTCATCTTTTCTCACTTCCACATCCCTCTGAGTAACAATAGCGATTAAAATGAACGCTTAATCTAAAATTAACTATACTTTTTGGATTTATAGGGTTCACAAACTTGTCTAGGTGTAGAGCCGCTATGCACCACAGTATATTTCATGATGGAAAATAAATATTGGTATGTGCGAGGTAAAATATTTGACGGTGGTAACAGAAATTCAGCTATCATGCTACAACAACACAAAAACGGTAAATATAAAGAATATTAATGGTATATATTTCATACTTATTAATTTTACTAAGGAGCTAACAATAAAAATAGTGGAAAAAAGATAACCTTTATCATTATGTATATGTGATGAAATATATTACATACCTTAACACCCATGTGACAATGTGTTTGAAAAACCATTCATAACCTTCAAGTTCACTATCAGCAATATAATAGAGAGAAAAGTTGTGTTGGAGCCTTCATAAAGGGGTTCGTATGTCTTTTCAAGTAGAGGTAAATCATGAACATCATCAAAGTCGTCATCTTGATCATCATCCATTCTAGCATTAATTTTTCCATGGATCAATGTATTTGTACCATCATGTTCAACTGTGTTATTAGCATGATCATGTTCTTCCATATGATCATTAACTTGATCTTCAATATTCGCTCCATGTTCCTCCGGTGCTTGTTTAACCACATTATATAGGCGATCTACCCTAGGGGGCCTTTCCTTTATAATTACAAACCATCAAGAGATATTAGTGTATATACAACAAATATTAAAACGATACATACATTTACAAAAACAATCAATATAAAGACATATAATGAACAACTTACCAATGGACGATATTCATGCCCCATTCAATGTGTCCATGCTCCTTACATTTTCTGTTAGTTGATGTGATATTTATTCTTCTCCTGTTAAAGCCCCTGCATTTATTCAAAGGACAATAACATTTCTCATCACCCTTTATTTTCACTCCAGCCCACAATCTAGCAAGTAATTCTCGATTTTGTCTGGAATAATGTTATGTGACATTTTCCTTTACAAAGCTTAAGTGACAATTATTGATCTTAAAAAATCAAGCTCCACACTTTAACTATTTGTAATGAATATAGAAACAAATAAAATAATTCTGGTTTTTTGCACGAAAAACAATCCCTATAACCTCCGCAAGATGTCGTTTGTATAGAAAAAACGTAGTAATGTTTCTAACATTTCGGGTTTTTATAAATGAGTTTCCATCGGAACTCCGATGAAATTTGACCATATGACCATTGGCCCAATAAATAAGGGGGTTGATTTGGTCAAAAGGGAAATGGGAAAATTATAATAATTAAAATTTCATTTAAAACCATCGGATCACCGACATGTATTTTTCTTAACTATCTAAAATCTGACGGAACATTTTTGTATGTCAATGATACGATGATCATCAAGGGGTAATTTTTTAAAAATGAAGAAATTTTCAAATTAAATAGGTAATATCTGATGATACAACCAATTTTTTGGGTATTGTCGGTGTATGTCGTCGGATTTTGAGTTCAAATCTAGTAGTGACCCAATTCCTTGGTGATGGTGTAAGGCTCGTATTGGACTACATGGAGCTTCCAATGGGGTCTTGTGAGGCATGCTTTCTACAAATGCAACCATACTGCAAAAATACACTTATGGAACCTTATGTTGATTGTGGAACGACTTGTACTAGGCATAGAATCTTGTAAAATATCATGAAATTGTTGTTGGATGTGATGGATCCGTTCCATAATTGTTTTCTTGATTAGCCTCAATTTGAGAATGGGAATATTATTCTTGTGTATATGCAATGGGAAACACTACATCAATTAGGGATATTGGTTGGAACCCCAAGCACACCTAAAAATGGATGTGACCAATAGAGCTATGAAGGGCTCTATTGTAGATATGTTGAACATAACGAAGGCTCTCATCCCGTGTGCATGGATGTTTGGAGTTTTATATTCTCAAGATATGCATAATAATCATGTCCACTACCTCTATATATCCATCGGTTTGGGGGAAAAAGGCATTCAATTTGTTCAACTTGGTGTCCATGATCGACCATAAAGTACTCATAATCCTATTGTCTCAATATGAAACAATGGTCCATGGGATCCAAAATGAACCCAAACATGCTCGAAGAAGAGCTTAGAAGTGGCCTATGTTGTGATACTCTTATTGAAAGGAATTAAAATGGCCATATTATATAATTTATCAACAACCACAAATACACAGTCATTGCCATGCTTAGTTGATGGAAGAATAGACATTTTTTCCATGGAGGCAGACTCCTAGGGTTTATCCAAGGTAGGTAAAGTAGTGTAAAACCCATGCTTCTTGATGGTAGGTTTGAAAATGGCATAGGTAGTGTACAAATCAATATACTTGTCAATGTCCCATCTAAGCCTTGGCTAGTAGAATTAATTTTGAAACATTGCCACTATATTTTGCATGCCAAATTTCCCTACCACTCAATTGTAACTCACCTCCCAAATCAACTTCCCATGCTTGCTTAAAGGAACACAGAGGTGGCCTAGATGCTATAAAATTTCATCCTAGATATGAAAGTTTGAGATTGGTTTTCTTGCACACAATGTATGATAGGTAACAACAAATTCAAGTTTGATTCTGTACAATTGGGGCCACCAAGAAGTCTCATCTCTATGATAGTTAATCATGGTAGTTAGATATGCAACTGAAGGTCGGATAAGGTAGTCTACTACATTATTTTTGTACTTTCCTTTTTTATAATTGATGTTAAAATAGAACTGTTGCAAGTATGTGGAACACTTATTATGGTATTCATTCTATAAATTTCCTTGCATCTACATGAACTATCGAGGATTGTGATCAGTGTGGATGATCATCTCCTTCCATAGGATGTAATGTTTCCATTGGCGATAGGCCTACACAATGGAGTATATCTCCTTGTATTAGGTGGGGTACCTACCAGCCACATCAGAGAGTGTCTCATTGTGATAGACAACTGGATTTTTTTACTAAGTCAGGAACGAATTGATGACATAATTACAAGCATCTCTCTCAATATGGAAATTTTGGTATAGGTCTTGTAGAGTGGGTACTGGTGTTGAAGAAAGGTGATTTTCAAACCTTTGATTAATTTTTGTTTTGACTTGGACCAAATTAATTGTCTTTGGCCCCATCCTTGTTCATTTTACTTAGGGGGAAAGTGATATGAGAGAACCCCAAAATGAACTTGGGATAGAAGTTAGTGAGGCTAAAGAAACTATGGAGCTCTATGAAAGTTGTTGGAGTTGGCCAATCACAAATTACTTAGATCTTGGTTGGATCCACATGCAAACAATTCTTATCCATGATATATCCCAAATACTTTTTTTTGCATGTCGATTAAGAATTTATCAAGATTAGAATATAACTTGTGTTGTCACAAGATGCTTAGGATATGTTGAATTTGTTGCAAATGTTATACCCAAGTTTTATTCAAGATAAGGATACCATTCAAATATACAAACAAAAAATAATTTGTGAATGGTCACAAGATATCATCCATCATCCTCGTGAACGTTGTTGGAGCATTAGTCAAGCCAAAAAGCATGCCCAACCACTTGAAAACACCTTCTTTAGAGTTGAACATTGTCTTCCATACATCATTTTTCTAAATGGGTACCTAGTGGTATCCCAACTTAATATCAATCTTACTAAAATAATAAGCACCCTCGAGTTGATCAATAATATCTTCAATATGAGGGATTAAATATCAGTTCTTAACTATGATTTTGTTTAGAGAACCATAATAAATACGGAGTCTCCATGTCCCATCATTCTTCTACACCAACAAAATTATACTCATGTAAGGTGAGGAGGTTGGTCAAATGTGTCCCTTTTGGATGTGCTCCTAAATCTAACGTTTGGTTTCTTCATTGTCAAGAAGAGATCATGTATATGTCGGGACATTAGAAAGAGGAGATCCAAGTGTCAAATCAATTGAATGATTGACATAGGAGTGTAAAGGAACCCCTACAAATGAAGATGTGTTTGTATTATTTCAATATATTTCCCACCTACTTATATTGAGTAGAGGCACCCTATGCAAAGTCTATGGTGATTGTAGTGATATTTCATTCACCTTCTAACCAAATCATGAAGAGGAAAAAACAATTGGTCTAAGAGATCAAATTGCTTCACTATTTTACCAAGTTGCAAGAAATTGTGGCAGTTGGAACTACCTTTGGTATCTTGTAAAGTTGGCCTCCCAAATTAGAAATGATGTTACAAGGCCTAGACTCATAAATGTGATGTTATGTATATAGGGTTTTCCTAAAAGAACATCACAATATTCAAGTGGGGAAACATCACATAGTACATCATCTTTGAAGGTCTTGATTCTGTAGGCTAGGTGACATTCTAGCTGACATGGATGTCTCATCACTATCTCAACCAACTAATGGTGTACAGATGGGGATGAAGCATTGTTAGTAAGATATAGTCTCTTCTTGACCTCAGCTAAGATCATGATATTTTAGCTACCATTGTCAACAATAAAATGTAGTGGAGTCCCCTTTATCCACATTGCGAATGGAAAAGGTGCCCAGCTTCCTCTGAATCCTCTATCTCTTCTAGTCGAATATTTAAATTTGCAATTATAGCAATAGTTTCTACAACAATGACCCACTTTCCCATATCAAGTTCTATGTCAAATTCTGGTCCAATCTAAACCTTTGAGGTGTTCAACTTGACCAACAATGACTACTTCAAGCTGCATTCATCAATGCTGTGCTAAAGGATTTTGTGAAACTCACACCACTTTCCAATGTCCTTCTTTGACTTCTTATTATAATTATTTTCTTGTGGCCTAGACTAGTTGTCCTAAGGTTGGATATCATTTCTATGTCATTTATTCTATGAGTTAGGGTCACCTTTATTGTTTTTTTTGTGGTTTATTTGGAGACCCAAACTCCAGCTTGTTCTTCTACTTAATTTTTTTTCTTGATTTTAAGAACATATCGATAAGTGACTCCTAGTGGGGAGACGTTTAGGAAATCCATCTTTGTTTGGATGTTCTTGTGTAGGATATTGCAGTACTTTGAGATGAAGTTTCATTCCAAGTCTTTGATACCCATCTTTGATCGCAAGGTATGGAATATATTGGTGAACTACGACACAATTTGGTCTCTTTCTTAGCATAAAGTTCTCCATCTTTTGTACTAGTCATCATAGTTTTGGACAAGGTAGAATTCCTCTTTGAGGACATTGACAAAATCCACTCAAGTGGGTTTTTCCCTATATTTTGTAGAATAATCTATGACATGTCTCTCCTAGTAACCATCCCACCAATATTTGACACAGGGAGGACTTAAGGTGTGTAAAGGTGATCCTTTCATTGTCAATTTTTTTTGTGAATAGAGTAATAACCCTCTAATAGTTTTAACTATTTCTCCAAAGAATATGCATCTAAATGACCTTCAAATAAAGGAATGTCAAATTTAGTGTGTACCTTGAAAGGTGTTGCACCTCTAAATTGGTTGTTGGTTGAAGGTGTCTCTGCCATCATCAAAGGATCTGGGAAAAGTTATCCATCATCTAGTTCCTTTATTGTGGGAGGGATTCCTTGAGAAACAAATTGATAGGATCTCCTACTCTATCATATCTCTTTTATTCCACCATGTGATATTGCTTAGGATAATAGGAGTGTATTTCCCCAAGCTCAACTAGTTTGAAACCCAACTCCCAATACCCAGACCTTTTCACTGTGATATTCAGCAAGAAACAACAAAGAGCATATTTCTATGATACCACTTACTTGAATTATTTAGAGAATGAAATGAAGATAAATATATATAATGGAAACACACACAAAAATATTAATGAGAGAATAGTCATACAGTAAAACCTAAATTCTATTGAAAAATACTATAAACTACAAATAAATACAAACTACCTAGAATGGTGGTAGATAATATTTAAAGAGAGATGTGTAAGATAAACTCATTTTCAAGAATACATTACAAGAGGCCAAAATTTCATTTTTAACATAAAGTGTGATGCCCTCGGATGGAAAAAACCTAAATATCCAAAACCCTAACCCTATGAAATGATGTGGCAAAAGGAATATGGGCCTCAAGGAGGCTATTTGATTGGTCAACTTCATGGGGGTACAAAAAACTTCATTTAGGGAATTTATTGGACCATTACAAAGCTTAACTCATTATTTATGAGTTTGGTGTAACATATTAAATATTTAATTATTAATAAGTGTCATTAATTGTATTAGGTAATGTCAGCTCGTGAAGAGTTATGTTCTTTCATCATTAGTGAATATAAATGTCAAGCCTATGTTCCATGTAATTTAGACTGATATATAATCATAAATATATATTTTAAATTGATTCCATTTGTTCTCTTGCAAGTGGTATCGGATCATGTTTTATTCAAGAAGAATATTGCACTCATCACTCCTCACTCACCTCCCCTTCCTCTCATTCGCTCATCTCCACTACTCCATCTCTCCATGCCATTAAAATCCCACTCCATGCATTCCTACTACCTTTCGTTTCACCCTCATCCTCTCCATTCCAATCCATCTCCAATTCATCACTCCTCTTCACGTCTCTCCTCACACCATTTCCAATGCTCATGCTCCCTTCTGCCACTACCTATCCATTATGAAACCCTTATTCCCTTTGATACACCCTCCACACGGTCCTCCCTTCTCCCAAGCATCCATTCCTTCACTCATTTCCTTCACCCCATCTCATTCCCAGCTTCCCCATTGCCTCCTCTCGCGCATTCTGCTCCACTCCATTGCATTGCCACTCCCTATCCCTTCTGCTAACCACCTGCACACAAATCCATGCCACCCACACGATCCTTCCAATCATGTTCTCTTGCAAACTCTCTTTCCATCACACTCCTAATGCACTCCCACACCCCCACGCCCAGAATCCCAACAACCCTATGCTCCCACACTCCCGCTTTTGTTGCACACTACCAATATTGTATGTGTCGCATGTTGCCTACCACACTCTTCCATCCACATTTCATCTCTCACGCCCTCCCCAATTCCACACTCCTTGAATTTTTTTCCCATCACCCTTCCTCTCCATACTCCTTTGTGTCATCACCTAGAGTTTTTAAAACCATAATTTCCTCATTTTCAAATAATAATAATAATAATAATATTTGAAAATCTCCTAAAAACTATTAAAACTACACACACATATATTTATATAATTTTTATAATAATAATAATTATAATAATAATAATAATAATAATAATTATTATTATTATTATTATTTAATTCTTTCACATCCTTAAAACCCTTCCAGCCATGAATACAAGGAATTCAAAAAACTCAAGGAAGGCGTTGAGTGCCATTGGAAACACGTCATCTAACACAAGCAATACTTATCCCAACAAACAATTGAATAATGAGATAAATGAATTAAAAACATCATTGGGTGAGATCTCCAACAAACTCAGTGGAATATGTATAAAATAATTAAAAGCCTCGATGGATGAGATCAATAGAAAACTCAACAGTTTAGATAAAATTTACAAAAAAATCAATGAGATGGATGAATTCTCCAGGAGATTTGGTGATGTGGAACAAGGATTAAAAGTGTGGGATAGAAACCACGATGAGCTCAAGGCCCAAGTCACGGCATTGGAAAACAAGAATAAGGAATGGAATAACCACAATTCCCACTGCTTAGATAGAATTTACAAAAAAAATCAATGAGATGGATGAATTCTCCAGGAGACTTAGTGATGTTGAACAAGGATTGAAAGCATGGGATGAAAACCACAACGAGATCAAGGCCCAAGTTGAAACATTTGAAAATGAGAATAAGGAATTGAAAATTCATGGTTCCCACTTTCACCACTCTCTTTTTCCATCTTGCAAATATTCGCCCGATTTTGGATCCTTTAATGGATTTATGCACAAGCTGAGATTTGATGTAGAAGTTGTCAAAGAAAGCAAAAGGTGGATTAATCGACTTGAACACTATTTTGAGTTACACAAAATGTATGACGGGGAGGATAAAATTAAATTTGTGTCATTTCACTTTACAAGGAAACAAGCGACTAGTTCTTATGGTGGCACTCAACAGCCCAATCAAGGGAATGGAATGCATTTAGGAAGCATTTTTTCAAAAGATTTCATAACATTGAGGAAAAAGAAGTATTTTCCAAACTCAGTGGATTACAACAGTCAAGCATAGTGGATTAATTCTTTAATGAGTTACATGTATTAGCTACTCATGTAATTGATTTATTAGAGGATCATCTCTTGCAAATTGCCATTCCATATTGAAGGAAGACATAAGAAATGAACTTGAACTATTAGATATCAAGGATGTGGAGCAATTTGTAATACCCCTACCCCACCTTAGTAATTATTGGCCTCAATGTAAATATTGTGTTTGTGCAATGTGCATGGATCCTAGTGTGGAGCTCAAGGCCAAGGCCCCACTAGTGGATGTTTAAGATTTGCTTTCATAGGCAAGTATTGAATAGTGAAACTATGCATGTGTTGTTACGCCATGAAATTTTGTAATAGATGTAAATGTTTAATATGGAAATGAAATACCCTGAACTGGCTAAGTGGGTCAGCTAATGAGAAGGGGGCGAAGGTATCCACTAGGGAGAGGTGAGGGGGTTGTGGGATAGTGAACCATCCTGCCACTTGGACAAGAGTAATTGTCTTGATTCCCTGTACAGGTACGGATTTGGTTACAGAACGTGGAGAAGGTAAGCATGCGGGGTATTCACAGGAGGATAAAAACGGCGCTGAGATATGGTTTGGGGGTTCCTCACCCAGTTCCTTCATTTTGTTTATGTTTCATCGTTCATTTGGGGGGTAGAGTATCGATTTTGCGCGGGGGTTTTGTTCCGGGAGTTTGATGCATTCTATTGGGAAGAGGGATCGGGAAAGGAAACACAGAGGTGAGCCAAAGTAGTGGAGGCGAATGCCATAGATATCTCCTGCATATGCGAGACCTAGAGTAGAAACCTGAAGATGAGTTCGAAGGCAAACTGAAGGACATGAATAGCTTGAGGAAGTTGTGTGCAGTCCTGAATCTGCGAGCAGAGAGCCAAGTTGCGGGGAAGATTCTAGCCCGCAACCTTGTAATGAACCAGCTTGTTTAAGTGGGCGTATAAGATAGAGTTAAGGGTTGGGAATGCTTGATAAACTCTGTGAAGACTAGGATATCATAGAAATAGCAGTAGGACCTTCTTATGCCTACCCTGAATAGCAGAGAAGAGGGTCTTCCTTGTGTTGGGTGAGGTTGATAATGTGGGTGCCTGATCTGCTGAGTGATTGAGATGTCTATAGCTCTATGGTTGAGCTCATTGACTTAGAAATATCCTCCATGTTTCCTTGTATGCTTGATAAACCCATCTGTAGGTTGGATTAGCATGTGTATGCTTGATAAACCCAACTACAGGGTGGCTTAGCATGAGTGTGTTCCCTGTATTACTTGATAAACCCAGCTAGGGGTTGGTTTAGCATTAGAACAAATCTTGAATGTTAGAGAGCCTACCTAGCCCTCCTTAGTGGATACATAGCCCATCCCGGGGGTGGTCTCTCAGCTGAAATAGTATAGGCTGGACATAGACCTAAGGTTGGGTGGAATGTCACTCTCACTTATCCAGTTGTTGAGGCAACTTCAAGATACAAAGATAAGTGTTATGTGGAATGAATGGTGTTATTTATATGTTATTATTATGTTGTTTTGATTAAGTTGTTAAATGAATGTTATATGAATATGAACAATAAGTAGGCCATGTGTAAGCCTGAGTGGAAGGATGAGTGTTGGTTGAAATACTTCATATAGTTTCATGAGTTTAATGCATTGTTAAACTTACATGTGTTAGATGTATTGATAGACTTAACTTCTTGTATTGTGTGCATTTTGTACGAGATGTTAACCTTGTGATGGACTGCTAACCTCATTGAACCATGGAATGGTTATAAGTCTTGTGGTATCCTTAAACTACTCTGTGAGTCAGAGAAAGATAGGTTATGGCGGGAGACAAGTAGAGGTCTTTCAAAGGTTGGAAGATGCCTTAGGGGGATTTATAGACAAAACTCCAGAGGAGAAAAAGGAGAATTGTATACAACTCAATTGGGTAGGGGATTTAACCAACTGATAGAGCTCTTCAAGAGATTTCCAACGGTACCAACCTTGCCTCATTTGGACCAAGGATGAGGAAGTTATGACCCTTGGAAGTTACTTGAAATCTTGCGGGAATAAAGGTCTTGAGCATGGCCATTTCCGCACCCGCAATGCGGATTGTGGATTGCGGAAGGTCACTTAGCGGAAAGGAAAGTTATATTTTCGCATTCCCGCACCCACAAATGTGGATTGTGGATTGTGGATTGCGGAAAGGTCATTTGGCAGAAAATTTAGGTTTTTGTATTTATGCACCCGCAATGTGGATTGCGGATTGCAGAAGGTCGTTGGGCGGAAAGAAAAGTTAGATTTCCGCATTCCCGCACCCGCAATTGCAGATTGCGGAAGGTCACTTAGTGTAAAATTTATATCCCCACAGTCCCGCACCCGTAATGTGGATTGTTGATTGCGGAAGGACACGATTCCGGATTGCGGAAATACGCACTGCGGATTGTAGATTGCGAAAAGGCACAATTGCGGATTGCGGATTGCAAAGGTGAGTTGCAGATCCGAGTCCATTGCGGCTGTGTGTAGTTTTGGAAGCAAAAAAAGAAGAAAAAAAGTAATGTCACGTCTTTTGTTTCCTAAGGCCATGGGGACATTACAGAGTCGTATCAGAGCTTCAGTTACAACACTGGGTTGTTAGGGCCGAACGGTGGAAGAAATCACATGCAAAGAAATGCCCAGAGCGTTGTTTAAATCTAACAGAACCTTTAATAATTTACTGTTAATGAATAATTTCAGGATTGTGTGGATGTTTCAAGTTCTATGTTGTCTAATAGACCTTTATATAATCCACAGTGATTGCAGCAGGTTACAGTTGAATCGAACAAGCGAGTCCGTGTGTCAGAAAGCAGGAATGGTGACTGTTAATGATGCACAAAATCCCTACAATCCTGAAGAAGACATGCTGGGGGAAAATGTGCAGGAAGAACACATTGAAACAATGTCTAATGGAAGGAGGGAGTGGGTGACTCCCCAAAACTGGGTTGATACCATGGTAAGCTTTAACGAGAGGCTGATAAATGCGCAAGAAGAGCAGCACCAGCGCAATGTGGCCATTCTGCAAAGCCTCACTGACATGCATCAGAAAGTAAACATGGGGTCCAATCCAAGCAATATGGGTCGAGAAGAAAGGAATGCAGATAGCCATTCTCGAGGTCGTTCTAGGAAGAGGAATCCAAGCCATAAAGGGGGTTTTGTGAGCAGAAGGCACAGAACATCCTCTTCGGTATCTCCTTCCAGCAGGTCAGAACACTCCAGAGACTTTTGAAGAAGTCCAAGACACACTTACAATCGGACCGAGAAAAGAAGGAATTTCTGAGGAATCCCACAAGGAGAATTTAGGAAAGCAAGAGCTCCTACCTTTGACGGAGAAAGCAAGACAGGCCAGGAGGCTGAGGCATGGCTACTTGGAATGAAAAATTATTTCAAAATGCATGATTATTCAGAGAGTGAGAAGGATAGAGTTTCCATTTACAATCTAAATGGTAGAGCTTCCATTTGGTGGGAACATCAAATGAAAGTAAAGAGAACTAGTGAAAGAAGGACCAGCTAGGAGCGATTTAAAAGATACTTCAAGGAGAAATACCTATCAGATAGGTATTATGACAACAAGAGAAAGGAGTTCAATGTACTTAGGTTGGGGCAAAATTCCATGGAAGAACATGTTCATAAATTCTTGGAACTGCTAAGGTATGTGGACTACATCAAGGATGAAAGGGTGAAGATTCAGTGTTTCCTTGGAATCCTACCACAGAACTACAGGGATAGGATTGAGTTTGTCCATCCACCAAGCTTGGATGAATCCATTAGAATGGCCATGCTCTATTATGAGCAGAATTAAGGGAAGACAGATACTCCACCAGCATGGAAAGGAAATCCCAAAGGAGGATTTTAACCAAGGACGAGTGGCTTCAAATCACCTTTCAAGAATCAGTCCAGAAACTTTCCACAGGGATACCCAGGAGGAAGTGGATTCAAAACAATGGTAACAATAGAGAAAACATCAAAGGGACCACTTCAGTGTTGGGGATGTTGATACAGCCACATGCTTAGAGATTTCCCAAATCAAAGAGGGAATCCTCGACGCTTGCAAAACTCAGGAGAAGCAACCAGAGTAGAAGATATGGCCAAATCCATGCCTTGAATCTATGCAGCATTGGATTATCACCAAGCAGACCACCAATCAGTAGTGGTAGAAGTCGAAGGTAAGATTGCTAAGCAATCTATTTTTGTTTTAATTGATCCAAGATCCTCTCATAGTTATGTGTCCCCTAAAGTGGTTGAAAGTTGTTCACTTGGTAAAGTGAAACATAGTAAGTCTTGGTTAGTTCAACTAGCCACTGGGACCAAGAGAAAGGTGAGCGAAGTAGTGGTGGAATGTCCTGTAGAACTAAATGGACTTCCCACCAAGGTAAACTTGAATGTACTACCCTTGGGATCCTATGATGCCTTGATAGGAATGGACTGGTTGGAGAAGCATAGACCCAAACTTGACTGCTACAAGAAGGTACTTGGGGGTATTGATGATGAAGGAAGACCAAGGTTGGTTAAATGAATTCCAAAATGAGTTTCAGTAAGGTAGATTCCAGCCTTACAACTGAGAAAGTTCTACAAAAAGAGCTGTCAATTATATGTTGTGTATATATCAGACTCAGCAGAAGATAAGGGACCAAAGTTAGAGGAATTTCAGTTGTTGCAAGAGTTCCAGGATGTATTTCCAAATGAAGTACCAGGACTACCACCCAAGAGGGACATTGATTTCTCCATCAACCTTATTCCAGGAGCAGCACCAAGCTACAAATCCCCTTACAGAATGAGTACACCTGAGCCGATATAACTAAATATGCAGCTGCAAGAATTAATGGACAAGGAATATATCAAACCGAGTGTATCTCCTTGGGGTGCACCTGTGTTGTTTGTTAAGAATAAGGATGGAACCCTGAGACTATGTGTAGATTACAGGAAGCTAAACAAAGTGACAATCAAGAACAAGTATCCATTTCCAAGAATTGATGACTTGTTTGATTAGATGAAGGAAGCTAAAGTATTTTCCAAGATTGACTTGAGGTCTGGCTACCATCAAGTGAGGATATAGGATGAAGACATTCACAAAACAACTTTATGAACTAGATATGGACACTATGAGTTCACTGTGGTGCCATTTGGTCTCACCAATGCACCTGCTACTTTCATGTGTCTTATGAACAGTGTCTTCAACAAATACTTGGATAAGTTTGTGATTGTATTCTTGGATGACATTTTGGTATATATTCAAGGAATGAAGAAGAGCATACTGAACATTTGAGAATGGTACTGCAAGTCCTTAGAGAACACCAACTGTATCCAAATTTAAGTAAGTGTGACTTCTACCAGCAGAAGGTACGATATTTGGGGTCATATTATCTTAGCATAAGGTATTGCAGTAGACCCAAAGAAGATTGAGGCCATAATGGATTGGCCTACTCTGAGAAATGTTGCAGATGTAAGATCTTTTATGGGCCTTGCAGGTTACTACAGGAGATTCATTGAAATTTTCTCCAAGATAGCACATCCAATTACATCATTACAAAGGAAGGAAGTCAAATTTATATGGTCTGAGAAGTGTGAAAGTATTTTTCAGAAGTTAAAAGAATTACTTACGAGTGGTCCTGTTTTAAAGATTGCAAATCCAAGTAAAGACTTTGTGGTATGCACAGATGCTTGCATGGAATGATTGGCCGGTGGAGTACTCATGCAAGAAGGATTTGTAATTGGCTATAAGTCAAGGAAGCTGAAGGATCATGAAAGGAACTATGCCACACATGACTTAGAGCTGGCAGCCATAGTGCATGCTCTCAAGAAATGGAGGCATTATCTTTTGGGAAGAATATTTGAACTTCGGACAGACCACATGAGTTTAAAATATTTGTTTGACCAACCAAATCTAAATTCCAGACAAACTAGATGGATGGAATTTCTCTATGAGTTTTATTTGGACAGTAAACATGTCAAAGGAAAGGAGAATAAGGTTGTTGATGCACTCAAAAAGAAATTCCATGTTGCAACAATGAGTGTTTGTAAACATATTTGAAAGCAAGGACCATTGAAGTTCAAGTTAGTGATGAAGCTTACCTAAAAATCAAAGAGAAGTTGAAGCAGGGCAAGGTGGATGACAAGTGCGCAGGGTATCATATTGGAGAATATGATGTCCTTATGTACCAAGATGCCAGACTGTACATTCCAAACTGTGCAGAATTGAAAGAGCTTGTGTTGGGTGAGATACACCAAAAGCCGTATTCTGGCCACCCAGGATATCAGAAAACTATAACCACAGCAAGGAAGCAATAATTTTGGCATGGGATTAAGAAGGACATAGCATAGTATATTTCTAGATGTCAAAAGTGTCAGCAGGTCAAGGGAGAACATCAACACCCATCATGATTTTTGCAGCCATTACCCATCCCAGAGTGGAAATGGGAAGTGATTTCTATGGATTATATAACAGGTTTACCCGTGACTGTGAAGAAACATGATTCCATTATGGTTGTAGTGGAAAAGCTATCAAAAGTAGCTCACTTTATTCTAGTTAAGTCTACTCACAAGTCCAATGACGTTGCAAATATCTTCATGAGAGAGATATTCAGGTTCATGGATTTCCCAAGGAAATAGTTTCAGACCGGGATAAAAAAAATGCACTTCCAATTTTTGGAAAGGTTTATTTCAAGAGTTGGGGACTAAGTTGAATTTCAGTACAACCTATCATCCTCAAATAGATGGTCAGACTGAGAGAGTAAACCAATTTCTTGAAGACATGTTAAGAATGTATGTGATGGATAAGCCATCCAAGTGGGAAGATTACCTACACTTTGGTATAATTTTCTTACAACAATGAGTACCAGGAATCGTTGAAGATGAGCCCTTTTGTTGTTCTGTATGGCAGAGGATGCAGAACTCCAGTAAATTGGGACAGCCCAGTGAACAGGGTATTTCTTGGACCAGAAATGATTGAAGATATGGAACAAGAAGTTGTTAATATCAGGCAGAATTTGAAGGCAGCTCAGGACAGGAAAAAAATCTATGCATATTTAAAGAGAGTACATAAGGAATTCCAGATTGGGGATCACGTCTACTTGAGAGTGATACCTAGGAAGAGCTCCATGAAGTTGGGGATTTGTGACAAGTTGGCACCTAGATATTGTGGATCATTTTAAGTCCTTGATAAAATAGGATCATTTGCATATAGTATTGCATTACCTGCTAAAATGAAAACTCATCATGTTTTCCATGTCTCTTTGCTTAAGAAATATGTACATGATCCTAATCACATCATTGATTGGCATGTGATACAGGTGGAACCAGAGGGAGAATTCCAAGTGGAGCCTATATGCATCCTCAGAAGGAAGGTTACCTTACTCTGGAGGTGAGCCATCAGAAAGGTAAAGGTGCAATGGAGGCACCTTAGTCCAGAAGAGGCGACCTAAAAGCTAGAGGATTCCATGAGATTGGCATTCCCATTTTTGTTCAGTTTTGAGAACACCGAGAACGGTGTTGTTCTAAGGGGGGGGGAGTTGTAATACCCCTACCCTGCCTTAGTAATTATTGGCCTCAATGTAAATATTGTGTTTTTTCAATGTTCATGGATCCTAGTGTGGAGCTCAAGGCCAAGGCCCCACTAGTGGATGTTTAAGATTTGCTTTAATAGGAAAGTATTGGATACTGAAACTATGCATGTGATGTTAGGCCATGAAATTTTGCAATAGATGTAAATGTTCAATATGGAAATGAAATACCTGGCTAAGTGGGGAAACTAATAAGAAGGGGGTGAAGGTATCCACTACGGAGAAGTGAGGGGGCTGTGGGATGGTGACCCATCCTGCCACTTGGGAAGGAGTAACCGTTTTGATTCCTTGTACGGATACAGATTTGGTTACAGAACATGGAGAAGGTCATCTTGCAGGGATATTCACAGGAAGATAAAAACGGCGTTGAGATCTGGGTTGGGGGTTCCTCACCCAGTTCCTTCATTTTTTTGATGTTCCGTCATTCATTTGGGGGGTAGAGGATCGGTTCGGCACGGGGGTTATGTTCCGAGATTTTGATTCATTTTGTTGGGAAGAGGGATCAGGAAAGGAAATGCAGAGGTGAGCCGAAGTAGTGGATCTGAATGCCATAGAGATCTTGTGCATATCCGAGACCTGGAGTAGAAACCTGAAGATGAGTTTGAAGGCGGACTGCAAGACGTGAATAGCTTGAGGAAGTTGTGTGCGGTCCTGAATATGCGAGCAGAGAGCTGAGTTGTGGGGCAGAGTCTATCCCACAACCTTGTAATGAACCAGCTTGTTTACGTGGGCATATGAGATAGAGTTAAGGGTTGGGAATGCTTGATAAACTCATTGAAGACTAGGATCTCATAGAACTAGCAGTAGGACCTTCTTATTCCTACCTTGAATAGCACTGGAAGGGAAGGGGCCTTGAGGGACTATGTAGCAGAGAAGAGGGTCTTCCTTGTTTTGGGTGAGGTCGATAATGTGGGTGCCTGATCTGCTGAGTGATTGAGATGTCTGTAGCTCTGTGGTTGAGCTCACTGACTTAGAAATATCCTCCCTGTTTCCTAGTATGCTCGATAAACCCATATGTAGGTTGGATTAGCATGTATATGTTTGATAAACCCAAATGCAGGGTGGCTTAGCATGAGTGTGTTCCCTAGATTACTTGATAAACCCAACCAGGGGTTGGTTTAGCATTGGAATGGATCTTGACTATTAGAGAGCCTACCTAGCCCTCCTTAGTGGATACATAGCCCAACTCGGGGGTGGTCTCTCAATTGAAAGAGTATAGGTTGGACAGATACCTAAGGTTGTTAGTTTTTTAGAATTTAATACATTCTGATCTAGGATCTTAATTGAAAGAAAAACATGTACAACATATCAATCATAAGAGACAAGAGACAAGACACACAAAACATTTCACTGGGGAAAACCAAGAAGGTGAAAAACCCCGCAACTTCCTCAGAGATAGAATAAGCATCAATACAATGATCACCATGATCAAACCCAAGATATAGATATCTACAGCAGCATGCTCCTCCTCCACTTGTGCGCATCCTCCTCTTCTCTCACTAATGCGAAGTGGGTGAACAATAGAATGTGTAAAATGAGAGAGACACACTCTCTATTTATACACTACATCACTTGACCTTTACTCAACTAGGTCGGCCCTAACTTAACCACATAGCATAATTTTGACTGGGCCGACCCCCAATAGGGTGGTCTAATAACCCTTTGACCCACATGACTCATATAGGGCCGACCTGTTGATGTATATGTAACTTCAGAATGTATTTCATCTATATATTTTATTGTACTCCTATAGAGATGTATTATTCCTCTATACGGAAGTGTCGTCATTTGTATTGACAAGTGTCGCAAGTGTTGTAACTTGCTGATGGGTTATTAGACCACCTAGTAAGGGGTCGGCCCGGATTAATGTAACCATGGGTTATTAGGCTAAGTTAGACAAGTCGGCCCCACTGGTTTATTGGGAAAGACAGGACAAGTATAAATAGAGATCGGGAGATCTCTATTTGATCATCTCATTACTCACTCTTCTATCATTTGAAAAGTGGCACACATGTGAGGAGGAGGATCAGCTGCTAGGAGAAGACTATCTCTTGTACTTTGGTTGTATCATTTCCCTTTCTATCTCTGAGGAAGTTGTGGGGTTTTTCACCTTTATGATTTTCCCCAGTGAAACTCTGTGTGTCTATTGTCTCATGTGATTGCTTGGTGTGATTGATATGAATTGTTATACTTGATATGTTGTACATGTTATTCTCTCAGTAAAGATCCTAGAGTATATTGAATTAATGCTCAAAAATTAACATGGTATCAAAGCTAACCTGAGAAGAAGACATTGTGTAGTGGCGGAAACTAGGGTTTCTTGTTTATTGGGTTTCTCTCCATAGATTTTGGAAAAGTAGTAAGGTAGATTGACTCTACTCATCAAGGAGAATCTTTCTGTCCAATCAGAATCCAATTCTGGGCACTTTCATTTTTGGCCCTAAAATTTAGGGTTTCCACAAAAATAGTTATTTCTTAATTCTGAGGACATAGATGGAATCTCCTTGGAAAAATTAAATTTTAGAGCTTTGGATCGAGATTTTTGGTTGGGTGAAGCTCCGGGAAACTCAAACCCTAATTCAAGGTCCTCCCTAGTGAATCCTGGAAGACTAAAAGGCATTTCTGAAGGGTGAAACTTTGCAGATCTCAAATTCTGAATATACCAGGCTGATCAGCTCATCAAGGCGCATCTTTCTATCTTTTCAGAAATTTGAAATTCACATTTTAAATTTTTAGGAATTCTCTGACAAACCCTAATCTGGGACCAAATCCAGTTTTCAGCAAATCAAGTGGTAAGACCTAAATATTTTATTTCCATTTGAGTCTCTCATTAAAATGTCTCACCACACCAAGCTTGAGGATAAGCTTGAAGGGGCTGATAAATTCTAAGCATGGAAGTATAGGATTGGGTTAATCCTAGAAGAAAATGAATTGGACACTTACATAAGTGAAGAGGTCCCTGTCCCAGAGGGAGAAGAGGCTAAGGCCTTACATAAGAAGAACTTGGTCAAAGCAAAGAGGATCATTGTTGATTCTATCAAAGACCATCTCATACCACATGTGTCATCTCTAAAGACACCCAAGGAGATGTTTGATTCCCTAACCAAGTTATTTGAAGGGAATAACATAAATCGGAAGATGACTCCGCGAAACCAATTGAAAGGGGAAAAGATTCAGAATGGAGAGACCATTCAATCCTATTTCTTTAAGGTCTCTCAGATCAAGGAACAACTTGAAGCTGTGGATGAGGTAGTGGATAATGGTGAATTTGTTATGACCACATTGAATGGCCTAACTAGGTTATGGGATTCCTTTATCCAAGGAATCTGTGCAAGAAAGAAACTAATCTCCTGCAGTAGATTATGGGAGGAATGCTCTTAAGAAGAAGCACGGCTCGTGGCCTGAGAAGAAAAGATGGGGAATGAAGATCAAGCTCTCACAGCACACACCAATAAAGGGAAGCCTAAGAGAGAGTCATCCCACTTCTAGAAATCTTCACACCACCATCACAATAGAGAAAGGAGAATATGTTTTACCTGTAATGAGAAGGGACATATTGCTGTAAATTGTCCCAAGAACAAAAAGGTCAACAACAACTTCAACGAGAAGAAGAAGGGAAGCAAGAGAAGGTATCATGTTCATGTTGTTGAGGATGATGAACCTCCAAAGAAGAAGACTAGGGCAGAAAGTGATGATTCATCAAGTGAAGATGAATATGTTCTAATATCCGCTCTCATAGGTACTATCTCTCATGGATGTAATGATTGGCTTATTGATAGTGGGGCTTCCAAACACATGACTGAGTTTATAGAATCTTTTGCAAATCTATTTGAACATGAGTCACCCCATAAGGTGAAACTTGGGGATAACTATCAATATCAAAGGAAGTGGTGAATCCTCCTACAACCTAGACTCTGGGAAGTCTTTGAAGATGAAAGGTGTTCTATATGTACCTAGGATTAAGAAGAACCTACTCTCCATATCTGCATTGGATGCAAGAGGCATGAAGGTTGCATTTGTAGATGACCAAGTACTCATGTGGCCAAAGGGTAAGACCATAGATGATGCAGTAGTGATTGGAGAGCAAGAGAGAGGATTGTACAAATTGAAGGGACAACCTGAACATGCTATGGTGACATGAAGACAAATATTCATCCATAGTCATGGATCACATAGAGGTATGTATAATTTGGTTTTGCAAAGGTTAACTTATGAGTTATGTATGTCATTTAAGAGAACAAGAAAACATTGCTAGACATAACCAGCAAATATGATGACCAAGTATGTTTTTCTTATATCAAAGGATCTTATACTTTTGTATGATTGATAATGATTACTCATGAAGTTACAAGTTTGAGTAATCTAGGGTTTATGCATATTATGTCTCTTACCTTAATTGATGATATGACTAACCAGAAGAGTTCTATATTCAAATATGAATATGCATGAGTAAGAGAAGTCTTCCCTAAAACCTTGAATGATAATGCTTATTATCTGTGTTTGAAATTATCATGACTATACATGTTTAAGATTATTTTGTTTTGATAGTATACTAATGAATGTATGATTATGTATGAGATCTCGAGGATAACACAATGATGATACTCGTAAGCATGCATAGTGATTGAGGATGGATATAAGTTCAAGGACAGATAATCCAGGAAGCAAAGATCAAGAGGGAGCACACTCCAGTAGTTCCTGCAAGGAAGCAAAGATTGAGAGGGAGTCCACACAACAAACAAACAAAGATAAGTATTTGAATTGTCATTTCTTGCATATATGATTGTTTAAATAATATTGTTCAATGATGTATATACTTGTGTTCCTAGACTTAGGTTGTGTATTATGCATATTAGAATAATTGCATTAATGAACAGTATACTACTAATATGCATGTGATGGGTAAGTGGCCTATGGCACTTTACAACATTCCATTGCTACTTATCTAGAATGAAACCTCTTTGCTGACATGTTGGGAGTTGTGCAGACTCTTAACAATGTTCTGGTAGATATTGGAAGGCATCTAGAAAGTTACAGGATATGGATAAATGTTGTATTGAAGCATTGGCTAAGATAATTGCATGACTGTATGACATATTTATTTATGTGTAAGAATTTGTTCTGAAAAATATGAGATGTTTTCTAATCATGCAATTTAACTTGTTTTGTAGGAAATATCATATACCATCACCTACAAAATAAGGAATACAACATTTGTTTAGCAACAAAGTTATCTATTGAAGATATTGAAGAATCTGAAATTCCCAGGATCTCGGATGAAATAATGGAAGAATACCATGATCCGTCGATCAT
The DNA here is from genome assembly GCA_027924585.1 of Larix kaempferi. Lineage (NCBI taxonomy): Eukaryota > Viridiplantae > Streptophyta > Pinopsida > Pinales > Pinaceae > Larix > Larix kaempferi. The sequence continues at coordinate 16,167,032 of BSBM01000792.1, forward strand.
GAAGAAAGATGTTTGGGATGTGGTCCCAAGACCAGATGGGAAGTCTGTTGTGACTTCCAAAGATCAAGCATGCTGCAGATGGCAGCATAGAAAAGTACAAAGCAATATTTGTAGCTCGTGGCTTCTCCCAGAAAGAGGGGATAGACTATGAAGAGACTTTTGCACCTGTAGCCAAATACACTTCCATCATATCAGTACTTTCTCTGGCTGCAGTGATGAAATGGAAGATACACCAGATGGATGTCAAGACAGCTTTCTTGAATGGTGTAGTCTAAGAGGAAGTGTATGTGGAGCAGCCACTCGGTTTTGAGACATATGACAGGGAATCATATGTGTGCAGGTTGAAGAAATCCTTGTATGTCTTGAAGCAAGCTCCTAGGACTTGGTATGGTAGGATGGATAGCTTTCTATCCAGTTTGGGCTTTACCAAGAGTAAAGCAGATTCCAACCTTTACTACAAGGTTGAGGAAGGAAATCCAGTGATACTACTTCTATATGTGGATGACCTGTTTGTTACAGGAGAAGATAGTTTGATTGCTGATACCAAGAGGAAGCTTGATGCCGAGTTCGAGATGAAGGACTTGGGGATGATGCACTATTTTCTAGGCATGGAGGTGTGGCATAGTGCAGATGGGATCATCCTTGGATAACGGAAGTATGCAGTAGAGATCTTGAAAAAGTTCGGGATAATGGACTGCAAGGCCATGGCCACACCTATGGCATCAAACCTGAATCTTCTATGTGATGCTTCATCTGATCTGGTTGATGTCACAATATATCGTCAGATGATTGGGTCCTTGATGTACCTGACAAATACGAGACCAGATATTTTCTTTGCGGTGAACACATTAAGCCAGTTCCTGATGGATCCCGGAGGTGTTCACTTGATTGTTATAAAGCATATTCTGAGGTACCTAAAGGGTACAATTGACTATGGGCTCAAGTATGATGCGAATCAAAAGTTTAACCTACAGGGTTATGTTGATTCAGACTGGGAAAGCAGTGCTGTAGATAGGAAGAGCACATCTAGGTGTTGCTTCAGTATGGGATCAGGTGTGATCTCTTGGTTTAGCAGGAAACAATCCTATGTAGCACTGAGTACAGCCGAGGCAGAGTATGTTGCAGCATGTTCGGCTAGTTGTGAGGTAGTATGGCTCCAAAAACTACTATATGAGTTATTTGATCTCCCGCTGGAGGCTACTGGTATCTTTTGTGACAACTAGAGTCGTGTGAAGCTATCTAAGAACCCCGTGTCCCACAACAGGTCGAAGCACATTGAGATAAAATATGACTATATCAGAGATATGGTGCGGAGAGGAGTAGTGAAGCTCCTATATGTTGTGACCGATAAGCAAATTGCAGATGTGTTGACGAAACCACTAGCGAGAGTGAAGTTTGAGTACTTCAGAGAGAGGCTTGGTGTTTTTCAGATTGACGACACTTCAAGGAAGAAGTGATGGACACATTTGCAGGATCCATTCCAAGCATGGCGAGAGAAGGATCCTTCCCATGGCTATGGATGTAAGCGTTGAATGATGAGCATCAGGATGATGCTCCAGTTACTGCTCTGTACATGCATCATGTTGGATGCTTGATATATTTTTATATGCATCATATTGGATGCTTGTTATGATCAGTTGGATCATGTATATGTATATGCATCATGTTGGATGCTTGTCATGATCAGTTGGATCATGTATAAGTATATGCATCATGTTGGATGCTTGTTATGATCATTTAGATCATGTATATGTATATGCATCATGTTGGATGCTTGGACCATGTATATGTATATGTATCAGGTGGATACGTTGTATGATCAGGTAGATCATGTATGCTGATATATATCAAGTGGATACATTGTATGATCAGGCGGATCATGTATCCGTGTATGTATCAGGTGGATCATGTATGATGATATGTATCAAGTAGATACTTGGTATGCATTAGGTAGATGCATTATATGATCAAGATGATCATGGATGACGAGCTTCAGGATGTTGCTCCAGATGACATGCATCAGGATGATGCAGTGATGATGATCAGGATGATCATGTGTACATCAGGATGATGTATGGTGAGTATCAGGTTGATACTCTATGGCCGTGGACAGGTTGTGCAGATGAGCATGTAAGTTGACCTAGGAGATCCAATAGGTAGAGCTGTGTGCTCGTAACAACCTGGGATGCTCTTTCGAGGCATTGCTTTGGGAGGACATATAATAGCGCCCTGGGAGATCCGACAGGTAGAGCTGTGTGCTCGTAATAGCCTGGGATGCTCTTTTGAGGTTTTGTCCTATGGCATGTAATGTGCCCTTGGGAGATCCGACAGGTAGAGATGTGTGCTCGTAACATCCTGGGATGCTCTTGTAAGGTTTTTCCATGACCACATGTAATGTGTCCTTGGGAGATCTGACAGGTAGAGCTGTGTGCTCGTAACATCCTGGGATGCTCTTGCAAGGTTTTGTAGTGGGGTCACATGTAATATGCTCCTCGAAGATCCGATAGGTAGAGTTGTGTGCTTGTAACAGCCGAGGATGCTACAGCCAAGTTTTGTGACGCACGTAATAAATCCTGAGGATTCCACAGTATGGTCGGTGATGATGAAGACCTACAGGTGGTGGGCCTACATCCAGTATGAAAAAGGACTGGCTCTATAGAACTTTCTATGATGAGTAGATTGGAGATTGATTGAGATAGCAGCAGCAATGACGATGACAATGACTCGAGGACGATGATTCGCTGATGATGATCCAGAGAAGCAGACTTGTGCTAGCATATCTGTGTCGAGAAATACCTTCCTAGTTAAGAGGGAGTGTTGATGTATATGTAACTTTGGAATGTATTTCATCTATGTATTGTGTTGTACTCCTATAGAGATGTATTATTCCTCTATACGGAAGTGTCGTCATTTGTATTGACAAGTGTCGCAAGTGTTGTAACTTGCTGATGGGTTATTAGACCACCTAGTAAGGGGTCGGCCTGGATTAATGTAACCATGGGTTATTAGGCTAAGTTAGACAAGTCGGCCCCACTTGTTTATTGGGCAGGATAGGACAAGTATAAATAGAGATCGGGAGATCTCTATTTGATCATCTCATTACTCACTCTTCCATCATTTGGAAAGTGGCGCACATGTGAGGAGGAGGATCAGCTGCTAGGAGAAGACTATCTCTTGTACTTTGTTTGTATCATTTCCCTTTCTATCTCTGAGGAAGTTGTGGGGTTTTTCACCTTTATGGTTTTCCCCAGTGAAACTCTGTGTGTTTATTGTCTCATGTGATTGCTTGGTGTGATTGATATGAATTTTTATACTTGATATGCTGTACATGTTATTCTCTTAGTAAAGATACTAGAGTATATTGAATTAATGCTCAAAAATTCACACGACCCCAATAAGGTGGTCTAATAACCCATCAAGTGTAAGTTACGACACTTACAATATAGCTTGCGACACTTGCAAGTACACATAATGACACTTCCAATAGGAGGAATAATACATCTCTGTTAGGGATACAATAAAGTACAAATGTAATACATACAATATACAAGTGAATATCTTCTGAAGTTACAAATACATCAACAGTCCCTCTTAACTAGGAAGGTATTCTCTTGACACAAGTCATCAATACATATAGGCACAAGTCTTCAATACTGGAGCTGGATCATCATCACTAGATCATAGAGCATCATCATCACTACTGCTGTACTCTTTATCTCGATCACTGGTGCTATCTCATAATTCTTCTCGTCATAGGAAGTTCTACAGAGACAACCCTTTTTCATGCTGGATGTAGGCCCACCACCTGTAGGTATTCATCATCACTGTCCATATTGTGGAATCCTCAAGACTTATTACATGCGTCAACAAAACCTTGAAAGAGCATCCCAGGACTTTTACGAGCTCACTGCTCAACCTATCGGATCTCCCAGGGCAATATTATATGTGACCTCCAAAAAACCTCAAAAGAGCATCCCAGGACTGATTACGAGCACACAGCTCAACCTATCAGATCTCCCGGGGCAATATTACATGTGGTCATGGAAAAACCTTGAAAGAGCATCCCAGGACTGATTACGAGCACACAGATCAACCTATCGGATCTCCCAGGATCTTTAACATGCAACTGCACAACCTGTCCATGGCCACGGAGTATCATCCTGATACTCATGATCATACCGATCATGTCATCTCAGCGAGCAAGCCATCAAGTACATACACCTCAGGACTTATTACACTGCCTCTGCAAAACCTGCAAGATCTCCCAGGACTGATTACACTGCCTCTGCAAAACCTGCAAGAGCATCTCAAGACTGATTATATGCCTATGCAAAACCTGTGTACCATATTGTCACCTCATCGTCCACGGAGCACAACCCAGATGCACATCACACAACACTTACACTCACCGGCATGGGAAGACACACTTCAACCATCCGTGAAAGGCTCAGCACTTATATCTACGCCATAGGAAGACACACTTCAACCATGCGAGAATGGCACAGCACTTATATCGCAGCCATGGGAAGACACACTTCAACCATGCTCGAATGGCACAGCACTTATATTGCATCCATGGGAAGACACACTTCAACCATGATCGAATGGCACAGCACTTATATCGCAGCCATGGGAAGACACACTTCAACCATGCTCGAATGGAACAACACTTATATTGTATCCATGGGAAGACACACTTCGACCATGCTCGAATGGCACAACTCTTACATCAATGACCATGGGAAGACACACTTCAACCATGTCGGAATGGCCCCAGCCCTTATATCTACACCATGGGAGGACACACCTACCACCACGTGAGAATGGCTCATGTGCATCTGTGTCTCCGGACTCATCACTTCCCCTTGGAAGGAATCTCGATCTGAAGTACACCAAGCCTCTCTCTGAAGTACTCAAACTTCACTCTGGCCAATGGCTTGGTCAACACATCGGATATCTGCTTGTCCGTCGCACATACAGGAGCTTCATTGCTCCTCTCTACACCATATCCCTGATATAGTGATATTTGATCTCGATGTGCTTTGACCTGTCATGGAACACGAGGTTATCAAACAACTTCACACAACTCTGGTTGTCACAAAAGATACCAGTAGCATCCAACGGGAGATCAAATAACTCAGACAGTTGCTTCCTCAGCCATAATGCCTCACAACTAGCCGAACAAGCTGCGACATACTCTGCTTCGACTGTACTCAGTGCCACACAGGACTGCTAAACCAAGAGATCATACTGGATCCCATACTGAAGCAACACCCCGAAGTTATCTTCCGATCAATGGCACTACCTGCCCAATCCGAATCAACATAACCCTCTAGGTTAAACTTTTGGTTTGCATCATACTTGAGCCCATAATCAACCGTACCCTTCAGGTACCTCAGAATATGCTTTACAGCAACCAGGTGAACACCTCTGGGATTCGTCAGGAACTGGCTCAATGTGTTCACTGCAAAGCAAATATCTGGTCTCGTGTTCGTCAGGTACATCAAGGACCCAATCATCTGACGATACACGGTAACATCAACCGGATCATATGAAGCATCACACAGAAGATTCAGGTTCGATGCCATAGGTGTGACCATGGCCTTGCAGTCCATCATCCCGAACCTCTTCAGGATCTCTACCGCATACTTCCCTTGTCCAAGGAAGATTCCATCTGCACTCTGCCACACCTCCATGCCTAGAAAGTAATGCATCATCGCCAAGTCCTTCATCTCGAACTCAGAAGCAAGCTTCCTCTCCGTGTCGACAATCAATCTATCATAACCTGTAACAAACAGGTCATCCACATACAAGAGTAGTATCACTGGATTGCCTTCCTCAACCTTGTAGTAAAGGTTGGAATCTGCTTTGCTCTTGGTAAAGCCTAAACTGGATAGAAAGTTGTCTATCCTACACCATACCAAGTCCTAGGAACTTGCTTCAAACCATACAAGGATTTCTTCAACCTGCACACATATGACTCTTTGTCATGTGTCTCAAAACCAAGTGGCTGCTTCACATACACTTCCTCCTCGACTACACCATTCAAGAAAGTTGTCTTGACATCTATCTAGTGTATCTTCCATTTCATCACGGCAACCAGAGCAAGTACTGATCTGATGGAAGTGTATCTGCCTACAGGAGAAAAAGTCTCTTCATAGTCTATTCCCTTTTTCTAGGAGAAGCCACGAGCTACAAATATCGCTTTGTATTTCTCTATGCTGCCATATGCATCATGCTTGATCTTTGGAAGTCACAACAGACTTCCCATCTGGTCTTGGAACCACATCCCAAAAATATTTCTTCATGATCGACAGATCATGGTATTCTTCCATTACTTCATCCCGGATCCTAGGAACTTCAATATCTTCAATAGATGGCTTTGTTGTTGGAACAAATGTTGTAGTCCTTCTTTTGTAGGTGATGGTATACGATCTTTCCTACAAAGCAAGTTAAATTGCATGATTAGAAATATCTCATAGTTTTCTGAACAAATTCTTACACATAAATAAATATGTCATACAGTTATGCAATTATTTTATCCAATGCTTCAATACAACATTTATCCATATCCTGTAACTTTCTAGATGCCTTCCAATCTCTACCAGAACATTGATAAGAGTGTGCACAACTCCCAACATGTCAGCAAAGAGGTTTCTTTCTAGATAAGTAGCAATGGAATGTTGTACAGTGCCATAGGCCACTTACCCATCACATGCATATTAGTAGTATACTGTTCATTAATGAAATTATTCTAATATGCATAATACACACTCTAAGTCTAGGAACATCATTGAACAATATTATTTAAACAAACAAGTATGCAAGAAATGACAATTCAAATACTTATCTTTGTTTGGTTGTAGGGTGGACTCCCTCTCAATATTTGCTTCCTTGCAGGAACTACTGGAGTGTGCTCCCTCTTGATCTTTGCTTCCTGGATTACCTATCTTTGAACTTATATCCATCCTCGATCACTATGCATACTTACTAGTATCATCATTGTGTTATCCTCGAGGTCTCATACATACATTCATTAGTATAATCTTAATACTATCAAAAACATTATGATTCTAAGTAATCTTAAACATGTATGGTCAAGATCATTTCATACACAGATAATTATCACAATTCTTTTACTCATGCATATTCCTATTTGACCATAGGACTTTTCTGGTTAGTCATATCATCAATCAAAGTAAGAAGCATAATATGCCTAAACCCATGATTACTCAAACCTATAATTTAATGAATAATCATTATCAATCATACCAAGTATACTTATATAAGAGATCCTATCACAAGGTAGGATTCTAACTTGATATAGGAAAAACATACCTGGATTAATATGTTAGCTGGTTATGTCTAACATACCCATATGATGTCTTCTTGTTCTCTTAAATGACTTGTGCTAGTGACCTGCATATCTCATAAGTTAACCATTGTGGAACCAAATTATACATACCTTGTAATTAGAGCTTCATGAGTCTTTTTCTTCATGTCACCATGGTCATATGTTCTTGATCTAGAACTTGATTTGTCTTTCTTGATGTACCTTACATGTTAGTGGACAACATCAACCTCATGCAACATCATGGTGCATTAGTACAATCATAAATGTCATAACCCTATACATGCATTCATACTTTTACTAGGGTGATAAGACAAGTCTAAAATTAATCAATATTGTACTAACCTCAATAATATGAAGACAAACATATCATAACCTTAATCATGAACATATTTCAAAACATACCTGTATCTCCTCAAGTCATACCTGTCGAGATTGCTTGTGGAATTCTTATGTAAGGCCTTAGCCTCATCTCCCTCTGGAACTGGAAATTCTTCACTTATGTAGGTGTCAAATTCATTCTCTTCCAGGATTAACCCAATCCACTTTGATTTGCTGAAACTGGATCTGGAAATGGATTAGGGTTTGTTAGAGAAACCCTAAAAATTCAAACTTTGAATTTCAAACTTCTGATAGGATAGAAAGATGCGCCTTGATGAGCTGATAAAGCTGGTATACTCATAATTTGAAAACTGCATAGTTTCACCCCTCAAAATTGCCTTTTAGATTTCTGGATTCATTAGGGAGGACCCTGAATTAGGGTTTGATTTTCCCAGAGATTCACCCAACCAAAAGGTTTGATCCAAAGATATAAACTTTGATTTTCTTGAGGAGCTTCCAGCCATGGTCACAGAATTCAAAAATTCCAACTTTTGTAGAAGCCCTAATTTTCCACTTTTCTGATCAAAGTCCCGAACTAGGGTTTGATCAAGCCCAACGTTCTTCCCAACCAAAAAATTTGATATTGGTATCTAAATTTAGATTTTGATGAGAAGAATCCATCCATGGTCTCCGATACAAAAATTCCAACATTCTCCGAAACCCTAAATTCCCGGAGCCATGAATGAAGGTGCTCAAAATCCAATTCTGTTTTGATAGAAATATGCACCTGATTGTTTCTGGTGTACTCCGAAATTTTAGATCTACAGGGTCTGAAAATTAGGCGTATGGTAGCCTGACCTGTTATCTTTCGAACCCCACAGGTCTGACCTCAAATGGATTCTCTGAGAGAGAGTTATGCCGAGTGTCGCAACGTGATCTGTTTATGGGATAAAACAAGAGAGCGAACTTGTACGGAGTTCCACGTGTCACTAGTTCAATTTTGGCCTCTGAAAATCAGACCTATGAAATTACAGTCCGTGCCCTACCTGACACGTTTTACAAAATTTCATTTGGAGCTTCCTATACCAAGTTGTGACCTTTTTTCCTAGGTCACTTGTTTATGACTGAAATTTGGAAGAGGTAGAAACCCTAGATTGTACATACCATAAAACAAAAAGTACAGCGAATTAGATGTTGTGCTTTAGACACAAGGTACATTGGGATCTTATCTTCGACCTGTAAAACTTTCAAATTCAGAAACTTCACCAAAATGGATTTATAGCAAAATTTCTATGATGACTGGTATTTTTTATATCAATCCCTAGCTTCGCAAGTGCAGCAAGTGTCATAAATGCCATACCATGCCTTATTTCAGTCTAGCTCTGATACCATGTTAGTTTTTCAGAATTTAATACATTTTGATCTAGGATCTTAACTGAAAGAACAACATGTACAACATATCAAGCATAAGAGACAAGAGACAAGAGACACAAAACATTTCACCGAGGAAAACCAAGAAGGTGAAAAGCCCTGCAACTTCCTCAAAGATAGAATAAGCATCAATACAATGATCACCATGATAAAACCCAAGATATAGATATCTACAGTAGCATGCTCCTCCTCCACTTGTGTGCATCCTCCTCTTCTCTCACTAGTGCGAAGTGAGTGAACAATAAAATGTGTAAAATGAGAGAGACACACTCTCTATTTATACACTACATCACTTGACCTTTACTCAACTAGGTTGGCCCTAACTTAACCACATAAAATAATGCTGACTGGGCTGACCCCCAATAGGGTGGTCTAATAACCCTTTGACCCACATGACGACACTTCCAATCGAAGGAATAATACATCTCCATTGGGGATAAAATAAAGTACAAATGTAATACATATAATATACAAGTGAATATCTTTTGAAGTTACAAATACATCAACAAAGGTTGGGTGGAACGTCGCTCTCACTTAGCCAGTTGCTGGGGCAACTTCAAGATACAAAGATAAGTGTTATGTGGAATGAATGGTGTTATTTATGTGTTATTATTATGTTGTTTTGCTTAAATTATTAAATGAATGTTATACGAATATGAACAATAAGTAGGCCATGTGTAAGCCTGAGTGGAAGGCTGAGCGCTGGTTGAAATACTTCATACAGTTGCATGAGTTTAATGCATTGTTAACCTTACATGTGTTAGATGTATGGATAGACTTAACTTCTTGTATTGTGTGTATTTTGTACGAGATGTTAACCTTGTGATGGACTGCTAACCTCATTGAACCATGGAATGGTTATAAGGCATGTGGTATCCTTAAACTGCTCTGTGAGTCATAGAAAGATAGGCTATGGCAGGAGACAAGTAGAGGTCTATCAAAGGTTGGAAGATGCCTTAGGGGGATTTATAGAAAAAAACTCCATAGGAGAAAAATGAGAAGGCTATACATGTCATTTTGGAAGGATATTGCACCAACTGATAGAGCTCTTCAAGATCTTTCCAACGGTACCAACCTTGCCTCATTTGGACCAAGGATGAGGAAGTTATGACCCTTGGAAGTTACTTGAAATCTTGCGGGAATAAAGGTCTTGAGCATGGCCATTTCCGCACCCGCAATGCAGATTACGGATTGCGGAAGGTCACTTAGCGGAAAGGAAAGTTAGATTTTTGCATTCCCGCACCCGCAAATGCGGATTGCAGAAAGTTTGTTTGGCGAAAAAGCTAGGTTTCTGTATTTCTGCACCCGCAATGCGGATTGCAGATTGTGGAAGGTCGTTGGGCGGAAAGAAAAGTTAGATTTCCACATTCTTGCACCCGCAATTGCGGATTGCGGAAGGACACAATTGCGGATTGCGGAAGTTCACTTAGCGGAAAATTTATATACCCACAGTCCCACACCTGCAATGTGGATTGCGGATTGCAGAAGGATGCGATAGCAGATTACGGAAATACACACTGTGGAAAGACACAGTTGCTGATTATGGATCGCAAAGGTGAGTTGCGGATCCAAGTCCATTGCGGCTGTGTGTAGTTTTGGAAGCAAAAGAAGAATAAAAAAATTAATGTCGGGTCTTCTATGGCCTAAGGAGGCCATGGGGACGTTACACAATTGTGATTAAAAGCTAGAGTGGAAGAATAAAAATCATTGTTCTTTCAGTGAACTCTGTGGTCTCATTCTGAAGAACCAATCTCAAAGTATACACCCGCTCACAAGGGGATGTACCACCTAACATAGAAGATGACAAAAGTCAGTATTTTAGATGTCATGCTCCTAACTGGAGGCCAAGCGACAAATGCAAGGGAAAACAATTATGTATGTGTGGAATAGAAAGCGATAACGAGTGTGATAAATAATTAGAAGATCCTTAAGAAGAATCCAAGAAATCCAAGAAATATAGCCATCAAAATAACAATGATTCGAGGACGAAGCATTCCAAGGAGGGATGACATGTAACATATTAAATATTTAATTATTAATAAGTGTCATTAATTGTACATAGCTAACTTCTTCCATTTTTTATGGGATCTGGTAAAAAATGATGTATGGATAATTGTTGAGGACTCTCATAATTCGAAGGGCATCCTTATTTCTTTCAATGCAACCTTCCTAACACTTATCCCCAAATCCGATGGGGATGATTCTCCAAGTATGTTTAGACCCATCTCCCTCTGCAATGTGATATATAATATTATCACAAAGGTTATAGCCAACAGTTTAAAGCCCACCCTCCCTTCTCTTATCTCTCATGAGCAGTCAGGATTTGTAGAAGGGAGGAAAATTATGGATGGGATAATCCTAGTTCACAAATTCATCAACTCATTAAAAGATGCCAAGATCGTAAGTATGATGTTGAAACTTGATATTGCCAAGGCTTATGACAAGCTTAATTGGAAGTACATGAAAGAGATGTTTAAGGCATTTGGACTTAGTCTAGAATGGATTCAGTGGGTCATGAGCCTAACTTCCTTGATATTTTTTCCATCCTTTTAAATGGCTCTCATATAGGGACCTTCAAACCCTCTCATGGTATCATAAAAGGGGACCTTTGTCTCCCTTCCTTTTTGTGATAATGACAGAAAGGTTGGGTCGATCTATCAAGGAAATGATGCTAAACCAAGAATTGCAGGGTTTGAATATCCACTACCAAGCTAACCGCTAGACTCACCAATGGTTTTTGGATGACACTATGTTGATGGGGCATCCCTCGGTTCAGGGAGCCCAAGAAATAAAAATATGTCTCGTCTTATTCGTGGCAGCCTCTGGTCTTGAGGTGAATGAAAGAAATGCCCAGATATTTTTCTTCAACACCCCAAGGATTACCAGACAGAACATATGTCACATTCTTGGTTTCTAGGAGAGCTCCCTTCCATCAAAATATCGTGGGGCCCCTCTCTCTGAATCTATTAACCGTAAGGGATCGTGTGTGGGAATGTTGGATAGAATAAAGAAAAATATGGTGAATTGGACTTTTTTTCCTCTCAAAATCATGAGTAGGCTAATTCTGATCAAGGTTGTCCTTCAATAAATTCCTATATACCTTTTTTCAGCCATGGATACCCCCAAAGCATTTTTGAAAGAAATCATAAATATTCAAAAGAAATTCCTCTAGAGTGGTGCGAGCGAGAATCAGAAATAGGCCTTAGTCAATTGGGAGGAAATTTTCACTCTGAAACTCCAAGGATAGTTGGGGCTGTTAGAATATTAAAAAAACCATCTAGACTTAGGATATAAGTTATTATTCATTTTTTATACTTTCCTAGGTGTTTGACTAGGTAGTTGGCCCCATATTTCCTTTTTAGGATCACACTTGTCATCATTATCCATAAGAGCGCTCTCAGATAGATTTTTCTTTGATTGATTATACTTTTTATGACGGTCCAGAATGGTAAGAGTGTTTTCCTTCTTTTAGACATATTTGTCCTGCTTTTTCTGCTTTTCGGTGGATAAGGATAAACCTAGGTGCCTTTATGGACTTAGCAAGTTGTATAGTTTTAGGCCAACACATCCTCCATACTTTTCTCTCCAAAATCCATCATCTTACTTCTTTTCCATCACTCATTAGTTTCCATATCTAATTTAGCTAATTCATGAGGTCCTTGACTGAGTTGGAAAGTGATGTTTCCACTATTGGGGGTTTTTAGCTTTTAGTAAGCCAGCTTTTCTGTGAGCTTTTCGAATTTACTTTAGTGCATTCGATTTTCTGTCATGAGGTGTATTATTTATTGTACTCTTAATATTCAATAATATCATGATGTATTTTTACTTTCTTTTTCTCATGTGTTCTGCTCAAATTTTCTACCTTCTCTGCATTCTTGCAAGACTAATTGTGAGGTTTCTTCAATGAACTAGATTCAGGCTGTCACAAATTATCACATGGTATCAGAGTCATAGAATTCTCACAGGGGTTACAGGATCTGGGAAAAATAAATGAATTTTATGGAGTCAAAGTATCGTGGATATGGGTAACCCATGACAATGAGCCATGGGCGAAGCTTTGGATGCATAAATATGCTCTAGGACAGGACAAACAAGATATTATCCCCTATGCGAAAACTAGCATGGGCTCCCGCATTTGGAACTCTCCACTCCAAGGAAGATCCCTAATTCAAGAAAATAGTTTTTGGCAAGTCGGGAATGAAGAAACTACAAACTTTTGGGATGACTCTTGGAAGCAATTACCGAAGCTTCAAGGTTTGGCAGACTTCTCCAGAATTCAACATTTTTGTGAATCTCAGCACAAACATAAATTCAAATATTTTTGGAAGAGGATTCAGGAGCCTGGGAGTTATGAGAATGGATTCCATAGGAATGGTGGAATCAGGGTTGTCATCAGGAAAACTCTCATCAGTAATGGGAGGCGCTTCAGGAATGTTGTAATAGAATTCATCACGGTCTGGACAAGCTCCGTTGGGAATTCCAATCTAAGGGTGTCTTTTTAATTAAGGAATACTATGAAATATGGACGAGGAATCACACCCTTTCCAGAGACATGGTCTAGAAGAAAATATAGAAAGCTCAACTTTTGCCTAAAATAGCTACTTTTCTTTGGTCAAGAATCAAAAGACGAATTTTAACAGGAAGAAATCGTAGGAAAAGAGGAATGAATGGCCCCTTTCATTGTTACCTCTATGAAAGAGTGGAAGAAAACATTGATCATCTTCTAGACTCATGCCCATTCACTTCTATTCTTTGGGATAAAGGGGAAACCTCCTTTCACAGGTCCAACAGGTTCTGTGGCAGACCTAACATGTTGATTTCAGAATGGCCTGATAAGCCCTTCCAAAACTCAATAGTCAACCGGTTGTGGTAACTCTTCCCATGATTCTTACTATGGGAAATATGGCGTGAGAGGAATCATAGAATTTTCCAGGGTAAAACTAGTTCCAAGAACGAGATTTGGGCAGTCATAAAGAACCGCGTGTTGGAAACTATAAGGCTAACGTATTGGAATGATGAATACTGACAATATCAAGGATTGGAATTATTCATCCTTCATGCTTGGGGAATTTTCAGTCCCCTTCAATGTATTGGTATTCCTAGACCCCAAAACTAGGAGGATTCAAGTCCTAAGCAATGGAGCACCCATCCAAGTGGTATATCAAATTAAAATTTTACAGCACGTCCAAGGGGAACCCTAGACCTACAGGATTCGGTGGAATTTTCAGGAATCATGAAGGTGATATTCTTGGCATCTTTGTGGGTTTTATCGAACAAGAAACCAATAATGTTTCCAAACTTGAAGGTCTAATTCATGGTCTTCTCATAGCTCAATGGAAAAAATGGCTCCCCTCAATTGTGGAAGGGTACTCGAAAGTTGTTCTAGAGATGGCATCTCACCTTCAGAATGAGAAATATAGTTCCTAAGTCTCAACGCACTAAAGGATGGAACATAGCCTTGAGCGATTAGCTGTCAATGATCTGGATGATGGGACATTTCAAGCCCAATGTGAAACCCAACAAGCATTGGATATGCCCCATCGGGAGGTGGCCAATACTCATGTTCTTTAGTTGTCTCCTGACAAATGCATACGGCCATGAATCAGATGATCATTGCCCAAAAAGGCCAGCAGTCAGATACGATTGATGGTATTAATAGGGGCAAATGGGAAAATGAATGTCAATCCAATTGCATGGTACGGGGGAAGGTTAGCCATATGCAAACCCATGATGACAATTTGTGGGGAGTAATTGAGTTCTACATGATAGGTACGAAAGGAGTCTCAATTCAAAGGATTGACATCATCTGGGAGGATGATTTCATCATTTTAGATTATGGTAAGGCCCTATTTATTGTTGAGAAAGGTGTCCAACTCCATCGTCATTGGTTCACCTTATCTTGTCTTTTTGACACTGTGAGGCCTTTGAAATTTTGGTGGTGGGAGATTCCTAGGTTGAGAATGCAGTCTACAAGAGGTGCAATGGAGAGCAAAGGGCCGAGGAAAAGGGATGAAACCAAAGGGAAGGCACCTGCTGGAGGCCAACAGGTAAAAAGGGAACAAGCTCATGGCGGCTCAGGAAGCCCAATACTTCAAATTGTGTATCCCCTTAGATGTTCAGGTGGAGCTAGAAGATTTGAAAGTTGGATTGTGGGTGTATTTAGATGATGAGAAGTTGCAACATGAGACTTGTGCACTCGAGGATTGGGTCATTGACCATGGTAACATTTCGGCTAGTATGGGGCTTTACGAGCGTACGGTGATTCTTAATTGGGTCATGAAAAAAGTTCAAGGGCATGTGCTATGGGAACGACAGTCCAAGGAGGAGGGGGATAACATTCCTATGCATAACTACAAGGAACATCACTCAGACTCTCGGGTGAAGCATATGAATATTGATGCCATTGTGAAGAAGCTTGGTATTCGCTTCCTGGAGCAACCTGTGATGGCGGTTGGTGATTGTGCTATGTACCACCTGGAAAAATCGTCAAGGTATCTTGATGCACCGCTTGGTAGATGAGCACTGCCTATCCTGGGTTCTCTTTTGTTCTATGAATATGTCTCTACGATATATAACATGTTTAGGTTGTCTAGATCAAGTTTTAGTCAATTTATTAGCATGTTAAGTTTGTACTATCAGCTTCTAGTATTCTGGGGAAGCCTTATAAGGTTATTATATTCATCAAGATAAGAGAGGGTGATTTTGAATTGGGTTTAATCAAGAATTCTCAGTCTATTTTATCATGGACATGGGAAAATTAATTGTAATCATCAATATGTACTCTTATTTTTGTGAATATAATTTTCTTCTTACCTACAAAAAAAAGATGTCATTAATTGTATTAGGTCATGTCAACTAGTGAAGAGTTATGTTCTTTCACCATTAGTGAATATAAATGCCGGGCCTATGTTCAATGCAATTCAAACTGATATAATAATAAATATATATTTTAAATTGATTCCATTTATTCTCTTGCATTTAGCAATCCATGCAATTCAATATTACTTCACCCATGTCCACTACAAAAAATGCAAGGGAAATGCCAAAAAAACATGTTGAAAGCTCAAGACCTAAAAAGCTATAGTAAACTGCCAGATGTGGAACCATTTTGAATCAATGGAATAGGTGGGTGGCCACCAATATCCACTTGGATCACATATGCATGAGGAAATTCTACAAATAGAAATTTGTGCCTTTGAACATGTCCCTCTTTATCAAGAATATTTATATAACCAAATTTAGAGGCAAGTAAAAATTTGTATAGCATGTGCTAGTTGCAAATGTGTCACTTCTTAAAAACCACACTTCTAAAGTGTTTATAGTAACATATATGGATTCCCCTAAAGAGGTAACATCAACATAATCTTCCTAGAATTTTCTATTCAATTTATTTAGTTCACACATTACACAACAAGCATATGTAAACAAAACATAAGTGAAAAGGTTCTTGCTTGATCATATCATGAGTTCTTCCTTACATTTTTTCATGAAGTCAATATGGGAGGCATCAATACAACAAGCCTTTCAATGACTTGTCCTCTTGTTGATCGGATTTTATGTCCTGAGGCCAACAAGGGGAAATAGCCCACATAGAGTGCTTAAAACAACCCTCGGTGTGTTTAAAGTAGTTCTCTCTCGTGGGAGCAAAGGCCCCGCTGCCTATATAAGTTTGCTCTATAGAATAGAGAGTCTCACAATTAGGTTTGTGTTAGCTGTGTGATTAGTCTCTACCTATTTAACTAAATAAAATTGAAATAAGCAAAAGTGTTAGCAAAGGCCTATTCTAAGATAATCAAACACAGAAATTTAGTAGCTGCTAAACTGTAAACAACAGTTTAGTAGCTGCTAAATTTTATGTAGATTTCCGATACAAAATAAAACTAAAATTCTAATTTTAAAAATAAAATATATTTTACTTAATATATCCGGCAGGAGCAATTTAAAAGAATGTGATGTACAAAAGGAGATCATATCACTGATTGCTTGAAACAAAGTAGAGAAGAGAGTGATAAAATTAAAACATAAATATTTCTGAATAAAATTAAATGAAACTTAAACATTGTTATACATCAAACTATGTTTTACAATCACTTCCAAGAAATCAGAACATGAAATATTTTGAAACAAAAATGAATGATCTCTTGTTTTGAAAATTAATCCTTCATAAACAAAGTTACAAAGTCTTCCTATAATTCCAGAATGATAACTAGCAGTGCCTTCTTCAAACTGAAAAGTCATAAACAGAACAATATTCATAAAGAGAAAATGCTCTGCTCTGAAGAGAGCCCCCCATCTTGTAGTTGAACTTCTGGCCCATTTATAGGCAATTCAGCCTCATCATGTGTCAAAACTGCAGCCTCGAATATCTCCATCTTCCTCGTCATATTAACGGGTTGGTTTCCTTTCTGGTGAGTTCTTCTTCCCAACGAATTCGCTCCACTTTGATCTGGTAATTTTATTTTATCCCTCCTCGTCAATCAATAATTTGGGCTTCTATCTTCAAACAAGTTCAAGTGACGGGCAGGTTCTCCATTATCATAGCGCTTTAGTTGGCGCAGCGAACTTGTAGTAGTTGATTGGGCATAGGGTTCTCTTTTCCTTGGCGTAAAATTACCGCAAAAATGAAGCCTTTACATAAACCATGATTCATAAAAAGATTTTTAATAAAGTTATTAATACATGTCTTTATGGAGACATTAAAATATTGATCTGGATATACGATTCACATGGCATAATAATGGAGAAAGGCTCTTTGAAATAAAAATAACTAATGTCAAAAGCTCTCCTTCTCTTTACACGTTGAAATTATGCATGAAGTCAAAATGGTTTTACTTTTTTTTAAATATATTCTTCTTTACAATCCAAGGTGTGATAACTGAAAAGAACCACATAAATAAACTTAACCAGCCATGATTTGTAATAAAGGAACCAATGATATCCTACATGAAATAAGTGAAATAAGTGTTGCATGGCAGTGTAGTCCCTGCCAAATGCAACGATGCAGCCAAATCCAATGATGCAGTGTTGGAATTAATGAAAATAAAAGTGGTTGCAAGAGTAGGCCCGTAATTCTCTGATCTTGCTTATATTGTATCAAATGAGACAACTTATTATAATGGCAGCAAGGATACTAAACGAAAAGGTAGTGTAGCTATGATTCTAGATTGCCACGTTATTGTTAAAAGAGCTCTATTGAAATTACATAATCCATGAGTTAGATTGTTACATATTTATCGCTGAGATTATCACACCAAATGCATCCAGATTGCATTAATAACTACAACGAGATCGTTGAGTCAATCCTTTTTAGCTCGCCATAATTTCACTGCAAAAAAAATATTAGCAAAATGACTGACATGACAACGTAGGCTTTTGGTTGATTTTAAGTTATAACCATTGTTTTTACCATTTGAAAATTTCTTCTTGCATTAAAAATTTATCTGCATTAATTTCTTGCATTAAAATTTTATCTGCATTAATTTCTTGCATTAAAATTTTATCTGTTGGATTTAAATCATTTTATTTTACAAATACTTTGAAGGTAAGCCATCTTATAAGCAAACGCCACTTCTGTGAATGGAATTGATCATTTCGTGTCAGGGCTATAAATGATCGCCGAAAAAGCTAAACATGCAGAAAAAGCATTGAAAATTTGTTGAAAACACAGTTATGATCGCGAAGAGGTGAAGGGTGACAGTGGTAATAATACCATATTTGGAGCAATCAAATCACATCACATCACATGTATTGAGAGTTGGGGATTGGGCATATTTATGAGGGACGGAGGGCTTAATTACATTGCATGTATGACATGTATACCAGCCATCGTTGAATTGGCATATAGTGAAAAAAACAAAACTACAAAGAAATTACATGACATGTGGTGATGAGACGTTGAAGTAGAAAACCAGCGCACAACATCGCGTCGAATTCTGAATTCATAGAGTTGTTTATTAAAACTAAAGCACACATTTTCCATGACATTGTAATTCCTTGACAAATGTCCATCTAATGTTAACACTTGGCAAAGCATGGTCATATAGTGTTGACTCATCCAAGTGTTTCGAATCTTCCCATGCATGCAAAAAACTTGTAAACCTACCACGCTCTTGTTAAAATACTATACACAGCTGTTGCTTGGCATGGTTAACCATTGCTCCAAATCATTTAATATGTTTCTCTTACAGGCATGCAGATTTTGAATCTCTTGTCCATTTATTTTGTGTAAACCCTTTTACAATGAAGACGAAATATTTATTTGGCTTGATGAATCGCTAGGGTTGTATAGTTGTGTAAGGCCTTGCACGCTGAGTTTAAGAGAGCCAACGGTCCTTTCCTGTTGATGCTGCCTAACTGTGTATCCACCCTAGCTAGCTAAGGATTAATATCACCTTCTATAACTGAAAGAGATGGATTTGCTCACGCGTAGGCTAAGAAAATAAATCTCTAGTTTTAAGCATTAATATTGTTGTGTTTTGGGTTTTTTTTGCAAACTTCGCATTAAAAACAATAAACTATCTTCAAGATGGAAGTCTAGACTCCAACTTTACAGCCAAGGAGCGTCCAAATTCAGGCAATCAATTACATTTTCATTTTATTAATTACATTTTTAACCTTTTTTTTTGTTGATTACATTGTATTTATTCCAAATACAAATGCATCGTTATAGTTTGTCTTTCTTATAGGTTTTTTCGATGATTTCGTTGAGCATGCTATAAAGGGCATGTTGAAAGTGTCGAATTCCTACTAAGCCTGCTGTAAAGGGGTGTTGAATGTGTTGAATGCTTGTTCGTAATCTAAATCGGTGAGGCGTGTGGTTTATATTGTAGGGCAATGGTGCATGAAAACAAGACGTGGAGGCCAAAGTGCACAAAATGCAAGAATAGCCATACGATGGCCCACTAGCAATTCCAGCTATGTATTGTTTGTTGCTAGTTTATGCAAGACACTCGGACAAAGCCATTGAACCGGATCTGCCACGTTTAAGCCATGCAAGCCAGAAGTTAGTTAAGAATATTTCCCAGTTAAATCTCTTGTGTTCATCTCAATTCATTCTCACTGAGGGTGTGTTGACGAGCAGGTTTGGACAAAATTCATCCTGAAAATAGAAACACAATTGAATTCAGCTGGATGCAGCACTCTAATTTGTTTGACAGCACAATGGCAGAAAGAAGAAAGGTTGTTTGCTGGAAGGTTATATCATCTTGAACGCAATTTCTTGCATTTGTCTGTATTTTAAATGCCTACTACAACATTTCTATAGTCAACAACGTACTTCAGTGTCTCACTTACAGGCCTCCTCTACTAATTTTTGCCTCATAATCAGCATTCTTCTGTATGTAAGTACATGTTTTTAATTTCTACAAATTTCGTAGCTCAAAACCTAGAATTGCCGTCATGTGAAATCATCTTTAAAAGTTCATATTTAAAGTTCAAACTGAGAATTTTGTGTCATTTATGTTAGAGGGGTTGTTTATAAAGTTTCTTGTGTCATGAACTATGTTCTCGATCCTTGAAATCCCTTGTCTACTCTTGGGAATAAGACGTGGTGCTCTGGCACTGCTGCCGGTTCAAATCTTGGGAATAAGACGTAGCGCTTTGGCACTACTGCTGATTCAAATTATGCCGATGGAAATGACCGTGTCCCAATGATGCTGGGATTTATGCTTGTCATTTTGCTGCGTGTGTTGGGGCTCCTTGCGCTCCTGGGAATAATGCATTTGCATAAGGTAAAGAAACTGAAATACCTTGCTTTGCTTTTGTTTCCTTTGCAATATTTGATGCCTCATTTTATAATGGAATGCCAGGAAAAAACAAAATAAAGGAACAAAGGATCTCCTGTTAAAATGGATGGTGCGATTATACTACCTCAACTCTGCACAATTTGACATATCCATTAAGGTATAAAAACATAGAATCCTTGCGTCCTCTTAACCCTTAATTTTTTTTTAAATAGTCACAGAAGATGCATTGTTTCCTACCTAAATGGAAGATGCATTGTTTTCATAGCCTTTGTTAGTAATTGAATGTAATTTTTCATATGGTCTTACAGATCGTACAGGGGTTTCAATTGTATGTTAAGATCTAACTGAGAATCTCATGATTTCTACCTAATAATTATCAAGTGATAATTGAGACTTTAGAATGGGGAATATCATAACTTGTGTGATGTGGAAAGCATTGCACGACGTGGAAATTAAAGGTAGAATATCATGATGTCTAGTTTATTTCTAATTCGAAATTAAAGGTAGAATATCACGATGTGTAGTTTATTTCTAATTCGAGTAAATTTTTTGATGAACTCACATCAAAGTCTGCAATGATTTTCATATGTTAATTCGATTTTTTTAATTTATTTAGGCCACTTCATTCTGGAAACAGCTATAGCTTCCTGAACTAGATTTTAATTGTGGAAATATTTAGCTGTGTTTGTTGTTTAGCATGGAAAGAAAAACAGCAGAAGTCCTCTGAGGCATAAGATAGCACCCTCCCCAAGCAACTGCAACAGTTCTCATCCAAACCAATGGCATATCTGGCCACATCCAAGTCTGCTTTTTTAACTTTCTTCAATACAACTTCAAACGTAATTCACTGAATTCTACTAAGTAATCGTTAGACAAGGCTTCTCTAAAATTTTGTTGTACCATAAACTGTGCATTCTCTATCTATAATCATTGAAACTTGATAAACATAAAACATAAAACTATGAGTACTTACCGTAGCAATATTTTCTATAGCAGATAGAAATAGGGCAAGATAGATGTTGCTACTCCATAATTTCAAGCGCTAGTGTTTCAGAAGAACTTGCTTTAGAAATATGAAATGTTTCATGTTCGCAAAACATGAAACATCATTATTTGTAAGAGAAAGAAGACAGGAAATTTGTAGATGAGAAGGCAGTCAAGAGGTGGGAATTTGTAGATGAGAAGGCATTCTAGAGGTGGGAACTCTTTATCCTTGCTATGAAGGCTGTGGGCATGGCAAGATTATGAAGGCGATGACAGTCTAGCAAGACGGTGGTGGTGGTGATGGATGTGGCGGTGGCAGTGGATGTAGCGGTGGCAGTGACAGTGGATGTAGCGGTGGCAGTAACAGTTCAGTTCATCCAGTTCATCAAACAAGGAGTTAAAGCATTGACACATAGCCAATTGCATTAAGTAACCACCTCCATTCTCAAGACTCTTTTAAATGTGCATTAAGTAACCAACCCAACTTTCAAGTATTACGTAGCTGGCTTGACTCGACAATAACTCAAGACTCTTTTAAATGTGCATTAAGTAACCAACCCAACTTTCAAGTATTACGTAGCTGGCTTGACTCGACAATAACGGGTAAAATTATAGCCCAATAGCAATCCAGAAAAATAAAAAGTATAGCAATAAGTAATTCAGAAATTAACAATCATGCCAAAAACTTTGGATATATGAAAAAATATGAAAAAGTCAAAGAGCAATTAATAGAAAGTCCAAATGTGACAAAAATACTTTAATGAACTTCTAATGAAAATAATAATAATAAAATGAAGTTTGAAAAGTACTTTGTTTTTAAATTAGGATTTGTATGGAGAGAATGTATGATAAATTTTATTTTAATAAAATGATATTGATGTAACCAAAAATATAAGTTAATCAAATTTGAAACAAAAGCTTGAAAAAAATGGATACCTTATTCAATTTGAAGACTTTGGATATATGAAAGACTTTGGATATATGAAAAAGTATGAAAAGTCAAAGAGCGATTAATAAAAAGTCCAAATGTATCAAGGGTACAAAGTTATAGCTTATCACCTTTAAATAATGATAAAGTTTGGGTAATGAATACATAGTGATAAACTAAGACAAAAATACTTTAATGAACTTCTAATGAAAATAATGAAAATAAAATGAAGTTATAAAAGTACTCTGTTTTTAAATTAGGATTTGTATGGAGAGAATGTATGATAAAGTTTATTTTAATAAAATGATATTGATGTAACCAAAAACATAAGTTAATCAAATTTGAAAGAAAAGCTTGATAAAAATGGATACCTTATTCAATTTGAAATTAGTTTGTCTTAAATTTTTTAAATATAATCTTTCAAGATGTAAATCGAAATTATTAAAATTAAGAACTACACAAGTTACCTTGAAATTAATGTAAAGACACTTAAAATTAAGAACTACACAAGTTACCACGAAATTAATGTAAAGACACTGTTGAAACTTTGAGAGACTATTGAAAGCACCTATTGATCAATATTTGTTTTGCAAACATGTTGTCAACTCAATGAAAGCTTGCAAACATTTAGGAAGCTAAAAGATTGAAACGACAAAGATCACCCAAATCATACCATCATCATGAAATGAAAACCAAGCCAATAAACAAGCAACGAAAAGAGTCAAGGATCCAAAGGAGATCATTAAACAACTAACTGAATCAAGCAAGCAAACCAAAAGCTAAATATTTACAAAATTTACATGGGAGCCCCTTCATTTTTCAAACTAAAGGGGAAGTTGTTGAGGGGCGAACACCTCTCCATAGCCATTTACCTCCATTGATTTGAAGAGCTTTAAGAGTTCCAAGTTCCATGAGATCCTATAAAGAAATAAGTTGACGATTTATTTTTGTAGAGTTTTGGACCCAAGAATATACCGTATTTGTCCATTTCTCAACAAATAATAATTTCGATATTTTTTTGGAAGCATCTACTGTTTCAAAATCTCCACGATGAAAAATGCAATGAAAACCTACATGGTTAGGTACACATTTTTTCAAAAAAGTAACAAAGTCATTTTCATTTTGATCCATAATAAAGCACCATTTGTGGAAACTACTATCAATGTTTTATTTGAAAATCCCCTTGCATCCTTTGAATCATTGATTGCATCATATGTTATTTTCCCTCTTCCATCACAAACATTTATTATCTTTAAAAACTGTGTAATTGGAGGCCCCAACTCTTATGAGCCTAGAAATGTGGCATAAACAACAAGGCTTTTCTCTTAACTATTATTTGTACTTTCATCTAGTATCAATAAAAAAATAACTTTCCAATAAAAAAATAACTTTCCAACATTCCTGTAGTTTGTACCTCTTCAAGATACTTAGATACAACAAAAATGAATTATTTTGCATCCATGTGATTTGTATAGAATGTGTAGTATTTATTCTTTGGCATATTTTTTGGCATATTTGGTGTCTGTGAAGACATTGCAAACAAGCAAAGGGATTCATGTTTTGAGGGGTAAATTTTCTTGCACAATCCAATAAACTAATTCCATAGTTGTGATGACTCTTTCCTTGTTCTTATCATCAATAAATGTTGTGTTCTATAATAGGTTTTTCTTTACTTTCACTTCCATAATATTTATTTTGATTGCAAAAATTTGTGGATAATTGAATTGGCATGAACAACTAACATTAATCATGTTGCATGGTAAAGCAACCAATGTCAATTCCTCATGGTCCGACTCCCTTATGTGTTTCTTAATATATGCATTTCATAAGTATTCTTCCTTCATATCTTGTCTCTCTCAACCACTCATACGTAGTTTTCCATTCCTCACGAAACTGCCATTTTACTTTTAGTTTTTCTTTCTTTCTTTTGAGTGCTGGGTTCTCTTCCTTGAAATTATTCGACACATTCTTCATTATACCTGAATAAATCTAAGTCTTCATTCAAATCAAAAATATGCTCATCTTGTCAAATCTTATTAGCTCATTCAATTAAGGTGTGGGTCTCATCAGCAGGGCGACCTGGGTTTAATTCTCGTTAGGATGAGCTAGTTGGGAGGAGACAACCAAAATTCAACCAGTTGAGGATTGGTGTGGCCCAGGTTGGGTGCAATTCCTGTGTGATTTTGAAAACTTAAATGCCCCTCGGTCATGGTTTTTCAGACCAAATGTCACTCCCGCAAGTCAGAGAAATTCTAGCAAATAAACAAAAAAATATAGGGTGATGAAACTTATGATGTTGTAGACCTTCCAAAAAAAATTGATAAAATGTTGTTTCTTTTTTATTTGAAACATTTTTTTTATGTAATACCTATATAATAAAAAGTGGAAAGTAATTAAATATTGGATAGTCCTTTTCATATTATATCTTCATTCAACATAGAATGCCATAAAGTTGACAAAGTTGTATGCAAGAAACTTAAGAGAAATCAAACCCATAATCAAAACGTTAGAAAGGTCGCGATCTTAAAAGGATTTAACAAGATAGATATAATTCGAAATCTATACATTTTTAGAAGCCACATATGATAATATGGTTGACAACTATTCAAATTGTGAATATATATATATATATATATGATTAATTGACTCTAATGATATTGAAAATGTATTTTTACATAATAAAACTTTAAGGTAGAGAAAGATAGGTTTCCATATATATGATAATATTGTTAATGATATAAAATATTAGGATGTAAGAATTAAATTAGCAATAAACACATAAAATTGGGTGCATTGTTTTCAATCATGTAAACAATTGTATTAAGAGTCAAATGCTTTTATAGTAGAATGTCTATCATATTAACATTGATAAATAAATATTGGTATTTTATTTTTAATATAAAAATAATTTTAGGAAAAGAAAGTTTAATATAATATTTTTGAAATTAGAAAGTTGATATGTACATGAGAGTAATTGATGTTTATAAAAAAACCTATGTAAATAGTTCTGAAACCTTTATTACAAGCTACTTCAAAGTGTGTACATCATGAAGGTGATCTATCAATCAAGATTGAGATGAAAAGTTAAGATGAATTTTAATGATTATAGGATACAAATCAAGATGTGCATAGTGCATCCCAACAACCTTTGGTAGTTCAATAGCTTGTCAAAAAGCTTAATGCACCACCTCTTTCATTTCGTTCTTGCAAAACTAAGAGAACTCGAGTGCTAAATGAAATTTCTGGTGTATTTGAGTTTTGAATCAATGATTTAACAACATATTATTGACGACAATGCTTTGAGATATTGGAGGATGCAGAATTGTGATTAAGAAAATAAAAGAATGCTACTAAACTCTTGAAGGGATTGATTCTCTAAAGCCCTAATTTTAGCGTTCAAGTTGGGAGAAAAACAAGGGTGTGCATCATTTTATGTTCTTTTGGAGCTGATTTAGTCAAGGATGATATGGTTTTACTCAAGAATTTAGGATTCAAAGGAGAAGCTATAGGATCTCTAGTGAGAGATTTAACGTGGAGAAAGTGAGAGATTTGTATATTTGATGTGGTTTATATTGAAGCTTATTATATTCTGGTACAATGTAACTAATAACAATCAACCACAAAGATTTCATAGCCAAAACAAACTTAAGATCAATTTTGTAGTCAAAACTATGGTTCAACATGTAAGAAAGTACTATATTGGGTACCTTCAAGTTAGATTGATCTCCAACAAGGATATAGGAATTTTATACATGTTGTTCAGTCCAACATTCTAACTCGCCTAATTAATGTATCTTCTATGGTTGGTATGTGTTATAATGCATGGACATGTTATCACACAACTTGTAGTTGTTCCTAAAGGCTATCCTATCCAGGACGGTAGAGGTGTTGAACAACTAAAGAGGCAACCCAAGAGATGCCATAGTTCCCAATGCAATTGGGTGTCACGTTAACCAAGGCACTCTTCACTTTAGATCAAACCTAAGAAAGACCAAAGGGGAGACCCTAGCCTAGCCAATGAAGGCTAGAAAACCCAATCAAGACCTCCTAGGGAAATGTGATGATGATATAGGAGAAGATCAAGATAGGATTAGATCTAGATCTAGAATGGATAAGTGGACCCAATGAGTTAGGACTTGGTTGAAGAGGCTTAAGGAAGGACAAATGTTCAACCAAGTGTGAGATAAGGTCACTTATGGATTAGGAATAGTATATCTAGATAGATCTAATGTCAAGTAAAAGTACCCAAGTGGGGCCCACCCTTAAAATATGGAAAATGCTCCAAATGGGGCCCACAAGGTGAAAATTAAGATGAAATGGCACTAGGGGGATTGCTATGACATGGATCTATGGATTTGAGAAGAAAAACGAAATACCCACAAATGGGATCTAGCAAATGGCCACCTACCCAACAAGTGTGACCTCCCTTGGAGAGGCCTGGTGCCTTAGATTGGGGGGTAAATGTAGTCGGATGTCCACCAAACTTTAGATCGGGAATGTTAAGATGATTATTAAGGTGGGTTTTAATTATTAAGCCCAAATGTTTGCTAGATCTCCATAGATCTGAAAAATTAAAAAAATACAAGGGTTTTGAGTTTAAGGGTTTTGATAACCAATAGGATGAAAGATAAGAAAATGGATGCGTACCTTGTAGATATTGCCTCAAATGCTTGCGGCTACCTTTCACATAGATGATCCTTGCATTTAGTTACAATTCCAAGCTAGATCCAAGTGATTCCAAGAAAAAAAGTCCAAGCCCAAGGAGGAAAAACGTCCCACTCAACCTGTAAAACAAACTAAAAAAAGTTAGATTTGATCTACAGATGAATGAGATCTAAGCATGGCATATCAAAAGAATCAAATCAATGGACAAAGCACAATTGAAAAAAATCCATTCAATATGAAAACGTCTTGCCCAAGGGGGATGTGAGAAACCCCAACAATCTTCCCTTCAAGCAATTCGCACCCCTGCAACAAGTCAATTCAGCCTCCCTTTGTAGTTATCAAATTCACATGTAAAAAGAAAATATGTCTAAAGCAAGAGATGCATAATCATGTACAAGAGCATCCCATCAAAGCACAAGAAGAATATCCACAGAAATAGTATTTTATTCCAAGTTTTCTAGATCCCAAAAGGTGCCTTTACAATAGGGGGGTCTCTTCCTTAAATAGGATGAGGGAGACCAAAAACTTAAACCACTTTTGAAATGAGTGTTTGAGATCAAAAGATAAAAAGATACAATCAACGGCTAATATGAGCCGATACAATATAACATGTATCACTCACATGAGGGGAGTGCACACTACATAGAGGAAGCCCTGGGGGGTGCGCACTACACAAGGGAGACTAGACAACTAGTGTTCCACATAAGATGACAAGGACAAGTGACTAGGAGCACATGGTAGGGATAGGAGGTAATAATTTCCTTCACTAGAATCACCCATGGCACAATAATATAATATAAGACTCAATAACATGTCCAAGTGTACAAATGATCAAATCTTGTCCCCCTCAACTGAGAGAAGAATACATCAAAACACATCCTGATGACTGTGTGGACCCCAATGACTGCTGAAAACTTATCTGGAAGGAGTGGGATATAACATAGATGACCTCAGAGCAAACCTCATGCCAAAAAATTGCCTCAATTTCCCAAATTGAATTCCTAAATGACATTTTTATTCCACTTGAAAAACCACCAAAATGCCAACATCCCACTGTCTAGTGCCTGTGCACAAAACTAGACTACACCATTATGTCTAAAATGGGGGTAATATGGTAATAACAAGGGGCTGGACCACCCCCTTCCTTTGTAGCTCCCTAGGAAACGACTAGCCTCCAATGCTCTAGCTAGACAGGCCCCATCAGCATGGCCAAACTGGTCAACAGGTGAAAAACTGCTCAAATCATGCCTGGGAGTGCCTGAAACTGAAAGATAAGTGTCTCAATGGAGCCAGAAGACCCAAATACACTAGATATGAGTACTCATACGCCTCATGATAACCTGTAAGATCATCTATAGCATCCACCATACCCGGACAAGTAAAAATATGATGATCTGGAAACAATAATAATCAATAAAAATTGCATCAATCATCATCTAAAACCTATGCCCGTCATATGGAATCATCAAAAGGTATATAAAGGACCATAGATCAATCATCATACAATAAAAGTGGTCCATCTCATCACGAATCCCAAGGTTGACCTTGGTCAAACTAATCAAAATATGAGCCAAAGAAGCCATGTTGTTGCAAGTGAAAATGGTTAAGACATGCTCTCTAAATATTTTGTATAGAAATACTCTAAAGCATTAAGCATTATTTCACTGGTAGTTAATAAATAATAGTAGGTTAGTTAATAATTTACTTTCAAAGAGAACCTCAAGAATATACTCATTTGTAGACATGGTCAATTTGCTAGCAGAGGGTGAATGCTAAGGATACAAGGCTAGGCCAAAAGGGGATGACTTAACTAACTTGACACTGTGATATTTTGGATAAGGGAAATGGTGTTACACACTTAAGCATGTGTTGGAAAAAGAATACACAAGGAATGGCGGTGTCTCACAAATGGGTAAGTTGTTTAGAGGAGTGTTTATTCAACCTTGGAAAAATGTCTACTACTAGAACCGCCATGAACTAGGTGCTCGGCTAACCATAACTTGAGGTTCTAGGGGACACTTAGAATTAGTTGTCCCTTGCTCCATCTCATATCATAACCCATGGGATCAATGAGGAAAAATTCACATAAGGTCATCAATATTTAGATTTTCCATATACTTAACCACTGCTTTATTTGGACCTTTCATTTCATTTCATATAATTTCATGGCCAGCAATCTTTAGATTTAGCATACATTTATCCATAGCTTTTTAGGCCTTTAGGACCCTCTAGGATTTTGCATGTGCTTAAAAGCACAACTAATCGTAGCTTTCATCTAGGGTGCTTTTACATTTCATTGCATTACAATTCATAGCCCTTTCATTGGGATTTACAAAATATATATATCAATAATTTCCACAGGTAGTTCAATTTGCTTCAGGCTTTAGCCAACACAACTCAAGCAACTATGAGGACTTCCACAATCAAGACCAAACATCGGGGCAACCGACTAGAGAGATCAAGGTATAAAATCCAACTCACCAAAGGTAAGTTTTGTTGCCAACTTAGAGTCGAGACACAAAATAAACATGGATGCATGTCCAACACAGAGGCAAAAGCAGGGAGGTCCTCCATATCACAAGTCAAGGTGTAAGTCAGGGTAAAGATCAATAATGAGGAGGGATAAATGGATGGATCGAGACAAGTGGAAATGGTACCTAAGCTAACAAGCCAAAAAGACAATAGTGATCATGTCCACATTCCTAGGAAGTTAAAGACCAATGAGTATAAAACAAGAGTTTCCAAATGTCAATAATATAATCATGCATACAATTCATAACAACTAATTTCACTTTAACATTAATATACTGCCAGATCATAATTACTATATGCCAAGTCAATGCTATCAAAGTGACCTAAACAACAAGATAATAACATCAATGCACATCATATATATATTGGGTCATATATCAATATCTGTAATCTAGACCAACTATACCTGCTGAGAACACACATCTGAAACACTGAACACTGCCCTGTATGGAATAAAGGTCATATCAGTCACCAAATCTGAGGTCTTAAGGCTTAGCCTTGGCATAAGGTCTACTTAATGTCTGATATAAGGATGCTCTGATGTGTGAGTGATAACAAATAATACTGCTCATCATAACTGATTCACTGAAAATGTGCAAAGGAAAAGCTCAGAAAAGTGCAAATATGTGCTCTACAAACATGGTAGCCCAGCTACTATGTATGTGATAACATCTGGCTCCAACTGGGACAAGTGCTCTAAGGGAGAGAGTGCTTGAGAACCTCAAAATCTCTGGTCCCCAACACTAACTGCATCAATCTTCAATCCAACACTCAACTTGTTTTTCTTTCATCTTTATTCGTACCTATCTCTACACACACGGAAAGCAAAATACCACATGACGCATGCATGGAAATAATATAAACTACATAAATGAAATTCTAATCTAGAGCAGAAATTAAAATGCTTTTAAAATGAAAGTACTAACCCAGATATATTTTAACATTTTCATTTCATTATTTTGAAGGCGGGAGATGAGAAAGGCTTAGAAAGGAGCAAACTCAACTCACTTAAGAAGTCAGCGAAAATAAAATCACTCAGCACTCAGAAGAAACTCAAAAGACTCGCAATACTCAACACTCAGAAAAAACAAAGACACTCAAATCCTACTACTCAAGCGAGCTTATTTGGTCCTACCTACCCTACTCTAACCAGTTTGCATAAATGCTAGGTAAAATCATAAATCCAGTGCAACCATTCATCAAACAGGTTAATGATTCTTCTTTGATTTTCGTTAATAAAACAAGTCAAGATTGGGTTAAAGATTAATGAATTTGATAGCACAATTTCCCTGACTTGTTCAAAAATTGAAGAAGGGTTTGAATGGTGCAAAATGAAATCATGCCAAGGAAAAGACTGACTAATGCAAACATCCTCCATCAAAGAATTGATAGGATCGTAGAAAATATGCAAATGATTGCTTAAAATGGATGGAAGGAAAACATAAGGCCCGTGATTCAATTCATTTTTACACAAACTAACTTCCCCATTCACTTCTCTCACATATTCAATTTGGTTCTCCCTGGGACTGATGATGAAACAAAAACCAAGTGGGGAAAAATTAAAGCTTAGAAAACGAAAAAATAAAAACCAAGCCCACTTGTTGCTCAAAAATAGAGAAAAGATGAAACTGATCTTTAAACACCTTTTCTAGACACCAAGAATGATTGATAAATTGATAACAAGTATTATTGTTCCAAAATGGTTGGAAAGGGAAATGAAGTGTTTTTTCTCCAATTATGGGACAATGCTCACACTCCATATTGAAAATCTCAAAATCAAAGGATTGACTAGACCACAAACCCAAAGAAGATTGAAAAAGCTGGGACGGGAGGGTGGATTTAAAATATGTATTTTCTCCCAGATGGATAAAAATATTTGACCTTGGAATTTGACAAAAGGACAAGCCTTTCAAAGAAACACTCCTTGTTCTAGGAATGATTTCAAGGGTTTGATCAAGTTTAATACTTAATATTTGAGGGCAAGACTCACCAAAACTATCTAACTCCAAGAATTGGATCAAGTTAGATGAGCTTGGAAAAGGAATACTTAAGGATTCACCATAAGAAGTTGAGCAATGATTAGAGCATCTAATGCAATTTACTAATTCATCCTCATCTTGAGATTGTTCTTCCATTGATTTATCATCAAATTCATATGAGGATAAATAATCATTTTCATTGAATTGATCAGGGAGAAAATTAACAAATTTATTTACAATATCCTAATTATTTACACAATGATCACATGAAATCACTTCAAAAGGGCTTTGGTTGATGTCTCCATTTTCTTCTTCCTCAACAAGATGATATGAAATTGAACTATTGTTAATGATAGAGTGACTAGGGAGTTTCTCTTCAAGAGAAGCCACAATAAACTCACTGATTAAAAGCTCAACCTCATAAATTTCCCCGGGATCAAGACTAGGGATTCTTAAGAATTGATTTGAAGTCTCATCATTCATTTAATGATTAGGAATTCGCTCTTTAAAAGGAATTTCGACAGACTTACAAGTAGAAGACTCATCCTCAAAATAATTTGGGCAGGAGGGGTCATCTCCGGATGTTGACAATTCAATCAATATTTGATTATTAATAGGATCAGAAAGGGGAAGGCTTAGATCTTGGATTTGATCATCGTATTCATTTTCCCATTCTTCTAAGAATTTATTTTCAAACATGTCATATCCGAAAATGCTATTGGTCGTCAAATTCAAGAACTAGAGCTTAGCTCTTCCTTGGAAAGATGAGGCCAATAGTTTCATACATACATCCTCATGGGTTATAGATAATTCGTTAATAACTTCCCTAAAGATCTCGAGGTGCCTTTTAGTAGATACCTCATAAATTCCATCGAATTTAGGCAACCTTTCACAGGATTGAAGAGGGATTTGATGAGGATACCCAACAATTTTTTAGAAGTAAAAAACTTTCAATCGACCAAAATTCCTAGGCCACTTAGAAGCAGCCATGGATGACAATTACTAAAAAATTAAAAATGCAAAATGATGCACCACATGTGTTCTAATTAGGAACGATCACCATTGGAGTCACCAGGTAAACTATTGATATTGTTTACCAAAATATATGTTGTTAAAATAGTGGGGAGAGATGAGTGAAACAAGATGGTTATGTATGATTTAAGGATATAAATGATAATCATCAAATTACAAGACCGTATGCGGTAAGATATGAGTTACGCACGGACACTCGCATACACCTAAGGTAATCCTCTACCTCCACGGCAACAGCGCCAAAAATGTTATCACACAACTTGTAGTTGTCCCTAAAGGTTATCCTATCCATGACGACAAAGGTGTTATACAACTAAAGAGGTGACCCAAGAGATGCCACGGTTCCCAATGCAATTGGGTGTCACGTTAATCGATGCACTCTTCACTTTATATCAATCCTAAGCAATACCAAGGGGGAGACACTAGCCTAGCAAATGAAGGCTAGCGAACCCAATCAATACCTCCTAGGGAAATGTGATGATGATAAAGGAGAAGATCGAGATAGGATTAGATCTAGATCTAGAATGGATAAGTGGGCCCAATGAGTTAGGGCTTGGTTGAAGAGGCTTAAGGAAGTACAAATGTTCAACTAAGTGTGAGATAAGGTCACTTATGGATTAAGAATAGTAGATCTAGATAGATCTAATGCCAAGTAAAAGTACCCAAGTGGGGCCCACCCTTAAAATATGGAAAATAGTCCAAATGGGGCCCACAAGGTGAAAATTAAGATGAAATGGCACTAGGGGGATTGATATGACATGGATCTATGGGTTTGAGAATAAAAGAGCAATACCCACAAATGGGATCTAGCAAATGGGCATCTACCCAACAAGTGCAACCACCCTTGGCGAGGCTCAATGCCTTAGATCGGGGGGTAAATGGAGTTGGATGTCCACCAAATTTTAGATATGGAATGTTAAGATGATTATTAAGGTGGGTTTTAATTATTAAGCCCAAATGTTTTATAGACCTCCATAGATTTGAAAAATAAAAATAAAAATAAAAATACAAGGGTTTTGAGTTTAAGGGTTTTGATGACCAATAGGATGAAAGATAAGAAAATGGATACGTACATTGTAGATCTTGCCTGAAATGCTTGCGGCTACCTTGCACATATATTATCCTTTCATTTAGTTACAATTCCAAGCTAGATCCAAGTGATTCCAAGAAAAAACGTCAAAGCCCAAGGAGGAAAAATGTCCCACTCAACCTGTAAAACAAACTACAAAAAGTTAGATTTGATCTACAGATGAATGAGATCTAAGCATGGCATATCAAAAAAAAACAAAGCAATGGACAAAGCACAATTGAAAAAACTCCCTTCAAGATGAAAACGCCTTTCCCAAGGGGGATGTGAGAAACCCCAACAATCTTCCCTTCAAGCAATTCGCACCCCTGCAACAAGTCAATTCAGCCTCCCTTTGTAGCTGTCAAAATCACATGTAAAAACCAAATATGTCTAAGCAAGAGATGTATAATCATGTACAAGAGAATCCCATCAAAACACAAGAAGAATATCCACAGAAATAGTATTTTATTCCAAGTTTTCCAGCGCCCAAAAGGTGCCTTTACAATAGGGGGGTCTCTTCCTTAAATAGGATGAGGGAGACCAAAACCCTAAACCACTTTTGAAATGAGTTGTTGAGATCAAAAGATAAAAAGATACAATCAACGGCTAAGATGAGTCGGTACAATATAACATGGATCACTCACATGAGGGGAGTGCGCACTACATAGAGGAAGCCCTAGGGGGTGTGCACTACACAAGGGAGACTAAACAACTAGTGTGCCACATAAGATGACAAGGAAAAGTGACTAGGAGCACTTTGTGGGGCTAGGAGGTATTACTTTCCTTCACTAGAATCACCCCATGGCACAATAATATAATATAAGACTCAATGACATGTCCAAGTGTATAAATGATAAAATCCTGGCCCCCTCAACTGAGAGAAGAATACATCAAAACACATCCTGATGACTGTGTGGACCCCAATGACTATTGCAAACTGATTTGTAAGGAGTGGGATACACCATAGATGACCTCATGCCAAAACCTTGCCTCAATTTCCCAAATCGAATTCCTAAATGACATTTTTATTCCATTTTTATTCCACCTGAAAAGCCACCAAAATTCCCTCAACCCACTATCTGGTGCCTGTGCACAAAAAATGATTGCACCATTATGTCCGAAAGGGGGGTAATATGGTAATAACAAGTGGCTGGACCACCCCCTTCCTTTATAGATCCCTAGGCAACGACTAGCCTTCAATGCTCTAGCTGGACAGGTCACATTAGCATGGCCAAACTGGTCAACAGGTGAAAAACTGCTCAAATCATTCTTGGGAGTGCCTGAAACTAAAATATAAGTATCTCAATGGATCCAAAAGACCGAAATCCACTAGAGATGGGTACTCATACACCTCATGATTACCTTTGAGATCATCTGTAGCATCCACCATACTTGGACAAGTAAAAATATGATGATCTAGAAATAATAATAATCAATAAAAAATGCATCAATCATCATCTGAAACTTGTGCCCGTCATATGGAATCATCAAAAGGTATATAAAGGACCATAGATCAATCATCATACAATAAAAGTGGCCCATCTCATCACGGATCCCAAGGTTGACCTTGGTCAAACTGATCAAAATATAACCCTAGCCAAAGAAGCCATGTTGCTGCAAGTGAAAATGGTTAAGACATGCTCTCTAAATCATTTTCATAGCAAGACTCTAAAGCATTAAGCATTATTTCACTGGCAGTTAATAAATAATAGTAGGTTAGTTAATAATTTACTTTCAAAGAGAACCTAAAGAATATACTCATTTGTAGACATGATCAATTTGCTAGGCCAAAAAGGGATGACTTGTCTGACTTGACACTGATATTTTGGATAAGGGAAATGGTGTTACACACTTAAGCATGTGTTGGACAAAGAATACACAAGGAATGGTGATGTCTCACAAAATTGGGTAAGTTGTTTAGAGGAGTGCTTATTCAACCTTGTCAAAATGTCAACTAATAGAACCGTTGTGAACTAGGTGCCCGTCTAACCGTAACTTGAGGTTCTAGGGGACACTTAGAATTAGTTGTCCCTTGCTCCATCTCATATCATAACCCACAGGCTCAATGAGGAAAAATTCACATAAGGTCAGCAGTATTTAGATTTGGCATATACTTAACCACTGCTTTATTTGGACCTTTCATTTCATTTCATATAATTTCATGGCCAACAATCTTTAGATTTAGCATACATTTATCCATTGCTTTTTAGGCCTTTAGGACCCCTCTGGGATTTTGCATGTTCGTAAAAGCACAACTAATCGTAGCTTTCATCCGTGGCGCTTTTACATTTCATTGCATTACAATTCATAGCCCTTTTCATTGGGCTTTACAAAATATATATATCAATAATTTCCACATGTAGTACAATTTGCTTCAGGTTTTAGCCAATGTAATGCCCCTCAAACTTGCCATGACTATCAATAATGACGACACTTATTGGTAAGTGAACGAGTTAAAAACAACCTAGAATAAATGAATGCTTAGGGGTTGATTTGGAATAAATTGCTCATTGACTACCTAAGTACATTGATTGACTAGACTATTGAGGGCACCGACTTTGAAGTGACTTGGCCGAATAAACTTTAGTAAATGGTCCTCTGAATATTAGAAATGTTTGAACGGCTGAAGAACACATGATGATTTACATGGCAGAAAACGATAAACGAAAACAACGCAATGAACGACACTTATAGAAATGGATACTTTGCTTAAAAATAAGAAATGAATGCTCTGCTTAATGATTCACGATATTATGAAATGAAAATGATTGAATGATAGATATGCTCGACTGACTGAAATATTATGAAATGAAAATGATTGAAAATGATTGAATGATGGATATGCTCGACTGACTAAAATATTATGAAATAAAAATGATTAAATGTTAGATATGCTCGATTAACTGAAAGATTATGAAATGAAAATGGTTGAAAATGATTGAATGATGGACATGCTCGACTGACTGAGAGATTATGAAGAATGATGAAAAGATTTTATAGTGCAGCACTACTAATGTGCGCTTTGAGTGTGTGCAGTGGCAGGTAAAACGATTTACCGACTGACCCACAATGGAATAATAAGGGTTGTAAGAACGGGAAACATACATAGGGGTACGATGACAGACTGTCGACCCTGAAATAACACTCCACGCATGGGTCAGAAGTCAATTCAGCTCACTCGGGGAAGCGTGTGTCGTACAGGCGAGGCCACAATGACTTGGTCATGTACAATGAGTTGAGGGGCATGCAATAAGGAGAGCCTTATCCCTCAGTCGCCCTTAGTCTCCAAGCAAGTGTAGTCGAGAGATCGCGGTAACGATTCCCCAATCGCTACACAGTACTCCCCACCATAGAAAAGGAAGTTATCGGAAGGACCCGACAATGTGGTACCTAGACAATTAAGGAAAGAAAGTCAGAAGGACCCGACGATGTGGTACCTAGACGATTAAGGAAATAAAGTTAGAAGGACCCGACGATGTGGTACCGAGACGAATAAAGAAAAGAAAGTAAAAATGAACACCCATGTATTTGGCATATAGAAATTGCATTAAATTAGTTCTGCATGAAGGGACTAGTTGTAATTATGTACTTGGCATATAGAATTGCATTCAATTAATTATGCATGAAAAGACTATTTGTAATTATGTATTTGGCATATAGAAATTGCACTAGACTAATTGTGCATGAAATAATTATTTATAATTAAATAATTGAGAATAAATAAATATGGAGCAAAAGATAAACTAGGAGTCATTAACTAGTGGACCTCACATGCACCCAGTAAATTAGGGATCAGAAGATTGACTAGGGAGACAACAAAGAGATAATTAAGGGGTTTAGGTGCACACTCATGTGAGAGTGACACTTGCTGCATGAGATTAAATATTAAAGGAATTATTAAATTAAAGATCTTTTTGCATGGAAGGACACATGTCATGGAATTTTTTGTTATAAAAGGAAGGAAGGAGAAGGAGAGGCTCTCTCTTTCTCCCTAGTGCCAGACGGGCACCGTAATAGAGATGTTGATTAAGTGTAATTCCTTGGAGTTGGGTTGATAGCTCGACCGGGGATTGGGAGATCCCAACGTAAAGCCATGGCATTGTATGTTCTTAAGACCCCAAATTGCTCGGGGTTTCGGGGGAAAGAATAGTACCCCCGATACGGTAGGGTGGTCAACCGAGGGATCTTCGGTAAATTGTCAAGGGCTGACAGCTGATCGGACAAGAACGACTCCTCCTCCGGCAGCAGATTCGACCTACAATACAAGTTCTATGTTTATGTGTTTACTTGTAAATTCTTGAATTTTGTTGATGTTTATTATTGATCTTGCATTTAACGACTATTTATGTTTTTAAGTTTAAAAAAATAGTTCTGAGTAGGACCCGGGAAAAGGGGTCACTACAACCAACACAACTCAAGCAACTATGGGGACTTCCACAATCAAGACCAAACATCGGGGCAACCGACTAGAGA
Organism: Larix kaempferi; assembly: GCA_027924585.1. Taxonomy (NCBI): domain Eukaryota; kingdom Viridiplantae; phylum Streptophyta; class Pinopsida; order Pinales; family Pinaceae; genus Larix; species Larix kaempferi. The sequence continues at coordinate 16,205,541 of BSBM01000792.1, forward strand.
GATCAAGGTATAAAATCCAACTCACCAAAGGTAAGTTTTGTTGCCAACTCAAATCCGAGACACAAAGTAAACATGGATGCATGTCCAACACAGAGGCAAAAGTGGGGAGGTCCTCCATATCACAAGTCAAGGTGTAAGTCAGGTTAAAGATCAATAATGAGGAGGGATAAGTGGATGGATGGAGATAAGTGGAAATGGTACATAAGCTAGCAAGCCAAAAAGACAATAGTGATCTTGTTCACATTCCTAGGAAGGTAAAGACGAACGAGTATAAAACAAGAGTTTCCAAATGTCAATAACATAATCATGCATAGAATTCATAACAACCAATTTCACGTTAACATTAATATACTGCCTGATCATAATTACTATATGCCAAGTCAATGCTATCAAAATGACCTAAACAGCAAGATAATAACATCAATGCACATCATATATATATTGGGTCATATATCAATATATGTAATCTGGACCAACTATACCCACTGAGAACACTGCATCTGAAACACTGAACACTGCCTTGTATGGAATAAAGGTCATATCGGTCATCAAATTTGAGGTCTTAAGGCTCGGCCTTGGCATAAGGTCTACTGAATGTTTGATATAAGGGTGCTCTGATGTGTGAGTGATAACAAATAATATTGTTCATCATAGCTGATCTCACTGAAAATGTGCAAACGCAAAGCTCAGAAAAGTGTAGATATTTGCTCTGCAAACATGGTAGTGCAGCTACTATGTATGTGATAACAGGACCATGGGTTCCTATAAATTCTCCACTCTTTTGTCCTCTCAAACTTTGTACTCTACAATAATATAGAACAACGTCCTATAGGTCATTATCAACCCACAAATTCATGGCAGTGTGACCCCTTCTTTTGTTATGGCTTCAATTATGGTTTGAAGCACTCACAAATATCTCTAAATCTAATGATTGATCAAATCGTAATGACACACTAACATCCAAGTTGTAAACTTGTATCATAGACTGCAATATGCATTCACATGGTGGCATGTGGTTGTCATGTAAGAAATTCACAACATTGGATACGTATACTAACTTGCACTTGCCACTTGTGACCTACCCCAATGTCATATTTTACAATATTTGTATATTTTTGTGTATGTAAAAGTGGATATGAGCAATTTTTCAACATGTCTATCAAATTAACGATCTTTAAAATTAAATAAATATCAATAATAACGTGTTGATTTTAAGATTAACTATATATAATGATTAGATAATATAAAAACAAATAAATACATATCAAATTTAATCTCTAATAAAAAAATTTAAAAAAAAAAAAAAAATTATATCATTTTTATTTTACATATTATGTTTGGACTTCTCTAAATTTATCATTTAAATCCATAACATTGTAATTTAATAAAATAAAGTTTAATATTTTAAAATCCATAACATTGTAATTTAATAAAATAAAGTTTAATATTTTAACTTATATGTAAGTTCTATGTAATAATTATTCCAAACAATTGTTTAGATTACTTTAACCATAATTTAATTTAATTGATTATATGAAACCATTTTAAAACTTACAGACAATCCATTTCTTCCCAAAACATTTTATTATAGAACCTTTGCAAAGCATACATGGAAAGGAATTCTCTTCCATTGGATTATCTTCAACTTTTTACCCACCAAGTAAAATGAAAAATATATATTCTAAAAGTCACTTTATCGATGAAACTCATAGAGTTATGAGTTTATGAAACCTTTTACTAACTGTCAAACATATATATATATATTGTTTTGGCACTATAGACTATGGATTTCAATTTGCAAATGAATGTTATTTGTGCTTTTTTACAGTGAAATGTTTTTGAGTGAGAATTCAAAGTCAATCCCAATTTTTTAATATTAATGATATTAATAATGTCTAAACTTACATAACATCATTTATATTTTATAATATAAATATGCTATATGTGTATATTCTAATACCATGTATCCCACTTAGGTCTTGCATTTTATATATAGTAGGTGATATGTTGCTAAATAACATAATACATATAATTATACATAACATCATTTATGTTTTATAATATAAATATGTTATATGTGTATATTCTAATATCATGTATCTCACTTAGGTTTTGCATTTTATATATAGCAAGTGATATGTTGTTAAATAACATAATACATACAATTGTAGGCTGCTTTAAGGGAAAATGTCTATAATGTTTAAAATAAGTAAACCATTTCAATTTTAACTTTGTTTTATTGTTAATAGTTCCCATACAATCTTGACGATGAAATCATTTTTTTAAAGAGAATATGATCTATATGAATAGAATATTATTATATAAAAATATATACTAACAATATTATATATTATTTTAATTAGTTAATACATATTAATTTATTAAAAAAAAATTATATTTTTTATATTTTAATAAAATTAATTAACTTATATATATGGTATGGTATGATTGATTTTTAAGATTATTATGTTAAAATGAAAATAAAATGTTATTGTGATAAATACAAATTAGTTAAAACAATATTAAATTTATTGTTTGCTAAAGGTGGATTAATTTTTTTTAAGTTATTTTTATAAGAAATCAAGTTTTAAAAGTTAAATAATCCTAGAGAATTTAATTAGGCAAGGGCTCTTGTTCTAGAGCAAAGAGCTAATGGCAAACTTACTTGGTTCAACCTATGTTTATCCACAATTATTATAATCAAATTGCAAGCTTGTAGTGTGTTCTAAATACCTTCTTATGTTCATGGGGATTAGCACAAGACACTGAATAGATACAAATTGCATTTTCATTAATGGAGTCCTTTTTTTAATAAATTCCCTTCCGTGCTTTCATTTTATGATCACCCATCCTCTATTGTTCACTTTTAAAAAGTTTTACTAATCATCTAGAACCATATATTGTTCACCTTAAAAAACTTCTATAAATCATCCCTCAACCTTATCGTAACAAAGGAATGAAGAGATGAGATCATTGTTCGAGGTTTTGTGAAAGGCTTATGAGACCACATATCATTTGAGGGCACTAACAAAGATTCTTGTTCTTCAGTTTTTATCTCTTCTCCATCAATGGTTGAGTTCATGAGGGTTGCAATTACTCATTTTAGTGATTTTTCAAGGCCTAACAATGTTCAAAGCCAAACAAGATTTGGAAATTTAATCCAAATATGAAACTGGAAATGGAGATGGAAATTTACGGTATTGTGAGAATGAGGTCACCTTTCATGTGAATACGAATGCTTTCAATTACTCAAATAATTCTTTTCTACATTCCAAGGGAAGAAGCAAAGAAGGAAAGAAGAAAGATCTCAAGAAAGAGGACTATTTGTGTAATTGACTATAACAGAAATTTTAAATAGGCCACATGTTCTTATGGCTTTTAGGGTGACCATGTGATTTTTCTTTGAGCTCACAAGGTTTTTTCTTGTATCAAATCAAATGCGACCTCATCAATACTTAAATGAAATGGGAAGTGCACTTAGTTGTGAAGGATATGATAATTTCAGTGGTGTAAGGAAAAGGAATCTTGTATGTCCCTTGTGTTGGATGTTTATAGAGAAGTCACCCATTCCATGTCATTTATGTGTATATGGCCCTATCTCTCATGGTTTTATGGGATCATCTCTCACTAAGCCAATTGAGAGGCCAATATGCCATGATACTAAAAGATATTTCTTCATATCAGTAAATTAATTTTCATAACCATAATCATAGGAATAGTAAGTTTTAAAATTGTCAAACCTTCGTTCATGCAAAATGGATGAGAATTGTGTAAAGATTCAATCAGCCTTAGTATTGGCCATCCTAGCTGAAGAAATACTACCTTCCCCCTTAAAAATTTCAAACATTTAGCCCACTACAATTTCAGATGCTACATGGACTTCTTGTATGCTGCTATTTTTTTTAAATCTTGAGGCATATCATCCACATTTTATCTTGCATTCATGGCTACAACTTACCATTCAATCGATGATTACTTCATATTACCATTATGATTCCCAATCATTAAATGTAACCCTTGGCAATCTTCCCATCATATTTACTAAGTTCTATAAATATCAAATATTTCATTCATCTGCATTCTTCAACTCATTGTCACATTGTCTGTACTATATCTCATCACCAATCTACTCTTCATAAAACTGATAAAATTCCATTATTACTGCTACTAATAAATAACATTTATGAACTATCTTGTTTATCACTAGAATCTTATAAAGTATTTGACAAACTAGGTATATAATTTATCATTCATTCAAAAGGAAATGGGAGTTAGAAATCGTATAGTAAAGGAAGACTAACAACAAGGACTTATAAAATGACAGCTTTTTGTTGAAACAAGATGACCAGCGAAAAGTGGCATTTATTTTGTATGTGTGTGCAGCATTCGATGCAATAACGATTTAAATGTTGATTGGAGGGTAGGATTGGAGGTATTGAATTAGTAAATATTGAAACATGGATATATTCTAGAACATCATCTATTTCAAATAAAACCTTGGAGACATAACTTCAATTATTGTCTTGTACACTTAATTGACCACCACCTTCACCTTTTGCAACACTATACTTCACAAGTAGACACCAAAACATTAGCATAAGCATATACATTCATCCTCGTGGACCAAGGGTTTAGATTGCAATTGCTTTGTGTTTGTATTCATGGTATGGCTCAGATACTTCTAATGTAAGCCTTGAGAACCACAAAGGACTTATGAACATAGCTAAGAGGACAATTTTTTTAAATTAACGAATTGTTGACTATACACCTACTTAAATTCCTCTACTTTCAACCATCCTATACAAATGCCAAGTGGTACACCATGGTTTTGATTCATGATGATGAGATGAATTTATATATTTTATGTCATTTTGCATTGGTTGTCCACTTTTGAGTCCTTTGTTGGACAACTATCAAGTTCAGTATTTGATTTTGACCTTGATGTATCATTTTTAATTTGGCATCCACATCATATATATCATTGTTTGTTTCCATATGTATGTGTCACTGTGTTTATTTGATGTTGTTGGTTTATAATATTAAAATAATAATAATAATAATAACAATAACAATAATTGTATTTTTTTAATGCTTGTGGCCACAAAATATTTAAGAATCTATAATTTTCATAAAATGTAGAAACCGTGGAAAATCTCATTAATTCGTAGATTTCCAACTATAAAATGTTTGGTGATACTTTTGTAGAAAAATTCAAATTTATAAGAATTTTATATAGTTTCTAGACAATTTTGGCGATGTTTAAGTAAAATATTTTTATCCTGTGGAATATGGGCAAATCATTTTAGAAAAAATGGAAATAAGTAAATAATTTTTTGGAAAAAAAAACATCAAAATTTAGCCCATGGTATAAATTTTGTCCCTAAAATTTCCCCTGCTTGTGGCAGTTTGTCGATTTTTTCACTGATGTTGCAAAAAGTTGTACCTCAAACCCTCACTGTTTTTTGTCAATGCTGATATTTTCAACAATGGAAAATATTGGAAAGATATGCAGGTGCTTGAACAGTTTGACTTGAAAATCCATATGTTGAATCCCTTGCTAAATGAAGGCTAACAAAGGACATCAAAATTTGATTCTTAAGAGTAATTCGGGAGAATAAAACTCACTCGTATGCTAAGTTTAAATGTAATAGCGTTAATAGTGTTAGAGATAGGTGTATCTCGAGATGTCCTTCATGTTCAGATGCCTAGCATGGAGGTACCTTTTTAGTATAGGCATCTGAGTAGGGTAGAGGGTGAGATGCACTCTGCCAAGTGTCATGGATCCAGCGGTGGAGACATGCATAGATTTCAGTGACTTTTTTCCTCGCACGCAAAAAGTTTGCATGTGTGCATTTTGTAATGCATAGTGTGATTTTACATGCAAAAGCGAGATTTATGTGTGCACTCATATTAGGGTTTTGTAAACCCTAATTAGGCAGTGAGATATAAAAGAAGGCTAGGGGCCTTGGGCAAAGGTTACTCAAGAGTTTCTTCAGTGATTGGAGAGAGAGAGAGAGAGAGAGAGAGAGAGAGAGAGAGAATTAGTGCATGTAGAGAGGGGCGCATCCTTGAAGAGAGGGCCGCATTTTCAGAGAGAGAGAGAGAGAGAGACTCGGCATATCAGAGTGAGATTAGGGCACACTTGAAGCAGGGCACTGAGGAATTGTGTTGCTATGTAGTGAGTTCATCTACACAGAGGGAGCTCAGAGATTGAGCTAGGGCACATTTCCTGAGGAGAGGGGCACACTTCCAAAGGGACGGAGGGGCATAGATCTAAGCATAGGTCTTGCTTCATTCATTTGGATCGGGGATTGATTCTATCAGAGGCCGAATCTGCTTCTGAGACAAATTGGATCCATTCATTGTGAGTTTGAAGATTGTTCATTCAAAGAGGGGCGCATTCCCTGAGCAGAGGGGTGCATTTCCCTAAGGAGGGAAAGATCTGAGAGGTATCTCACTAGATCTGAGAGTAGGGTTTCACTGAGACAGTGATCTTGTGGCAGTAGGGCAAGAGGCCCTAATCCGACAGCAATTCAAAGACAACTACATTCATAGCATAGGGGCACATTCATTCAGAGTGAGGGCGCAGTCAGCCATAGCAACCCAATCTTCCATCATATTTGAGTTAGAGCCTTGTGTGGCTCAGAGATAAGTCATTGTTGGAATCTCTATTGTACCGATTGTAATTGCTTAAAGATATAAAAGTTGCTTCATCTCTCACTGGTTTTCCCGCAAGGGTTTTTCTAGGGTCTTTGACCAAAAACTGTGTCTTCTATTTAGGTGTGATTGCCATATTTATTGAATAGTTGATAAGATTCCATGTGCTTCAAGTTTATAGGTATATATTATATTGCTAATACCTTCTATGGGGATTGAGAAGTTGGGTTTTGGCATGCATGTGACTTATTGAGACTCGAGGCCGAGTTGGGATCCGAGATTTCCAAAGTGACTAGTGACCTCCGTAAAATTATCAAATAGTCATGGTCTTCATTTCATTAGCCTAAGATGGATGTAAGCTCCTATTAATAAGAGAGAGACTTTCATAGATAGAGCACAAGTTCATGGAGGTACACAAATAGAGATTAGTATTGGATGCAAGTACAAGCCAAAAGTTGGTTAAATTTCATAGTAATTTGTGTTTTGCATTTTCCAATCCAAGCATTATCAAGGATAGAGAATTTTTATGTCCATATATCAAATTCTTGCTATTAACCACTAATGTAACCATGAATGCAACCAAACTATATATCCTCCTTATCGACTAATGTATAAGACACATCAACCCAAGCAACAATTTGAAAATCATGCTCTTAAACAACTCTTGAGATTAAATCTATTAACATAAACGTAACTACCACACAATTTAATGGAGAATGAATAGCCCATATGCTTGTCAATGCAAGACAATACTAAGGAAAAATGAATAGCCTATATGCTTGTCAATGCAAGCCTCAACATACATATACCTGACCACATTTTCCATCTCCTTGGCTCTAGCTACTACAATTTATGATTGGCAAAAAACTGATTCAGACATGCGCTCTAATTTTATGATGCAAAGACTGATCCCAAATCAGGACCTCTCTGTTGCCTTGAGAACAATGTGTGCTGTGACAATCTTAATTGTTTGCATTTAACTTTAGCAGTCATAAAGTATAAAGTGAGCTATTGTGTCTAGCCCAGCTTCCTTGTAGTAAGATGCAAGTTGTTCCTGGATGTCATGCCAGGATCCATCAAGAGAAGCTAAATCCATCAAAAATGCAGCCTGGTCAAGAGCCACCTGTGGAATTTGATTAGAAGAGGGATCAGCATTCCAGTTGCAACATTTTTCATGCACATGAAATCTAATTCAACATCTTATATGCAAGATCCATCTACCTGAGCAGGTTCCTTCCCCTTTTGAAGATCTTCACGCCTGCCTTCATCTGTAACTCTTTCTCTCATGTATTCAATTTGTTCATCTCCCCAGCCTGCAATTTCAGCAACTTTCTGCATACAGCCTTCAAAACCTTGTTAACTCTAATTGGTCTGTAAGATAGGAAACTACTTGCAAAGAACCCATTCTAAAATGTGTACCTCATATCTGCAGCCTAGTGTCCACCATGGTAATTTTAAAGCTACTTTGGCAGAATCCTTAGCTTCAACCTTACGACCAATTCTGCCATATAAAGAGGTACAATTGTCAACATAGGGATGTGATACTCTCTCTATATGTGTGTGTGTGTGTGTGTGTGTGTGTGTGTGTGTGTGTGAGAGAGAGAGAGAGAGAGAGATGATTAAACGATTGAAGAGGATCTCAAAATTGGGTTCCATGGCATCCAGGCATTATTTTGATGTGAATCATAGTGATGTACAGGTGCTCAGCCCTGTTGTACTCACTTCAGAAAAAGATCTGCGTTAAACACAAATGGCCGTCCAAATCCTGGAAAGTGCTTCTTATTTATGTAAAACTCTCCTGTCACTAATGCAGAAACCTTCATACACAGATACAGTAAACAGTTTTAATTGTTAATTTTGAAATGTAATCTTACCACAATCAACAAAATTAAAATTTATTCATGTTCACCTGGTCACCTCTCTCCAAATGACCCAATGCAATGCGCTCAAAAACATCTGGGAACAAGGCAACCTGGAATGAAGCATAATAAGTTTGATTAACTTTCTGAGATCCTGTTATAAAACATGAAATTTTACAGAATGATATCATAATAACAGTCATGATCAAAGTTCAAAAAGTGTCCATGCCAACACTGATGCAAGATTTAGGTCAAGTAACAAAAGAAAAAGGTCCATCTGTTTTCAGAATTTAATTAAAACAGAAGATAGTGAGAAACACTGTTCACGGGTTATTCAAAAAGTTTAAGCATCGACATTAAACTCAAGCTGGGATCTTGTAAAGTGTTTAATGCCAAACCAGTTTGTTTTGTGAGCCTTACTAAAGCAAATATTGCCATGAAAAATGGATGTAATCATACAATTTTAGACTCAGAAAATGACCATCCATGGATTGGGGTAGACAGGCATTTCTATGAAGTCACTCAAATCTCTATACATGTTTTAGACCCTTAATAATGTTATGTTTTGGCATGATTCTGGACAGGTATGAAAGATGTTATGCTGCAGATTGGGACTTGTTGAGAGCTGAAAATGCACGAGGATTATTTCATTCTAGGGTGCACAGTTTGGGAGAAGTATTGACATTATGGAGGTCCTATGAAGTACCCATGATCCATGTCACGTGCTCATATTACCACCTTTTACACATGTGGAGGCATATATCACATTTAGAGGATAACAATAGGCTTGAGAAGGCTCCTATTTGGTTGATGACATGTTTCTCGAGGAAGCTGCTACAAATTTGGAGGTATTCTTCACCTTCTGGAGAGGTGTGCTAGATTTGATGAGGTGTCTATTGGGTGATTTCACAGTGTTTGAGGCAGGTTTGTTACATATTTGGAGGAATATCTGGTTAGAGGATGTCCCAAGTCCCCTTTACACTCCAGCCAAAGCATCAACACTAAGGAGAAGGGGAACCCTTAACTTAGGAGGTTGATAAGTGGCAGGATGGACCCTTTCAAACCTATAACCAATCAAAGACAACCAAGAAGGTGAGTGTTCCACTTATTAGGGTTTCTAGTTCTTTCTAAAATAATATTTTTAGTGTAGGTTAGTTGAAAGATAAAGCTATAAAAGGAGACCTAATGGCATTTGCAAGAGGTGGAATCAAGAGGAGAATAATATCCCCAGAAGATTGAGGGTTTTGCTGGTTGCTGCTGGAAAAGGGTTTTTATGACAGGTTGAAGACTTTCATCTCTCATCATGCTAGAGATCAAATATATGTGCTGGGCTGCCATTTCATATTTGCTGCTGTACTTTCCTGTTCGGTCTGTTTCATTTCAGTGGGATGTCTTGACAAAGGAAGGAGGCTAAGTGCAACCTGTTGATCTTCTTGATCTTGTATAAAAATCAAATCTGGTATATGTTGTATTATTGGCTGTTCATCTAATAAGAAGGCTGCCCAGTTCTCAGATTCACTCTCAAAAGAAGCCCTCAATTTGCAGGAAGGTTTACTCATTGAACAGGAGATCAGAGATAATATCCATGTGAATGAGATTCAAAAGTCACTTTTTTGATGATCCAGTACTTTTTGTTGCAGTAGTTGTTCTTACTCTGAGTTATAATCAGTCAGGTTGGAAGTATGTCTACTCTCTGCTGTGAATCCAGAACTGTTTTATATTGAAAAGAAGTCTGTATATGTCTTAGGTCTAGGTTGAAGACATTATGGAAACATGGATCTCAGCCGAAAGGCTAGTCAATGTGTATTTTGATTTCTCCTCAGAAATATCAAATACAATGATTTTTTTCTTGGAAAAAAAAGGCTACACGATTCTATCTGTTCATTAATGCTTTCATACATGGCTGTTTATGTGAAATGGATTTAAATAGCATCATCTTTTGAGCATTTATTTAATATTTTGGCTGTGGCACTTGCATCTGGTTTCTACTTTCTGTTAGGGTTTGTTGAAGTAACCCTATCATGCACTCTTCAATTATTATTAAGTCTTTTGTTGCCAGGACTCCACTGCCCAAACTACAAAGCACTTGCCTTGCTTGAGCTCCACAAATACCACATAAAGTAAACCTAAAATATATACATTTTACTGATCTGATTTATTGTATCAGCTATTAAAGGGCAGATTAGTGATCTTATATGGGATACCCCCCTTGGCTGGAAAAGCACCAGCCTTAAGAATGAGGGACAACTACTGAGGTGAAATTGGGTATTGTCCCTAGTTTCCCTAGATTTTCACTTGGTTTGGACTTGAATGATGTTTCAGTGCAGGTTTGGAGGTCAACAGAATAATTGGCAATCCCTGAAGTATACATCAATTAACCTTCAAAGGGATAAGTGAACTAGAAAGGATGTTAAATTGTATTTATAATACCGATCTGCGTGTATGTTACACGTAGCATGCATCATGAACCTAGAAATGGAAGATTGCATACCCAAAGGAGATGTTTTAGAATAAACTTATAGCCATCTGGGATTTGGCTTGTACGAACTAAGAAGATATTAGTTGCTTAGTTGTTCCTTGAATAGTGCATTGCACGGCTAGCTTCCAGAGGGGGATGAGTACCAGGAAACTAGTAGGGTTTTGGCTAAATGGATATACAAAGGCACTGCACAAGCAATTATGGAACACAAGCATTCACAATTGCCCTAAAGAAACTTTCTCCTATCTTCCCTTTTTATGTTAATTGTCTACAAGAGGTATTAAATGTGAATATACTCATAAGGAGGTCCTAAGAGAATGACATCACAACAGGTGCTGCAGTTCTCTAACCTATCTGCTTCTTTGATGCTGTCTCATCCTATAGAATTTCACTAATTTACAGTCATCTTAAATTGAATACCCGCATATAAAGGGATCATTTTATAGATATGGTGTCCCTATATGCAATTTGGTTAGAGTTGGCCCAAAAATATGGAAAATATCATTTGGTTGCATGGTGATTTATTTGAATTATTTTCAGTCATAGGACAGGCTTGAAATTTTACCTCTTAAGAATTTAATTTCACCCTAAAAGTTGAAATCCTATTATTATGCCAGGGTTCGTAAGTTTTCTGCATAATGTCTAATGCAAATGATAAAGTTTTAAGCATGATATCCTATTGGATATGATTATATACAACAATTGGGTGGCTGCACATAATCTCAAGATTAGACTTTTAATGCCATATTAATGGTTTATAAATTTGGAAGCCTTAGAAGGCCTTGTTGTTGCAAAAACTAGCAGTCCAATGATTGCAAGGAAAATCAATTGCTAAACCAGCAAAACCTCAGATCTACTCCTAAGTGTCACACAGGTAGGCCTCTCTTTCTTTAGGTCTCCTAGAATCTTAAAAGGAAACTAGACTAACCACAGTAGGTGTCCTCAACTAAGCTTTTCAAGGTACTAACTAGAGGCTCCACATCCAAGCCTAAAAAGGGTACATAACAAGGTGGGCTAACTTTCTCTAGTACTAACTTAATTGATTTATGCTTAGAGAGATTTTAATGGGTTTGAAACTAAGTTGCACGAAACGTGGAAATGTGTACAAGTTTCGGAAACGGGAACGCTTGGAAACATGACCCCCCAAAAATGGGTACGTCAGGGGAAACGTGGACTATATATTTATATATATAGTTTTTTTTAATAACACATTATCTCACAATAAAATAAGAATAAGAGATTAATTCGTAGGTAGGTTTAAAAACAATTTAGAGGCTAATGTGTTTTCATTTTCCATACACAGAGATTTTTTAGATTTCCTATGGGTTTGAAGTTGCCCATGGGCCTTTGAAGATTTCCTAGAAGTTTCCGAGTTTCCGCGAGTTTCCGGTACCGGTACGTGGGTATTCTAGAAGTTTCGTGCAACATAGGTTTGAAATGAAGTACACCTAGCTTAATGGTTAGGAGAACTTAAGTAAATATATGTGTGGAAATCTAAGTCTCCTAAGTGGCCAAGAGAAGATGAGTAAAGTGATTCCTAGCCAAGGCGAATTCAAAGTGATTTTAATGATGAAGGATTGTTGCTTAGTACACCATGAATTCATTCATTCACAACATAAGATAAAGTGAATCAACTCAATAATGTCATGAGATATGTTAAACTACTTACATTGGCAGACAATCAAATTGACAAACATAGTCAATAACACAGGAAAATAGATAAGCGTTGAATGCTCTTCTCATTTACAAATGTACAAATAAATACGTTAGAGATGACCCTTGGTTTCATCTTCCAAGGTGTCTCTTGGACTCCTTCACAACTCTTCCTATTCATTGTGCCCTTGGTCTCCTTCTCAGGTGAATAGGAAGACAATAATACAAAATACACCTAACCCTAAGGATTAGGTTCCCAACAATCCCCCCCTTAATCTGAAGGAGTGTATGTGAGTCCAAGCAAAGAGCTGAAATTTGGAGAAGGACAGCTGCAAATGGTTGAAGAAGCTCTATGAATCAAAGGTTAGTAGAAGTTGAAGTCTTCTACTAAGTGAGTGGCTTCAGGCTAACCACAAACCAAATGGAGCTCAGTCAAACATGTCTCTAACTCTGGTTCAGTGTTGCAACTCCAACTCTCGCTAGGTGGCACTGACTCGAGGCTCTGGCAACTGGCACAAAGTTTTGGCTATGACTCTGGAACTAGTACAGACTCGCTTGTTCTAGCTCACTTGTTTCTGGCTGTCTATCATTCCCCCCTGTCAGGAACAAGATGAGGAGAAGAAGATATCTCAGCTGCAAGATGTGTCATTACTCATGAATGAACTCTCCAATATGACATATATATCTTCTTGGTTGTTGACAACCATTGCCAAGAAGTGATCCACCCATAGTGAATCTTCTCTCTTGTAGGTTTCTTCAGAATGAAGCATCTGTCTGAAGAATGGGTATGCCTTCCACAATGCTAGCAAGGATGAAGATCAAAACAGTGATCTTTCATGTGGCCAACTCAATCACAATGTTGGCATTTCGAACTCTAAACTGATGAAGATGAACTTTCTTTCAAGAACAACACTCTGAAACTCAATTGGCTTGGAGTAATCAAGAAAGTGAATAGTCACTTCCTTGTCGTACCCAAGACCGGTTCTATGCTTAATGTGGTTGATCTCTTCCCATGGTCTGATGATGCGCTTGGAAAGAACAAGTGGAACCTCTGTATACATAGCTTCATCTTCATTTTCTTTTTCTTCTGACATGGGGCCAGTAATTTGCTTATGTGCTTCTGAGGTGGTGTCATTATGTGTAGGCAGTTGATCAAAATCATGAAGAGGATTGTTCTAAACAATAACAAGTTCGGAATGTGTTTCTTCTTGTAGAAGTTGCAACTCAAGTTGTAGAAACTCAAGTGTATCTTGTGAATATTTTGCACAATCTCAAATGTGAGTGAGAATAGTCTTGTCGATCATGACAGTGTTGTCGACAGCAGAAAGCAGTAGAGTGTTCAGTAACTCTACGAAGCCATTCATTCTAGCCATTAAGAACTGTGACTCACTCAAATAGTGAAGGGCTTCTTGCAACTCCACCCTTTTACAAATGTCAAATAGACTAAGCAACCAAAACTCCAACTTAAAACATAAAGAGTATCGGTCTCAGCCGAAAATGCACTCAAGTAAAATGACTCAAAGGAAATAATTGCAAGTGCAAATGAACTTACAAAAAATCACAGTTTGCAAGTTACAATTGAACATGAAGTTGAATTGATAAATGCTTTACCTTTGAATCCTTCAGTGGTGATACTTGGATATGTTGTCACGGCCACAAACACACATCAAAAAATCAACAGATTTGTCCTACAATCTGCTCCTTAAAATGCAACAATCTAACAATCACACTCTGTAGTTTGCTGGTAGTGGAACTTATGAACTTGTCCAATTATGAAAACCTTTGTTCAATGCTATCAAGATCAATTCTATAAGTGATGGAAACTATTTCCTTCTTTGTGGTGAGGAAAACCAAATCATCTAATAGATGTCCTTTGACAGATGTTTTGCAAATGTTAAAATTACATCAACAACCATGTTTGAACATTGAACACATTCTGACATATTTCAGAACAACACATCGACAGTTTGAAATTACCAAAGATCTTGAGAGAGGACTCATGCCGAGAGGGCCCACACAGGTGACATTCATAGGACCACGTCAACTTTACTCTTCATCACCTACAAGATTACTCTTACGGATACTTTGAAAAAGTGAGTAGGTCGCAGTGTTACACAAGTCGCAACTTCTTACGTTGAAAGGGAGAGCACCAGTTGGAGAGGTAGCCATGCACAACAGGGAGGTCGCAACAGGAATTAGGGTTTTCATCATATAAAATGTACATATCTCACTTTCCACCATGCTAAACAGCCTTGTGGCTATTTAATGATTCTTCCATTCTGAAGTCACTTTGTCCAAATCACCAACAATACAAAGATTTCTATACTGGTAGTAGATCAAAAAACAGAAAATGTTTCAGTTCGAGAGAAACAAACTTGCGCACCTCTGATTTTGGTAAAGATTTCACATGTATCAACATCTAGAGATGTTGTTTTCTTCACGATCCCTGGACGGAATTCTCCCAACGAAATTATGTGAACTATGCCTCAAGATGCGTAATGGGAGACTTAGAAATACCATAATTTTAATGTCTCTTCTTCAGCAAAATTGTATGTGAGCATTGTGGTTATATTTCCATCCAAAAATGGTGCAAAGCAAAGAACAATGATGAGTGGTCGTAGGTTATTAAAGCGAGCCTTTTGGAACTAGGATCTCAAATCTCTAACATTGATGGCCTTCAGAGCTTTAAGGCAATGGAGATTTATGCATTCAACTGTGGAATCTACGTTTCAAAACTGTTGTACGAGAGAATTGACGTACCACTCGAATCAGGTAAGCGTTTGGAAGATCTCTTCGAAAAACCTTCTCTTTCAATTTGAACTAGGATGATCAACTCCTTAAACCATATTCTAAGGTGACACAGAAGCTATCTATTATCACACAAACTCTAGCTTTTTGGTAGTAGGTGTCCCAACAGGGATGGTAGAGGTGAACAACTAGGAAGGTGTAACCTGCAATAGCCAGGTCCTCCATTCCGGGAACGGAAGTCACACCGAACAAGGCTACTGTCGCTTCAGACAAGGCACGTAGCCAAGTCAGGGGGGAGACCCCACTCAACTAGGTAATGGTTGAGAGACAAAACACACCCAAATCCCAAAGATAGAAAGAAGTACAGGAAAGGAAGTGAGTGTAAATAGGTCCTAGGCTTAATCTCAGCCACAGGCTGGGCACAGGTATGAAATGAGTGTGAAATGATGTGATGTGGCCAGCGATCAAATAAGGTGAGTAAAATGAGATTAGATTAGTGTTTGTGGTTGGAAATAAGCAAGGGATATGTTATCACATATACAGTAGCCGGGCTACCATACATTATTTTTCTGATCCCAGTACACTATTCAGCCAGTTCCCTTGCATTGAGATGCTGAGATGAGCATCCATTATAGATCACTACCAGATTTTGGACAGCAGTTTTATTCCCCATGCCATGACTGAGTCTCAGGACACTCAGAGAGATGACCGATGTAGCTATTTAGCCATTTATACAAAGCAGTCAGTAGTGCCCAGAGTTACAGCAGTAGTTTCAGAGGATAGATGATGGTTCAGATTGATAAGCATTCAGGTACATGACACAGCAGGTATATTATGGTGTTGTGGTTATATTGCTTTTATTTCCATTTTCTTAGCATGTCTTAGCACTTAGTATCATGATCTGGCGATCATATAGATATATGGACCTGGTTGTACTTATACATATATATCATATTTGTCCCTACTCAGACTTAGAAGTTCTTGGCCTATACTCATTGGTTTTACCCTCCCTAGGGAAAATAGAGGTGATCATTCCCGCCATACTTTGGCTTGCTAGTGTTGGTTTCATTACTCACTGTCTTCATCCATCCATGACTTACCCAATTGTTTATTACCTTGACTTACTACTTGACTAGTGGCATGGAGGACATTTCCCTGCTGTAGCCTCTATATTGGATAAGCTTCCCTTGTTTATTGTGTCTCGGCTCTGAGTTGGTGACAAAACTTACCTATGGTGACTTGGCTTAGTCCCCCTAATCACTAAAGATGTTGTTGGCTAAACCTGAAACTTTTAGTGCTGCCATTAATGCAAAGTATGGAAATGAAATGTTATATCTTGTATGAAAAGCCCATTCATGCAATGTGTTTCTAAACACACATGAATGAAAGGCAAACCACATGAAAATGGCTATGAAATATCAAATGTATATCTTTTGTGAAATGTAAAATACCTAGGTAAACAAGCTGTCTGTGACACACCTAGAAGTGCTCAGGTAAACAAGTGCCTTAAAAACACACCTGCAGCAAGAAGCGTAAATAATTGTAAATCTATGCAATGTGTTTATAAACACACATAGATCAAAGGCTATGGAAACTCTAGGCCCAAAAAGCAATGGAACTTAAATGCTATATCAAAAATATTGCTGGCCTCATTTGTATTATGGATTGTGTGCATCTGTGTAAGGTGAATAAACACTCTTTAAACAACTTATCCATTTGTGAGACACCGCCATCCCCTGTGTTGTTGCTTGTCCACTATATGCTATGGTGTGTATTCCCTTATCCATTGCCAAAGTGTCACAGTGTTAAGTCAGTAAGTCATCCCTTGACCTAGCCATGTCATTCTTAGCCTTCACCCTTCACTAGCAAATTGATCACAACTATGAAGTGGGTATGACCTTGAAAGTCTTGTCTGAGTAATTAATAATAATTAATGACATATTATATTTGGTTTTAGATCGCCAGTAATGATTGCTACTTGTTATAATTGCTATATGAATGGATTGGAAAGCATGCTTTAACCTTTGACACCTTGCAGCAGCTTGATGACAGTTTGAGTCATATTTTGGTCATGTTGACTTGGTCAAACCTTAGTTTGACCAAAAGTCAACCACAGGACATGAGGTGGCAGACCTTAGATGTTACAGATAGATGATATATGGTCTGGTACAGTTCACCATGGTGGGCTTATGCAGTGGTTTCAGACTTATGATGATGATTTGTGCTTTTCAGCACTTTTTTACAGATTATTATTATTTGGTCTACCGGATATGATGAGCATTTATTTTGGACCATGCAAAGGTTTATACGGTGTATGAGTACACTTCTTAGATGGATTTGGACCTTCTGAGTCCAATGAGATAGTTTGTTTTTAGTTCCGGGCAGTTACAGTGATGATTGAGCCTCAGTAGGCTATCCTAGTGCAATTTTGGGCTATCGGATACCTTGTCAGAGCAGTGATGGGATTCACTTGGTTCACCTAGGGCGTTGTGCATGGAGGGGGTGGTCCAGCAACTTGTTATTACCATATTACCCCCCCTCCCAGACTCATTGATGAGCTCACCTTGACAGCGCAGGCACTCCAGGAGGCAGTTTGGGCAGTTTCACGCTTCTCGAGGCAGTCCAAAAATGGTAGAAATGGCTACAAAGGAATTCAATTTGGGCTACTGAGGCAAAGTTTTGGCATGGGATGATCAGTGATGATGAGTGGGATGTCTTCCACACCTTCTCCAGCAGTTTCAGCTTCATCGGGACCCACATCCATCACTTATGGCACTTTCTGATGATTTTTGGAACCTCCTAAGGCTCACGATTTGTCCATAGAGGCACGATTTGGTACTTTGATGATTATTTTATTGATATTGTGCTATGGGGATTGACCAAGGGTGTCTAAAATTACCCCTTGGACCCACCATAAGCTAGATCTATTATTTTATCATTATGATTTGGTGGGATCCCCTCTTCTAGGGCTATTTTGTCCACTTATTGTATTATTTTATTAGTGATCCATGTATTGTATTGTTGAGCTCATCTCAACCATTGATTAGATCTTTTGATCTTTTAATCTTAGCCACTCATTCAAAAAGTGGTTAGATTGTGGATTCTCTCCCTCCTATTTAAAGGAGAGAGCTTCTCATTGTAAAGGGGTCTTTGGCTCTTGGAATCTTGATATAGAAAAAACTTTCTTGTGGAAATTCTTGTGGTCTCCTTTGCATCTGGTGTTCTTAGATGGTGATTGGAAAGTCTATTGCATCCTAACATTTGGGCATTTGTTGGAAGATCTATTTTCATGGAAACTTTGTCTTGTTTATAGGAGGGCGAATTCATCTTGGGCGTTTTTGTAGGGGGCTCCTCAACTCGCTTGGCTTGGCATTCGCTTGTATCAGAGGGTTATCATTAGTATCATTGTGATCTATGCTTTTCCATTGTTACTTCTTCTGTAGCAGTAGTCTTTATCTCTTGATGCATTAAATCTGATATTGTTGACGTTTATTGTGCGGGAGAGAGGGCGCATTGGCTTCCTTGGGCAAATCGATTTCATAGAAAACTACCTGAAATCGCTCCAAATTGATCGAGTTTGCATAGATCATCATCATCAAGGAATCTACAAGGTTATCCAGGTAAGATCCACAGGTTTGATCTTCTTTTCTT
Organism: Larix kaempferi; assembly: GCA_027924585.1. NCBI lineage: Eukaryota > Viridiplantae > Streptophyta > Pinopsida > Pinales > Pinaceae > Larix > Larix kaempferi. Next base: position 16,224,588 of record BSBM01000792.1, read on the forward strand.
GGCTCCAATCCATTGACATAGCTACTTCATTGATAAAACCCTCATTTTACACTTTTTCAGATCTAGTAAGATCCACTTGGCTTTTGGGTATAAAATTTAAAACCCACCTCTAAAGTATCCACGGCAATTCGGATCTGTAGTTTGGTGAGAATTGGCCATCATTTGACCCATTTTCCAAGGCAAAGAAGCCTCTCCAAGGGAGGTCGCACTCCTTGGGAGAGGTGAGTTTGCAAGGATTTATCACCTGGGTAGGTGAGATTCCACTTGATCTGTAATCTACACATTCAATAACCTACCCCCAGTGTGTCACTTCAGTGATTTCTACCTTGTGGGCCCCATTCCTCATTTTGAGGGTTGTGCCCCACTTGGGTCACTTTGTGGCATACTTCAATCTCAGATCTACTAAGATCCAGCCATTGGATTGCCCTAATCTTTTAGATCCACCTACCTCTATACCTCAACATTCCAGATCTGTAATTTGGTGGACATCTGACTCCATTTAGCCCATTTCCCAAGGCACTGATCTTTCTCCAAGCCCATTCGACCTTCTTGGATTGTTGGGTTAGCTTGTGGTTTGACCTTTGTTTTGGTTGCTTGAACCCCTTGAAATTATCATATCACTTCATCAAGCTCACTTTTGGTACTGGTTAGCCCCAATTTGGACCTTAACTACCCTGCATTGGACACGGTTCCCAAGGCAGTGGATTTTCTCACAATTGACTGGTACCCTAATCCTTGATCTCATTATAAACTTCATAAGTCACTCACATAAACATGTTGGACTAAATCCACACTATTTAAACCCCTTGATCCAACTTATCATTTATCTTGTGACTTTATCCATAGATCTAGGGTTTACCATACACCTTACGTACTTCATCATCCTTTGATTTGATCTGGTGTTTTGGTTTGATCTCTCCTATCGGCAGTAGATCTGGGTCTCCCCCTTTGTTGTCTTGGGCTAGATAACATAAAGTTAAGATTGCCTCGATTGGCGTGACAACCATCCATTGGGAGTCGAGGCTATCTTAGTTGCACCTCTTTGGTTGCCCCTTCCTTCTGCCATCCATCTTGGATCTATATCTAGGGGCACCTACAAGTTTGGTGATAACAGGACACTTAGTTCAGCTAGAAGTGAAGAAATGAGATGAAGTTACCCAAGGAAAACAGTTGAATATTGAAATAGTGGACCTAGGGCATCAACAAATACTCGTTTTAAAGTGCTTCTAGCAATGAATAGCTTGATATCTACTAATAAGAAGATGAATAGAACCAAAATCAAGACTACCCAGAACCCCTAACTCACCCAAGCAAGCAGAAGAGAAAAACACCCCAGGTGGGCGTTTTTGCTAAGTAGACCAGTGCCAAAACTACGGGTAGATGGAGTCGGAAATTAATGAAACTTTAGGATTAGGCTTTTAATAGTATTTCATTAGTGGGTTTGCAATAAAAACTAATTCTAACGGTGAGAAATCTAGTTATCAATTTTTAGGGTTTTCTTTATTGTTTTGCAGCTCAACACACACACAATGAAATTGAAAGTATAAGACCAGCAAAAGAAGAATACCTGGGATAGAGATGATGGTTGAAATGGCTTGAAGACTAATTCCACGTCCAGTAGTGGAGCAACCAGCGAGTTCCCTTGAGCGTTTTAGCAGCTAAATGACCAATTTTGCCCTGGATACCTGCCACAACAAGAGAAAATCAGCAAGTGCAGCAAATAAACAAGTAAGAACAGAAAATGAATGGCTGAAAATGAGGAAATTGACAAGCTAACAGCAAAAGACAACTCCCTTGTGATTATTTTGATGAGAAACGCTAGAATGGAGCTCCCACTCCTAGTGTAGCGCCTCCCTCCAAATGGCCACTCTTCCTGCAAATCGTGTTAGTCACACATGGACAGAAAACTCATTGAAATCACTCCACAAAGCTATGGAAATTAGCTAACAATCAAGACCATTAACATCCATGCAAGTTATCTCAAGAAACCGAGAGAAGAATGTCTCTATATCTCTCAAATGTCAAGTATACAATGTGCCAAGAGACTCTACAATGGAGTGAGTGCCTTCTCTTATAGAGAAAGGTCATTCTCAAAAGAAGTTTCCCCCCAAAATGGAGGGCTAGGATCACTCCCCCATCAAGCAAATCAAATGGTGGAGAGCTCTCCTAGTGGAGGTGCGAATTGCCCAAGGATAGCGCACAAGTGGAGGAGAGGGACCCATTGTGGGGCCATACAATAGATAGAACATTGTTGGGGGGTGTCTATATGGGGTTTTATCCCCCCAAATCAATACACATGGACCCACATACAACATAACCATGAAATCGAATTTCCCTAAGTGGAGAAAAACGCCCCCCCATGGGCAATTCATCCACCTAGATGAGTAGGGCAAGAGAGGGCCCCACAATACATAATACCATGCCAAAACATTACCAATTTACCTTAGGAATCATCCCTATATTTTCCAGCCATTGATTTTCACCCTTTGCTACAGTTGCCTTTGTCAATTTTTTATTTTCCATGTATTTTATTGTTGGTTTATACTGCTGAAGATGTAATTTGCGCTTTTGACCCATCTAAAGTGCCCGGATTGTCGAACTATCTACTGCAATGTGATCGTGGACCCCAAAAATAGTAGGAATGACCACTCGAACGACCCCGATCCATCACTTAGGCATTATTTGCCCAAAATCCATGATTTTTAATTAAAACGGGTCATTAATGACCAATAATAATTAAAAATCTCACAAACGCCTCGATTTTTTTGCATTCTGTCACTTGGAAGCTCATATGGGTCCCCTATAGATAATAATTGACCAAAATCGAAATTCCGGTCGCAACATTTTTTCGGGCCCATTTTTGGCCTAGTCAACCTAGTTTGACCAAGTCAAATCTGGTCAACAATGGTGCTAGCTGAATACCTGTATGCAATCATGAAGTGAAAGGCTTCCTTATACAATTTAGTACATTACTAAACAATATGACAATAATATGGTGATCAAAAACTGCATTAAATCTCAGAAAATACAAGGCCCCAGGTGAGGTGGACCCACCACATCCAAAAGACTCAACTGCTATGCACAACCTATAGACTTGACCACCTGGCTGACTTTGGGTGATGTGGAATACATGGTGAAGGATGAGGGATGACAAAGATGAGGATCATGTGACCTTTTGGATAACTCGGGAAAGCAGGGTCCACTGAGATAAGTATACCATGACAAAACACGGAGAAGGGTGGTGCCTCACAGATGGGTATAGTGCAGGGAAACCGCCACTGGTCATCTAACAAATATCTCACAACTCACATCCGTGCCCGAAGACTCTGTGAGGTTCTTTTCTAAAGCCGCCAAACTGGGTGTCCGGCAAACCGTAACTTGAGACTCTAGGGGACAATCTTGAGCTTGTCTCTTGCTCCCTCTCACCTCCTTGCCCCGCAAGACTAGGTGAGGAAATAACCACTACAAATGCTGACATGTATGGCTGACCTGTGTCCATGTGTGTTTATAAACACATTGCATGGATTTTACAATGAGTTTCATACTTAGCCCTTTTTTTGGCTAGATTTACATTTACAAAAAGCCTTTTTGGTTTGCTTTACATTTCTTCATTTCTTCAATTTACATCAAGGCCCTTTTGGGCTACATACATATCTCAATAGATATAATCATGGTGCTCATACTGCAAACTAATGGGGGTGAGCAATACATGCTTTGATGACCAATGGGGAACACCCGGTGAGGCTACACAATCCTAACTGCATTGCAACCGACAGGAGCAAATCACAGGTTTGAGAGTGCATCTCACACACTAAAGAGCCGAGGCACAATAGACAGGGAATCATGGCATACTCAGAGATCAGTGGGGAAAGGGATCCTCGAGGTCACAAATCGGAATCCAAGTCGGGAAATAATATCATGTATGAGTCGAATGGATGGAGAAGGTGAAGGTGGATCCAAAGTCAGCTGCCTAGGGGGACTAAATGACCAAGTCTATACCAAGGGTAGGGGTGTAACCCGGTGTGCATATAACAGGAGCCTACTAGGAGGGGGTGGACTGACATCACCAAGGGCCCAATCACATATCATAAAAATAGCTAGATCACCAAATCAATCATCATATGTAGAGTTAGTGTACTATCATGTATAAACAAGTCTAAGCAACAATCATGAGCAATATACATCAAATGCAATACCTACCGCACCATATACCTGTTGTTGAGGCTGTCTCTGAACTGGATCTCTGCTGAATCCAGGCACAAATAGTAAACCAACAATGCTCTGTGATAGTCTCAATCAAAACAAGACTAGGCAACTGTCTCATGGGTTCATATCAAAGCCTGGCATGGAAGGGTGACCTTGTGGTAAATGCTAAGTAGCATGTCTGTATCACTGTACAACCAACTGTCCCCTCTGATACATCTGCTCGGGGCAATTTGAACAAAACTGCGTGCCTCCTCTGAAGGCATCGGATCTCTGATCTGGAAAAAAAGTACTGTGTGGTCCTCAACCGCACAGTCTGCAGTATGGTAGCTGTTATCACACAACTTGTAGTTGCCCCTAGAGGTATCCCATCCGGGACGGTAGAGGAGACAGGCAACTAAAGAGGTGACCCAAGAGATGCCACGGTTCCCAATGAAAGGTGGGAGTCACGTCAACCGAGGCACTCTTCGCTTTAGGTCAAGGTGTAACAAGACCTAGGGGGAGACCCTATAACCAATCACAGTTGATTGGACCCAAACAAAGGTTTCTAAGGATGAGTAAATGATGAGTTACGGAAACCAATGCAAGGCTAAGTGGACCTAGGAGTTGAGGTATGGTTGAAGGTGGTGTAAGAGATTGTTAGTTTTTCAACCTATGTATGGTTTAGGCCACATGATGGGGTATGATGACTAGGTATAGTACCATATGTTTACACAAGTGGGTCTTGTTTTCTTGGGAAGTGTGAAATGGTTCTAGGTAGGCCCACAAGGTGAAGTTAGGTGTGAAGTTGGTACTATAGGTCGGATAAAGGCTAGATCTATGAATCTAAGTTGATTCTAGGAGTACCAATGTACTAGATCTAGGGTTTGACACAATTCCCAAGGAGTGCGACTTGCTTTAGAGAAGGACTAGTGCCTTGTTAGATGGGCTAATGGGGTCAAAAAGTATGTCAAAGTGTAGATCGGGACACCTAGAAGCCAAGTCAAGTGGGTTAAATGAGATCTAATGGTTGGATTTTGCTAGATCTAGGTTTTCAAGTAATAACCCTAAGTGGACCATAATCCCTTGAAACAAGGAATGCTACCCCCAAGACGGATCGTGACAGAAAGACAATCTAGACCTAGGTTTCAAGGTATGGGCATTCCAAATCCACGAAAATCTCACACACCCACCTCCTCGAAGTGGGCAAACTCACTTACCCAAGGGAGTGCGACTTTGCTCAAGGAGGGCTAAAACAAGGGTTAAGTGGACCAAATCAAGCCCAATGGCCACCAAATTGTAGATCCAAGTAGCTAATAACCCGATCTATGCGTGTTCAAAAAAACAAGTCAATCCAAGGGCTAGATCTATGTAGATCTGAGTTTTGAGGTACTAATAGATTCAAAAGGGGGTTTTAGCCCCTTAAAACATGGAGAGATGTCCACAAGGTAGATTTCACCAAAGTAAGAATCTGGAGGTAGGTTATCAAGTGTCTAGATTGCAAATCAAGTGGGATCTCACCTACCCATGTGCTAGATCTAACCAAACAAGCCTCTCATTAGGAAGTGCGATTTGGGTCAAGGAGGGCTTTTTACCTTGAAAAGTGGGTCAATTTTTAGCCAATCACCACCAAACTATAGATCCAACTAGGGGTGGATGCTATAGAGGTGGGTTTTCAATATCTCTTCAAAGTCAAGGCTAGATCTAAGTAGATCTAAGAAATACCAAAAACAAGGGTTTTAATTGATTAGGGTTTTTATGATCTAGAAATTATGGAAGATTCAAGGAAGTAAAAGAGCATACCTCTTGGAACATACCTAGATGAAGAGATGAATGCTAGTTGAGACGAGGACTACTTTGCCAAAGATCAAATGGAGAATTGTTGAAGCCCTCTTGCCAAATCGATTTTCCCAAGCCACATGTGATTCCTTCTAACCTGTCAAAACCAAGGAGCAAAGCATCAATTAGTTTAACAAATTAAAGGTAGATACAAGCAAGAGAAAGAGAGAAACATAGAATAGTTGACACAAAGGCAAAACTACTCCCTGTTACACCAAAGCGACTTCTTCCAAGATTGAAGGGCAAGCCTCCCCACCAATTCGCCCTTGTCCAAAATCGCCCTCTTAACCTGTAAATAAAATATGGCAAATATGCAAGATAGCTACAATAGATCCTCCAGTGCAATGGACAAAAGCATTTACAATCGAAACAACCAACATCCACTCCAATCCAAGCATGTATTCCAAAAGATAGAAATTTTATTCCAAGAGCCAAGAGCCAAAAATCTCTAGATGACTTTTACAATGAGAGGCTCCCTCCTTAAATAGGATGGGGAGAGAGTACAATCCTAACCACTTTTTACATGAGTGGCTAAGATTAAAAGATATCAAGATCTAATCAATGGCTAACAATAAATCATAACAATACATCACATGGATCACCCAATATCATGATAGCGCCCCCACTAAGTGGTACAATAAGAGGGTGACGTCATCCACTAGAGAAACATAAGCACCAAAATCCACCTCATGGTGACTAGGACATGACAATATAAGCTCATGGTGGGGCTAGGAGGTATCAATCCTTACTAGCTCATCCCCAAGGCACAATAAAATAATAAAATATGTCCAATATAATATAAATGACCAAAACTGTCCTCAGAATCCATGACAGTCAAGCAGTAAATGTCCTCCTGTGATCAATCTGGGCATACCCACATGGTGAAAACTGACTGGAAGGTAGTGATGCCACCCTGGAAGACCTTTGTGAAGACCAAATGCCAAAACCTTGCCTCAATTTCCCAAATCGATTTCCTCAGTGACCACTTTATCCCATTTTTTAACTGCCTCGGTAACTGTGAAAGTGCCAAAACTGCCTCCTAGGGTGCTAGCGCTGTCCATCTGAGCCCACCAGGCTCTCCAGAAGGGGGGGTAAATGGTAAAAACAAGTGGCTGGACCACCCCCTCCATCATCAGCGCCCTAGGTGAACTGGCCTCTCGGGGCCCCTGCTGCTCAGGCTGGGAAATCAGCCCCAAATCTGGTCAACAAGTGTAAAACTGCATCAATCACTATCAGAAGTGCCCGGAACTGAAAGATAAGTGTCTCAATGGATCCAGAAGACCCAAATCCACTAGGAATGTGTACTCATACACCCTGGGTTTCCCTAATGGGCCAGCTGTAGGGTCCACCATATATGGACAATGTATAATCTGCTGATCTGAAGTAGTAATAAACCTGCTGAACTGGATCAAACATCATCTGCATCATATGTCCATCATATGATATCATCATCAAACATGTGGACCCATCAATCATCATCAAACATGTGGACCCATCAATCATCATCAATAATCATCCATACATGGTCCACATCATCACGGATCCCAAGAATATACAACCAAGGATAAATCACATCAGTAGACTAAGACACTGCTTCTCTAATCATTCTCACGGCTAAGCTCAAAGTATAACATCCATTCAGTGGCATTAATCAAGTTAGCCTATTCCGTTGTTATATAAAATTACTTGCACAATAGTTCAAATGACAAACTCACCCATTGGACATGGTCAAACTGCTAGTGAAGGATGAAGGCTAGGAGCAAGGTTGGGCCAGGGGGTTGACTTGTCTAACTTAACTCAAAAATACTTTGGACTGGGAAAAGGGGGAAAGCTACAAACTCTGTGCTGGACAAAAGAACACGGGGGATGGCTGTGCCTCACAAATGGATAAGTTGTTTAGAGAATGCTTATTCAACTTAGGCATCATGTCTACATCAAGTTGATCCAGGTTCATTAGGATCATTCAATTTTATTCCATGGCCTTTTTGGCCTACATAACCCTTCGGATTTCAGATGTGCTGAGAAGCACAACTAGTTGCAGCTTGCATCTAGGGCATTTTTTCAAATAATTATAAGGTCAGCAATTGTTTAGATATAACTTTTAAGAGCCATTGCTTTTTGGACCTTTCTTATACTCTTCGAGGAGTATTTTTAGCTTTTCATCACTCTTGCCCTTTTTTTTGTTTCCATGGGCGAATTTATTAAGTTTCCATAGGTAGAACATGAGCTTTCAGTTTTAGCCAACAACATCTCAAGTGACTAGGGGGAGTTCGAGCCAATGCCAAACATCGGGACAACCGACCAGAATGATTTAGGCCTACAATCCAACTCACCAAAGGCAAGTTTTGTCACCAACTCAGAGCCGAGACACTGAATAAACAGGGATGCGGTCCAAACACAGAGGTAGAAAAATGGGGAAGTCCTCGGTATCAGAAAGTCAAATGAGACAAGTCAGGGTTTAAAGTCAAACAGGAAGGTCATGTATGGATGGAGACAAGTGAATATGGAGCCTACACTAGCAGACAACTGGTGTCGGGAAAGACCATATCTATGTAAGGTGAAAAACCAGTGAGTTTTGTAAAATGACCTAAATGTGCAAGCAATTGTCCATTTTATGATTTACAGTTCATTTTAAATAGTTTGCCACATCAGGAATAATATACCAAGCACATGCTATGATCATGAGTAAATCAACAAGATAATAATCCACAGTCAGTGAGAACATATCCATAGGTCATACAACATCATCATAATAATAATCATCCAGTATCATTTGAAACACTGCTGTAATACATCTCTAGGCACTGAACTGAAACTGTATGGGATAAGTAGTCACATCAGTCATCAAATCTGAACTCTCAAGGCTCAGCCTTGACACAAGGTCATATACAAATCTGAATAATATATTGCTCTGATCATGAGTGATCCAAAATATATAGCCATGCTCTGGAATAATGTAAGCTCTGGAATGTGCAGATATCTGCTGTACAAGAATAGTAGCCCTGCTACTATGGTGTGATAACAGTAGCTACAACTAACATAGATGTGATAACATCAGGCTGCAGCTGGGACAAGTGCTCTAAGGGTGAGAGTGCTTGAGAACCACAGAATCTCTGGTCCGTAGAACCCCTCTCATCATCATCAACGCGCATGCACATGCATGCTATCTGCATCATCATCGTCAATATGTACCTATCCCTGTAAAATGCAGACGCTATACCAATCTTTGCAGACCGCTCGTCAGGACATACATCATATATATAATATAATCCAGCAAAAATAAACAAAATGACAATGCTGAAATGAAATATATCAATAATGAAATTAACTCTACAGCATTTTTAAAATTATTAGGCCGACACAGTAGGTGTAATAAAGGTGAAAAATGATTGAATAGAAACTATGGTACAGAAGATACTAGAAAAAGGGCAAATGGTGTAAAAAGGTGCGAAATGACCGCGAGATAAAACAAAACAAAAAGGGCAACCGGTCGTCAGACAGAGGTGGGGAAAACAAAAGGCAAAGGACAACCGGCTACTGCTCTCGAGAGCTTATTTGCCGCAAAAAGAGGGAGCCAGGACTAAAGTCGGGATCAAGGAATATCCCCCCGGGTGAACTCGAGAACATACTCCTGGAGCTGGTGACCACTCACGGGGATGGAGAAGTAATGCCCATCCTCAGTAGATAGAAAATATGAGTCCCTGTCGTGGACCTCAATCCTAAAGGGGCCCACCAGAAGCCCGGTATGGTTGCCAACCATGTGGTGAAAAACGTGGTGTGGTATAACAACCTGATCACCCATGGTAAAGTTCCTCCGATTCACCTAAGGGGGGTCCACACCTATATCGCGGAACACCGATACATCGCTATCAGGGTGTAGGTCCCTACGGCTAGTATGCGGAACGAATCTATGGGATCCACCGTCCAATGGGATCGCAACTTCCCCTATTAGAAATTCGGGAGTCACCTCCCTCGTTGGGGTCGGGTCAGGCTGCAGGACAACGGACCTAGGGTGTATGACAGCAATCTCGGTCTCACCAATCGTCCAAAAATCAGGAGGCTAGGCAGACAGGCTCCTGGTGGAGGAATCGATGGAAGGCGAAGATGCAGCGTGCGCGCTACACCCCTCTCCCAATGGTACAAGGACCTCAGCAGGCAAGAGGAAACTCGGGAAGGCATGCGGACGCGGGGAGGGAGGTGGGGTAATGAACGGTAGTGGCTCAAACTCTCCCGTAAAATCGGAGGGAAGGGAGAATTCCTGAAAAAATATTTGATCTGACGAATCGCTCTCCCTATCAGGCGGCTCCTAGAAAGATGGCTCCTCCCACCAGTAGCGCGGGGGAAGTCCTCTGGCCTGTCTAGCAATGTTATCATTCATTATGGCCAGCATCTTAGGGATAGTCCTAAAACTTCTCTCCTTCAGGGGTGGGATTCCTCTCACTTCCCAATCCTCCAGGGGAGGGGGAGTGTCTTCGCCACGCTCCTCCATCTCATGATCCTCCTCACTATATGCGGGAAAATTGTGCGTGATCACTCTCAACTCATCAGGCAGAGAGAACTCCAATCCCTCAATCCCTGTGGTAGAATAATCGTCCAAATATAGCTGAGCCAACTGCTCCCGAAGGCTCGTAGGATGAGAGTGACCCGTGGGGGATCCCTCTCGTACCTCCATATGATCATGCGCCTCAGGAGGAGTTGTCAGCTCATTCGCAAGATTTTCGTGGCTAAGTTGCTGCATGCCCTCTTCCTCAGAATCCTCACCATGTGAGTGCAATGTGGGGGTGGAGAGCCACCTGCCAAAAGGATGTCCTAACGCGGCCTCATCATCAAAATCTTCCCTTTCATCTCCAAAGGCCATAAACATTCCCTCCTGGCCCAGTTCACATCCGTCGTAGGTTCTGCGCAAGGCGTCCTCCATGCCCTCGATATGCCCCTCATAATAGGGTTCTCGGTAAACTCTCACCAGGACCCCATTTGGATCCGGAACAGAGGCATAGGATAAGTCCATCTGTAGGTGCCCTCCTAGTCCGGCTACCCATTTCTTGGACAGGAGCGTGCCATAAACTGGGGGAGGTCGATGACCACTACGTCCATGAGCGTGGATATGTCTAGACATGAGAAAAGGTCGACCTTCAGATTCTTGATTAGGCCGTGAGCTGGTACTTGTCTAGAATCTACACCACAAACATTTCCATAGGGTCGCGTCACTTCTAGGCCTAAGGCTTTCATAATGCACAAGGGCATGACATTCGTCGAGGCTCTCGAGTCAAGCATGCAATTGTGAAGCGGCATGTTGTTAATATGAAGGGTGAGATAGAAGGGCTGGTGCCCTCCATTCTTCCGCTCGTATATAGCGGTGTGTATCGTGACTGGGGGATCCTATGTCTCTCTCTCGTCCTCAGGGGTCATGGTAGAGGTGCTAGGGACATCAGCGGGGGTGGTGAATGACTCCCTGTCAGTGGGAATGCTATAAAGGAACTCAGAAATCTGGTCCCGGACTGAAGGGAGCTGCGCCAACTCAAACAGGGGGACACTTTGCATAATCTTGGCTAGTTCTTTTTCCAACTCAATGCCCTGCCAAAAGGTACCGAGGTCCGGGTGGGGAACTTCGCGCCTCTCGATAAAAGGTGCAGGCCTCTGCTCCTCCCCGTGTCTTCTGTAGATCTTGATTCGTTGTGGCTCATCAGTCACAGGGCGGACTGGTAGACAAAAGGGGCCAACTTCTTCTTCCACTTCCTCTTCTTCCTCCTCCTCGATGAGGACCCGGCCGAAGTCTAGATCGAAAGGTGAGTCTTCGATAAAGTTTATGTTTTCGATCTGTTCAGGTTCAACAAAATGGCATTCGGTTTCAGGGTGCTCAAACTCACATCTGTCGCACCAATGTATGGCCCTTGTGTCCTGGACCTCAGGGGCAACGGGAGGCTTCTTGTTGTCTTCAGTGTTAGGCCTCCTATTTTGGTTCCAATAAGATTTAGGGACGTATGGGGCCTTATACCTATCTGGTTCCTTATTCTTAGCTAAGTCCCTTGTGAGGAGAGTTAGGGTTTTAATCATTTCCTTCATGTTTTCATTTGTCCCTAACTCTGTGTCTTCTTTTTCAGGCTCTTTGCCCTTGTGGACACGGGACACGGTGCGTGAGGTTGACGGAGCATGGTGGTCAAAGAAGTTATGTTTACCCATGGATGCAGCGTTTGCTATGGAATCGAGACAAGGGGGGCGATTCCAGTAACCTTGCTTCTAGGTTATAATTGGGCTAGCTTTGTTCTTTGGGGCTTTAATCACATATGCTAGTTCAAGCTCTAACAATGCCCACATGCCAACAATATTTCTCAAATCTAGGACATCACCTCTAAATGGCTCAATATCCCAAGGGTCAAACCTCAACATTGTTAGTTTTCTAAGCCTAGATCCAATTATCAATCTCTAACAATTTACTGCAATTATTAACTGAAAACACACTGAACTCCTAACTAATTACGCAGCGCAAAAAACACAGGAAATCATTCACATATTTGACACTTAGAGTTACCTTGGAAAACCCCAACTGATGAAAAACCAACGACAAAATGATTTTTATTAATAATAAAAATCTCAATCTCCCATCCTGGGAGAATGGCCCACTGAGGAATACAATGACAGAATGCTAGCCTTAACACCTCAAGATCAGTCATGTTATCACACAACTTGTAGTTGTCCCTAAAGGTATCCCATCCAAGATGGTAGAGGAGATGGACAACTAAAGAGGTGACCCAAGAAATGCCACGGTTCCCAATGCAAGCTGGGAGTCACGACAACCAAGGCACTCTTCGCTTTAGATCAAGATAAATCAAGACCAAGGGGGAGACCCTATAGCCAATCAAAAGAGATTGGGCCCAAACAAAAGTTTCTAGGGATATGTTAAAGACAAGTTACGGAAACCAATGCAAGGTTAGGTGGACTTAGAAGTTTTAAGTATGGTTGAAAGAGGCTTAAAGGATGACTTATGTTTCAACCAATGTATAATTTAGGCCACATAATGAGATCAAATAACAAGATCTAGTACCATGAAATACACAAGTGGGGCCCACTGCCTTAAGATATGGAAATGGTTTAAATGGGACCCACAAGGTGAAGTTAGGGGTGCAAATGGTACCAAGGGGTGTGCAAAAGAGTAGATCTATGGATCTGAGATGAAATTAGAGATACCCACATATAGGATCTAGCACTTGACACTAAATCCCAAGAAGTGCGATTTGCCTTAGGTGGACTAGTGCCTTGAAATGGATGGGCAAATGGGGTCAAAAAGATGTCAAAATGTAGATCGGGACACTTAAGATGCAAATCAAGGGGGGCTACTCAAGATCAAGTGAATGTGATGGTTAGATCTTACTAGATCTAATGTTTCACTAAGTGACCCAACTGGACAACAATCCCCAAAATGATGAATGATACCCCCAAGGAAGAAATTCACAAAGTGAGACACTAGATGTAGGTTTCAACTTTCAAGGTATGCTCTTTTCAAATCAAGTGGGATCTTAAACACCTAGTTTCTCTAAGTGGGTCAACTCAAACCCCCAAGAAGTGTGACTTTGCCCAAGGAGGGCTAAATGCATGGAAAAGTGTGTCAAATCAAGTCCAAAAGCCACCAAAGTTTAGATCCGGGTAGTTTAGGCAATTATCAATATGGATCTTGAAAATCAAGGGGATCCAATGGCTAGATCTCCATAAATCTGAGATTGAACATGCATCACCAAATTGACCCAAGTGGGGCATGTTATCACACAACTTGTAGTTGCCCCTAGTGGTATCCCATCCGGGACGGTAGAGGAGATAGGCAACTAAAGAGGTGACCCAAGAGATGCCACGGTTCCCAATGCAAGGTGGGAGTCACGTCAACCGAGGCACTCTTCGCTTTAGGTCAGGGTGTAACAAGACCTAGGGGGAGACCCTATAACCAATCACAGTTGATTGGACCCAAACAAAGGTTTCTAAGGGTAAGCAAATGAAGAGTTACGGAAACCAATGCAAGGCTAAGTGGACCTAGAAGTTGAGGTATGGTTGAAGGTGGTGTAATAGATTGTTAGTGTTTCAACCTATGTATGGTTTAGGCCACATGATGGGGTATGATGACTAGGTATAGTACCATGTGTTTACACAAGTGGGTCTTGTTTTCTTGGGAAATGTGAAATGGTTCTAGGTAGGCCCACAAGGTGAAGTTATGTGTGAAGTTGGTACTATAGGTTGGATAAAAGGCTAGATCTATGACTCTAGGTTGATTCTAGGAGTACCCATGTACTAGATCTAGGGTTTGACACAATTCCCAAGGAGTGCGACTTGCTTTGAGGAGGACTAGTGCCTTGTTAAGTGGGTTAATGGGGTCAAAAAGTATGTCAAAGTATAGATCGGGACACCTAGAAACCAAGTCAAGTGGGCTAAATGAGATCTAATGGTTGGATTTTGCTAGATCTAGGTTTTCAAGTGATAACCTTAAGTGGACCACAATCCCTTGAAACAAGGAATGCTACCCCCAAGGCGGATCGTGACAAAAGAATAGTCTAGACCTAGGTTTCAAGGTATGGCCGTTCCAAATCTCCAAGAATCCCAAACACCCACTTCCTCAAAGTGGACAAACTCACCTTTCCTAGGTAGTGCGACTTTGCTCAAGGAGGGTTAAAAGGTGGGTTTGGTGGACCAAATCAAGTCCAATGGTCACCAAACTATAGATCCAAGTAGATAGTACCCCGATCTATGCATGTCCCAAAAATCAAGTCAATCCAAGGGCTAGATCTTAGTAGATCTGAGTTTTGAGGTGCCAAGAAATTAAAAAGGGGGTTTTGACCCCTTAAAACATGGAAAGATGTCCACAAGGTAGATTTCACCAAAGTAAGAATCTGGGGGTAGGTTATCAAGTGTCTAGATTGCAAATCAAGTGGGATCTCACCTACCCATGTGCTAGATCTAACCAAACAAGCCTCTCATTAGGAAGTGCGATTTGGGTTCAAGAGGGCTTTTTGCCTTGAAAAGTGGGTTAATTTTAAGCCAATCACCACCAAACTATAGATCCAACTAGGGGTGGATGCTATAGAGGTGGGTTTTCAAAATCTTCTCAAAAGCAAGGCTAGATCTAAGTAGATCTAAGAAATACCAAAATTGGGGTTTTAATGAATTAGGGTTTTATGACCAATGAAGATAGAATGGATGAAAGAGGCACATACCTTGTAGATCTTACCTCAATTGCTTATGGCCACCTTGCAAATTGATAGCATTCTCCTATGTGTATATTCAAAAGTGAGATCCAAGAGCTCCAACCAAAACGTCCTTCTCCAAGATAGCCAAATCGTCCTCCTCCTACAAGACAAGATCAAAGAAACAAGTCAAGCAAGATGATTATGAAAATGGTAGAAAGATGTAATAGAAAGCATCAACTATGTCACTAAGATACAATAATGATACTCCCTGTCACAAGATCAACCCAAGAGAGACTATGTGGATCCCTCCAACAATAACCCTCATGAAGTCACCCTCCTCTCCACCAATTCGACTTTCCTGTAAAAAGATTAGTAGAAGCACCAAAATCCACAATGATACATAGAAGAGATACTGTATATTCAATATGCAAGAGAATCCACAATGCAAGAGAGATGCGCTCCACAAAGAATTTTTCTATTCCAATATTCCAGAGCTCCAAAGGTGAGCTTTACAATGGGGGGTCTCCTCCTTATATAGGATAATAAAGACCAAAACCCTATACCACTCTACAATACTACATCAAATGAGTGGTTGAGATTAAAAGATCTCATAATACAATCAATGGCTAAGATGACCCATAACAATATATCACATGGATCACTCAATATAACAATTGCGCCCCCACTAAATGGTACAAAAAGGGGGTGACGTCATCCACTAGAGAAGAATAGGTGCCAAAATCCACCTCATGATGACTAGGACATGATAATATAAGCACATGGTGGGGCTAGGAGGCATCAATCCTTACTAGCTCATCCCCAAGGCACAATAAAATAATAAAATATGTCCAAGATAATATAAATGATCAAAACTGTCCTCAGAATCCATGACAGTCAAGCAGTAAATGTCCTCCTGTGATCAATCTGGGAATACCCACATGGTGAAAACTGACTGGAAGGTAGTGATGCCACCCTGGAAGACCTCTATGAAGACCAAATGCCAAAACTTTGCCTCAATTTCCCAAATCGATTTCCTCAGTGACCACTTTATCCCATTTTTAAACTACCTCGGGAACTGTGAAAGTGCCAAAACTGCCTCCTAGGGTGCTAGCGCTGTCCATCTGAGCCCACCAGGCTCTCCAGAAGGGGGGGTAAATGGTAAAAACAAGTGGCTGGACCACCCCCTCCATCATCAGCGCCCTAGGTGAACTGGCCTCTCGGGGCCCCTGCTGCTCAGGCTGGGAAATCAGCCCCAAATCTGGTCAACAAGTGTAAAACTGCATCAATCACTGTCAGAGGTGCCCGGAACTGAAAGATAAGTGTCTCATTGGATCCAGAAGACTCAAATCCACTAGAAATGTGTACTCATACACCATGGGTTGCCCTAATGGGCCAGCTGTAGGGTCCACCATATATGGACAATGTATAATCTGCTGATCTGAAGTAGTAATAAACCTGCTGAACTGGATCAAACATCATCTGCATCATATGTCCATCATATGATATCATCATCAAACATGTGGGACCATCAATCATCATCAATAATCATCCATACATGGTCCACATCATCACAGATCCCAAGAATATACAACCAAGGACAAATCACATCAGTAGACTAAGACAATGCCTCTCTAATCATTCTCACAGCTAAGCTCAAAGTATAACATCCATTCAGTGGCATTAATTAAGTTAGCACATTCCGTTGTTATATAAAATTACTTGCACAATAGTTCAAATGACAAACTCACCCATTGGACATGGTCAAACTGCTAGTGAAGGATGAAGGCTAGGAACAAGGTTGGGTCAAGGGGTTGACCTGTCTAACTTAACTCAAAAATACTTTGGACTGGGAGAAAGGGGAAAGCTACAAACTCTGTGCTGGACAAAAGAACACGGGGGATGGCTGTGTCTCACAAATGGATAAGTTGTTTAGAGAGTGTTTATTCAACTTAGGCATCATGTCTACATCAAGTTGATCCAGGTTCATTAGGATCATTCAATTTTATTCCATGGCCTTTTTGGCCTACATAACCCTTCGGATTTCAGATGTTCTGAGAAGCACAACTAGCTGCAGCTTGCATCCAGGGCATGTTTTTCAAATATTTATAAGGTCAGCAATTGTTTAGATATAGCTTTTAAGAACCATTGCTTTTTGGACTTTTCTTATACTCTTCGAGGAGTATTTTTTTTTAGCTATTCATCGCTCTTGCCCTTTTTTTTGTTTCCATGGGCGAATTTATAAGTTTCCATAGGTAGAACATGAGCTTTCAGTTTTAGCCAACAACATCTCAAGTGACTAGGGGGAGTTCGAGCCAATGCCAAACATCGGGACAACCGACCAGAATGATTTAGGCCTACAATCCAACTCACCAAAGGCAAGTTTTGTCACCAACTCAGAGCCGAGACACTGAATAAACAGGGATGCGGTCCAAACACAGAGGTAGAAAAATGGGGAAGTCCTCGGTATCAGAAAGTCAAATGAGACAAGTCAGGGTTTAAAGTCAAACAGGAAGGTCATGTATGGATGGAGTCAAGTGAATATGGAGCCTACACTAGCAGACAACTGGTGTCGGGAAAGACCATATCTATGTAAGGTGAAAAACCAGTGGGTTTTGTTAAATGACCTAAATGTGCAAGCAATTGTCCATTTTATGATTTACAGTTCATTTTAAATAGTTTGCCACATCAGGAATAATATACCAAGCACATGCTATGATCATGACTAAATCAACAAGATAATAATCCACAGTCAGTGAGAACATATCCATAGATCATACAACATCATCATAATAATAATCATCATGCATCATCTGAAACACTGCTGAAATACATCTCTAGGCACTGAACTGAAACTGTATGGGATAAGTGGTCACATCAGTCATCAAATCTGAACTCTCAAGGCTCAGCCTTGACACAAGGTCATACATAAATCTGAATAATATACTGCTCTAATCATGAGTGATCCAAAATATATAGCCATGCTCTGGAATAATGGAAGCTCTGGAATGTGCAGATATCTGCTGTACAAGAATAGTAGCCCTACTACTATGGTGTGATAACAGGGCACAACCCTCAAAATGAGGAATGGGGCCCACAAGGCAAAAATCAATGAGGTGAAGCACTAGGGGTAGGTTATCAAGTATGAGGATCATGAATCAAGTGGGATCTCACCTACCCATGTACTAGAACTAGCTTAACTCAATCACCCAAGGAGGGCGACTTTACCCAAGGAGGGCTAAGTGCCTAGAAAAGTGTGTCAAATGAAGCCCAATCCACATCAAACTATAGATCCGAATCGCCGTGGATACTATAGAGGTGGGTTTTCAATATCTTTTCAAAATCCAAGATAGATCCAAGTAGATCTAAGAAAAACAAAAATGAGGGTTTTAATCAATTAGGGTTTTTATGATCTAGAATTTATGGATAAGCCAAGGAAGAAGAAAACCATACCTTTGGAGCATACCTGGATGAAGAGATGGATGTTAGTTGAGATGAGGATTACTTTGCCAAAGATCAAATGGAAAATTTTGAAGCCCTCTTGCCAAAGCGAACTCCTCCAAGCCACACGTGTGTCCCTCTAACCTGTCAAAACCAAGGAGCAAAGCATCAATCAGTTTAACATGTTGAGGGTAGATACAAGCAAGAAAGAGATAAGCAAAGAATAGTTGGTACAAAGACAAAACCACTCCCTGTTTAACCAAAACGTCCTTTTGAAGCTTGAAGGGTAGGCCTCCCCACCAATTCACACTCCAAAACGTCCTCTTAACCTATAAAAAAAGTATGGCAAAATATGCAAGATAGCTACAAGAGATCCTCCAGTGCAATGGACAAAAGCATTTACAATCAAAGCAACCAACATCCACTCCAAGATCCAAGCATGTACTCCAAAAGATAGAAATTTTATTCCAAGAGCCAAGAGCCAAATTCTCTAGATGATTTTACAATGAGGGGATTGTTATCACACAACTTGTAGTTGCCCCTAAAGGTATCCCATCCGGGACGGTAGAGGAGTTAGGCAACTAAAGAGGTGACCTAAGAGATGCCACGGTTCCCAATGAAATGTGGGAGTCACGTCAACCGAGGCACTCTTCGCTTTAGGTCAAGGTATAACTAGACCAAGGGGGAGACCCTATACCCCAATCGCAGTTGATTGGACCCGAGCAAAGGTTTCAAAGGTGAATGAATGATGAGTTACGGAAACCAATGCAAGTCTAAGTGGACCTAATGTTTAGGGCATGGTTGAAGGTGGTACAAGGATAGTTAGTGTTTCAACCTATGTATGGTTTAGGCCACTTGATTGGGTATGATTATTAAGTATAGTACCATGTGTTTACACAAGTGGGTCTTATTGCCTTGGGAAGTGTGAAATGGTTTTAAGTGGGCCCACAAGGTGAAGCTAAGTGTGAAGATGGTACTATAGGCTAGATCTAGGTTAGATCTACAAGTTAGAATTGGTTCTAGGGTTTGACACTAATCCCAAGAAGTGCGCCTTGCTTGGAGAAGGACTAGTGCCTTGTTGGATGGGCTAATGGGGTCAAGAAGGATGTCAAAGTGTAGATCGGGACACCTAGAAGCCAAGTCAAGTGGTTTGGATGAGATCCAATGGTTGGATTTTACTAGATCTAGGTTTTTAGGTAATGACCAAAAGTGGACCACAATCCCTTAAAACAAGGAATGCAATCCCCAAGGTGGATCGGGACAAAAGGATAGTCTAGACCTAGGTTTCAAGGCATGAGCAATCCAAATCCACAAAAATCTCCAACACCCACTTCCTAGAAGTGGTCCAACTCAAAATTCCCAAGGGGTGCGACTTTCTCAAGGAGAGGCAAAAAGTGGTTTTGGTGGACCAAACCAAGTCCAATGGCCACCAAAATGTAGATCCGGGATGCTAATACCCCGATCTATGCATGTTCAAAGTTTCAAGTGAATCCAATGGGTAGATCTTAGTAGATCTAAGTTTTAAGTTACCAATGAGGTCAAAGGGGGGTTTCAACCCCTCAAAACATGGAGAGATGTCCACAAGGTAGTTTTCACCAAAGTAAGGATATGGGTATGTGTTATCAAGTGTCTAGTTGTCAAATCAAGCGGGATCTCACATATCCATGTGCTAGATCTAGCCCAACAAGCCTCCCTCAAGGAAGTGCGCTTTAGGTCAAGGAGAGCTTTTGTCTTAGAAAAAGGGTCAATTCTTAGCCAATCACCACCAAACTATAGATCCAACTAGGGGTGGATGCTATAGAGGTGGGTTTTCAATATCTTTTCAAATCGAGGGCTAGATCTAAGTAGATCTAAGAAATACCAAAAACAAGGGTTTTAATTTGATTAGGGTTTTTGTGATCTAGAAATTATGGAAGATTCAAGGAAGAGAAGATCATACCTCTTGGGACATACCTGGATGAAGAGATGAATGCTAGTTGAGACGAGGATTACTTTGCCAAAGATCAAATGGAGAATTGTTGAAACCCTCTTGCCAAATCGATTTTTCCAAGCCACATGTAATTCCTTCTAACCTGTCAAGCCAAGGAGCAAAGCATCAATTAGTTTAACAAATTGAAGGTAGATGCAAGCAAGAGAGAGAAAAACATAGAATAGTTGACACAAAGGCAAAACCACTCCCTGTCAAACCCAAAACGACTTCTTCCAAGCTTGAAGGGCAAGCCTCCCCACCAATTCGCACTTGTCAAAGTCGCCCTCTCAACCTGCAAATAAAGTATGGCAAATACGCAAGATAGCTACAATAGATCCTCCAGTGCAATGGACAATAGCATTTACAATCGAAACAACCAACATCCACTCCAATCCAAGCATGTACTCCAAAAGATAGAAATTTTATTCCAAGAGCCAAGAGCCAAAAATCTCTAGATGATTTTACAATGAGGGGGTCTCCTCCTTATATAGGATAATAAAGACCAAAACCCTAGATCTCAAAACCACTTTTTGAAATGAGTGGTTGAGATTAAAAGATCTCACAACATAATCAATGGCTAAGATGAATCCATAACATAATATCACATGGATCACTCAACATAACAATAGCGCCCTCAATAAATGGTACAATAGAGGGTGACGTCATCCCACAAGAGGGGTATAAAGTACAATAATCCACCTCATGATGACTAGGACATGATAAAATAAGCACATGGTGGGGCTAGGAGGTATAAATCCTTGCTAGCTCACCCCAAGGCACAATGAAATAATAAAAATATGTCCAATATAATAATAATGACCAAAACTGTCCTCAGAATCCATGACAGTCGAGCAGTAAATGTCCTCCTGTGATCAATCTGGAGATACCCACATGGTGAAAAATGACTGGAAGATAGTGAGATCAACCTGGAAGACCTCTGTGAAAACCAAATGCCAAAACCTTGCCTCAATTGCCCAAATCGATTTCCTCAGTGACCACTTTATCCCATTTTTTAACTGCCTCGGGAACTGTGAAAGTGCCAAAACTGCCTCCTAGGGTGCTAGCGCTGTCCATCTGAGCCCACCAGGCTCTCCGGGAGGGGGGATAAATGGTAATAACAAGTGGCTGGACCACCCCCTCCATCATCAGCGCCCTAGGTGAACTGGCCTCTCGGGGCCCCTGCTGCTCAGGCTGGGAAATCAGCCCCAAATCTGGTCAACAAGTGTAAAACTGCATCAATCACTGCCAGAAGTGCCCGGAACTGAAAGATAAGTGTCTCAATGGATCCAGAAGACCCAAATCCACTAGGAATGAGTACTCATACACCCTGGGTTGCCCTAATGGGCCAGCTGTAGGGTCCACCATATATGGACAATGTATAATCTGCTGATCTGTAATAATAATAACCTGCTGAACTGGATCAAACATCATCTGTATCATATGTCCATCATATGACATCATCATCAAACATGTGGGACCATAAATCATCACCAATAATCATCATACATGGTCCACATCATCACGGATCCCAAGAATATATATAATCAAGGATAAACCACATAAGTAGACTAAGACAATGCTTCTTTAATCACTTCATAGCTAAGCTCAAAGTATAAACTCCATTCAGTGGCATTAATTAAGTTAGCATATTCCGTGATAATATAAAATTACTTGCACCCTAGTTCAAATGACAAACTTACCCATTGGACATGGTCAAACTGCTAGTGAAGGATGAAGGCTAGGAGCAAGGTTGGGCCAAGGGTTTGACTTGTCTAACTTAACTCAAAAATACTTTGGACTGGGAGAAGGGGGAAGCTACAAACTCTGTGCTGGACAAAAGAACACGGGGGATGGCTGTGCCTCACAAATGGATAAGTTGTTTAGAGAGTGCTTATTCAACTTTAGGCACCATGTCTACATCAAGTTGATCCAAGTTCATTAGGATCATTCAATTTATTTCCATGGCCTTTTTGGCCTACATAACCCTTCGGATTTCAGATGTGCTGAGAAGCACAACTAGTTGCAGCTTGCATCCAGGGCATGTTTTTTTATATATTCACAAGGTCAGCAATTGTTTAGATATAGCTTTTAAGAACTATTGCTTTTTGGACCTTTCTTTATACTCTTCGAGGAGTATTTTTAGCTTTTCATTGCTCTTGCCCTTTTTTTTGTTTCCATGGGCGAATTTATTTAGTTTCCACAGGTAGAACATGAGCTTTCAGTTTTAGCCAACAACATCTCAAGTGACTAGGGGGAGTTCGAGCCAAGGCCTACAATCCAACTCACCAAAGGCAAGTTCTGTCACCAACTCAGAGCCGAGACACTGAATAAACAGGGATGCGGTCCAAACACAGAGGTAGAAAAATGGGGAAGTCCTCAGTATCAGAAAGTCAAATAAGACAAGTCAGGGTTTAAAGTCAAACAGGAAGGTCATGTATGGATGGAGACAAGTGGATATGGAGCCTACACTAGCAGACAACAGGTGTCGGGAAAGACCATGTCTATGTAAGGTGAAATACCAGTAAGTTTTGTTAGATGACCTAAAAGTGCAAGCAATTGTCCATTTTAAGGTTTACAGTTCATTTTAAATAGTTTGCCACATCAGGAATAATATACCAAGCACATGCTATAATCATGACTAAATCAACAAGCTAATAATCCACTGTCAGTGAGAACATATCCATAGATCATACAACATCATCATAATAGCAATCATCATGCATCATCTGAAACACTGCTGAAGTACATCTCTAGGCACTGAACTGAAACTGTAATGGGATAAGTGGTCACATCAGTCATCCAAACTGAACTCTCAAGGCTCAGCCTTGACACAAGGTCATATACAAATCTGAATAATATACTGCTCTGATCATGAGTGATCCATAATATATAGCCATGCTCTGGAATAAATGAAGCTCTGGAGTGTGCAGATATCTGCTGTACAAGAATAGTAGCCCTGCTACTATGGTGTGATAACAGGGATCTCCTCCTTATATAAGATAATAAAGACCAAAACCCTAGATCTCAAAACCACTTTTTGAAATGAGTGGTTGAGATTAAAAGATCTCAATACATGATCAATGGCTAAGATGAATCATAACAACATAACACATGGATCACTCAAAATAATGATGACGTCATAGCTAAAAGATACTCATGGAGGGTGACGTCATCCACTAAAGGGGGGAAAAGTACATGGGCCCACCTCATATGACTAGGACATGACACATGGAGCTCATGGTGGGGCTAGGAGGCATCAATCCTTGCTAGCTCATCCCCATGGCACAATAAAATAATATAATATGTCAAAAATAAATACAAATGATCAAATCTGTCCTCAAAATCTATGAGAGACATGCAGTAAAAGGCCTCCTATGGCCTCTATGGACCCCACTAACTGATGAAAACTGGCTGGAAGATGGGGGGTTCACCCTGGAAAACCTTTGTGAAGACCAAGTGCCAAAACCTTGCCTCAATTACCCAAATCGAATTCCTCAGTGACCCTTTTATTCCAATTATGACCTGCCTCGATAACTGTGAAAGTGTTGAAACTGCCTCCTAGGGCATCTGCGTTGTCAAACTGAGCCCACCAAGCTCTCCAGAAGGGGGGGTAAATGGTAATATCAAGTGGTTGGACCACCCCCTCCTCATATAGCGCCCTAGGTGAATTGGCCTCTCATGGCCCCTGCTGCTCAGGCTGGGAGATCAGCCCCAAATCTGGTCAGCAAGTGTAAAACTGCATCTATCACTGTCAGAAGTGCCCGGAACTGAAAGATAAGTGTCTCAATGGATCCACGAGACCCAAATCTACTAAGAATGTGTACTCATACACCATGGGTTGCCCTGATGGGCTAACTATAGGGTCCACCATATATGGACAGTGTATAATCTGATGATCTGAAGAAATAATAAAACCTGTTGAATTGCATCAATCATCACCTGAACCATATGTCCATCATATAGCATCATCATCAAGAGTAAGTAGGCCCATACATCATCATCAATAAGCCTGCATGGCCCACATCATCACGGATCCCAAGAAATGACCATAGTCAAACTGAATTTGACTAGGTCAAAATACAACCAAGGATAAATCATATCAATAGACTAAGAAATGTTCCTCTAATCATACCCACAGCTTAACTTAAAGTATAACATCATTCGGTGGCATTAATCATATTTGTTCATTTCGTTGTTATTTATATTTACTTGCACAATAGCTTAAATGACAAACTCACCCATTAGACATGGTCTAACTGCTAGCTAAGGATGAAGGCTAGGAACAAGGCTAGCAAACGGAGGTGACTTGTCTAAACTCAACTAAAAGACACTTTGGACTGGGAGAAAAGGGAAGCTACAAACTCTGTGCTGGACAAAATAAACATGGGGAATGGTTGTGCCTCACAAATGGGTAAGTAGTTTAGAGAGTGCTTATTCAACTTAGGCATCATGTCTACTTTTATAAAAGATGATCCAGTTTCATTAGGATCCATTAATTTCATTTCATGGCCTTTTTGGCCTATATAACCCTTCGGATCTCAGATGCACTGATAAGCACAACTAATTGCAGCTTGCATCCAAGGCATGTTTATATACATACATAAGGTCAGCAATTGTTTAGACATGGAATTTAAGAACCATTGCTTTTTGGACCTTTCTTATACTCTTCGAGGAGTATTTTTAGCAGTTTATCGCTCTTGCCCTTTTTAGTTTCCATGGGCGAATCTATATAAGTTTCCATAAGTAGTACATGAGCTTTCAGTTTTAGCCAACAACATCTCAAGTGACTAGGGGGAGTTCGAGCCAGTGCCAAACATCGAGAAAACCGACCGGAATGATTTAGGCCTACAATCCAACTTACCAAAGGCAAGTTTTGTCACCAACTTAGAGCCGAGACACTAAACAAACAAGGATGCGGTCCAAACACAGAGGTAGTAAAAAGGGAAGTCCTCAATATCAGAAAGTTAAGTAAGACAAGTCAAGGGTTAAAGCCAAATAAGGAAAGTCATGGATGGATGGAGTCAAGTGATAGTGGAGCCTAAGCTAGCAGACAAATGGTGTCAAGAAAGACCATATCTATGTGAGGAAGTAAACCAGTGAGTTTTGCTAAACAACCTAAATGTGCAAGTAAAATGTCCATTTTATAATTTATCATCAAGATAGTCCATTTTAAGTTTATAAAGCTTGCCACATCATGAATCATATACCAAGCTAATGCTGTGAACATGACTAAAGCAACAAGATAATAATCCACAGTCAATGATCAAAAATCCACAGGTCATACAACATCATCATATGTCATCTAAAACACTGCTGCAATACATCTCTAAGCACTGAACTGAAACTGTATGGAATAAAGGGTCCAATCGGTCATCAAATCCGAACTCTCAAGGTTCAGCCTTGACACAAGGTCTAACATAAGTTTGAATAATACACTGCTCTGATCATGAGTGATCTCAAAATATAAAGTCATCATAGCCAAGCTCTGAATAATCTAAGCTCTGGAATGCGCAAATATCTGCTAAGCAAGAATAGTAGCCCTACTACTATGGTGTGGTAACAATTCCTTTGATCTTATTGGTTGCTAATCCTCGGCTTCCCCTTGCTCCTTTCCTTTGACCCTGCCCCGACACCTGCACACGTGGATGGAAATCCTTCTCCACCCACTCAATGAGATCTAACTCACTCTATGTGATAGTCGTGTGTGTCCTCCTCTCCTTAGGCTTCCTTTTATATCATTACAATGACTAAAATACCATGGACTACCAAATACCATGGGCCCTCTAGATCTCCTAGTTGATTTTAGATCACTTGAGATCTATAGCTACGGATTTATCTTTCGTTGACACAACTTAAGTCACCTTTTAGCCATTATAACATAAACATCACTTGCCCTATCAAGCAAGCTCCTAGAGAGGTCTTATGGACGACTTTTGCATGCCTAACACTTGGCCTATGCAGAAGTACCTGTTCAAGCTACAAAAACTAACACTCCTTCTTAACGCGGAAGGTACTTCTGGAAGAACCTCCACCTAGATCTATCTCCAATCCCACCACATCATCCGTTGTTGTAGCTACTCCTTCTAAACTGGAAGACTTCCTTGCCACCTGCTTTGGAACCTACTCTGAGGATATGTTCCACCTAACCATGTTCCTAGGAATCTCCACTTGCTCTTGAGCATCCATCAATGTCAGCTTGTAGCCTTGTACCAACTAGGTCTACTAGAAGAACTGGAAGGGGTTAACTCCCTCTTCCCCTTCGAAGGTCTACTCCCCGTACTGGAAGTCTGCAAACTCCACTCACCCTTCGTAGTCTTCTGCTCCATGACCTCTATCTCTAACATCGATCCATGATCCAAGATCTCCTTGGACCCACATACAAGCTAACCAACAACCTATACAACTTAACCTGTCTAACACCAAGCATCATTGTTGCATCCTGGATAGCTCCCTCTGATCGTATGAGCACATGTCCATCTTGGAACACAACCCATACCCCTTGTCCTCCAAAGATAAGACTAAGAGCACATTTGTCCTCAACTTTGGGGCATACATCACTCCTGCCACCTCCAAAGATCCTCTTAACCCTCGTTGGAATATCACTATTCCAACCCCCTTTACTGCATGTATGGTGTCGACCCCACAAGCCACATGGCGGTCTGAGTTTGTCTCTGAAACACTAAGGAACACATCCCTCATCCCCATCATATGGCTAGATGCACTACTATCCACTAAGAAAATAAATACTCCTAAGATCTGCCCAAATTTGTCCTTGTGACCAGATCTATCTGTTGTTGCCTTGTCGACTTCTCTTCTCCTTTGGAATAATCTCTTTATGCAAAGAGTCTTCTTGTCATCCCATGATCTCTAGATGAAAGTCCTTCTCCACCCATCCGAGATCTACTTGAGTCATTGTCCTTTATGGCTCAAGCACTTGAGCAAATGTCATATTTTGCTCCTAAGTGGATGACTTAGGCAAATGGGCAAAATTCCTTCTTGCTCCTATGTGCTCTCTTGTGGCCTAGATCTCGAGGTAAAAGTCCTTCACCTATCTGAGATCATCCCGTTGGTTGCTTGTCGTTCTACCATGGCTCAGCAAGCCACCCAAACATAAATTCTTTGCTGCCCAGATTTGTTGCCCACTGCCCAGATTTCTGCAGCCTACTACTACCCAAGGCTTCCTGCAGCTTTCTGTTGTTGTTGCTTCCCACAACCGCTCTTTGTTTTCGACATCCTTTTCTGTTGCCCAAGCCTGTTGTAGTCTACTACTACTACCCGGGTTCCTTTCTAGGCATGCCCGAACTCTTTTAGGCACTACCCAGACCCTTCTGCTCACTACCCCAGCCACTTACTAGGATTCCCAAGTCTTCCTAGGTGTTGCCCGAGGCTTGTTCTAGGATTCCCAAGGATGCCCTAACCTTTTTGCAACTACTCAAACTCTCTCTGGGCTTACCAGGGGCCTTTTCGGGGCTGCCCAAAATTTCTAGGTTTGCCACTCAAACTGCCTTGACTATTCCGGGCTGCCCAAAAATTTCCTGGGCGCTACCTGGTAGTTTCTTGCCCCTACCCCGGGTCGCTAGGCCTCCTGCCCAAGTGGTTGCTCGCTGCCCTGGCCTACTGCCCATAGCTATTCCTAGAGGCTACTAACAGTTGTCCCTTTGTCAATGACCTACTACCGTGTCCTATCTCCCTCCGTAAACTCTGATGCACCTACCGGTGGATCCACCTACTGTTCGTCGTCACCACCCATAGCTCGCATTTCTCTGCCTACCAGCTTGGAGCTCCAACTGCAGCCTCCCATGCGCCCCAACTCTTTTTTAGTGTCCATTTGGTCGCGGCTCTCGACTCTTGTGCCCCGACAATTGATGGCTCTACCCAGCACCCAGATCAGCTCTACTCTCGGCCAACCCCGCAGATCAACCTCCACGGAGTCTTTAGCACAATCCTGTGTTGCTACACAATCTGCAAACTCAGCTTCGACTTGGCAGCTAGCTACACCAGCAGCCTATCCGCCTCACTCCTCGTTCCCTCTCGGTTCCGACCTAAGCCCACGTTCTGTGCCCAACTACCAGGACCGATCTACGTCCCTGCCAGCTGCTCCTTGCTCTCGTGTTGTCTGTCGACTGTAGCTCGGTCGCTCATTACTTCACCTCAACAGCCCATTCTGATCACAGCACCCATGCACCTCCACCATTCTCCCGAGCACTACCCTCATAGCCCACGCACCTATCAATAAGCGTTACTTCTCCACACCAACCTACAACGTCTCCGTCGTCACTCTACTAAATTGCAACTTAATGCGTAGTCTTGTTGACCCTTTGTTTGACCCCGCAAATCTCCTCTGTGCCCAGCTCACAACAGCTCCAACATCTCTCAGACGTACAACATATGGTAGCTACTGAATGAACAATGGCTGCCATACAGTCTCTTTTTTTTCGTCTTCGTAAATCTCCTCAAACATCAATTTTGCACTCAGAGCAAAACTAGCTCTGATAAAATGTTAGTGTGGTGAGCCTGGATTCGGTTATCAATCTCAAACAATTTACTACAATTATAAATTGAAAACACACTAAACTCCTAACTAATTACGCAATGGAAAAACATGGAAAACCAATCACACATCCAACTGGGGAAAAACCAGCAACGGATTGATTTTTGTTAATAATAAAAGTCCTAGGATCCCATCCTGGGATAATGGCCCACTAAGAAATACAATGACAGAATGCTAGCCTTCACACCTCAAGATCAGTCCCTTGATCTTGTTGGTTGCTAACTCTGGGCCGCCCCTTGCTCCTTTCCTCTGACCCTTCCCCAACACCTGAACATGTGGATGGAAGTCATTCTCCACCCACTCAATGAGATCTCCCTCACTCTATGTGACAGTTGTGGATGTCCTCCTTTCCTTAGGCTTCCTTTTATATCATTACAATGACTAAAATACCATGGACTACCAAATACCATGGGCCCTCTAGATCTCCTAAGTGATTTTTTATCACTTGAGATCTATGGCTATGACTTAATCTTTCGTTGACACAACTTAAGTCACCTTTTAGCCATTATAACATAAAAGTCACTTTCCCTCTCAAGCAAGCTGCTAGAGAGGTCTTCTTAACAATTTTTGCATGCTTGACACCTGGCCTATGCAGAAGTACCTATCCAGGCTACAAAAACCAACAAACATATGTGCAATGATGTCCACATATTAGGCATCTCATCAATCCATGAACCAAGGAGACCATCCATCGATAATAGGAACATCTAACTCAAGAACAAGTGTCCACAGTAGCCAACTAACACCTTGAAGAAGGAGACAGACTCGTCCACAAGCAATGATATGCCTTGTCATGTGCAAGAGTGAGAAACTATGAGAGCATTCAACCCAAAGGATGTCCATTGAAGTTAAGATACCAAGAAACAAGAACACTCTGCAAGAAAGTCCTTCCTATCATCCATGAGTCATCCAAGTGAAAAGAAGCAAGGGTGCTCCAACCAAAGTGATGGCATATCATGTTATGATGCTAAGCAAGGGCCTGGGAACAAGAACACTCTAGGAGAAAACCATCACCAGGCATCCATAAGTGCAAACCATCTCCAATAGGATAGGACATTCCATGAAAATGAGGGTCCAAGCCATCAAACAGGTGTTACAGAGAGAATTTTCCGTTGAAGAGTGGTGTAATGTACACAATATAATAATATATACATAAATGCTAATAAAAAAATAATGATTAATAATAATAAATCAATAATAATGAAGAGACACGTCTTGATTAGAGGACATGACCTGATTAGAGGCCATGACCTATCAACCATGGTGACCAGTCAATGCATGTATAAGCATACCATCTCATGGCATCGTAACATATTCTAACATTCAATTATTTATATATATTTTTTTTACTGTCCTATATAGATTTTTGTTTATTGTCTTTCTTAGTTTTTTTACCCGACCTTTGGCCACACTCCTTTCAGACCTTATCTGATCTCGCCTTTGGCCACACTCATTAATTTTCAGAGTTTCTCCGAACCTCTGGTCCATGACAACTCAATCAGGGGTTTTGGCCATATAAAAGATTAAGAAAAGAGTATTATGAAGGGCAATCGTTAAAAATAAATTATGTATAATCGTAAGAGGAAAACACAGAGCCACATAACCATATGTTTTTTCCGAAGAATCGTTGAACCAGCATAAAAAATCGTGGTGAGTGAAAATATAAGGCTCAAGCAAATCAAATATTTTAGAGTCTGCTCATCAATTCACCCACTGTCGTCTTGTGCACTTATTTCATGGTTGTATATTCCATAGATACTATTAGACAGCGGTCGTATCTACTAGCATCCCGAAGCTACATGCCACCGTGTGTACCACGTTAGCTACTAGCAATAAAGACAAGGGTTAACAGAATACTAAACGCAGGAGCAATTAAAGCTTAGATTGCCACCGTCAAGGAAATATCAAGCCACTTTCAAATTAAACAAACGTCAAACAACCGCCACCAATCGTAAGTGCCACCAATAACTAAAGAAAGATTAACAGAGGGAATTCGTATACGTGAAGTCACTAATTCCACAGTAACCGTTGAAGCTTCCTACAAACCACCTATAATTAACTGTTCAGGAAACCACTA
Organism: Larix kaempferi; assembly: GCA_027924585.1. Classification (NCBI taxonomy): domain Eukaryota; kingdom Viridiplantae; phylum Streptophyta; class Pinopsida; order Pinales; family Pinaceae; genus Larix; species Larix kaempferi. Next base: position 16,255,811 of record BSBM01000792.1, read on the forward strand.
TTAAAAAATTAAAAAACAGTTTCTTGTCCTAGCTGCATCATATCACTGTTGTGGTGGTCTATCCGCGAAGAAATTCAAGGCAGATCGAATAAGCATTTCGAATCCAACGAACAAAAAGGGACAGCCGCTGAAATTGCTCTTAATCAATCCGTATGACAACACGAATTCGAAAAGCTTTCTGTGATCAATCATCTTATTGCAAATCGATCGAAAACCCTAAGTCATGACGTTTCACTATATTGACCAATGGTTACCAGATGAAGGTTTTATCAACACCAAGTTAATTCAAATTTAACTCTAAAATCCACCTGTAATTGATAGTTCAGGGAACCACTATTAAAAAAATTAAAAAATAGTATCTTGTCCTAGCCACATCATACGACTGTTATGGTGACCTGTCCTCCAAGAAATTCAAGGCATATCGAATAAGCAGTTCGAATCCAGCGAGAAAAAGGGGACAATGACTGAAATTGTTAATCAATCAGTATAACAACTCGAATTCAAAAAGTCTTCCGTGATCAATCATCTTATTCCAAATCGACCGGAAACCCTAAGTCGTGACGTTTCACTATATTGACATTGGGTTACCAATACAATCAATTAAAGATATATTAATGCAGGGACACCTTTTTGCGTAAAACAGTTAAAATCTCAACCTGTCACAGATCTGGATTTAAGCAATTCCAACATAAAACATAAGGAGAAAATGTTATAGATGAAAGATCAACCCGTATCAAGAAGAGTCTTGGAGCTGGAACAAGCAAACTGTGCATAGCAAAGACAATGAAGCGACAACTCTGAAAAAGAATTCTACATTTTGCATAGTCAATATCTTATTTAAGACACTATACCCTTGCTATTCTCATTAGTTTTACCAACTTTTCTTACATCAGTGTCATACATGAATAAAGCCTCTATGAACAGTTTCTGACACCCAAGAGTGTCCTTTATCTTTAAACATCAGGAAAAGGATATCCTCAGTAATCCTGTTACCATAATTAGCATGAGTGAACCAGGTGCTTTAAATTAAAAAAATATGTTGATTATAATCATTGAACTTCAAAGCATTCAGAAGGAAATGGTGTAAACCTTCTTTGTCAAATAAACATCGAGATTTTTAATTTTAGATTCAGCTAGGTCGCCTTGTTTGTACAATTTCTTGCCAGCATCTCCTGAAGCAGCATAGAGGCTATTTGTTGTGTCCTCGTAGCCATTACTGTCTTCTTCTACCAGAATCCTATGAATGTATTGATCCACCTGTAAATTATCAATCACCATGATCAATCCTTAAAGCAGCCTCAAATAATATTATTTGACTTTCTACAAGAGCTTTGAGCTTAGGGCAAAGTCAAATCATAATGCATCAACTCACTTGCAAGACTTCAAGAGCTTCATTTTCAATTTGGAATCAATAGCTTACAGTTTTAGCCAAAAGTGACACTCCATACTTCTGAACTCGTACTACTGGCATCTCCATACTGCAAATGGGACCAATCCTTGTCTTCATTAATACAAAATACAGTGATATTAAGACATAAAACTTATGAAAAAATTATGCAAGATGAGCTAGGTAATACTGGCTTTAATTATGTTTATGTTCAATTAAAACATAAATGGTAAATTACTAAAACTCAGTAGCACATACAATAGAATAATATCAGAAATAAAGCTAAGGTAAAAACATCATGAATCATTTTGGTATATTGTTCACCTATGTAAGCGTGAACATATTCAAACATGTCTAACAACTGATTTTCAGTTTTGATAAGATGATGCACAGATAAATAAAAGATGGCACTGTAAATCCATACATCTTACCCTTCTGGACTTGTTGGCCATCTTAGAAGAGCTGTGAAAGCACCTGATGGAACCAGTGAAAGAACAAAACGAAGAAATATAAGACAAATTAAACAAAAACAAACCAAGAAACAAATATTGCGTTTTAAATATGAAAGAATACGAACTTGCTTGTGAAAACCTGATTGATCTTCTGACAATGGTATTGCAAGAGGAATTATACCACGTCTAGCATATGGAGGGACAAGTTTTTCACCTGTGAAATGAAAAAAGGGCATTAAAAACTGTTTGAAGGACAACTCTGGAAGACTCTACAAACAAAGGCCATCTCTATACAACTGCCGGTAGCAAGAAACTGAGTGGGTCTCAAGCCATGAAGTAAAGTGATACCAGATAGAATGAATATCATTGCATTGTGAGTTTGTGAATTAAAACACCTTTGGTGCCCTCCCTAATGGGAAAAACAACCTCTAACATTTTGGTTGGTTTGTTTACGGATTTTTTTCTTTTTTGGGGGGTGGGAGCAGGGATTCATCACAGGAAGATATCCTATGTTGTGGTATAGATCCTACTTGTCTTATGAGCTAGTATGCGATACACTATTTTCATGGTTGTTAGTTGCTGTTCCATATAGAGTGTGTTTCTATTTGAATAATCTTTTTTTATGTTTAAGAAGGTTGTTGATTCTTAGTTGGATGAGAGATTCTCACCAACAAGAAATCCCTTCAAATCTCGATTGAGCATTTATCTGCACAATGAGAGAGTGTGACAGCTCTTTCCCTACAGCTAAAAGTGAGAAAACACATTGAAAAAAAAATTAGAGTGGGACATGTCTAGGGCACATGTTTGGCATGTGTCCTGTTTCAAAACACGTCTAGGGCACATGTCGGACACGTGTCCTAGCGTATCCATGTCCGACACGTGAAATACGGACACAAAGCCCCTAAGGGACATGTTCTGTTTCATAGTATGTGACATTATATTGATGAATATACAATCACTTGCAAAGTTTTGAGGAAACATTGTCTACTCTCTTGTTTCAACATCCTAGAGATATCCTATACTGATCTCTCACCTATCCAAATCAAGTACAGATTCTGGGTGGATCCTTGATGTATTAGCGATATATCTGTATATGATATGTAACAAAGAGGATATGGCAAGATATGCCCAGGAAAGCGGCAGATAAGCTAACTCAAAATGAATTTGTACACATTGTTTGACTCAAACAGGATACAACAAACTCAGTTTAGAAGTAGGGTTATTTGTTTCGACTTTGGCAGGTGAGAATCTCAAACAATGAGATCAATTCTATCAAATAGATCAACTTAGAGTGATGATGCCTTTGGAATATGTAGGAAGTACTCAACATGGAAAGCTATCCTCTGGCAAAGTAAGTCAGGTGAAGAAATAAAAGTTATTTAGATGTAACCCCATATATGTAACTCTATTAATCTTATTCCTTTTCATCTAGAGATAAGTGGCATGTAAAGAAAGAAAAAAAATGAGAATATAATAATATCCTAAAGTGGTTAGGAATGGCCAATGAGACTAGCAATTAAAACAGATAAAGTAAAGCAAGGGAGTACAAAAGCATCTTTAATCTAATCTAAGCTTATAATTCAAATGATCCACTTAGATCCCTGTTATCACACAACTTGTAGTTGTCCGTAAAGGTATCCCATCCAAGATGGTAGAGGAGATGGACAACTAAAGAGGTGACCCAAGAGATGCCACGGTTCCCGATGCAAGCTGGGAGTCACGACAACCGAGGCACTCTTCGCTTTAGATCTAGACAAGACAAGATCAAGGGGGGAGACCCTATAGCCAATCGACAGAAGATTAGCCAAAGCAATGGTTCCTAGGGAGATGTGAAAGTTGAGTTACAGAAACCAATGCAAGCTTAGGTGGACCCATGAATTTCAGTATGGTTGAAGAGGCTTAAGATGTGACAAGTGTTTCAACCAATGAATGAATTAGGCCACCTAGAGAGATCAAATGGATAGATCTAGTACCATGAAATACACAAGTGGGACCCACTTCCTTAAATTATGGAAATGACCCAAATGGGACCCACAAGGTGAAGTTAGGGGTGGAATGGCACTAAGGGGTGTTTGATGATGTAGATCTATGGATCCAAAGTAGATTTAGACACACCCACATATGGGATCTAGCAAAATACACAATCCCTAAGGAGTGCGAATTGACCCAAGGAGACTAGTGCCTTTAGATGGAGGGGCAAATGCAGTCCAAATTATGCCAAAATGTAGATCGGGGTAGTTAAGGCAATTATCAAAGTGGATTTTAAGTAGCATGCCCCAAGGTAGGCTAGATCTCCATAGATCTAAGGTTGAAAGTGCATCACCCAACGACCCAAGTGGGGCACAATCCTCAAAATGAGGAATGGGGCTCACAAGGCAAAAATCAAAGAAGTGAAGCACTAGGGGTAGGTTATCAAGTGAGAGGAATGCAAATCAAGTGGGATCTCACCTACCCATGTCTTGGAACTAGCCCAACTAGCTTCTCCCAAGGGGTGCGAATTGCCTTCAAGAGGGCTAGATCCCTTGGAAAGTGTGTCAAATGGAACCCAATCACCACCAAACTATAGATCCGAATTGCCGTGGATACTATAGAGGTGGGTTTTCAATATCTTTCCAAAAGCCAAGCTAGATCCAAGTAGATCTAAGAAAAATAAAAATGAGGGTCTTGATTTTAATGGAATTTTGACCAATAGGATGGATAGCAAGCGAAATCAATACGTAGCTTGTAGATCTTACCTCAAAGCTTGCGGCCTCTTAGCATATGGAGAAATCTTGCCCTAGTTACAATTCCAAGCTTGATCCAAGTGTCTTCAACCAAAATCGTCCAAGCCCTAGGAGGAGAGATGTCTCATGAAAACCTGTAAATCAAACTACATCAAGTTAGATTTGATCCACAAATCCATAAGATCTAAGCATGTCATATCAAAGAAGCAATCAATGGACAAAGCACAATTGAAAAACTCCCTCAAGATGAAAACATTTTGCCCATGGGGGATGTGAGCAACCCCTACAATCTTTCCATCAAGCAAATCGTAGCTAGCTTCAAGCAATTCGGCCTCCCTTCAATTGATGTCGATTTCACCTGTAGAAGCAAAGAATGTCTAGAAACAAGATGCAAGAACATATACAAGAGTAACCCAATCAAACCCAAGAAGTAGATCTCCAAAATATTATTTTCATTCGAAGTTTTCCAGAGCCCAAAGGTGAGCTATACAATAGGGGGTCTCCTCCTTATATAGGATAATAAAGACCAAGACCCTAGATCTCAAAACCACTTTACAATACAACAAGATGAGTGGTTGAGATTAAAAGATCTCATAATCTAATCAATGGCTAAGATGAGCCAATATATAAAATCACATGGATCACTCAACATAAAGGTGACGTCATAGCTAGGAGAGACTAAGTGAGGGTGACATCAGCCTCTAGAGGGGGCAAAAATACATGGTCCCACCTCATATGACATGGGCAAGACTCATAAAGCTCATGGTGGGGCTAGGAGGCATCAATCCTTACTAGCTCATCCCCATGGCACAATAATATAAAATAATATGTCCAAATAATACAAATGATCAAATCTTGTCCTCAAAATCTGTGAGAGACATGCACTAAAAGGCCTCCAGTGGCCTCTGTGGACCCCACTGACTGATGAAAACTGGTTGGAAGATAGGGGGTTCGCCCTAGAAGACCTCTGTGAAGACCAAGTGCCAAAACCTTGCCTCAATTGCCCAAATCGAATTCCTCAGTGACCCTTTTATCCCATTTTTTATCTGCCTCCGTAACTGTAAAGCTGTTGAAACTGCCACCTAGGGCACCTGCGCTATCAAACTGAGCCCACCAAGCTCTCCAGAAAGGGGGTAAAATGGTAATATCAAGTGGTTGGACCACCCCCTCCTCATACAGTGCCCTACGTGAATTGGCTTCTCATGTCCCCTGCTGGACAGGCTGGGAAAACAGCCCCAAATCTGGTCAACAAGTAGAAAACTGCATCTATCACTGTTAGGAGTTCCCGGAACTGAATGATAAGTGTCTCATTGGATCCAGAAGACCCAAAACTACTAGGAATGTGTACTCATACACCATGGGTTGACCTGAGGGGTCACAATAGGGTCCACCATATCCGGACGGTGCATAATCTAATGATCTGGAATAATAATAAAACCTGCTGAACTGCATCAATCACCATCTGAATCATATGTCCACCATATGGTATCATCAATAAGAGTATGTGGGACCATCAATCAACATCAATAAGCATACATGGCCCACATCATCACGGATCTTAAGAATGACCATAGTCAAACTAGGTTTGACTAGGTCAATATATAACCAAGGACAAATCATATCAATAGACTAAGACATGTTCCTCTAATCATACTCACAGCTTAACTTAAAGTATAAACATCATTTAAAGGCATTTATCATGTTTGCATATTCCATTGTTATTTATATTTACTTGCACAATAGCTTAATGACAGACTCACCCATTGGACATGGCCTGACTGCTAGCTAAGGATGAAGGCTAGGAACAAGGCTAGGCAATGGGGATGACTTGCCTAAACTTAACTAAAAGACACTTTGGACTGGGAGAAGGGGAAGCTACACTCTGTGCCGGACAAATAACATGGGGAAGGGCTGTGCCTCACAAATGGATAAGTTGTTTAGAGAGTGCTTATTCAACTTAGGCATCATGTCTACATCAAGTTGATCCAAGTTCATTAGGATCATTCAATTTCATTTCATGGCCTTTTTGGCCTACATAACCCTTCGGATTTCAGATGTGCTAAGAAGCACAACTAATTGCAGCTTCCATCCAGGGCATGGTTATACATATACAAGGTCAGCAATAATAGATATAACTTTTGAGTAACTTTTGCTTTTTTGGACCTTTTATACTCTTCAAGGAGTATTTTTAGCAGTTCATCGCTCTTTCCCTTTACTCACGTGTGTTAAAAAACACATTCTAGAGTTTACAGTTTCCATGGGCGAATTTATGTGGAATTTATAAAGATTTCCAATAGGTAGTACATGAGCTTTCAGTTTTAGCCAACATCTCAAGTGACTAAGGGGACTTCGACTAGTGCCAAACATCGAGACAACCGACCAGAATGATTTAGGCCTAGAATCCAACTCACCAAAAGCAAGTTTTGTCACCAACTCAGAGCCGAGACACTAAACAAACATGGATGCGATCCAACACAAAGGTAGTAATAGGGAAGTCCTCAGTATCAAAGAGTGGAGAAAGACAAGTCAAAGGTGAAAGCCAAATCGGGAAGATCATGGATGGACGGAGTCAAATGAATGTGGTGCCTAAGCTAGCAGACAAATAATGTCAAGAAAGACCATATCTATGCAAGGAGGGTATTAAACCGATGATTTTTGTCAAGCAACCTAAATGTGCAAGTCGTGTGTCCATTTTATAATTTATAACATCATCAAGATAGTTCATTTTCATTTTACAAAGTTTGCCACATCATGAATCATATACCAAGCTAATGCTGTGAACATGACTAAAGCAACAAGATAATAATCCATATTCAATGTTCAAAAGTCCATAGGTCATATCACATCATAATAATAATCATCATAAACCATCTTAAACACTATTGCAATAACATCACTAGGCACTGAACTGAAACTGTATGGAATAAAGGGTCACTTCGGTCATCAAATCTGAACTCTCAAGGCTTAGCCTCGGCACAAGGTCTAACATAAGTCTGATAAAATACACTGCTCTGATCATGAGTGATCTCAAAATATAAACTCATCATAGCCAAACTCTGAAGAATCCAAGGTCTGAAAAGTGCAGATATCTGCTAAACAAGAATAGTAGCCCTGCTAATATGGTGTGATAACAATCCCCTTAGTGGAAGCACCAGAATCAAACATACAATTATGTAAAATTAAATCACCGATGCTTAAATAAATGAAGAAGGGTTTGTGTCCAAGATTCTTATTCTCAGTTGGTAGCATGTTGGACAATATGGTCGGAGTGTCTTCTTCCTCGGTTTGATTTACCACTGGTTGCTTGACCCAGATTTGATCTTGAAAATGAAAATGCTCTGCAATTTGTTCTCTGACTGACGAAATCTTTGCTAATTCGGAAATTGGAACTGGTATCCTCATGGAGTTAAGAGCACTTGTCACATCAATCCTCAAAGGCTCATCAATAACTAAATCAACCGGAGGTCTACTTACCTATGGTGGAAGAACCTTTGTCCTTTCTGCATTTGCTGGAGGAAACCTTCTTCTTTGATAAGCATCTCCTACGGTTCTGTTCTCATACCATTTCCTGATCTGTTCTCGAGCAGGCATTTCTCCAAGAAGCTTATTTACCTTGTCTGCGTCAATATAACCCTTTCTGATCTACTGCATATGCTCGTTAGATAAATTAAATTGCTTTCTCTCAAACAAATTACATACCTCGGAGTCATTGTATTCAAAAGGAATGTTGTTCTTGATATACTCCATATAGTATGTGTTATCACATCTATGTTAGCTGGAGCTTCCATACTACAGACTGTGTGGCCAAGGACCACACAGTACTTTTTTTTCCAGATCAAAGATCAGGTGCCTTCAGAGGAGGCACACAGTTTTGTTCAGATTGCCCCGAGCAGATATATCAGAGGGGACAGATGGTTGTACAGTAGTCCAGACATGTCACTTAGCATTTACCGCAGGATCACCCTTCCTTGCCAGGCTTTGATATGAGCCCATTGAGACAGTTGCCTAGTCTTGCTTTGATTGAGATTATCACAGAGTATTGTTGGTTTACTATTTGTGCTCGGATTCAGCAGAGATCCAATTCAGAGACAACCCCAGCAGCAGGTATATGGTGCAACAGGTATTGCATTTGATGTTTATTGCTCATGATTGTTGGTTAGACTTGTTTATACATGATAGTACACTAACTTTGCATATGACGATTGATTTGGTGATCTAGCTATTGTTATGATATATGATTGGGCCCTTGGTGATGTCAGTCCACCCCTTCCTAGTAGGCCCCTGTATATGCACACCGGGTCACACCCCTACTCTTGGTATAGACTTGGTCAATTAGTCCCCCTTGGCAGCTGACTTTGGATCCACCTTCACCTTCTCCATCCATCCGACTCATCCGTGATAGTCTTTCCCGACTTGGATTCTGATTTGTGACCTTGAGGATCCCTTTCCCCACTGATCTCTGAGTATGCCATGATTCCCTGTCTATTGTGCCTCGACTCTTTAGTGTGTGAGATGCACTCTCAAACCTGCGATTTGCTGCTGTCGGTGCCTCCGATGTTGCAATGCAGTTAGGATTGTGTAGCCTCACTGGGTGCTCCCCATCTGTCATCGAAGCATTTATTGCTCACCCCCATTACTTTGCAGTATGAGCACCTTGATTATATCTATTGAGATATGTATGTAGCCCAAAAGGGCCATGAAGAAATGAAGAAATGTAAAGCAAGCCAAAAAGGCTAAGTATGAAATTCATTGTAAAATCCATGCAATGTGTTTGTAAACACACATGGACATAGGTCAGCCGTACATGTCAGCATTTGTAGCGGTTATTTCCTCACCTAGTCCTGCGGGGCAAGGAGGTGAGAGGGAGCAAGGGACAAGCTCAAGATTTTCCCCTAGAGTCTCAAGTTACGGTTTACCGAACACCCAGTTTGGCGGCTCTAGAAAAGAACCTCAAGGAGTCTTCGGGCACGGATGTGAGTTGTGAGGTACTTGTTAGATGACCAGTGGCGGTTTCCTTGCACTATACCCATTTGTGAGGCACCGCCCTTCCCCGTGTTTTGTCATGTTATACTTATCTCAGTGGACCCCGCTTTCCCGAGTTATCCAAAAGGTCACATGATCCTCATCCTTGTCATCCCTTATCCTTCACCATGTGTTCCACATCACCCAAAAGTCAGCTAGGTGGTCAAGTCTATAGGTTGTGTATAGCAGTTGAGCCTTTTGGATGTGGTCGACCCACCTCACCTGGGGCCTTGTATTTTTCCGAGATTTAATGCAATTTTTTATCACCATATTATTGTCATATTGTTTAGTAATGTACTAACTTGTATAAGGAAGCCTTTCACTCCATGATTGCATACAGGAATTCAGCTAACACCATTGTTGACCAGATTTGACTTGGTCAAACTAGATTGACCAGGCCAAAATTGGACCCGAAAAAATGTTGCGACCGGAATTTCGATTTTGGTCAATTATTATCTTCAGGGGAACCATATGAGCCTCCAAGTGACAGAATGCAAAAAGATCGAGGCGTTAGTGAGATTTTTAATTATTATTGGTCATTAATGACCTGTTTTAATTAAAAATCATGGATTTTGGGCAAATAATGCCTAAGTGATGGATCGGGGTCGTTCGAGTGGTCATTCCTACTATTTTTGGGGTCCACGATCACATTGCAGCAGACGGTTCGACAATTCGGGCACTCTAGGTGGGTCAAAAGCCCAGATTTCATCTTCAGCAATAAAAACCAGCAATAAAATACATGGAAAATCAAAATTGACAAAGGCAACTATAGCAAAAGGCAAAAATCAATGGCTGGCAAATAAAAGGGTGATTCCTAAGGTAAATTGGTAATGTTTGACATGGTATTTGTACATTGCGGGTCCCTCCATTAGACCAGCTCACTAAATGGGTCGAATTTCCCCATGGGGGCGTTTTTTCCTCCTTGGCAAATTCATTTTTGATGATGTTGTGTATGTGGGACCTTGGTATAGTGAGTTGGGGGATAAAACACCCTATAGACACCCCTCAACCACATTGTATGTATTGTAGGGGCTCCACAAGGGGACCCCTTCTCCACATGTGCGCTCTACTTGGGCAATTCGCACCCCCATGAGGAAGCATCTCCTCCATTCGATTTGATCATTGGGGATTAAATCCCAACCCTCCATTTTGGGGGGAAACTTGTTGTGAGAGTGGCCTTTCTCTATAAGAGAAGGCAGTCACCCATTGTATCACTCTCTCTTGGCATTTTGGACTTGGAATAGAAGAGAAACGTTTTGCTACTCTTGCTTGGTTCTTGTGTGATACTCTCTTGGTATTGTTGATTGCCATACTATCTTGATGCACTAGTTGTAGATTGTGGATGTTTCCAGCATTGTATTGCTCACCATTGTTTGTAGCAAGCACAAAGTCTTGGAGGAGGGCGCACCATTTGGCTGCCACTGCTGCTCCATTCTCCAGATTGGCAACACAAGGGAAGTGTTTTTGCTATTTCAGCCAAGCATTTTCTCTCATCTTTCATTTGTGTTGCTGTAGATTTCACTTATTTGTCAATACTAATTTGATTTCTGTGCATTGGTGTTGGCAGGCAAGGAGGGCGAGTTGGTGGGGAGAGAGCAAGTCGATTTCACCTAGGAATTTCTACAACTGCTTCTATTTGATCTTCGGGACGTACAACCTCATCAAAATCAAAGATATCAGCTGGTTTCAAGTAGGTGTCTCATCTCCTTCTCTTGTATTTCCATTTTTAGTTTGTTGAAGAGAGTAAATTTACGTTAAAACACTAAAAATTAAAATCTTAAAAATCAACAGTTAGAATTAGTTTTTCTTGCAAACCCACTAATGATATGTGCTTAAACCTCCATATCTCAAATTTCATTTAATTCCGACCCCGTTTACCCATAGAACTAGGCACTGATCTCTCACTGATTTCACCCTCCTTGGGCATTTTAGCCAGTCACACTGTTGGGTCATTTTCCGAGTTGTTGGTACTCTTGATTTGAGTTTAGAATGTTATTTTATCATATGAAATCAAGTTTCGTCGGTTGGAAGTGATTAAAAACATTAATTTTTCGCTGCCCTAGGTCCATTTGACTCACTGTTTAACTATTTCCTTGGGCAGTTTTACTTCAGCAAATTCACTTCCATTTCATGGTAACTCCCTAGACTATTTCAGCCATTAAATCACTAAGTTAATCTTATTACCTAATCATACTTGATTGCTGGTCACTCATTACATCACTGTTATTTTACCACTTGTGTCCATCAGTTGGCTGAATTTAGGCTTAGGAGCTCACCTACACTCATTCCTTGTTTTCGTCTCTTATTCTTTTGGGTTTGGGTGTATTTTTGTCTCTCAACCATCACTGGTTGAGCAGGGTCTCCCCCTCAACTTGGCTAAGTGCCTCGTCGAAAGTGACACTAGCCTTGTCCGGTGTGATTTCCGTTCATTGAGCGGAGGACTTGGCCGTTGCTGGTTACACCTTCCCAGCTGTCCATCCTCTACCATCCCTATTGGGACACCTCACTGCAACAGCTAGAGTTTGTGTGATAATAGTATGCGCAGGTCTTTTCGTCATGGAAGCTACGACATGCCATGCAATAATATGGAAAATCACTTACCGCATTGGTAGGTTCCAAGGATGAACGAGGTCCTTCTTGTTGCGAAGGAGATTTGTTGAAGTTCTTTGGCGGAATTCGAGGTTGACTTGATTGTTGATTCCTTTCTAATTACACAATTCAATTTTGCATGGTAGTAGCTTGTTGATTCATATCCACCCTTAGCTGCCTCATTTCTTCGATCAATATATTCATCGGATTAGGACCTTCATCAGGAGAAGACGCCTTGCTCTTTGGATCCGGTTTATCCCTTGAGTGGCTAGAAGTATCAGGCCTTCCAACTGCCCTCCAACTGTCATCAAGGATTCTTAGCTTTTGTTTAGCGGCTACAAGATTCCCTAGTATGTCCAGACTGAGATGAAACATGAAATCACCTAAGAAAGCTTTCAAGTAGTAAGATAAGATCATTGGATCTTGAGGATTTTAAGTGGCGGAAAATTCTTTTATGATCCTGTCAAATTTGCAATCAAACTCATCAATAGTTTCATTCTCACTTCTTTTTATAGTCATCAAAGCATAATTTAACATCACAGGATCTTTCTTTTCTTGCCATCTATCAAAAAATTTAGTCTTTAAATCAGCATACGTAACAATACTACTAGCATACAAAGATTGAATCCATTCTGCAACATCCTCAACTAGGCATGAAGCAAAAGTTTTAAATTTAACATCCAGATTAGTAGTATCAGTAAACATAAAACATCGTTCAATAGCATCCCAGTGTTGTGCAGCAGTAATAGCATTTGATCCAAAAAACACAGGAAACTCTCTGAGATCCCTATATTTTAAAGTTTGGTTAGGATACCCAGGAATAGCTGTGAAATCAAAAGCAGTGAAAGACATATTGACTTGAATGAAAGGAACAACAAAATGCTTATGTATATCAAGTAGAGAATCGAGCGTTTGTTGATCACTTACCAACTTATCCTGTAAACGATCTTTCCTTTTTGACAATATATGACTGAGATCGAGGAGGAGAGCACCTTTGAAATTAGCCCTTGTTGAATATCTTTTTGAATTTTGTTTATGTGGAGTCGCCAGGAGAGACCTGCCAAGTTAAGACTATGCAAATCTCACCAAGATATGAGCAAGGGACATACCTGAATTCTTAATGGAATTGCCAGATAAAACTGCCAAGTTAGTCCAAATAAAATACAAACTTTGAAATATAAAGACGTACCTTGAGTTCACCAAGTGTCATTATGCCAAGGGTGTGTAAATGACTCGGGACGAGCCACTTCAATCTTTGAAACGTCCCGGCAATGGCGCCAAAAATGTTACCGGGCAAATTAGCAATGCTAATTCCCTAGTAAGCAAAAATAAGGACAGTGACCCAATGTCACCTCGGTCACGATTCTAACTTCTTCAGAAGCCAATAACCTCCAAGGAGAAGTATCCTTGTGACAACCTGTAAAGCACTAAGACAACCACAGAAATATGTTCTCTATGCAATTTTGTAGTTAGACCAATGCCTAAATGGAGTCAATATGTATTCAAAATGCTGGTGAGTGTAAGTTTAACCCAAGATATAGCAAATTGCGCATAGCACTTAGAGCATTCAATAAAGTATAAGTTCAATATCTATTGGTTCATTTAGTATTCTCCATTAACTAGTCGTTACCATGGGAACAAATATTCACCAATTGATATGTCAACACGTTGCAATGTCAAAATGTCATACACAAGGGATTATTCATCACATTAGTTCAATGACAAAATTTCATGAGTCTTATTATGATCCAAGGGTTTAAGTCAATATAACCTACTTCAATCTTCAAATAAATATGCAACCACGAATATAAAGTAGTTTCAGATTTGTAAGTATAGTTCTGATTTGTAAATGCAATAATCACATGACAAATTAAGTAAACAAGTACTAATTCAAGTCCAAATATTAAGCTAAATTGCTAACTGTTGTTATGTGCCTTATGTGGCAAGTTAGGGCAGGAAAATATGTAACACACAGGGTCTGCAAAAATTTTGCAAACCTGTGTTAGGCTTGAAAGGGGGGCTCGGACAGGGAAGGAAGAGGCCCGGGATGGAGAAGGAAAGGATCATGGACAAGGTAGTGTTATCACATCTATGTTAGCTGGAGCTACCATACTGCAGACTGTGCGGCCGAGGACCGCACAATACTTTTTTTTTCCAGATCAGAAATCAACCGCCTTCAGACGAGGCATTTTTGTTCAGATTGCCCCTAGCAGACATATCAGAGGGGACAGGCAGTTGTGCAGTGCTACAGACATTGTAACTTACCATCTACCACAGGGTCACCTCTTCCTTGCCAGGTGTTGTCCGCCAATATGCACACCAACAGCGGAAATCTTTCGAAAGCTGTCTCTTCACTACAAGTGAGAGAGGTGTGGCCTTGGGGGCAAGCAATGAGCCAGATACTGTCACCTGAATCCCAGCTCCTCCGTTTAGGCAAACTCCTAACGAAGCCAAGGGGGGTAGTCCCTAAAAGAGAGTTTCACTAAGGCTCTTGTATTTATAGTGTTTTTTGGGTGTTGTAATGCGAATGGGTGTTTTTTAGGAGTTTTTTGAGATGAGAGACAATTTAAAATTAAAATATAAGACAAGATAACGCAATCCACGTTGCAAATACAAGATGAAAGATACACTTGGGCAATAAACAGATCACTTCACGTAAATATAAACAAATACTCCAATGTTGATACTTAAGCAAGCAAAATGTAAGATGAAGGACCAGTGCCTTATGGAGTCAAAAAATTGAATGTGAATGTGAAAACTTAATACAAGTGCTTGAATCGGAAAGTTTGTGAGAACGTTGTGCAGCTTATCTTGGTAAATTCAAAAGTTTTAATTGTCTTGATTATTAGAGCTAAAACCAAGGATGTTCAAAGAGTGTGGAACCCTATCCAAGAAAACTACTGGCAACCCTAGGTGATAGGTCGGAAGCACCCAAATTCAAGAGGATAGGTGTCCAATGTTTGAACCGCCCCCGAGTCTAACCAGTGGATTTCCGGCACCACCTCTTGTGGGAAGAACAGTAATTTGTCTTGGTTGAGGTTTTGGGTAAAAATTTTAATTAGATTTTCACTTGTAAATTAACAGGTCTTCCACCTTTCTGAGTACTAGCCCAACCGTTTCCGGTTGGCAGAGCATACGGGTGTAGGACAGAAACCAAGATAAATTAATTAAGGGGTGTATGAGTGGAAAATTTTATTATTAGAGAACCTTGTTCAACTCTCCGACAGAGAGCGCTCTTGACTTGATCTTATGACCACAGTTCAAGAGACTTGCTAAAGTTAAAAATGCCTAATGCAGGGAGAATGCAAAACTAAAATGCCCTCCAATAGAGGGTGCTCTTGACTTGGATTTGGCCAAGTTCAAGAGACTTTGGTTTATTTTAAAGAAGCAGATAGTAGTTGTGTTGTAAAAGCAATAAAACAACTTTTAAATAATAAATCCACTTAATAAGCTTGAAAGATATGAATTAATGCTTAACAAAAACTACTTTGCCAAATAAAAAGAAATTAAACTCAAACTAGTGTTCTACCATACAAGATTTAATCTACTAGGTGGGATTGATCTTCGAACAAGATCAACCACTAGAACCGCCTGCACTTGAGAACCTCCAGCTAGCTGAAAGCTCTGCCAAGGAAACCGACGGGGAAGGAAGAGTAACCACAAATTATGTGGTCCTGCCCTTGAGACAAAATCTCAAGGATACAACTTCCGGTCGAAGGCTTTGGAAGAGAGACAAGATAATAGTAGTTGCAAAAATAAAACTAAACTACCCAAGAGTCTCTTTCAGGTCAAATACCCTACTCAGGAGAGCATGGGGGTAAGTAAATATGGAAGATAACTTGAAATGACTTATTGAAGTAAAAAATAATCTAAGAGCATGAAAAGATCTAAAACTAAGCCAAACCAAACCACAAGACCCAACACTCTTCCCCAAATGGGGAAGAAGACCAAAAAAAGTGGAGGCCTCCTCCACTTGAAACTTTTATTAAGTGATTACAAATGCCTTGGGTTTAAAACCTCACAAGGTCTTTCGAGAAATGAAGTAAATGGAAAAACAAGGCTAGCTCTTATAAGCTTATTACAAAGGATAACAAGATTTTGTAATTCTAATCACTCCTTATGGCGTTCTTGTGGTTTTGCCTTGATTTCTTTGCTTCAAGACGTATCAAATATCTTTCTCTCAAATGACCTACATAAGATCAGAACATCTCAACAAGGCACCCATTAACCATTAACAAAATAAAACCAATTGGAAACTAGTTGAGTCTAGATTCAAAAGATTGACTCTAAAGTGGAAAATGCATGAGATTTTAACATGAAATCTTAACTATGGCGAAACGGACCAGAGAACAACAAACTCTTAAAATGTGCTAAAAAAGAGATCTAAAGTATAAAAAATTTAAAGATTTTTTGTGCAAAATTTCTATCTTTTGAAAGATGTAATAGCTTGTAAACAACTAGAAGCTACATGCAACCTATCACTTCTCTATGTGCTCAAATAAACTACTTAAAATGCAAGGATTAGATTCCTAATATGAGCTTTGAAATGCAAGCTAAGAGAACACAAAGCTAACAATGCTAACAAACAAGTGCAAGATCTACCAATAACAAGATAAATGAGACTAGATGATGACTAGATTTTAACCACTATCAAGTTTTTGTTTGTTTTTTGTTGTGTTTTTAGGTCACTGAGAGGATGGACGAGAAGGGAGGATGTAGCTAAGGAGTGGGGCAAAAACGAATGGGCTAAAGCGATAAGAGAAAGCTAACAAGATCTGAGGCAAAGAGAGGTAGGACGAAAGGAGGGAAAGGGAGAAGCTAGAAGACAAAAGCGAATGAGAGAGGGGAAAAACTAGGGCAAAGGAGGATGAAAAAACAAGACAAGGGCAAAGGGCTACAAGTGGAACACTTGGGATGGTAGAAACACCGCCTTGGAAATCCTCCGGTTAATCGGTGATACACCGACAACGAGTGTTGAAGAGAGCACAAGGGAACAAATCCCAAGTTATTCCCCAAGGTTGAAGGAACTTCAACCTTATGGCAAACTAATCTATGGCTTGAAGACAAGAATAATCTCGGATCAAGACTAGAGGGGCTAGAAAGGGCTTAGCATGCAAGTACAAAAAGGTTTCAAGGAGCAAATGAGAAGGCTTGAAGAAGAGAAGCCTAAAGTAACAAGGTTTTTAAAAGTAGAGTTTTTTGTTGATGAGAAACCTGAGAAGAGCTCTTCCTAGCTTTCTTAAGATGAAAAGATCTTGAGATTATTGCAGATCCTGCAACCACAAAGTGTTAGGCCAAAACTTGAAGATGAACAAGGGCTTGATGCAACCGAGCTCTTACCCCTCTTCACTTTGAGCAACACCTAATCACAACCCAAACCACTCAACCAACAAGTGAGATCAACAATGCTAGTATGCTAGAAATATCAAGATTAGATCAACAATTTGTATAACCAACTACTCATGTCCATTTAGATCTTGATAAACTATGCATAAATAACCAACTTAAATTATAAATGGTTACTCTATTGTACTAAAAATAGTCCTCATAAGCTAGCCATTGATCAAATACTATGCATAATCAAGAGATGGGTTTAGAGAAGATGTCACCTCAACAAGAGATGAATTCACACCAAAGATTGAAAGCTCATGGACCTCCAAAGTCGAAATCTTTATTGAAAATATTAAGCCAAAGCATATTACAAATTTGTGCAGAGTAATCTTGCATCAAAGTCTCCATGAGATAATAACCCCTAATGGGCCTCTCTTTATAGTAAAACACACTAGAAAACTAAGCCTAAACCCTAGGTCGAATTAGTAATGAGCACGGAGGACGAATCCCAATCAATTAGTGGCTTGGCACAAGATAGAGTCGAGTTTGAGGTTGGTAAGGGCGAATAGGTGGCAAACTCGAGTGGTAGA
Organism: Larix kaempferi; assembly: GCA_027924585.1. Lineage (NCBI taxonomy): Eukaryota > Viridiplantae > Streptophyta > Pinopsida > Pinales > Pinaceae > Larix > Larix kaempferi. Next base: position 16,273,905 of record BSBM01000792.1, read on the forward strand.
TGGCATGGGAAGTAACATCCAATTAATGGGCAAGCTACAACAAGGAAGGGCGTGATCCATGTGGAGGGGCGAGTGGGTTGTGGTAGATTGCAAGCGAGCTCAAAGGATGGCAAGTGGCAAAGGTAGGTACCAACTCGAGTTTAGATGAGAGCCAAGCCTTCGTGATTGCAATTAACCAACCCATAAACTCCAACAAAGATAAACACGAGTCAATGGAGATTGACGTGAGGGTTTAGGGGATGCGAATTAGTTGTGGGGAAAACACGTGGTAGCTAGTAGGTGTAGCTCGAATCACAAAGGGATCCAAGCTTTGGTGGATAAGGTGAGTCATGAGGGCGCCCTCCTCTACATAAATACAAAAACCACCAACCCAAACATCAAGTGACACTTCAACAAATCGATTTTTTACATGGAGAGGGCGAATTTACTTGAGAGGATAATGATCTGGTGACTGGATGGATGACTGGGAGTGCTTGGAGTTGATTGGAATCTTCCTAAATGCTCATTGCCATGTCATTTAGCCGTTTATTTTAATCAAATTGATTAATTTTGGAGAGATTTGGATTATCTCCAAAATATTCAATTTTATTATTTTAATTAATAATTTCTCTGTAAATGACTTTTCAGAGAAAATATTAATTATGAGGCTGAATTGACATCCGAAAGTTGGGTTTAGCTGCTCCATGGGTCATGTGTGATTTTTGGCTTATAAAACGAGCCATCAAACACTAAGTTCGGACCCCGGATGACTGACATAATTACAGACCCAAATTTCTCTATTTAAACTATAGAGAAATTTAATTAAAATTTAAAAAATAATCAAAAATTAAAAACCCCAATTTCGATGCGTCCGGTAAAAATTTTTCGAAATTTTTTTTGGGGGTCCTAGAGACCTAGGACATGACCAAAACCTATTCTAATAGTGTCTAGTAGGTTTATACATTATAGTTGGACCCTAATAACCCCCCATGGCCAAATTTCCAAAATCGGGCATTCCAGCTTTGGAGGAAGCGGGAGAAAAACCAAGAGATTATATTTCGCCTGAAGCAAAGTATAATTTGACGGTGAAAAAACTCCCTGGAATACCTTAGTTGTTTAATCCAGTCATGGGGAACCGAGCCACTCAGACCCTACTAGCACACTTTGATACAAACCCCCATGGGGCCATGGTCATGTCGACTCAAAAACAAAACTGGCTAGACCCAAATATAATGAAACCCAGATACTCTGGAAGTGAACACTGATGTGTTCCAACACTGGCGGCTCAATAAGGTTTCAACTATTGTACAAATCAGTTGATAACACCAGGCTTTGACATAAGCCCATTTGAGACGGTTGCCTAGTCTTGTTATGACTGAGACTATCACAGTATATTGCTGGTTTACTATGTTGCCCGGATTCAGTAGAGATCCAACTCAGAGATACCTTCAGTAGCAGCAGGTATATGGTGCAGCAGGTATTGCATTTGATGATTATTGCGCATGATGTAGATTAGACTTCTTTATACTTGTTAGTACACTAACTTTGAATGAGATGATATATCTGGTGATCTAGCTGTTATATGATGTGATTGGGCCCTTGATGATGTCAGTCCACCCCTCTTATTAGACTTATGTATATGCATGCTGAGTCATGTCCCGTACACTTGGCATAGACTTGGTCACTTAGTCCCTTTCGGTAGCTGATTTTAGCTCCACTATCACTTTCTCCATCCACCCGACTCATCCATGATACTTGTTCTTGACTTGGATTCTGATTTGTGATCCCGAGGACCCCTTCCCCACTGATCTCTGAGTTTGCCATGACTCCCCGTGTATTGTACCTCGGCTCTTTAGTGTGTGAGATACACTCTTAGACCTAGGATTTGCTCCTGTCGGTTGCCCCCGATGTTGCAATGCAGTTAGGATTGTGTAGCCTCATCGGGTGTTCCCCATTGGTCATCAAAGCATGTATTGCTCACCCCCATTACCTTTGCACTATGAGCACCATGTTTATATCTTTTGAGATATGTATGTAGCCCAAGAGGGCCTTGATGTAAATGAAGAAATTGTAAACCAAGCCAAAAAGGCTATTATGTTGTAAATGTAAAATCTAGCCAAAAAGGGCTAAGTATGAAACTCATTGTAAAATCCATGCAATGTGTTTATAAACACACATGGACACAGGTCAGCTATACATGTTAGCATTTGTAGTGGTTATTCCTCACTTAATCCTGCGGGGCAAGGAGGTGAGAGGGAGCAAGGGACAAGCTCAAGATTGTCCCCTAGAGTCTCAAGTTACGGTTTGCCGGACACCCAGTTTGGCGGCTCTAGAAAAGAACCTCACAGAGTCTTCGGGCACGGATGTGAGTTGTGAGATACTTGTTAGATGACTAGTGGTAGTTTCTCTGCACTATACCCATTTGTGAGGCACTGCCCTTCCCCGTGTTCTGTCATGGCATACTTATCTCAGTGGACCCCGCTTTCCCGAGTTGTCCAAAGGGTCACATGATCTTCATCCTTGTCTTCCCGTTGTCTTTCGCCTTGATTATCCACATCACCTGAAGTCAGCAAAGTGGTCAATTCTATAAGATGTGCATAGCATTTTAGCCTTTTGGAGGAGGTGGGCCCACCTCATCAGGGCCTTGTATTATCTCGAGATTTAATGTATTTTTTATCACCATGTTATCATTATATTGCTCAGTAATGTACTAACTTGTATAATTTAGCCTTGTCACTTCATGATTGCACACAGGTATTCAGCTAGCACTATTGTTGACCAATTTTGACTTGGTCAAACTGAGTTGACTAGGCCAAAAATGGGCCCGAAAAAATGTTGCAACCGGAATTTCGATTTAGGTCAATTATTATCTACAGAGATCCCATATGAGAATGCAGGTGTCAGAATTGCAAAAGATTGAAGCATTTGAGGAATTTTTAATTATTATTGGTCAATTTTGACCTGTTTTAATTAAAAATTATGGATTCTGGGCAAATAATGCCTAAGTGATGGATCGGGGTCGTTCGAGTGGTCATTCCTACTACTTTTGAGGTCCACGATCACATTACAGTAGACGGTTCGGCAATTCGGGCAATAAAAATGGGTCAAAAGCCCAAATTTCATCTTCAGCCATATAAACCAGCAAAAATTACATGGAAAATCAGAATTTGACTCAGGCAACTATAGGCAAATGGCAAAATCAATGGTTGGAAAAGGAAAAGGTGATTTCTAAGGTAAAATGGTAATGTTTCATATGTTATTAGCACATTGTGGGGCCCTCTCCATGGCAGCTCTTCATTAGAGGTCAAATTGCCCATAGGGGCGTTTTTCTCCACCTAGGGGAATTCAATTTGCTTGATGTGTTAGTGTGGGGCCTTGATGTATTATGTTGGGGGGATAAAACATCCCATAGACACCCCCTAACTCCACCTTATGTGTTGTATGGCCCACAATGAGCCCCTCTCCTCCACATGTGTGCTTCTCTTGGGGCAATTCTCACCCCCCTCTTTGAGCTCATCTCCACCCTTGATTTGGCAAATGGGAGAGTTAATCCCAGCCATTGGTTTTAGGGGGAATGAGGCCAGGTTTTGAGCCATCTCTATAAGAGAATGGGCTCACCCCATTGTACACTAGCTTGGCATTTTTGGACAGAAATAGAAGAGAAAACGTTGTTGCTCTTGCTTGGCTCTTGGGTGATACTCTTGTGGGATTGTTGATTGCCATACCATCTTGATGCACTAGTGTATATTGCAGGTTGTCTCCAGCATTATTTCTCACCGTTGTTTTGCAGTTAGCACAAAGTCTTGGAGGAGGGCGCATCATTTGGCTTCCACTGCTGCTCCATTCTCTGGATTGACCACAAAAGGGAAGTGTTTTTACTATTTTCAATCAAGCATTTCTTTCATCTTTATTTGTGTTGCTGTAGATTCCATTTGTGTGTCAATACTGATCTGATTTATTGTCTATTGGTGTTGGCAGGCAAGGAGGACGAGCTAGTGGGGACTGAGCAGTTCGATTTTACTTGGAGACTTCTGCATTACGCTCTATTTGATCTTCGGGACGTATAGGCCTCATCAAAATCCAAGATATCAGCTGATACCAAGTAAGTGTTGTCTCTTCTTCTCTTGTATTTCAATTTCTGGTTTGCTTGGAGAGAAAAACTCACTAAAACCCCTAAAAATTAAAATCTACAAAATCCACCGTTAGAATTTGTTTATTTTGTAAACCCACTAATGAAACGTACTTAGAAGCCCATATCTTAAGTTTCATTAAATTTAGACTCCATTTGCCCACCGAATCAGCACTGGTCTACCTAGCAAAAACGCCCCCCTGGGGCGTTTTTCTGTTTCAACCTGTTTGGGTTAGTTTGGGGTTCTGGGTACTTGATAATCGGTTTTAAAACGTCATTTTACCATAGAATATCAAGTATCGTTGGCTGGAAGTGAGTATAAACGCTTTTTTTCTATGCCCTAGGTCCATTTTTCCACTGTTTAACTCATCCCCCTAGGGCAGTTTCATTTCACTTCTTGCTGGCCTGTTTTTGTTATAAATCAGCTAAGTAATCAAATTTATAATTGCTAGAAGATGTGTTTTAGCTGCTTATTGCACTGCTGCCATGTATGAGTAAATCATAACGAGCTTCATTCCCCATAGGCAGGGCTCCCAAGCGCTCCTCTAGTCAATTTCTGTTTGCTGATTTAATTTCCAGCCTTCTAATCTTTCAAAGAATTCATCATCTACACTTATAATTAGATCTGAGATCATTCCACTTAATCCACTCCCTAATCCTTAATCTCAATCTCACAAGGCTGGAAGAAATCTCACACTTAGTCATCCATATCACATCTTGTTTTACTTATCTTTTGGGTTTGGGTGTCTGATTGTTGAGTCTCGACCATAACTGGTTGAGTGGGCTCTCCCCCCTGACTTGGCTACGCGCCTCGTCTAAAGTGACTGCAGCCTTGTCCGGTGTGACTTCTGTCCCTTGGACGGAGGACCTGGCTACTGTTGGTTACACCTTCCTAGTTGTCCATCTCTACCATCCCTATTGGGAAACCTACCACCAACAACTAGAGATTGTGTGATAACATTTCTGGCACCGCTGCCGGGGAGGTAGAGGCCTACTCGTGTCTTGTTTGAGTTTTGAGTCTTTTTGCTTGTTTTTCCTTTTATCATCGCATCTAAACTTAAAACTCCGTTGGCTGATTTCTTTTTGCATAATTATTGCAGCCAACACATTTTTGTCTCACTCACCGCCTCCCCTACGACATCTTTTACCTTTGGTGAACAAGGTTTCACGTTCACCTGGCGACTCCACCCCGCAGCTCCACTGGAGACCGAACCCATCCATAGAACCTTAAAAGTTGAAGTCATTCTGACACTTCACATGAGACACCACTGGGAACTCCTAAATTGATAAATCAGAATGGACCCAGATGCTCTCCTTGGCCTCGCACAAACCATTAAAGAATTAAATGAATGTGTGAATAAGTCTAGAAGGAGACAAGATGAAATAAATGAATGGGATGCACAATCTCAGTATGGGGATGAATCTAATTATGGGTATGAACCTTCATATCAAAATTCTTATGACACCCATCAAATGCCTCATCCATCTAATAGTTTTTCCTCCCCAAATATCCCGAGTGAACCAATTAAAAAGTATCAAACCCAACCGGGACTTTCGGTGAATGATTCTCACTCAACTCAAGCAACCAGAACCTTTAGGAAACCCAAGCCATCCCCTTTTGATTTTTCAGAAATATGTGGGGCACCTCATCTTATGCCAAATGGATACATCAAAAGGCTGCCTCGCTTTTATGGAAATGATGGAACATCTATTGAAAGTCATTTGGATGCCCTTTGGGACCATATGGAATCCCTGGCTACTGATGGTGAGGATGTCTATATGCGAGCCAACCTTCATATCAAAATTCTTATGACACCCATCAAATGCCTCATCCATCTAATAGTTTTTCCTCCCCAAATATCCCGAGTGAACCAATTAAAAAGTATCAAACCCAACCGAGACTTTCAGTGAATAATTCTCACTCAACTCAAGCAACCAGAACCTTTAGGAAACCCAAGCCATCCCCTTTTGATTTTTCAGAAATATGTGGGGCACCTCATCTTATGCCAAATGGATACATCAAAAGGCTGCCTCGCTTTTATGGAAATGATGGAACATCTATTGAAAGTCATTTGGATGCCCTTTGGGACCATATGGAATCCCTGGCTACTGATGGTGAGGATGTCTATATGCGAGCCCTTGGTACATCCCTAGTAGAGGATGCCCGTTTATGGTTTGATAATTTGGCCCCGAGATCCATCACTAGGTATGACACGTTCACAAGGTTACTAATAGATAAAAAGGTTAAGAACATTGATGATTCTCTAGAATGTCAATCTAGCACTGATTGTGTTACGGAGGAAAAATATATTGATGATCTGCTTTCTCGATTGGATCATTCCTCTCTTGAGATGTTCCAAATTATGAGTGTGCCTACAATCCATAGGAATGTTACAGAGTATCTTGAGAATAATACTTCAAAACCTCATGTGCAAGTTAAAAGAGACATCAATCGAGTCATACGAGATACTTTGTTATCATTGCCTGAGGCAGTTGTAGGCCGAATTCTAGATCTAATTCACCTTTCCATTGGCGATTCCAGTAAAGGATCACCGAAAGAGCAACTTCACAATCATCGCATGGTTGACAATTGTCCTGTTAAATGTTCAAACAATCCGAATTTTGACTCAAATCTTAATCATCTCTCTGAAGAGGAAGAGAAAGGTGAGGGTAGTCAGATTTCATGTGAGAAACAGTCTAGTGATCATCATGTAATTGAAAACCAACTTTGTGAAGATGAATGGGGTGAAAGCATTGATGAATCCATGGAAGAACAATCAAATGAGGATTATGTGGTGGAGGATCAATGTCATGAAGACGATCAAGATAACAATTTTGAAATGAGTAGTGATTGTCTTTATCAATTTGATTTCTCCTCTTCTGAACCAATCGTGAGTGTGCCCTTGATTCAACTGCTGAACGAGCCTTCGATCTATAAGAATGTGGTAGAGTATTTGAAGAATATAGGAAATAAATCTCATGATGAAGTTATGTATGATAGTGAGCAAATCTCAACCCCTCACGATTTCAATCTTGATATTGACTTAGAAGGGGAACTTACTAAAATCATACGAAGCACTTTGTCATCTCTACCCGAAGAAGGCACAAATGAAGTAGAGGATCTCATTGATCATCAGAGACAAAATTCTGTGGCCGAGCTTTCGACCAATGAATCCACTAGAGGTCCTCCTGAGGGGCAACCCCACAGTCATTGCTTCATGGGCGATCGTTCAAGTCAATGCTCAAGTGATCCCGACCTTGTTTCATTTTCCAATCATATCTTTGAAGAAGAAAAGGAAAATATTGAAAATAATCAGACTCTTGTTGAGGGTGGATCATACGATCATCATGTGGTTGAAAGTCAAATGTGTGAAGATGATAGGGGTTTTAAAAATGATTATATCGACACACCTCCTTGTCAAGATGATGATGATCCAGTCATGTATCAACTCGACCTCGAGCGTTCTTTGTTGCAACCTGCAAGATGGAATCAATGTCACAAAGAACCAAGTGTCATGCTTAACATTAGTAATATTCCTCGCCTTCTCCTTGATCAAAACAAGTTGATTGGAAATATGAATCAGAATGAGCCTTGTCTTTGGAAGGTTGGTGTTGACCCTGATGACTTCCTTGACAAGTGTCCCTTATCTCACACAGAATTGGGGATGACAATTTTAGGAAATACTAAATAAACCTATATGTTTCAATCCTCCATCCCATCCCAACTCATGACGTCAATGCCTTTTTCTAACCTAATTTTATTGCGCAAAGGGTTTGGTAAGGAGCCTTTAGAATGCCTAGGGGTCGATGGTAAAACTTCTTACTTCATTTTTCAGTCATTTCGGATTAACCCTATTTTCCAAACTGATAGTCCTATTGATTGGTTGACCGAAAAGCTTCTCAACGATCAATTCCATCTTTTCGCAATTTTTGAGCAACAAGTGGGAGTAATGTTTATCTTAGGTTTAGTAAACTCCAATTTGTCCCCACTTGGTTCTTTCATCAATCCAAGGATCTACGACATTGAGAATGCCAGCTTAATAGAGTGGTGTGAGGAAAACAATGTGTCTCAAGAAGAGTTGAGTCAAATGTCATATCATTTTCCTCCATCAAATTTAAAAGATAACTCACACCATTTTCATGATCCTTTTGGCTTATTGATGGATGGGTCCTGCAAAACTCAGTCTCTACCTCGACATGATTTCATTTTACACCACTCTAACCCTTTTCCAATTTTTGAACAAGTCAAGAGAATTGTGATCCTAAAAACATTAATTTCTAATCTAATCTTGACTTGTTTTACTAAACAACATCAAGGAAGAACTACTGATCTATTGGATGAGTGGTTGCATTGGATCTATGCTTTTACTTAGTATTGGTCTGAACTGGTTAGAGTAGGGTAGGTAAATTGAATAAGCTCTCATGAGCAGTAGTTAGTTGTTTTTTTTGTTTTGGTTTTTGCTTTTCTTACCTTTTGAGACCACTTCCCCTTTTTCTGGCTTTCTTTTCTTTGTTTTTCAGCTTTTTACACCCTGTGTGTCGGCCTAATAAATTTAAAATTCTATAGAGTTAATTTCATTATTGACATATTTCATTTCAGCATTGTCATTTTGTTTATTTCTGCTGGATTATATTATATGTATATTGTACGGCCTGACGTGCGGTCTGCAAAGATTGGTATAGCGTCTGCATTTTACAGGGATAGGTACATATTGATGATGATGACGCAGACAACATGCATGTGAATGTACTTTGATGATGATGAGAGGGGTGCTACGGACCAGAGATTCCGTGGTTCTCAAGCACTCTCACCCTTAGAGCACTTGTCCCAACTGGAGCCTGATGTTATCACATCTATGTTAGCTAGAGCTACCATACTGCAGACTGTGCGGCCGAAGACCGCACAGTACTTTTTTTTTCCAAATCAGAGATCAGCCGCCTTGAGACGAGGCATTTTTGTTCAGATTGCCCCTAGCAGATATATCAGAGGGAACAGGTAGTTGTACAGTGCTACAGACATTGTCACTTACCATCTACCACAGGGTCACCTCTTCCTTGCCAGGCTTTGACATAAGCCCATTTGAGATGGTTGCCTAGTCTTGTTTTGACCGAGACTATCACAGTATATTGCTGGTTTACTATGTTGCCCGGATTCAATAGAGATCCAGCTCAGAGATACCTTCAGTAGCAGCAGGTATATGGTGCAGCAGGTATTGCATTTGATGATTATTGCTCATGATGTAGATTAGACTTCTTTATACTTGTTAGTACACTAACTTTGCATGAGATGATATATCTGGTGATCTAGCTGTTATATGATGTGATTGGGCCCTTGATGATGTCAGTCCACCCCTCCTGTTAGACTTATGTATATGCACGCTAAGTCATGTCCCCTACACTTGGCATAGACTTGGTCACTTAGTCCCTTTCGGTAGCTGATTTTAGCTCCACTATCACTTTCTCCATCCACCCGACTCATCCATGATACTTGTTCCTGACTTGGATTCTGATTTGTGATCTCGAGGACCCCTTCCCCACTAATCTCTGAGTTTGCCATGACTCCCTGTGTATTGTGCCTCGGCTCTTTAGTGTGTGAGATACACTTTTAGACCTGGGATTTGCTCCTGTCGGTTGCCCCCGATGTTGCAATGCAGTTAGGATTGTGTAGCCTCACTGGGTGTTCCCCATTGGTCATCGAAGCATGTATTGCTCACCCCCATTACCTTTGCAGTATGAGCACCATGTTTATATCTTTTGAGATATGTATGTAGCCCAAGAGGGCCTTGATGTAAATGAAGAAATTGTAAACCAAGCCAAAAAGGCTATTATGTTGTAAATGTAAAATCTAGCCAAAAAGGGCTAAGTATGAAACTCATTGTAAAATCCATGCAATGTGTTTATAAACACACATGGACACAGGTCAACTATACATGTCAACATTTGTAGTGGTTATTCCTCACTTAGTCCTGCGGGGCAAGGAGGTGAGAGGGAGCAAGGGACAAGCTCAAGATTGTCCCTTAGAGTCTCAAGTTACGGTTTGCCGGACACCCAGTTTAGCGGCTCTAGAAAAGAACCTCACAGAGCCTTCGGGCATGGATGTGAGTTGTGAGATACTTGTTAGATGACTAGTGGTGGTTTCCCTGCACTATACCTATTTGTGAGGCACTGCCCTTCCCCGTGTTCTGTCATGGCATACTTATCTCAGTCGACCCCGCTTTCCCGTGTTGTCCAAAGGGTCACATGATCTTCATCCTTGTCTTCCCATTGTCTTTCGCCTTGATTATCCACATCACCTGAAGTCAGCAAAGTGGTCAATTCTATAAGATGTGCATAGCATTTTAGCCTTTTGGAGGAGGTGGGCCCACCTCATCAGGGCCTTGTATTATCTCGAGATTTAATGTATTTTTTATCACCATGTTATCATTATATTGCTCAGTAATGTACTAACTTGTATAATTTAGCCTTGTCACTTCATGATTGCACATAGATATTCAGTTAGCACTATTGTTGACCAGTTTTGACTTGGTCAAACTGAGTTGACTAGGCCAAAAATGGGCCCGAAAAAATGTTGCAACCGGAATTTCGATTTCGGTCAATTATTATCTACAAGGATCCCATATGAGCATGCAGGTGTCAGAATTGCAAAAGATTGAAGCATTTGAGAAATTTTTAAATATTATTGGTCAATTTTGACCTGTTTTAATTAAAAATTATGGATTTTGGGCAAATAATGCCTAAGTGATGGATCGAGGTTGTTCGAGTGGTCATTCCTACTATTTTTGGGGTCCACGATCACATTACAGCAGACGGTTCGGCAATCCGGGCAATAAAAGTGGGTCAAAAGCCCAAATTTCATCTTCAGCCATATAAACCAGCAAAAATTACATGGAAAATCAGAATTTGACTCAGGCAACTATAGGCAAATGGCAAAATCAATGGTTGGCAAAGGAAAAGGTAATTTCTAAGGTAAAATGGTAATGTTTCATATGTTATTAGCACATTGTGGGGCCCTCTCCATGGCAGCTCTTCATTAGAGGTCGAATTGCCCATAGGGGCGTTTTTCTCCACCTAGGGGAATTCGATTTCGTTAATGTGTTAGTGTGGGGCCTTGATGTATTATGTTGGGGGGATAAAACATCCCATAGACACCCCCCAACTCCACCTTATGTGTTGTATGGCCCACAATGGACCCCTCTCCTCCACATGTGCGCTTCTCTTGGGGCAATTCGCACCCCCCTCTTTGAGCTCATATCCACCCTTGATTTGGCAAATGGGAGAGTTAATCCCAGCCATTGGTTTTGGGGGGAATGAGGCCAGGTTTTGAGCCATCTCTATAAGAGAATGGGCTCACCCCATTGTACACTAGCTTGGCATTTTTGGACAGAAATAGAAGAGAAAACGTTGCTGCTCTTGCTTGGCTCTTGGGTGATACTCTTGTGGGATTGTTGATTGTCCTACCATCTTGATGCACTAGTGTATATTGCAGGTTGTCTCCAGCATTATTTCTCACTGTTGTTTTGCAGCTAGCACAAAGTCTTGGAGGAGGGCGCATCATTTGGCTTCCACTGCTGCTCCATTCTCCGGATTGACCACAAAAGGGAAGTGTTTTTACTATTTTCAGTCAAGCATTTCTTTCATCTTTATTTGTGTTGCTGTAGATTCCATTTGTGTGTCAATACTGATCTGATTTATTGTCTATTGGTGTTGGCAGGCAAGGAGGACGAGCTGGTGGGGACTGAGCAGTTCGATTTCACTTGGGGACTTCTGCATTACGCTCTATTTGATCTTCGGGACGTATAGGCCTCATCAAAATCCAAGATATCAGCTGATACCAAGTAAGTGTTGTCTCTTCTTCTCTTGTATTTCAATTTCTGGTTTGCTTGGAGAGAAAAACTCACTAAAACCCCTAAAAATTAAAATCTACAAAATCCACTGTTAGAATTTGTTTATTTTGTAAACCCACTAATGAAACGTACTTAGAAGCCCATATCTTAAGTTTCATTAAATTTAGACTCCATTTGCCCACCGAATCAGCACTGGTCTACCTAGCAAAAACGCCCCCTGGGGCGTTTTTCTGTTTCAGCCTGTTTGGGTTAGTTTGGGGTTCTGGGTACTTGATAATCGGTTTTAAAACGTCATTTTACCATAGAATATCTAGTATCGTTGGCTGGAAGTGGGTATAAATGCTTATTTTTCTATGCCCTAGGTCCATTTTTCCACTGTTTAACTCATCCCCCTAGGGCAGTTTCATTTCACTTCTTGCTGGCCTGTTTTTGTTATAAATCAGCTAAGTAATCAAATTTATAATTGCTAGAAGATGTGTTTTAGCTGCTTATTGCACTGCTGCCATGTATGAGTAAATCATAATGAGCTTCATTCCCCATAGGCAGGGCTCCCAAGCGCTCCTCTAGTCAATTTCTGTTTGCTGATTTAATTTCCAGCCTTCTAATCTTTCAAAGAATTCATCATCTACACTTATAATTAGATCTGAAATCATTCCACTTAATCCACTCCCTAATCCTTAATCTCAATCTCACAAGGCTGGAAGAAATCTCACACTTAGTCATCCATATCACATATTGTTTTATTTATCTTTTGGGTTTAGGTGTCTGATTGTTGAGTCTCGACCATAACTGGTTGAGTGGGCTCTCCCCCCTGACTTGGCTACGCGCCTCGTCTAAAGTGACTGTAGCCTTGTCCGGTGTGACTTATGTCCCTTGGACGGAGGACCTGGCTACTGTTGGTTACACCTTCCTAGCTATCCATCTCTACCTTCCCTATTGGGACACCTACCACCAACAGCTAGAGTTTGTGTGATAACAGATAGCAAAGGAGGGGATGGATGGGAGCAGGTCTCTAGAAAGGAGCAGGTCCGAAATTAGCAGAAGGTGGCAGCAGAGAAAGGAAAGGTCCGAGGGGGAGACAAGCAAGGCCGAAGGTGTAGACAAGCTGGAGGATGGAGGCCGAATGGCTTAGGAGGATGAGCGAAGGGAGGAGAGTAGGGTAGGGGAGGTCGTAGGTTAGGATAGGAGTTGGCAATAGGTTCGTGGTTTAAGATGGGGCAGCGAAGAGCTCAAAGTGGAGGTCGAGGGCTTGGAAACAAGGAGATGGGGAATGCGCGTTAGCTGATGAAGAGAACGAAGGAGAGCGAGGTCTTCCAAGCAGGTCGCTAGACCTTTTGTTTCTGAAGTTAGGGCATACATAGAAGACAAAACCAGATTTTTAAATAAATAAAATGCATAAAATTTAGCTACAAAAATAACAAACTAATCTAAAACAATAATTACAAAAATATACAAGCTCAGAAATTTAGTTTAGGAAGAAATTGACCAACTAGGGTTTGTAAGAAAAACTAACCTAATCCTAGGGCTTTCAAGAGATTCAACCTCTTCTTGAGATGGCACTAGCCAAACTTGGTAAACCAAGCCTCATTCAACCACCTCAAAGGATTGGTTGAAAAAGACCTAGCAAGGGCCAAATTTGGAGTCCTAAAGCTCAAGCTTTCCTATGCTAGGGAAAACAAATACTGAAATTTAGCTTAGCTAGGGCAGAATGCAGCATTAAACAACCACCATTAAACCTTAGACAAGCCTTCATCCAACATTTAACAAAAAGGCATCAAGAGAAAAGACCTAGATACCTCTTTGTGCATGTGTTTGGCAAACAACTCTTAGCATTACCCCAAGCAAAGTGCAAGAACTCAAAACTTCCAGAAATAGCCTTCAAACTAGCTTGTGCATGTATCCTCAAGAAGTGCGCATCACTTGAAAAGCCCAAGAAGGGTTAAAATCAGAAATAAATAAATAAATAAAATAAAATAAAAAAAGTATCCCATGAGTTGATGTTTAAAATGAAGTGAGGAGAAGGTTATTTATACCTTTCTCACACTCACTTTACAAAAATAAAATAAATCCAGGCCGACGTGCCTTTTTAAATGTCAATTTAAATTTATAAATGTCAACTTAAAAATATAACAAAAATAATATAAAATAATCAACTGAGTGGGTGAATTGGGACTTTTTCCCCAGCATTCACCCCGCATGTCTAAAATGACTGAAAATGGCCACATCGGACTGAACTGAAGGCTGAGATGCGGAAGGGGGGTCGTCATACCCCTACTAACCCCATAAAACAGTGAAAAGCCCTCAATGCCCCCCCTCAATATCAAGCATACTGTAGCTAATGAAGAATGACGTCATCCTCTGTGGAGGCCAGGGAGAGCTGGCACTGGAACTTTGGAGCAGCAGGAGGGTATAGGAGAAGACCTAGGGCTATGGCATGGGCCCCAGTGCTGAAGAAAAGCATGCCATCAGTGTAAAAGTAATGGGTAAGGTCATGTGGTCCAATGACCCATCCCTGGGGGGGCCGGTCACCAACCTCAGGGTTTCAAACCCTTTTATGAGGCAGTCGGCAGTGCCATTAAGCCATAGTACCCCCAGGAGGGAGCCAGAGGATTTGGCCATGACCCCACCTATGAAATGTGGCTATATCGTACCCTCTAAGTCAAAAAAAGTTTGCCATCTCCCTGGGGTACATCTGGAACATGTGTTGGTACTGGTACCACGTAACAGGTCCAACTCAACTCAGGTCCTCCGGTTGACTTGGTCAAACTAAGTTTGACCAGGTCAAAACTGACCAAAATGTGACCTGAGCTTAAACTGCCTGCTGCAAGTGCAAATGGTTAAAGCATGCTCCTTTTAATCTTCTAATAGCAAAACTCAAAGTATAAAGTAGCATATCACTAGCGGTTTAAGCAATAATAACATCCAATATATAAAAATAATCAATTACTCCAAATAGAACTTCAAGAAAATACTCACTTCATGGTCGTGATCATTTTGTTAGGATTGGGTGAGGGTGAAAAATGCAAGGCTAGGCTAAGGATCTGACTATACTGACTCAACACTGTGATACTTTGGATAAGGGAAAATGGAATACACACTTGAGCATATGTTGGATAAGAATAACACAGGGAATGGTAGTGTCTCATAAATGGAATAAGTTGATTTAAGAAATGCTTATTCAACCTTGGCAAATGTCTACTACTCACATCCAAGCTGAAATGGCTCCGTGAGGATCTTTTCTAGAACCGCCAAGACTGGATGCCCGGCTAACCGTAATTTGAGGTTCTACGGGACACTTAGAATTAGTTGTCCCTTACTCCATCTCACATCACAACCTGTAGGCTCCGTGAGGAATTTGATCATTACATTTAATTTCATGGCCAACAATCTTTATATTTCGCATATATTTAACCACTGCTTTCTTTAGGCCTTTATGACCCTTTTGGGGATTTTGCATGTGCTTAGAAGCACAACTACTCAAGCTTTCATCCAGGGTATTTTCATTTCATTCCTTTCATAGCCCTTTTTCATTGTGCTTAGAAGCACAGTTTTAGTTTTATTTCAATGGGCTTGCACATAAGATATAATTAAGTTTCCACATGCATGTAATGATGGTAGTACTATTTGCTTCAGGTTTTAGTCAACACAACTTATGCAACTAGTGGGATTATCTACAATCAAGACCAAACATCAGGGCAACTGACTAGAGAGACCAAGGTATCAAATCCAACTCACCAAAGGGTAGGTTTTGTTGCCAACTCAGAGCCGAGACACAAACTAACAGGGATGTTATCCAACAAAGAGGCAAAAGTGGGGAAGTCCTCCATATCACAGGCTAAAGTGTAAGTCAGGGTAAAAACAAGAAATGGAAGAGAACGGATGGATGGGGAAAGTGAAAGGTGATGCCAAAACTAGCAAACCATGAATGGTGGAATGATCACGTCCATTCTCCCAAGGAGGGTGAAACCAATGAGTATAAACAAGAATTTTATATTCGAGTAAATTAGATCATTTTAGATAATCATTGAAATCCACATATCTATGTAACATATATATACCACCAAATTATAACTACAAGATACTAAGTCAAGATATCATAATGAGCAAAGGAGCAAGACATCATAACCAATGCATATCAATATACCTGTTGGGTCATATACCTGTACCAACCATCTGAACCATCAACTATCAACTGGAATATTGTTGTTGCACATCTAGGCACTACATACTGCTCTGTATGGAAAAATGGCTACATCGGTCATCGAATCTGAGGTCATGAGGCTCGGTCATGGCATAAGGCTGTACAAATCTGCTCAGGGGCTGCTCTAAAAATATGAGTGATCATGGAATGAATGCTCATCTGACGCTGATCTCAAGCATCTCAATGTAAAGGACTGGCTGAAAAAAAGGACTGGAATCTTACCTGAAGATATGGTAGCCCCGGCTACTATAAATGTGATAACAAGAGGATAGATGGAGTCCATGGAGGCTCGGGATGGATTGGTGTGGACTTGCCTTGTGTAGCTACATCACCTTGGATTCCTTATTGTGCACAACATCATCATCGAAGATTGACACTTGTATTCTATAGTGGATATCTCACTTGTGTGGCCTACAAGGGCTCATGTAGGTTACTTGTAAGGGATTGTACCCACATAGTATTGTTGGCTTCCCTTACCTCTCATATAAATAGAGAAAGGAGAGAATCTTTCTTTAATATGACTTGTGTGTTCATTATTTCTCACTCTTGTGTGGAGATGTGACTTGGAAGAGCACACTTGTCTTCTCTATCTCTAGGTCTTCACTTGTACTTGTCTTTCTCTCTCTTTCTTGGATGCTAGGGTTTCTTTGTGTCTTTAGAGATTCTTGGAGCATCTTGGAGTTCTAGGGTTAGGGTTTTACCTGTGGAGATTAGAGACTAGGGTTTGGGGAGAAAATCTTAGGGTGGACTTGTGAAGAAGAAGAGAAGAGGACATATTTCCTTGGAAATAGTGTTGGAGGGATTCTTGCACTTCTTCTTCTTGGTGGAGCTAGGGTTTAATGATTTAGTTAGAGCATCTTGCATGGCTGGATTTTGTAGCCTTGAGGGGAGGCTATGGCATGTACTTCATCATTGAGATTATATATGAAGTTTTCATCCATACATATCTTGTGTCAAATTCAGATTCGATTTTCAGCTACATGTGTTCTTCATATTTTCTTATTTACATCTATTTATGATCTTGCTGATTGAACATCAGTAAAAAGGCAAAATTTTAAGTGATTTGATATCTAAAGAAGAAGATAACGTGACTGGTTTTACTGCTGTTATTTCTGTTGTAAAAGTACATTTTCAAATCTAAATATTGATTGATAAGTTGCCTTAGAAGGGATGAAAACTTATCTCATTGGTTGGTGTATTTTCTCCTTAATTGTCAAGAAGTGTAGGATTGTTTGAAAGTGAATTATTGTACTTCGTCCACTGTTGTTTTGTACTTTGCAGCAGTCCGAGGGCAGAAAATTCTGGGGTTATGATCTGAGGAACCTTCTAAAAAGAAGGTGAAAATTTATAAATTGCATTGAAGTGTCATTCCGGTGAAATTTCCGAAAGTTGCACACTCATTGCGGGTCGTTTTCTCATGGAGAGATTTGAGGATGTAGTTGGAGCATTTAACAAGTTCAATTAACCACTTTGAGGAGGTGTCCACCTTTCTTGAGCCTATCTTGTTTGGAGGGGTTGCATGGCATAACTATTCTCACTAGTTTACAATGGTTTGACCTTGTGACTTGAGCTGGTTATGAAATAGCATTGTTATCTTGTTTTCCTTAGAGAAGAGCATAGATCTAGTCTTCTAGAAGATTCAAAGCTACTTTCTTATTTTTTCTTGGAGAGAAAAGTGGATCTAAACCACTTTATGCTATTTTGAGAGAAGTTGTTGAAAAAATAGTGGATCTAGGAAAACAAATGATAATTCATTGTAGAAGGAGATGGAGCTTTAAAGACTAGCTCTCTCCATTTATTTCTCATGGTTAGATTTGTGGAAGATCTCCTCTCTTGAGCCTTGTTGAATATCTTGAGAAGGCTAATGGAAAGTTATGGGTTTCAATTAAAGTGTGGTTTCATGTTTCTTTCATACTGATGAATATGTTATTGTTGGAAACTACATAAATAATTCTGCTGCAAATAAGGACCTCAAGTAGGCTGCTAGTTGTTAAGGAAGGAGGATTCATTAAGGTATTTAGTTGGTCTTTCTTGCTGTTCTTACTTCCATTTTGAAACATAATGTTATATCATTTCAATGAGGGGTTTTTATAGTGTCCTTTAAAGTTGGAATAAGATCACACCTTGTTTGTCTAGCATGTGCATAAATGGAGTACCCTACTAAAGGATCCATATAACTCTTGTTTCCCACAATGTCATTTCATGAATAGGTGAAAGTGTATGTTGTAAGAGCACTTCTCACCATCCCCAGTCATCCATTTCAGCCCTCTTGACTCTCTTAATGACTCCATTTGCCCCATCTTGATAGGCACTGGTCTTGGTCCTTCCATCACCTATTTCATATGCTACAACCATATGTTTCACCATAGCTCACTCTGTACTTCACCTTGTGCCTCCATTGCCTAGCTTTAGCAATCCTTTCTTAGGGACACCCTTCTTGTGCCAAAGGAGAGCCAACCTAGAGCAAGAAAAGGGTAGTGTGTTGTGACACTAGCTCCCCTCTTGGGTTGCCCATTGTATTGCACTGCTTTTGGACTTTCTAACTCAAGTGCAAGATATATTGGTAACACTTAGCTCAAGATAGAAAATTAAAATTGACAAGCAACATAATAATGGCTAGATTCTTTATTGATTAAAAGTATTTGACATATTCTGTCTTAGAAAAAATACATTTATTATGCATTTGAGTTTTGTAAACGAAATTTACCTTTGGACTGCAAGATGTTTAAAAGAGAGCTGAGATGCATAGGAGGTTGAACCGCAGCAACCTCCTTAATGAATGTTGCATGATCTACATGACAAGAAGTAAAATATTAGTCTTTATACCTAACAAACCTCTTGATTAATGTATATCTATAGCAAAGAATAACTAACCATTAGCTCTCAAAAAGAATATGTTTGATAAAACTTACAAAGAAGAGACTGAGAAAAAAACTACAAGATTTGCCTTCAAGGTATAAATGGTAAAGCAATTCTAGACAACCATATTTAAGAAAACAAAACAAGAAGTGTCAATAGGGGATTAGTTGGTTGTTAAAGCAGGGCTGTCATTATTCGCCCTCCCCCTGCCAAGGTTCAAATTACCAAGAGACATGTTCACCCCTCATGGATTGGTGTGCCCACATAAGGGAGCAGTTTATCGTAGTTTGGGCCATGTGAAAGTCTTGGGTAACTTTGGCAAAACAGTTACCCCAAAATCACGGCTGCATCATTACATAATAGCTTATGTGAGTTGCAAGACGTATCTCCTTCATTAATATCCCATATAGGATCATGCCACTTACACATGTTGATCAACAACATTCACCAAGAAAAAGCAATGCAAGCTGCATGAATTAATATTCCTTGAATTTAGGAACATGCTATATTTTCATGCATAACAAATAAACACATTACTTGAGAGGAACTATATAGCTGAATTGCGTGACTAATAAGCCAAAATAAAATCCTTAGAATAAGAAGGAATGGAAAAAAAATAACAAGATTTGCCTTCAAGGAGTAAATGGTAAAGCAACATCTTATGTCTAGACAACTAAGTTTAAGTAAACAAAACAAAAAGCATCAACAAGGGCTTGGTCGGTCATTAAAGCAGGGGTGGTGTTATTTCCCCAGCAAAGGTTCAAATACCCCCAAAGACATGTTCACCCCTTGTGGATTGCCATGCCCACATAAGCAGGTAGTGTTGTAGTCGAGCGGATTGCATAGTTACCAGCGATACATGTTATAGAACAAACAAGCAAGTATAAAGATAAGAACAGTAGACAAGTAATGGAGAGGGAATCAACAAGTCTTTCTATTACTCAGCAAGAACATGTACAGAGATGATTGACAATATATCACACTATATCTTATATTTGGCTCTCCAACCTATTTATACAGTTTACAGACAGTTACAGTTGGTCCGGATTACAGATACAGGTATATGACCCAGCAGGTATATGATGTGCATTGGTATTATTATCTTGTTGTTTTAGTCATTTTGATAGCTTGACTTGGCATCTAGTGATTATGATCTGGCAGTATATATATGCTAAAATGAAATTGGTTACTTTGGATTATATAAATGATTGTATTACTGACAATTAGAAACTCTTGTTTTATACTCATTGGTTTTACCTTCTTAGGAATGTGGACATGATCATTCCCGTCTTTTTGACTTGCTAGCTTAGGCATCATCTTCACTTTCTCCATCCATCCATTGTCTTTCCCCATTATTTGATCTTTACCCTGACTTACACCTTGACTTGTGATATGGAGGACCTCCCCGTTCTTGCCTCTGTGTTGGATAGCATCCCTGTTTAGTTTGTGTCTCGGCTCTGAGTTGGCAACAAAACTTACCCTTGGTGAGTTGGATTTTATACCTTGATCTCTCTAGTCGGTTTCCCCGATGTTTGATCTTGATTGTGGAAGTCCCCATAGTTGCTTGAGTTGTGTTGGCTAAAACTTGAAACAAATTGTACTACCTTTGGAAACTATTGATATATATCTTTTGTAAAGCCCAATGAAAAGGGTTGTGAAATGAAATGTAAATGCACCCTGGATGAATGTTGCAATTAGTTGTGCTTCTAAGCACATGCAAAATCCCAGAGGGTTCCTAGAGGCCTAAAAAGCAATGGATAAATGTATGCTAAATCTAAAGATTGTTGGCCAAGGAAATGATATGAAATGAAATGAAAGGTCCAAATAAAGAAGTGGTTAAGTATATGCCAAATCTAAAGACTGCTGACCTTAAATGAAATATTCCTCATTGAGCCTATGGGTTATGATGTGAGATGGAGCAAGGGACAACTAATTCTAAGTGTCCCCTAGAACCTCAAGTTACGGTTAGTTGGGCACCTAGTTCACGGCGGTTCTAGTAGTAGACATTTTGCCAAGGTTGAATAAACACTTCTCTAAACAACTTACCCATTTGTGAGACACTGCCATCCCCTGTGTATTCTTTATCCAACATATGCTTGAATGTGTAACACCATTTCCCTTATCCAAAGTATCACAGTGTCAAGTCAGTCAAGTCATCCCCCTTTCCCTAGCCTTGCATCCTTAGCCTTCACCCTTTGCTAGCAGATTAATCATGTTTACAAATGAGTATACTCTTGAGGTTCTTTTTGAAAGTAAATTATTAACTAACCTATTATTATTTGTTAACTGCCAGTGAAATAATGCTTAATGTTTTAAAGTCTTGCTATGAAAATGATTTAAAGAGCATATCTTAACCATTTGCACTTGCAACAGCAAGCTTCTTTAGACTGGGTCATATTTTGATTAGTTTGACCAGTCAAACCTAGTTTGATCAGTCAAACCTAGTTTGACCAAGGTCAACCTTGGGATCCATGATGAGGTGGACCATTTATATTATATGATGTTGATTTGTGGTCCCTTATATACCTTTTGATGACTCCATATGTTGGACACAGGTTTCAGATGATGCTTGATGCAGTTTTTATTGATTATTATTATTTCCAAATCATCATATTTTTATTTGTCCGGGTATGGTGGAAGCTACAGATGATCTTACAGGTTACCATGAGGTGTATGAGTACTCATCTCTAGTAGATTTGGGTTTTTTGGATCCATTGAGACACTTACTTTTCAGTTCCAGGCACTTCCAGAGATGATATTAGCAATTTTTCACCTGTTGGCCAATTTGGCCATGCTGATGTGGCCTGTCCAGCTGATGCATTGGAGGCAAGTCGTTGCCTAGGGCGCTACAGAGGAAGGGGGTGGTCCAGCCACTTGTTATTACCATATTACCCCCCTTCTGGACATGATGGTACAGTCAGAGTTTGTGCCCAGGCACCAGGCAGTTGTTTTCAGGCAGTTTGGTGGTTTTTTAGGTGGATTAAAAATGGAATAAAAAGGTCATTAAGGAATTCCATTTGGGAAATTGAGGCAAGTTTTTGACATGAGGTCTGCTCTGAGGTCATCTATGGTGTATCCCA
This sequence comes from Larix kaempferi, assembly GCA_027924585.1. Classification (NCBI taxonomy): domain Eukaryota; kingdom Viridiplantae; phylum Streptophyta; class Pinopsida; order Pinales; family Pinaceae; genus Larix; species Larix kaempferi. Next base: position 16,295,997 of record BSBM01000792.1, read on the forward strand.
CTCGTTCCAGATCAGTTTGCAGCATTCAGTGGGGTCCACACAGTCATCAAGTTGTGTTTTGATGCATTCTTCTCTCAGTTGAGGGGGGCAGGATTTGATCATTTGTTCACTTGTTTCACTTGTTTCACTTGGACATGTCATTGAGTCATATATTATATTATTGTGCCATGGGGTGATGCTCGTGAAGGAAAGTAATGCCTCCTAGCCCCACCATGTGCTCCTAGTCACTTGTCCTTGTCATCTTTTATGGCACACTTGTATTATTGTCACTTTTTATGTGGTGCGCACCCACCTAGGGCATCTTTTAGCTAGTGCGCACCCCCCTCATGTGAGTGATCCATGTTATATTGTACCGACTCATCTTAGCCGTTGATTGTATTATGTTTATCTTTTGATCTCAACCATTCATTGATAAAGTGGTTAGGGTTTTGGTCTCTCTCCTCCTATTTAAGGAAGGGACCCCCCTATTGTAAAGGCATCTAGAGATTTTTGGCTCTTGGCTACCGGAATAGAAGAAATATTTTTTTGAGCACATGCTTGGATCTTGATATGGGTGTTTGACTGTGATGATTGTAAATGCTTCTTCCATTGCACTGAAGGATATTTTGTAGCTATCTTGTATCTTTTTCCACTATTTCGATTTACAGGTGAAGAGAATGATTTGGGAGGAGTGCGCATTAGTGGGGAGGCTTGCCCTGCAATCTTCTGTCAAATTTTGGGTTCAAACAGGGAGTGATTTTGTCTTTGTACCAATCATTCTCTATCTTTTACTTCTAGCTTGTATCTACCCTCGTGGCTAATTGAGCTTTGTCTCCTTGGTTTTGCAGGAAGAAAGGGACGCACATGTGGAATTGGGAAAAATGCACTAGCAAGAAAAACTACAAATTCTTCATTTGATTTGTGGGGAAGTAATCCTCGTCATAATCGGCATCCATCTCATTATCCAGGTATGCTTGAAAGGTATGTATTTTACTTCCTTAGCTTATCCATTATTTCTAGATCTCAAAACCCTCAAAGTCAAAACCCTTGTATTTTTTTTATTTTTCAAATCTATGGAGATCTAGCAAACATTTGGGCTTAATAATCAAAACCCACCTTAATAATCATCTTAACATTTCAGATCTAAAATTTGGTGGACATCCGACTCCATTTGCCCCCCCAATCTAAGGCCCTGGGCCTCTCCAAGGGAGGTCGCACTTGTTGGGTAGGTGGCCATTTGCTAGATCCGAATCGTGGGTATTGCTCTTTTCTTCTCAAATCCATAGATCCATATCGTAGCAAACCCCCTAGTGCCAATTCATCTTAATTTTTACCTTGTGGGACCCATTTGGACCATTTTCCAGATTTTAAGGGTGGGCCCCACTTGGTTAGTTTTACTTGGCATTAGATGTAACTAGATCTACTATTCCTAACCTATAAGTGGCCTTATCTTTTATTGGTTGAACAATTTGTCATCTCTTAAGCCTCTTCAACCAAGCCCTAACTCCTTAGGTCCACTTATCCATTCTAGATCTAGATCTATCCCTCTTGATCTCTTCACGTTTTGTCTTTCACATTTCCCTAGGAGGTCGTGAGTGGGTTCGCTAGCCTTCATAGGTTAGCTAGGATCTCCCCCTTGGTCTTGCTTAGGCTTGATCTAAAGTGAAGAGTGTCTCGGTTAGCGTGACACCAACTTGCATTGGGAACCGTGGCATCTCTTGTGTCACCTCTTTAGTTGTCTACACCTCTACCGTCCTAGGATAACCTTTAGAGACAACTACAAGTTGTGTGATAACAAGCCCCAGGTGCAAGACTTTGGCAAAATAGATACCCCCTAGTGACGGTTGCTTAGCTGAAGTTTAGTCTCTATGAGTTGCGAGACCTATCTACTTCATTAATGTCCAATATATGATGGTGCCACTTGCACATGTTCATCAGAAGCATTCATCAAGGAAAAACAATACATGTCGTATCAATGAATTTTCCTAAAATTACACAACAAGCTTCATTTTCATATGTAATAAATAAAAACATTGCTTGAGAGGGACTATATGGTTGTACTACATAATTAACAAGCCAAAGTAAAGTCCTTCAAATTAGAAAAAAAGAAAAAATAGTTATAGTGGCTATTGGCCTAAACACCTTTTCCAAAATAAAATGCTTCCCTCATGCTTTTAATATAAATGACATGTATATGGCATTTTATACCAAAAAAATAGGCCACAAACAACTACTACCAAAAGAAAAAGAACCTAGCATCTATCAACTAACACAAGGGCTACATCGAAAACTGAAGAAAGTCTTGCCCTAAGCACTTAATCAAAACAAAGTGAAATTGTTAGCTTTAGGGCTAGAAACCAAGAGAAAAATAAATTGAGTAGCTGACCAACTAGCCTCTCTTCTCTTGAGGAGTTAGTTAGTCCCTCTTCCTATATAAGAAACACTCCTCTCATTGTCTTTTTTTTGCTATAACTTGGATAATAGAATTGCTCTTGCTTCTTTTTGTCTTAGCTTTCTTTTATGTTAGTGTATTCGGTAAAATATTGAAGAAGTAATTAGAAGCTATAGGTGTTTTATGTCTATGTATGGATGTCTTCGACAAGTAGTAAGCCTTGCATGATAAGGTTCAGGTAATTTATTTCCAAAGTTTTATGATTTTACATATTAAGTTGACATTTTATTCAGCTCTTGATAGATGTTACTTGTGGTAAAATGTGTAGGCTTTGCGTGCAGGTTTATCTAGAGGATTTCAGATTTTGAGTCCTTTCTTGATTAGGAGAAACTCATATTTGGCTATGAAAGACTAAGGCAAGGGTTTGAGATTTTTATACCCCCTCATACTCTTTGATCACCAATTTCTCTTGATTTTCCTTTAGAACCCATTTGCCAAAACTAATTAACTAGGCACTAGTCACAATCCATAAGCCACTTCAAATAAATTCATCTTTAATTTTCTGCATTTAAAAAATCTGGAAATTTTAGTTGTTTTCACAAGGCTAATCAATCTTTAATTTGCTGCAACTTATGGTAACAATATCATACAATTCTGTCTTTTTCTTATTCATTAACTTTCTGCTCTAAAACAGAAATTTCATTCAATTTAAAGGACAAATTTATGGGTTGATAATTCAAATTTAAAGGCAACTTTTATTTTCAGATTTTTCCAATGTTTTATCCTAGATCATTTCTCATTCTTTTTTATCTATTTAAAGGTCATTACTTGTTGTTATAAGCCATTTAATTAACTTAAAGAATACATCTTTTGTTGTTATAAACAGCTATCAAATTGCTTCTTAATTTTGGAATTGTCTCGAGTAATTTGGCCTTGTTCTATTGGCAAAGTCAACTTTAGAACAAGAGCTAAAATTGGTTAACTAAAGCACATTTTGTATGTTATTTTAGATTTGGCAAGCGATTTTCCTTTAAGCTTTAGTGTCATTTTGTTTCAATTTCACAAACTTCTAAAGGGATTAAAGTATAATTAAGTTGATGGTTGCAACATAACCTATTTTACTCAAGTTATGCAATCACTCCATTTTACACTTTAGACCTCAAGATTACATGGGAACAATTCACTGTTGAGCATTCTTAACATTCTAATGTCAATAACTTACATAACTCGGAATTGGATCTAATTACTGGCAATCCATTGCTTTCATCCACTTTTCACTTTTGCATATTTTCAAGTGTTTTGGCAATCTTTTATTTCAATATGTTATTTCATATTTAGAAGTTCAAGCACTCTTAATACATATCAATTTCCCGTGCACTTTCAAAACACCATAAAACATAAATTTGGGTTAGCATTTGGAATTATTGCTTTACATTTCTTCTCACATTATTTGGTTAAAGCAATTCAGCTGTAATAACTCTAAGGATCTACTTTTATTTGGTTATTATAGGTCTCTTTACAAATCTAGAACCAATGTGCAGTGTTCTCATGAGCCAGTCTTGACTTTCCTATATTTCCTTAAAAGCACTTGCATGATTTCTTTAAATTCCAGCATTTGTCAATCAACTACAAGCACATTCCACATCCTTCATAGTTGATGTTTTGCAATCTAAGTGTTATCACACAATCTCTAGCTGATGGATAATGAGTGTCCCAACAGGGATGGCAGAGGATGAACAACTAGAATGGTGTAACCAGCAATAGCTAGGTCCTTCGTTCAAGGAACGGAAGTCACACCGGACAAGGCTACTGTCACTTTAGACAAGGCACGTAGCCAAGTCAGGGGGGAGACCCCGCTCAACCAGTGATGGTTCAGAGACAAAAGACAGCCAAGTCCCAAAGATAGAAAGAAGTGAAAGGAGGAAATGAGTGTTGATTAGGTCCTAAGTCTAGTTCCAGCCAGTAGATGGACACAGATAGTAAAAATAGGAGTGATGTAGAAGTGACCAGCAATCAAATGTAGTGAGATAGACTGATTAAATTAGTGATTGTATGGCTGAAATAAACTAGGGACATACAATAAGCTAGAAGTGAAGGAATGGATTGATGTTGCCCAAGAAGGTGAGTTAAGCAGTGAAATGACAAACTAGGGCAGCAATAAAATGGTGATTTAAAACACTTCTAGCAATTGGTAGTTTGATTTCTGAAGGTAAAATGACAATTTGAGACCGATTCTAAACTACCCAGAACCCCAAAACAACCCAACCAAGCAGAAGGAGAAAAATGCCCCAGGGGGGCGTTTTTGCCAAGTAGACTAGTGCTGATTCTATGGGCAAATGGATTCCAAAAGAAATGAAGCTTTGGATTTAGACTTTTAAGTGTGTTTCATTGGCGGGTTTTGAAATAAAACTAATTCTAATGGTGAAAAAATAAGTTTTGTATTTTTATGGTTTATTTAGTGATTTTCCAGCTTGGTAAGACAGTGAAAATGATAATGAGGAGGCAAGGAGATGAAGAATACCTGAAACTATGGAGAAATGGAGTGCTTTGAGCGAGGACTAGCCCGGAAGATCAAGTATGGAAAGACCTGCGTGTTTCCTTGAGCGTGGGAGGCAGTTGGATACCAAGTGCGCCCTGAGTACCTGCCACAAACAAGATACAATCAGTAAATGCAACAAATAACCAAGTAAGAACAACAAATGAATGGCTGAAAGTAAAATAATTGACTAGCTGAAAGCAAATAACAACTCCCTTGTGAATAATTTCGAAGAAATTTGCTAGAGTGGAGCTCCCGCTCCAAATGTAGCGCCTCCCTTCAAATGGCCACCAATGCTGCAATTCAAACCAGCAAGGAAAGATAGGAACACAACGCAAACTATCTCAATAATGCATCCATAAACTAGCTATCAATCACCACAAAATTACTCCACAACACCAAGTAACAAGACACAAATGGAAAGTCTCTCTCTCTATCAAGTGCAAGTCGAAAAATGCCAAGGAGTGTACAATGGGTGAGTGCCTTCTTTTATAGAGAAAGGTCACTCCCAAAACCTATTCCCTCCAAAATGGACGGTTGGGATCAAATCCCCAATGGCCAAATCGAAGGGTGGAGGGAGCTCCAAGAGGGAGTGCGAATTGCCCAACTATAGCGCACAAGTGGAGTGAGGGGTCCCTTGTAGGGCCCATACAACAAGTTTACAAGTGTTAGGGGGTGTCTATAGGATGTTTTATCCCCCTAACACATACATCCAAGGTCCCACTCCAATACATTACAAAACAATGAATTTCTCTAAGTGGAAAAACGCCCCCATGGGCCAATTCATCCCCCTTGGTGAGTTGGGCAAGAGAGGGCCCCACAATACAAAAATACAATGTCCAACATTACCAAATTACCTTTAGGAATCACCCTTGTATTAGCCAGCCTTTGATTTTTGCCATTTGCCATAGTTTCCTTTGCCAATTTTTTATTTTCCATGTAATTAACTGCTGGTTTTTATTGCTGGAGGTGTAAATTGGGCTTTTGACCCACTTATAGTGCCCGGATTGTCGAACCGTCTGTTGCAATGCGATCGTGGACCCCAAAAATAGTAGACATAGCCACTTGAACGACCACGATCCATCACTTAGGCACTGTTTGCCCAAAATCCATGATTTTTAATTAAAACAAGTCATTAATGACCAATGATAATTAAAAATATCATCGCTGCATCAACATTTTCAAATTCTAATGCTTGGAAGTTCATATGGGACCTCTGAAGATAATGATTGACCAAAATCGAAATCTCGGTCGCAACATTTTTTCGGGCCCATTTTTGGCCTGGTCAACCTAGTTTGACCAAGTCAAATCTGATCAACATGGTGTTGGCTGAATACCTGTATGCCATATGAAGCGAGAGGCTTCCTTATACATGTTTGTACATTACTAAACAAAATGATGCCAATATAGTGATCAACAATACATAATATCTCAAAAATACGAGGCCCCTGATGAGGTGGGCCCACCACATCCAAAAGACTCAAACTGCTATGCACAACCTATAGACTTGCCCACCTAGCTGACTTTGGGTGAGGTGGAAAACAAGGTGAAGGACAAGGGATGACAAGGACAAAGATCATGTGACCCTTTGGATAACTCGGGAAAGCGGGGTCCACTGAGATAAGCATACCATGACAAAACACGAGGAAGGGTGGTGCCTCGCAAATGGGTATAGTGCAAGGAAACCACCACTAGTCATCTAACAAATACCTCACAAATCACGTCCATGCCTTAAGAAGACTCAATGAGGATCTTTTCTAGAGCCGCCAAACTAGGTGTCCGGCAAAGCGTAACTTGAGACTCTAGGGGACAATCTTCAGCTTGTCCCTTGCTCCCTCTCACCTCCTTGCCCCGCAGGACTAGGTGAGGAAATAACCACTACAAAACTGATATGTACGGCTGACCTGTGTCCATGTATGTTTACAAACACATTGCATGGATTTTACAATGAATTTCATACTTAACCTTTTTGGCTAGATTTACATTTCTTCATTTTACATCAAAGCCCTTTTGGGCTACATACATATCTCAATAGATATAATCAAGGTGCTCATACTACAGAGTAATGGGGATGAGCATAAATGCTTCGATGACCAATGGGGAACACCCGGTGAGGCTACACACTCCTATACTGCATTGCAACATCGGGGGCAACCGACAGGAGCAAATCCCAGGTTTGAGAGTGCATCTCACACACTAAAGAGCCGAGGCACAAAAGACAGGGAGTCCTGGCATACTCAGAGATCAGTGGGGAAGGGGATCCTCAAGGTCACAAATCAGAATCCAAGTCGGGAAAGATCAATCATGAATGGGTCGGATGGGTGGAGAGAGTGAAGGTGGAACCAAAGTCAGCGGCCTAGGGGGACTAAGTGACCAAGTCTATACCAATAGTGGGAATGTGATCCGGTGTGCATAGACAGGAGCCTACAGAAGGGGGTGGACTAACATCATCAAGGGCCCAACAATACATCATAATGACAACTAGATCACCATATCAAACATCACATGCAGAGTTAGTGTACTATCATGTATAAACAAGTCTAATCAACAACATAAGCAATAAAACATAAAATGCTATACCTGCTGCACCATATGCCTACTGCTGAAGCTGACTCTAAAGCTGGACCTCAACTGAATCCAGGCAATAAGTGGTAAACCAGCAATACTCTGTACTCTCTATCAAAATATGGCTAGGCAACTGTCTCAATGGGCTTGTGCAAAGCCTGGCAAAGAAGGGTGCCTCTATAGGCCATAATGTATACATGTCTGGACAATACAATAAAACCATCTATCCCCACTGATATATCTGCTCGGGGCAATCTAAACAAAATTGTGTGCCTCCTCTGAAGGCATCCCATCACTGATCTGGAAAAAAAAAGTATGGTATGGTCCCCGACCACACAATCTGCAGCATGGTAGCTCCAGCTAACATGGATGTGATAACACTAAGTAACTCTAAAATACTATTAAAACATCAAATACTTAGTTGCCCCAAGGAATGCCCCCTTGTAATTGGATCTCCATCTAAGTCATTAAACTTTAAACTGAAGAGAAGTTGTTCTCTAGGTGACAATGGCAACACTTCTATAGTTGCACATAGCTACACCCTAGTGAAGACCTTGCAATTTAGGGGTGCTAGTCACTTTGTGGCACTAGTTACTTCTGTTTCTGATTTCTCATTTTGTTGATCACTTATCATACTTGGCAAGAAAGAGGCAGCTTTTAGTATTTCTTCTATATTAGAGTTGGGGGTTGCTTGGAACTAAATTTTGAAGTATTTAATTCCTTTTTCTGTAATTTACGATAGTTCTAGCCTTGGAACCCCCTTGCTTCCTTATCTCCCATATGGTGTTTATATCCTTTTGATGTTTAACATAATTCTGGAAAAAAATAGTATTTTCATCACTTTCTACCAACCAGATGGTTCTACTTTTCAGTCTCCACTATGCTTCTTGCTCCAAAAGTTTCTTTTTTACTCCTAGAGTTTTTAATCTCATGCTCTCTTCCTCTGTAAAGATTCCTCTTTTATTACTTCCAAACAATAGTCTAAAATGTTCCTCACTCTCAATTAGCTCTTTTTGAGCTTCCCTATCTTTTCTCTTTGTGCATTCCTCTACTGTTTTTTTTATGTTCTTCAGACTCTCTACAAATTGATGCTTAGCTATCTCTCTTGTGTTTGGATCAAACTCCCTCCAATTTTGAGTAACAATATCTCTAAATCCTTCTTCTAGCTACTTATGATTGAATTTAAAGGGTCCTGGGGGTTTATGGTCATTTTTTCTATTTGAAATAGAATAGTAAGGTGATCCAAAGATCCAAATTCCCCTAACCATGATTTCAACCTTCCTATCTCGTCCAAAATTTTCTATACTACCAAAAACCTGTCTAGCCTTTTTGAAACTCCTTCCCTACCGCTCCTAGCATTCCTCCATGTAGGGACTAGCTTATTATGTTCCACATCACATGGTCCCATATCCTCAAACATCTAAGAGAAGTAATCAGTTGAGGGATCTTGTCTAGCATTATCCCTCAATACTTTCCTAACCTTCATTATCAAATTTAGATCACTCCCTAAAATAACATTATCATTACTAGCCAAACCCTGAAGTTTAAAATTAACCTAGAAGGATTTCTCTCTCAATATGGGCCATAAAGGTTAATTATGTAAAAAAAAATCTCAACTCCTTAGACCTAAGATCTGTCTGTATACCTGCATTTAAAAATGGTGAGTTTATAAGTTCTTAAGAATCTTTCCAACCGTTACTATAACTCCCAATCTTCCTGCTGTCACATCCATAGTAGTAGGGCTACCATGATGCAGATCAGCCTATCAAAGGAATGAGTCAGTCCTTTACATGAGTTGAGCTTCTCTCATGATACGGTGGAGATATTTTTTTAGAGCTATTCAGAGGATGCAGAGCACTTATTTCCAGTTCCCCTTGTCATGACTAAGCCCCTCGTGACCCATTGAAATGCATTGGATGGGCTATGGTTCACTTAGTTGAGCAGCAGAACAACAGTTGGTATACTTCCCTTTGCCCCATGCAATCACAGCAGCTCTTCATGGCCATATCAGAGACAGGTATATGGTTGAGTAAGTATATATGTGGTATTTGGGTGTTACCATTTGTCTCTGTTGTCTCTTAGTAGCTGTTGACTAGGCATGTAGTGGCTAACAAAGTGATTTTCTTTTGTTGACTTATTATCATTGAGTAGTTGAATAGTCTTGATTGTTAAGGCCTGTGTATATGCTCACGAGTGTTTCCCACTTTGTACAAACTTGACCATGACCCCTACTATGCTTGGCATCATTCTTTACTATCTCCATCCATCCAGCATTCTGTGTCTTTTTTATTTGATCTCTGACTTATGAGTTAAATTGGTGATATTGAGGAGATTTCCCCCACCTTGACCTCTGTATTGGATAGATTCCATGTTGTTTTGTGTCTCAGCTCAAAGTTGTGCTACAAAACTTGCCAAAGCCTTGACCCTTCTGGGCCAAAGGAACCCGTCGGTGTTGGGTCTTGAGCCTAGGTGAGTTGGGTTTCTGAAGCCTTGACCTTTCTGGTTAGTTACCCCCGATGTCTGGTCCTGATTGTGGATGATTCCCGCCAGCCGACCCTATGATTCACTTCTAGGCCAGAAGTACCCGCTAGTGTCACGACATGAGCTAAGGCTGGCTAGTTGCCCTGGTGGTGTTAGCTAGACTCGAAGCAAGTTGTCCTATCATCATTACATGCATCAATATGAAATGTTATATCAAAAGAAATGCAGGCCAAGAAGCCTTATGAAAATAAAAGAAAAATCAAGCCAAAAGGCTAAATATGAAATAAAAAGGCCAAAATAAAAGTAGATGTGCAATAATTGAAAATCTAAATGACTGTTGGCCATTGTTATCAAATGTAATGGTTATTCCTCACGGAGCCCAAAAGGGCGTGGATGTGAGATGGGGTAAGGGACTTACAATTCTAAGAGTACCCTAAAACCTAAGTTTAAAGTTACGATTGGTTGTGCACTCAGCACAATAGTTCTAGAAAAGATCCTCATGGTACCTGAATCAAGCTTGGAAGTGAGTCATACAACACTTGTTAGATTTGAATGAACATCTCCCAATCAACTCATTCCATCTGTGAGACACCTCCTTCCCCTAATGTCATCTATCCTATGCATGTCACAGTGGACCCTTTTTCCACTTTTTTTTGAGAGATCACTTTGTTGAAGTCAAATAAGTCAATCTCATTAAACCTTAGCATTGTTGCATCCACTTCACCCAGCCTAGCAACTTGGTCAGTTTTGTAAGTGAGCATATACTTAGGAATTCTTGAAGGACTATGAAGTTAATCTATTCTAAGTCCAATTTTATTATGCTTGGTCACCATTGTTTATGAAACTTGTGTTTTAGTAGGCTATTAATATAGATAATGAAGCATTATGTACCCCTTATACATGCAGGATCAGTTTCTATCCAGCTTAGCCATTATTTTGACCAATTTGACCGTGGTCAACAAGTGGTCCTGGGTGACTTTGGATCCGACAGTTTGATTTTGTGTTTTTGGCACCTATTGGTACCCACTACAGTGTCCCAGGCTTCAGTTGGCCATTATTTGCTCCAGTTCATGGATTTTTTTTATTATTATCAGTTATTATTGGCCATATTTTATATGTTGGGCATGGATGAGCTTACAAGTTATTCTACGGGTGGATCCTGTAAATTTCCTTAAAACCCAATCTTGGGTCATAGTATGCAAGTTATTTTAAATTTAACCCCAAATAATTACTGATAACCACAAATGGATTTCTTCACAAATATTGAAGCAGAAAAATAAATACTGAGAGAAATATAACAACAATCACATCAATAGAGACACCAATATTTTTGGATATAAAAACCCCCGGAAAAACCCAAGATGGGAAAACCGATGCAGTAGTCTGAGAAGATATTTTATTAGCAAGATATAGAACAGTACAATCCAGAAATCGATTTTACCCAACCTGGCAAAATCGCACAACCGAAACTCACAGAGAAAACTCCACAAAATCGTACGGCCCCTGCGTCAGCGTCTACGGCCTCTACATCACCCGTATGGCCCTGCATCAGCGTGTACGGCTACCTACGTCACCCGTAAGCCCTCTGCTTCAGCAGGTACAGCCGGCCTGCGTCACCTAGTACGGCCTCTACGTAAGCTTGTACGGCCTCTTTGATTTGCCCAAGTCGCCCTGTCAATCTCTGGATAGAGGTTCTTCAGTCTCACCCTTTGTAAAATTCTCCTACAAACTGTCTTTCTCACTCTCCGGCTGAAAGCTATGAGCAAGAAATCACAACTGCGTGTATGTGTGTCCTCTCCACCAAATCAATCTTCCTTTTAACTCAATGGCCAAGCGAAAACCCTAACTTTCCACTATGGATCAATGGATGAGATCCTCCGGTGAGATCAATGGCCAAGATTAGATTAGCCATCACTTAAATTATTTTCACTTTAACTTTATAAAAAGTAACTCCATTAAGTCAATTAATATTTAGACCACATAATGCACTTTTCCCAAGTCTAAACTTTGGATAAAGGCATTAATCCATTTGGCTTCCTGTTTTATGTCTTCTAGCATGCAAGGACACATGCAATGATAGAAGACCTTCCTTGTTGGCACTTTCTAACAAATCCATGGGGTGCTAGTAGTCACCTATAGTGGATTTGATGTCTCCAACATCATTTATGCAGTCAATTTGATGATCCGGGCAAAGGAAAAGCATGATATGGGCATTTTATTCGCTCAGCAGCATTACAGGAAAAATAATTCAATTACTAAGTGACCAAAGCCTAGCCAAGAATGATTTGGCTAGTGAGGGGCAAGGAAATGACTTGGGTATTGTCAGCATGGATCCTATAATGATTTTGGGCACTTTTCATGGCACTTTCATCATGTGTGATCATCATAAGCTTCATTTTCCCCTTGCGGTGAAATTGATTAAAATAACCAAAATAAAAGTGTGTAAATTAAGTGATATCTTAAAAAAAAATGTAAGGGGGGACCCCCTAATGACCCCCCCCCCCCATATTCAAATAAATCCGCGATGTCGCTGGAAGGTTCAATTGGAGTGAAACCCTAGCCGCCTCTGGCTCTGCTCTGCGCGAAGTGCCCCCCTGCGGCCTTCTGCATGCTCCTCCTGAGCCGCAGCCATGGAGCCATCCCCTGAGGAACGCAAGCGCCTCCTAGACGCTGCCTTCCATTCCCTTGTTGACTCCACCCCACCTCCTTCGACTCCCGCGGTTCACTCGGATGCCTTCATCAAACGTGCAGCCGCCCCTCGTATTCAGATCATGTCGACAGCTTCAAAGCTGAAAGCTCTTGCGCTGAGTGAGCGTGGCCTGATTGGGCAATTTATAGGAATTTGGCCATCCCCCAAGACTATGGACGCCTTGATAAACAAAAATTGGATGCCTTTGATCTTTGGCGGATTACAACACTGCTTCTGTGGTAAGGGTTACTTCATCTTTCTATTTGAAAACAAATATGATAAGGATCTCATTTTTCGAAGTGGCCCTTACTTCATGGGTCCTCGGGGCCTTTATCTGAATCGCTGGAACCTTTCCTTTGACCCGGAAAAAGACGTCCCCTCCGTCGTCCCAGTTTGGGTTCGTCTCCCCCACCTGCCTCTGCATTGTTGGGATGACGATACCCTGCTTGCCATTGGAAATGCTCTCGGGAATTACGTTGTTAAAGCAGAGCCAAAGGGACCCATGTTTGCCTGTGCCCGAATCTGTGTTAAGGTTGATCTAGAAAAAGGCCTACCCGAAGAAGTAAATCTGCAAATGGAGGGATGGGAGCATATGCAAAAAGTAGATTATGAACAACTGCCCTTCAAATGCAAGAAATGTCATGAATATGGACATTTTGTTAAAAACTGCACCAAGAATGTACAAGAAAACCCAAAACAACCCCAGGAAGAAGGATGGCAGCAGGTTAAAAAGGGGAAAAAGGTTGTCTCTACTCCCCAAGCAGACAAAAACCTCTAGCCCCCGCTCGATAAAGGGAAAAACCAGGAAGCTAAGAAGGCCACAAACATCAACAGTTTCCAGGAATTACAGGTTGAAGAAGGAGAAATCGAAACTCCCGAGGAGAATCAAGTCGATTTGAGTAAAGAAGAGGAAGCAATTCCTATCCCTGAAAAGGAGCCGAATGAAGACAAGCAGGGAGGCATGTCCACCCCAGGAGGAACGTGGGCAAATAAGCTAAAGAGCAAGTTTGTACCATCATCCCCATCTCTCGAAACCTCAGTCGAGTCTCACGAAGAGGAAGACCTGGTGCAGCCTCCAAACACTAGAGGAAGGAAATCTCTCAGGTACCATAGAGAATAAGAAGCCGAGAGAGAACTAGAGCTGGGAAGACAAAAAAGCTTAGAAGACATGAAGATACTACAACAAACAAAATCTCAAATTGGGGCAAAAGAAGGTAAGTCCCGAGCAGGACTTAACTTATCTAAGAAATAATGTTAGTAGTCTCTTGGAACTGCAGAGATCTCGGTGGGCAGAATAAACTAGAAGCTCTTAAAAATATGATAAAAAATGCAAAACCGGACCTTGTTTTACTCCAGGAGACTAAGATGCAGAGTGAAGAGTGCTTGGCTCTCTCTAGCTCTATTTGGGCAGGAAGTCAGGGCACTGCAATAAATGTCCTAGGTGCCTCGGGGGGTATAGCAACCATTGTTTCCCCAAAATTCTCCATTCTATCCTCCTCTGAAAATAACCACTGGATGATTTCAGAAATAAAATACAAGGACAGTAACAGGCCCATTTTTGTCTGCAATGTGTATGGGCCCATCCACCACAGAGATAAGATAAAATTATGGGATGATCTCAGCAATCTCAAAGAAAGCATGCATGGAGAAAAGTTAATCATTGTCGGTGACTTCAACGTTACAAGATCCCATCAGGAGAAGAGGGAGGCAGCATTGTTCGAGATCCCTTTGGTGAAAAGCTTGAGGATCTTCTAGTGGACTTGGACCTTATTGACATTCTTCTCAAGAACGCAAAGTACACATGGAGCAACAGAAGGTGCGGCGCTGGACACATTGCGGCCAGGCTGGATCGTTTTCTGGTAAGTTCCTCCTTCCTCCTCTCTGACCTCCTTATCAGTGCATACTCCATCCCTTGTGCCTCTTCGGATCATAAACCTATTGGCCTCTCCATCTCTCCCCCTGAAAATCTTGGCCCCATCCCCTTTCAATTCAATCACCTTTGGATCAACACCCCTGGATTCCTGGAGGTTGTCTCACACGCTTGGAACACTCCCATCTCTGGATCCCCCAGTTTTATTTGGGAATCTAAGCTAAGAATAGTAAAAATTGAACTTAAGAAATGGGCCAAACTCTCCTTCAAAAATCCCTCCAGTTCCAGACAAGTCCTCCAGTCTAGGATGAACACCCTTCTACAAAGAATGGACAGTGAAGAAATTACGATCCCTCTCCTAACACAAGAAAGATCTCTTGAGTTTGATATCCTTAAAGCGGCTAAATAGGAAGAGGAAACTTGGAGAATCAAGTCCAGGTAGCTCTGGCTAAAAGGAGGTGACAGTAATACTAAGTATTTCCATAACCAAACCAGAGTTCAACGTAGCCAAAATGCCATTAGAGAGTTAAAGAATAGAAATGGGGTAAGGATCAATGGTCAAGAAAATCTTAAGTAACTCGCTTACAACCACTTCAAGGATGTCTTCTCGGATAGTGGAGATATTGATCTTAATGCTCAAGCTGATCTGTTAGAGAACATTCCCAACCTTGTCTCTGAAAATGCTAACAGAGATCTTGCAAAACCAATTCTGGAACATGAAATAGAAAAAGCCATTTGGGCTCTCCAAATTGACAAGGCACCAGGCCCTGATGGCTTTACAATAAACTTCTATCGGGCTGCTTGGGAAATCATAAAAGATGATCTGAAGAGAATGCTAAATTGGACAAGGAAAAAAGACAAAATTGGAGGCGCCACCAATTCCTCCTTCCTTGCCCTAATCCCTAAAGAAAAATCCCCCTGCTCCATGAATCGTTTTAGACTAATTCCCCTCTGCAACACCTCTTATAAAATCCTCACCAAAATTATTGCCACCAGGATGAAAAAAATCATGGGGAAGCACATCTCTGAAGCTCAAGGGGGGTTTATTGCGGGCCGCCAAATTTTGGACAACATTGTCATTGTGCAAGAAGCTATCCACACCAGCATTGAAAAAAATCATCAAGGAATGGCTATCAAACTTGATATGGCCAATGCCTTTGACAGAGTAAACCACAGCTTTCTCTATGCCATCATGGAAAAATTTGGCTTCTCTCCCAGGTTTGTAAGGTGGATAAAAGCCTGTACCAACACTCCACGGATCGCCCCTCTAGTTAACGGTAGACCTACCAACTTCTTCTTGGCTACTCGTGGTCTGCGTCAAGGTTGCCCCCTGTCTCCTTTTTTGTACCTTCTAGTTGCAGAATCGCTGAGTCGAAAGCTCCACTCCTTACAAGTCTCTGGAGATCTTAAGGGCATCAGAATTGTTAGAGGGGTGCGTCCAGTAAATCACTCTCAGTTTGCAGATGATACTATCTTACTTGGGGGAGCTTCAGTCAACATTGCTACGAAGTTCAAACTGGGCCTCACAACCTTCCTTAAGGCCTCGGATGGCAAAGTGAACTTTGAAAAGTCCAAAATCTACAGCAGGAATTGCTCCCACAGGACCCTTGCAAAAATTGCTAGGACTTTTGGTTTTGAAGGACTAAGAAAATGGAATTCCTTCCTCTATCTTGGTGTGCCAATTTTCAAAGGCAGGAAAAAAGTGGCTGATTGGTAGGGAATGGTGGTCAAAATCAAGAATAAAATCAATTCTTGGGGCTCTCGCTGGCTAAACCCTGCAGGTAAGATAGTGCTCATCCGCTCCATCCTCTCCACCAACCCACTTTTCTCCTGCTCCATCTCCCTTGCCCCTAAGACTGTAACCTCTGAAATTTCTAAAGCTCTTCGGAACTTCCTTTGGCAGGGTGGAAAAACCAATGGCATGAAAAAGTTTCACCTCATCAGTTGGGATACAGTGTGTAGGCCTAAAGAGTATGGAGGGGCTGGGATAAAAGATCTATCCTTTATGAACCTGGCACTAGGTGCAAAAATCCTCTAGAGGATCATCTCTGGAAATAATGCTTGGTGGAAAGAAGCCCTTTACAAAAAATACATGCATGGAAGCAGAGGCAGGTGTTTGGAAAACCTCAACCAAGAGAAGAAGGGCACTGCGATATGGAATCTCTGAAAAAATCAGCTTTCATCATACAACATAACCTCACTTGGACCCCAGGTAACGGTAAGAAAATCAAAATATGGAAAGACAATCCTGGCCCCTGCTCTCCTGCCAACTCCCTCACACTCTTCCGTGATCTGAGACACTGGATGGAGCAAGCCAACATCTCCTCGCTCTATGATTTATCCACGTCGTCCCTGTTATCACACAAACTCTAGTTGTTGAAGTGAGGTGTCCCAATAGGGATGGTAGAGGATGGACAGCTAGGAAGGTGTAACCAGCAACGGCCAAGTCCTCCGCTCAATGAATGGAAGTCACACCGGGCAAGGCTATTGTCACTTTCGACGAGGCACTTAGCCAAGTAGAGGGGGAGACCCTACTCAACCAGTTATGGTTGAGAGACAAAAATACACCCAAACCCAAAAGAATAAGAGACGAAAACAAGGAATGAGTGTAGGTGAGCTCCTAAGCCTAAATTCAGTCAACTGATGGACACAAGTGGTAAAATAACAGTGATGTAATGAGTGACCAGCAATCAAGTATGATTAGGAAATAATATTAACTTAGTGATTTAATGGCTGAAATAGTCTAGGGAGTTACCATGAAATGGAAGTTAATTTACTGAAGTAAAACTGCCCAAGGAAATAGCTAAACAGTGAGTCAAATGGACCTAGGGCAGCGAGAAATTAACGTTTTTAATCACTTCCAACCGACGAAACTTGATTTTTTATGATAAAATAACATTCTAAACTCAAATCAAGAGTACCCACAACCAGGAAAATGACCCAACAGTGTGACTGGCTAAAATGCCCAAGGAGGGTGAAATCGGTGAGAGATCAGTGCCTAGTTCTATGGGTAAACGGGGTCGGAATTAAATGAAACTTGAAATATGGAGGTTTAAGCACATATCATTAGTGGGTTTGCAAGAAAAACTAATTCTAACGGTTGATTTTTAAGATTTTAATTTTTAGGGTTTTAACGTAAATTTACTCTCTTCAACAAACTAGAAATGGAAATACAAGAGAAGGAGATGAGACACCTACTTGAAACCAGCTGATATCTTTGATTTTGATGAGGTTGTACATCCCGAAGATCAAATAGAAGCAGTTGTAGAAATTCCCAGGTGAAATCGACTTGCTCTCTCCCCAACAACTCGTCCTCCTTGCCTGCCAACACCAATGGACAAAAATCAAATTAGTATTGACAAATAAGTGAAATCTACAGCATCACAAATGAAAGATGAGAGAAAATGCTTGGCTGAAATAGAAAAAACACTTCCCTTGTGTTACCAATCTGGAGAATGGAGCAGCAATGGCAGCCAAATGGTGCGCCCTCCTCCAAGACTTTGTGCTTGCTGCAAACAATGGTGAGCAATACAATGCTAGAAACATCCACAATCTACAACTAGTGCATCAAGATAGTATGGCAATCAACAATACCAAGAGAGTATCACACAAGAACCAAGCAAGAGCAGCAAAACGTTTCTCTTCTATTCCAAGTCCAAAATGCCAAGAGAGAGTGATACAATGGGTGAGTGCCTTCTCTTATAGAGAAAGGCCACTCTCACAACAAGTTTCCCCCCAAAATGGAGGGCTGGGATTTAATCCCCAATGATCAAATCGAATGGAGGAGATGCCTCCTCATGGGGGTGCGAATTGCCCAAGTAGAGCGCACATGTGGAGAGGGGGTCCCCTTGTGGGGCCCCTACAATACATACAATGTGGTTGGGGGTGTCTATAGGTTGTTTTATCCCCCCAACTCACTATACCAAGGTCCCACATACACAACATCATCAAAAACGAATTTGCCAAGGAGGAAAAAATGTCCCCATGGGGAAATTCGACCCATCTAGTGAGTTGGTCCAATGGAGGGACCCACAATGTACAAATACCATGTCACAAACATTACCAATTTACCTTGGCAATCACCCTTTTATTTGCCAGCCATTGATTTTGTCCTTTTGCTATAGTTGCCTTTGTCAATTTTTTATTTTCCATGTGTATTTTATTGCTGGTTTTTATTGCTGGAGATGAAATCTGGGCTTTTGACCCACCTAGAGTGCCCGGATTGTCGAACCGTCTGTTGCAATGTGATTGTAGACCCCAAAAATAGTACGAATGACCACTCGAACGACCCCGATCCATCACTTAGGCATTATTTGCCCAAAATCCATGATTTTTAATTAAAACAGGTCATTAATAACCAATAATAATTAAAAATCTCACAAACGCCTCAATCTTTTTGCGTTCTGTTACTTGGAGGCTCATATGGGTCCCCTGTAGATAATAATTGACCAAAATCGAAATTTCGATCGCAACATTTTTTTGGGCCCATTTTTGGCCTGGTCAACCTAGTTTGACCAAGTCGAATCTTGTCAACAATGGTGCTAGCTGAATACCTGTATGCAATCATGGAGTGAAAGGCTTCCTTATACAAGTTAGTACATTACTAAACAATATGACAATAATATGGTGATAAAAAATTGCATTTAATCTCGGAAAAATACAAGGCCCCAGGTGAGGTGGGCCCACCACATCCAAAAGACTCAAATGCTATACACAACCTATAGACTTGACCACCTAGCTGACTTTTGGGTGATGTGGAACACATGGCGATGGATAAGGGATGACAAGGATGAGGATCATGTGACCTTTTGGATAACTCGAGAAAGCGGGGTCCACTAAGATAAGTATACCATGACAAAACATGGGGAAGGGCGGTGCCTCACAAATGGGTATAATGCAGGGAAACCGCCACTAGTCATCTAACAAGTACCTCACAACTCACATCCGTGCCTGAAGACTCCGTGAGGTTCTTTTCTAGAGCCGCCAAACTGGGTGTCCGGCAAACCGTAACTTGAGACTCTAGGGGACAATCTTGAGCTTGTCCCTTACTCCCTCTCACCTCCTTTCCCCGCAGGAATAGGTGAGGAAATAACCACTACAAATGTTGACATGTATGGCTAACCTGTGTCCATGTGTGTTTACAAACACATTGCATGGATTTTACAATGAATTTCATACTTAGCCTTTTTGGCTTGCTTTACATTTACATTAGCCTTTTTGGCTTGCTTTACATTTCTTCATTTCTTCATGGCCCTTTTGGGCTACATACATATCTCAATAGATATAATCAAGGTGCTCATACTGCAAAGTAATGGGGGTGAGCAATAAATGCTTCGATAATCGATGGGGAGCACCCGGTGAGGCTACACGATCCTAACTGCATTGCAACATTGGGGGCAATCGACAACAGCAAATCCCAGGTTTGAGAGTGCATCTCACACACTAAAGAGCCGAGGCACAATAGACAGGGAATCATGGCATACTCAGAGATCAGTGGGGAAAGGGATCCTCAAGGTCACAAATCGGAATCCAAGTCGGGAAAGACTATCACGGATGAGTCGGATGGATGGAGAAGGTGAAGGTGGGTCCAAATTCAGCTGCCAAGGGGGACTAAGTGACCAAGTCTATACCAAGAGTATGGGTGTGAGCCGGTGTGCATATACAGGGGCCTACTAGGAAGGGGTGGACTGACATCACCAAGGGCCCAATCATATATCATAACAATAGCTAGATCACCAAATCAATCGTCATATGCAAAGTTAGTGTAGTATCATGTATAAACAAGTCTAACCAACAATCATGAGCAATAAACATCAAATGCAATACCTGCCGCACCATATACCTGCTGCTGAGGCTGTCTCTGAACTAGATCTCTGTTGAATCCGGGCACAAATAGTAAACCAGCAATACTCTGTGATAGTCTCAATGAAAGCAAGACTAGGCAACTGTCTCAATGGGCTCATATCAAAGCCTGGCAAGGAAGGGTGACCCTGCGGTAAATGCTAAGTGACATGTCTGGACCACTGTACAACCATCTGTCCCCTCTGATATATCTGCTCGGGGCAATCTGAACAAAACTGCGTGCCTCCTTTGAAGGCACCCGATCTTTGATCTGGAAAAAAAAGTACTGTGTGGTCCTCGGCCACACAGTCTGCAGTATGGAAGCTCCAGCTAACATAGATGTGATAACAGTCCCCCCAAGGAAATTGGACAGGCTGGCAAAGTCTGGATCTCCCAAATCACCTACATTCTGAGTACAACGCCCTTCTCTCCCAACTTCATGGCGTGATCCCCATACACCAATCGCTGCAAGATAAACGCAGTTGGGGGAGTAATGGTCGCTACAGTGTGAAGGAAGGATACAATTACTTGGATACGCTAAACAATTGAGGTAACAAGGAACAAAAATGGAAGAAAGTCTGGGATAGAGACGGGATCCCAAAATTGAATGTCTTCAATTGGGCCCTGGCACATAAAAAGATCCTCACGGCATAAAATCTCAAGAAGCGAGGAATTGCAGGGCCGGCTAGATGCACTCTTTGTAAAAATGAGGAGGAGACAATCAGTCATCTCTTCCTTGACTGCGAGTTTGCCCAAGAAGTCTGGCATAAAGCCTTCCAAGATATCCACCCGAATCTTATCCTCCCCACCAACTGGTCCGATCTCTTTGCAAATTGGCACTTTTACTACCCCAACTCTTTCTCTGGAAAACCAAATTTCAAACGAGCCTGGGTCGCCTTCCCAAAAATCTTGTGCTGGAAAATTTGGACTGCTAGGAACCACGAAATATTCGATGGCATAAAAGCTCACCCTGGGAAAATCATCTCCTCTGCCAAAGCCTTGTGGATTGATTCCCTCTCTTCTAGAAACATAAAAAACCTCAGCAAGGAACCTCTAACTGTTGAAGAAAAAATTTGGGTTGTTGGTCTACTCTCTTCCCTCCCCATATCCACTCCCTCAATCCAAAGAAAATCAAACCCTCAGAATTGGCATATCAGAAAGGATCCAGAGGATTTCCAAAACTGGATAAGTACTCTGAGAAGCAACACACTCTTCTTCGATGGTGCCTCCAAAGGCAATCCCGGGTTGGCAGGTGCGGAGGGGGTTAATCTTGACCCCAATGGAAACAAAGTGGAGGAGTTCGCATGGGGGATAGGCAAAAGAACAAACAATGATGCTGAATGGTTAGCAGTGATAAAAGGGATGGACATTGCCAGAAGCAAAAATATTAAAGATCTAGTGATTTTCAGAGATTCAATGTTGGTGATCAGAGACGCCAGGGACTTAGCTACTCTGCGTCGCAAGCCTATATCTACGATGCATCAACACCTCTACTTTTTGTCCAAAGATTTCCACTCATTATCCTTCTATCATATTCTTAGAAAAAACAACAATGATGCCGACTCCATGGCAAACCTTGGTGCAAGTTTAAATTGTGGACATGCATGGCTCAATGGTATACTCACGGTGGGTGTTTGGGTTCCCTAAACCTATGTCCCGGCCACACCCTTCCATTTCCCCCCGACTGATGGCCTCATTAACTCCAAAAATCTCCTTAAGATATCCCTGCTCACATCAAAGGTCCTCTCGTTGTTTTTGGTGGTCGCCCCTGCCAGACACCATCTGTCTCACATTCAAGGAGTTATTGAGAACGATCTCCAAGGTGGCGCGGGGCTTTATCATGCAAGGTGGCGAAGGGTTCAGCACCCTGTCTATCTTCTCGCTCGCTTGTTTCCTATTCTCTGCTCGGCTCTTGTTCCCTGCTCCTGCTGGTTTAGTGTTATTTTGCAGAGTGAAGGTTGAACGTCCCTTGTCTCAGGGGGCCATGGATAATTACAGTCATTGCCCTGCTGCCCTGCACTGCAGGAAATGCAGGAAGAACGAACAGAATACCCCAGGGGAGGCTGGTAGTGGTGGCAAGAAGCGTTATCTCTCAGAAAATTTATCAGGGTCCCGGTGGTGTCGATTCCTCCAGGGGGGTGGTGCCAAGGTGAATTCTGGAAACGGTGACCCATGGACACCCCTAGGCACTGGGTTGTTTCCAAGCAGCGGTTTTGCATCTAATTTGGTTTCGGCTTCTAGGTATCATATGAATTCGTGTGAGAGCGGCAAAGATGTCCTTCGTCAATGGTACCATGGCAATCCTGGTGATTTGGGGAATAGGGCTTCTCCTCAAGGGCAAGGAAGCCCCTCCCCTGAGCTCAATCTACATGTTCAAGATCTGGAAACGCAAGTGCGCTGGCTTAGAGGGGACCTTGCATACATGAAAAAAGCTATCTCCAATTTAGCAACCCTGGTTCAAATCTCCAACTCCGAAGTTCGAGCAAGCACCGGAAAGATAAGGATTTCACTGAAAAAAGTATGGGCAAACATGACACCCTTTACATCTGCCTGAGAATCGTCGAGGCTAAAGTTGACTGTGTGAGGACCAACAGTGGGAACAGCCCATCAGTCATCCTGAACATTGACGACGACAACGCTGGAAATACGGCTGGAAGCAAGGAAACAATGTCCCGCAACTGTCATGACAACTAATTCTCGCCGATGCAGCCTCCTGTTGATCTGATGTTTATCTATTTAATTTCTGTTCTACTCCTATGTTATATTTTTGTTGTTTCCTATTAGGCCAGTTTGTTAGAATCTTCATGTAATAGCAGTATCAGTCCTTATGGTTGTATCAAGCATAATGCCAATTTTGAATTACAGAGGTTGGAAAACTCAGAACTTGCTCTGACAGTTCTGGAATTTTGGGACCATCCTTTCTTCTCTATGTAACTTGCTCCATCTTTTAATATAAAGCCTGTTAACCGTTTGTGTAAAAAAAAAATGACCCCCCCCATGTCCCCTAGGTGTCAAACTTGCAAAAAGAATAATTTTTCATGTTGTAAAAATGGGTTGTAAGAAGCAATTCGCCCCCCTCTTGTCTAGTTGATCCATGTATTGAGTGTGAGATTTAATCACCATCGTTGATCGTCATCATTGTATCTTTTAATCTCAATCATCGATTAAAAAGTTAGTTAGGGATTTAGTGCCTCTCAAAGCTTTAAAAGAGAGAGCACCCCTCATTGTAAAGGTACCTTTGGCTCTTGAGAGAAATACTAAGAGAAATCGATTTATCATTGTGATTCCATTTGTGGATGTGTTATCACATCCATGTTAGCTGGAGCTACCATGATGCAGATGGTGTGGTCAGGGACCATACTACACTTTTTTTTTCCAAATCAGAGATAAGATGCCTTCAGAGAGGGCATGCATTGTATTCAGATTGCCCCTAGCAGAGATATCAGAGGGTACAGATCGTTTTGTATTGGTCCAGACATTGTTATACAGCATTGCCTACAAGGTCACCCTTCCTTGCCAAACTTTGCATGATCCCATTTGAGATAGCTACTTAGCCATATTGTGATGAGAGCACTACGGAGTATTGTTGGTTTGCCACTTATTTGCCCGGATTCAATAGAGATCCAGTTTCAGAGATAGCCTCAGCAGCAGGTAGATGGTATGGCAGATATAGCATTTTGATGTTTTATTGCTCATGTTGGTGATTAGACTTGTTTATACATGATAGTACACTGACTTTACGTATGATGTTGAGGTGGTGATCTTGTTGTCATTATGATGTGTTGTTTGGCCCTTGGTGATGTCAATCCACCCCTTTCCAAGTAGGCTCCTGTTTATGCACACTGGTTCATGTCCCCACTCACTGGTATAGACTTGGTCATTTCGTCCTCCTAGGCAGCTGACTTTGGATCCACCTATCACTTCCTTCACTCATCCAACTCATTCATGTTGGTGTTTCCCGACCTGGACCTTGATTTGTGACCTTGAGGATCCCCTTCCCCATTGACCTCTAAGTATGCCATGACTCCTTGTTTATTATGCCTCGGCTCTTTAGTGTGTGAGATGCATTCTCAAACCTGGGATTTGCTCCTGTCAGTTGCCCCCGATGTTGCAATGCAGTATAGGATTGTGTAGACTCACCGGGTGTTCCCCATTGGTCATCGAAGCATGAGCAC
The DNA here is from genome assembly GCA_027924585.1 of Larix kaempferi. Classification (NCBI taxonomy): domain Eukaryota; kingdom Viridiplantae; phylum Streptophyta; class Pinopsida; order Pinales; family Pinaceae; genus Larix; species Larix kaempferi. The sequence continues at coordinate 16,320,525 of BSBM01000792.1, forward strand.
TTACCCCCATTACTCTACAGTATGAGCACCTTGATTATATCTATTGAGATATGTATGTAGCCCAAAAGAGCCTTGATGTAAAAAATGTAAAAGAAGCCAAAAAGGCTAGAAAATGTAAAATCAAGCCAAAAAGGCTAAGTATGAAAGTCAAATGTAAAGTCCAAGCAATGTGTTTTTGAACACACACGGACACAGGTCAGCCATATATATCACCATTGTAGTGGTTATTTCCTCACCTAGTCCTGCGGAGCAAGGAGGTGAGATGGAGCAAGGGACAGCTATGCGAAATGTCCCCTAGAGTCTCAAGTTACGGTTTGTCGGACACCCAGTTTGGCAGCTCTAAAAAAGATCCTCACGGAGTCTTCTTAAGGCATGGATGTGAGTTGTGAGGTATATGTTAGATGATCAATGGCGGTTTCCCTGCACTATACCCATTTGTGAGGCACCGCCCTTCCCTGTGTTTTGTCATGGTATGCTTATGTCAGCGAGTCCCGTTTTCCCTGTTTATCCAAAGGGTCACATGATTTTGGTCCTCGTCTTCCCCTATCCTTCACCTTATTCGTCCACCTCACCCAAAGTCAGCTAAGTGGTCAAGTCTGTGAGTTGTGCATTGCAATTTTGAGTCTTATGGGACGTTGGATGTATGAGTTAGGGGGCTAAAACATTACATAGACACCCCCTAACCTTTGATTTGCTTGTTTTATGGGCCCCACGAGTTGGCCCCATCTCCACTTGGGCATTTTTTAGGGTAATTCGCCCCCCCTCTAGAGTTCATCCCCACCATCGATTTGGCACTTGAGAGAGAGCATCTTAGCCATCGATTTTTGGAGGGAATTAGGGTTGTATTGGGAGCATTCTCTACTTAAGAGAGATGCTCTTCCATTTGTACTCCTTGGCATTTTTCAAACTTGAGATTGAGCAATAGAGAGACAATTCTTCCAAATTTGCTTGTGATATGGTGGTGAATGCTTATGGTGTTGATTGTTAGCTTATTGCTGGTGCATTGCTAAGTAATTTTGTGGTTTCTCCATCCTTCTTTGGCCAAAAACGAATTGCAGGTGACTTGACCACTTGTGGAGGGCGCAGCTCTTGAGTTAGCAGCTCCGTGTTGTTTCTCTCTTCAGGATTTTAACAAGGGAAGTGAAATTTACTATTGTATCTCGGTTTCCTTCACTATTTGTCTTTCATTTGCCGATTTCCTTGGTTATTTTCTATAGTTGTTGATTCATTCTCTCTGTGGCACGTACAAGGGCGCATTGGTCAACTGGTTGCATCAAAAACGCTAAGGGAAAACGCATTGCTGCTTAGCACTTGGTCTCCAGGGTTTGTCTTCAGCACCAAAATGCATTCATCTTCATTATCCGGGTACAATCCTTGCTTGTCTCTTGCATTTCAATTTCATTTGCAAATGTTAAGCTGCAAACAATAAAAACAAACCCTAAATATTAAAAAACTCAATTTTCAACCGTTAAAATTCATTTTTCTTTCCAAACCCGCTTATGAAATATTGTCAAACGCTTATATCTAAAGTTTCATCTTGATTGGACTCCATTTACCCTTAGGATTAGCACTGGTCTGTTTGGCAAAAACGCCCTCCTTGGGCGTTTTTCTCTTTCTGCTTAACTGGGTCACTTTGGGGTTGTGGGTAGTTTAGATTTGTTTTTAAATCATCATTTTACCTTAAGAAATCAAGCTACCATTTGTTGGAAGTGTGTTTAAACATAGATTTATCACTACCCTAGGTTCACTAAGCTACTGATCTAACCCTTTTCCTTGGGCAGTTTACTTCATCATTTCACTTCCAATTCATTGTGCATCCTTAGACTATTTCAGCCACATAATCACCTATCTAATCTCTCTATCTCATCACGTTTGATTGCTGGTCACATTCTGTATCACTCTCACTTTACCATTTGTGTCCATCTGTTGGCTGAAATCAGACTTAGGATCTCATTAACACTCATCTCTTGTTTCTATCTCTTTATCTTTTGGGATTTGGGTGTGTTTTTGTCTCTCAACCATCACTGGTTGAGCGGGGTCTCCCCCCTAACTTGGCTACGTGCCTCGTCTGAAGTGACAAACGCCTTGTCCGGTGTGACAACCGTTCCTTGAACGGAGGACCTGGCGATTGCTGGTTACACCTACTTAGCTGCTCACCCTCTACCATCCCTGTTGGGACACCTCTCATCAGCAGCTAGAGTTTGTGTGATAACAGGATGCATGAGATTGATAGTGTTATGATCTGTACCTTTGCATTAGCCATTGATTAGTAGACGTTTGGCATATTTTCGTTGTGGTTGTTGCTTACAGGAGGAGGTCAAAGTTGGGATAGCGATTTGGCCTCATGGCCTTCCCTCTCTTTCGCTCGATCTGGTTACAGGGGGGTTTATCTTGCTTGATTTTGCTAGTCATTCAAGCAAATTTTCTCTTGTTCTCTCTTGTATGCATTTAGTTTTCTTGTCGTATAATATTTTGTGGATCTACCTCCCCTAAGTTGTGTGGCAAGAAAGACGCACCTGTGGATTCATTGGGAAAGCTAAAGCGTTGAAGTTGGTAGCTATTTTCGTGGACAAGGCTAGCACAATCACTCTATATCTCTTAGATCCGAGTAAGTTTTGAAATTAGTCTCCATCATTTTCTTTCATTTCCATTTGTTAGCAATAATACAAGTAAAAGTTTAAAACCCTCATTTCGTAGAAGTCACAGATCCGATCACCATTTGCTTTCACGGTTGAAAACCCAAGTTGGAATTTATTTAAAGCCCTTAGAGACCTATTGTCCGCCAAGATGCACACCAGTAGCAAAAATCTTTCGAAAGTTGTCTCCTCACTACAAGAGGGAGAAGTGTGGCCTTGGGGGCAAGCAATGAGCCAAGTACTGTCACCCGAATCCCAGCTCCTCCGTTTAGGATAACTCCTAACGAAGCCAAGGGGGGTAGTCCCTATAAAGAGTTTTCTATGGCTCTTATATTTTAGATGTTTTTGTGTTGTGTGATGCGGATGGGTGTTGTTTAGGAGTTTTTTTTAAAAGATGAGAGATCACAGTTTTATAATTTGAAACAAACACAAGATAAATGAGCAATCCACGTTGCGAAACAAGATATGAGATTAACAGTATATGAAGACTTGCGAAATAAAAGCATCCACAGATAGATAAGTAATTTCAAAAGGACAAATGGCCCAACCTAATTAAAACATGAAAATGTAAAGTGACCAGTGCCAAATGGATTCAAATAAGTGTGTAGTGCCAGGGGATGTTGAACATACAAGTCTCAGTAACTGTTCGTGAGATCGTTTTGCAAGTTATCTTGGTTTATTGAAAGTTTTAATGATCTTGATTATTAGGCTAACAAGAGAAACGCATGCATCCAACCGGAAAAGTATACTTTCAGTGGCTTCCCCTCTGATGGTATGACGGACCGTCCAGTTATCAAGAGCAGGTGTCCAATGACTTAACCAAACTCGAAGTCTAAGACAACGGTGATTTCTGGCCCCACCAGGTTTAGGAACTTTTCCCACTACCTAAGTATTTCTTGAATGATCAACGCAGGTTCGTTGGTTGTGGGGTGAAAATTGGTATCAAAAATTAACAAATCCAACACCTTTCTAAGTACTAGCCCAACCTTTTAGGGTTGGCAGAGCATACAGATGTTGGATAGCAACGAAGATAAATTATTAAAGGGGGTGTGAGTTGGAAATTTTTATTATTGAGAGCACACAATTCAACTCTCCGACAAAGAGCGCTCTTGACTTCGTCTTAAGGCAGAAGTTCAAAAGACTTAGCTAAACTATATGCTTGATGCAGGTAGATGCAGTGGGAATGCTCTCCGATAGAGAGTGCTCTTGACTTGGGTTATTTCAAGTTCAAGAGACTTTGGTTTATTTTATAAGACAAACAGATAAGTAAGCATAAACCAAGTGGTAGCTCAAAATGATTGTAAAATGATGAAAGACAATGATATAGCAGATAAATGAAATACTTGCAAATGAAACTAGTGTTCTACCACAACAGAGACTAATCTAATAAGTGAAGTCAAAGTGACTTCTGCACACCGCTCATGAAACTTCCAGCTTAGCCAGTCCTACGCAGTACACGGTGGGGAAAGAGAAGCAGCACGCAATGTTAATGCGGCACTTGGAATCAAATCCCAAGAGGCTTCTCAGGTCAAAACTTGAAATAAAATTTACTCTAAGTACAAAAATGAAACTTATTCTTAGAAACTTGAAGCAAATCTAACTAAGCATGCACAAAACACTCTTCCTCAAATGGGAAGAAGAACCAAAATGTGGGAGGCCTTATCCCACTTAGCCTTTTTTATTAATCGATTACAAGTGCCTTGGGAATTTAACCCTTGTAAGGACTTTTGAGAGAAAATGAAACTTGGAAAAACAAATTGGGGTAAGCCTTTAATTGCTTTTACAAAGGATAAAAGTGTTCAAGTTTTGGATCGTCCTTATGGTTTCTTTGAGTTTTGCTTGGTTTGGATCTTCTTGTCTCAATGTTTCTCAAACTTCTTTCCTCCTTCAAAAGACACCTACAAAAACTCAAATCAACTCAACAAGGCACCCATTAGATGTTAATGAAATAAAATCTAAACTTGAGAATGAAATCTAAGATGTAAAATGGTTAAGCAAAACTAGATCCAAACATGAACTAGATCCTAAACTAATGCAAGTGCAAAAAAGAAACTAACAAGCAAACTTAACAAATAGATTCAAACCAGAATGCAACTAGCTATAAAATGCAACCTATGAGATCTAATCACTAATAAAATGAAACTAACTCATTAACTTCTTAACAAAACCTTTATGTTTTTTTGTGTTGTGATTTTTAGGGTCTCTTGAGGATGGACGAAAGGGAAGAAAACTAGAGAAGTGGATTGAGGGAGAGGATAAAAACGAAAAGCAAGAAGGGAGAAAAACGAAGGGAAGAAAGATGGAAGAAAGGAGACAAGGGACTAGAAGTAAGACGAGAGCTAAGGTAGGAAGCTTGAGGGGAAGAGAAAGGGAAGAAAACGAGAGTAAGGAGAGGTAGGATGAAGTAGGACAAAAGGAGGTAAGAAAAGGAAAAAACGAAAGGAGAAGATGGGTGAAAAGAGGATAGGACGAGAGGGAGAAAGATGAGGAGGACTAAAGGATGGGAAGGAGGCTTAGACAAGGATAAGAGGAAGTGAGACGAAAGCAAAAAGGAGAGATCAAGCCAACCAAAATCAAAGAGAGGCTTGATGGGGCTTCCAAGATTGGATAATAATACTTCTTGAACTTTCCACAACTTGAAAAAAGGATCTAGTAACCGAGTAACTGAAAAAAAGTTTCTTGGATGCTTTGTTGGAGAAGGGAAGAAACACTTGGAGAAGCTCGCAACCCTGCAAACAAAATATTTAGAAAAATGGAACACTTGAATGGTGAAGGTATTAGATGCCAATAGCTCCCACTAGATGAATTCCCTGAAGACACAAACACTCAAAGCAAGAGATTAGAAGCCTAAGTACTAGATTGTTAGTCCTCAATAAGCATAATAATCAAATTTGCAAATAAGAGTAGGGTGAAAGAGATATTACTTCATATGAGATGAAGACACAATGCCAAAAGCCCAATCGAATGACCTCCAAAGTCTCAAAATATTTTATTAATCAAAGAGCTTACAATTTTCACCAGAGTTTCTTGCACAAAAATCCATGTGAAAGAAGGAGGCAATGCCATCCTTTTATAACAAAACTAAACTACCTCTAACCTAGTTCGAATTGGCATCCATGAGAGCCAATGGCACCAAGCATCAATTCGAATTACCATCAAATCTCAATCTAAAATCCAATCAAAATAAACTTGGAGTGGAAAGCCATCAAATAACTTGAGTTGCATTGAATGGAGAGTGGGGAGGTGGCCTCCACCTAGGCAAGGCGCCCCCCACTCCTCCTTGGAACCTTCACCATCCAATAAACCCATGTCATGTGTAAACTCGAGCTCCAAAAGGATATACGTGAGCCCTCTTCAAGAGATAACGTGAGCCTTCAATAGTTAATGTGTGAGTGTTTGTAGGAATGTGATTCGATTTGCAAAGGGAACCAAGCTTTGTGATTGCATATATTAAGGGAGGCGCCTACCATAGGCTTTAATGCCATCAACCAACCCATTCCTTATGTGCCACATGCCCATTTCGAATATCTCTTCAAGCTTGACGTGAAAGCATGCAATATCATGATCTTTGAGTGGTTCAAAGCTTGGAGTTTGACTCTTAGCTAACTCGAATCTTGGTAGTTGAGAGTGGGAGCTGGCCTCCACCTAGGCAAGGCGCCCCCACTCCCATTAATTTAACTCAAACCTTAACTCCTTTACTATTTAATACCTTTGCCATGTCACAAATTCGAATTTGCACATGAGGAGGGCGAATTCTTTTGGAGTTAATCACTGATGCTGATTGGATTGTTGACTGGATGATGACTGAGATGATTGGAATCTTTATTAATGCCAGGTGTCATGTCATTTAGCCACTGAAATAATCCAATTTGGATTATTTTGGAGAGAATTGGATTATCTCCAATTATTAATTTTTTGATTTTAATTAATTAATAATCCTCTTTTATTGAATTTTGAGGAATTATTAATTAAGTGGCTAAATAATGATCTGAAACTTAGGATAAAGGTGTCTGGGGTCTAAGTATGATTTTTTGGCTTAGGAATCAAGCCTCCAATCACTAAAGAACACCCCCGGACGACTGACATATTACAATTTGAATTTTTCCATTTAAACTATGGAAAAATTAATTATTAAAAAATAAAATAATTGTCAGTCCAACGCGTCCGGTAAAAAAATTTCGGACAATGTTTAAAAAACCTCTACAGACCTAGGAAATGACCACTGGCTCGACTCATAGTGTCTAGTAGGTTCATATTTATTAGTTGGACTCTAATAACCCCCCATGGCCAGAATTTCAAAATCGGGCATTCCAGCTTTGGAGGAAGCAGGAGAAAACCTTGTCAATTATACCTCGCCCATAGGCAAAGTATAATTAGTCAGGGTAAAAAACTCCCTGGAATACCTTAGTTGACAAACCAGTCATGGGTGACCGAGCTACTCAAACCCTACTAGTACACTTTTTACAAAATCCCCGTGGGGCATGGTCATTTCAAGACAAAAAACAAACTGACTAGCCAAAACTTGGCTAGGCACAAAGGATGGATCATCTGATACACTGGAGCACAAACACTTATCATGTTTGTCAAATGGCAGCTCTTCAGATAATCCAACTATGGTACAAATATGTTGGTAACAAGACCAAATTTGGCTTTAAGTCGACTCCATTTGCCCATCCCATAGCACTGGTCCTCTTTGGGGCAATTCGACCTCCTAGGGTAGTCTCACGATTTGATCATTAGGTGACATAGGTGTTGCTTGAACCGCTTTCAATCGTCATACCTATTATCAAGTAACCATTTGGAGTGCAAATAATCCATCCAAACATCAATTTGTGGCCACATTACATTTTCATGCTTAAACCTTAGTTGGAACAAATTGGGTATTCTACGTTGGCACTTGATTTACCTTGAATACAACATTTTTTTTTATTTTTAGCCATTGGGATAATTTTCATCGGTTGATTATCTTGTCACTTAAGCCTCTCAACCTATTCAACAAAGCTCTATCTCAATGGCCATCTTCTCAATCCAAGGTGTTAAGTCAAAGATCACATCGGTTGTATTAGTTGCTATTCATTGCTTGTGCGTCTTGTCTTCAGAGTTAGTCTATCTAGGCTAGCTAGGGTCTCCCCCTTGGTCTTGTTTCTAGCTTGGCCTAAATTGACAAGAGCCCGTCCAGTGTGACAACTACTCCATTAGTAGTGGACGAGGCCCTTACAGTGTCACTGGGTTTAGCTTCTCTTCCTCTACCATCTTGGATAGTATCCCCTTTTGTAGCAGCTACAATCTTGGTGATAACACTTCCATCTAAAGAAGACAAAATTTCCACTGCTTTAGTCCCCTCACACATAGCCTTGATCCTTATGACATCCGGATTATATTTAGAAAACTTAGTTTTTAGGGCTAGCTTCTTGTGGACGCCCCCTACCCCTCTCACATTCAAGGAAAGAATAATCATGGAATCACCTTGTCAAAGGCCATCCCTACTTTAATGGCCCCCTTTATGGTCATCTGTTTCCCTACCTTCGCTCTTCCTTCATTTCCTTTTTGGCTTTTCCTTTTGCTACGAACAGATATGATTTTAGGCTTACTACTAAGGGTTGATCGAGGTCTAAAGCCAAACCCCCCTCAAATCCTATATCTTCTTTCTTGGTAATTTCCTTACTAGGTCCTAGCTTGTATTGTGATAATTTCCTCTCTTCTATCCCAAGGATTGTATCCAACACCTCATGGTTTGAAATGCCCATTAGGGAAGAGTCCTCAGATCCCAAAGTCTCTTTAAACTTATTATTTGAATCCCTAACTAATTCTTCATTTATAGAAGGGTCTCTACCCTATTTGAAAGCTCGGACTCATTCGCAACCCTACCTAAGGATGAGTTCCTACTTTGAGAGTCCTTTAAAGATATTTGCTCTTTAATTTCCAAAATTGACAAGGAGAAAGGATCAGATATACACAATTCATACCTTCTCCCAAAGGCTTACTTGGAATATCATCCTTTGTGTCATCTTCTGAGAGCTCTAGATCTTTAACTTCATCCTTGCTTGAAGTAATGTTACTTTCTACCTTCTTTTGTTTTATTATTTCCTTCCCATTTCTTAAAAGGATTTGGCCAACACTGCATGGATTGTATTTACTCTAGATTCCAAATTGCCTTCCTCGTCATCTTTATTTACCATTTTTGCTCGAGTTTTTATGGCTTCTTATTAATCCCAATTTCTTCATCCAAACCCACCTATTGTCCTTTTTTATGCAATCTTTCCATACACGTCCAATGCCATGACATTTGGGGCATCTTAATGGTAATTTCCAATAGTCCAAGGGTTGAGTTCAATTCCACAAGCCGCATACAATTTCCATTTCCTCCAACAAACCCTCCTGAAGATCCAATTCCACTAAAATCTTCACTATCTTCCTATCCACTTTGGTATGGAAATCTGCCTCTAAATCAATGAAATTGCCCAATCCTTCCCCCAAAGCTTTCAAAATGTTTTGTTCCATAAATCCATGGGTAAACCAGGAAACATCAACCAAAACGACTGCTTAGAAGTAGTTTCCTTCTGAGGATCAAACCTCAACCTCCACCTCTGAAGGTCTAGCAAAGATGGAAGCCAATACCGTCTTTTGACTAAGATTTTCTCTACATCAGTTTAGACCCAAATTCAATAGCAAGCCACCTACGAATTAGAGGGTCAAACTCCAGTGCATACCCTAAAACTTCATACCAATTCTTTTCCATCCACCACCGTCAAGAGCCCTCCTTGACTTGTTTACACATGAACCATCTAGTTAGGTACTTCTCCATTAAGGATTTAACTTCTTCCATTCCCACGTCCTCTCCCAAAACCAACTTTACCTTCTTAAGTGATCTGATACACTTTCTCTTTCATTTACTTCCATAAACCCCAAAATTACTTCATTCTCCTTCCTCCTAGTATCCTCCTCCCCTCCTCCAACTAGTTCAAACTGAATTAAAGCTCCAAATCCTCGCCCGGATTTAAGTCATTGCTCACTGTCGAGCTCATTACCAAAAGCCTGAAACTCTTCACAAACATGGGAAGTTTCTTTCTCCCCTTAGACCAGTGACAAAAATGTCTCCTCCACCTCAAAAATGACAGCATTTACATTCCTTCTATGAATTCGCTCTCCAACTTCTATAGGAGTTAAGGTCTGTACTCCCCTGACATCGCCTAAGTATCGATGCCTTAACTTTTTGTCATTTTTGGATTGAAGATTTGGCACTTCTACTCCTTTTGGAATCTCCACAAAATGGGGGGACTTTCTTGATGTCCTAACTAGGTCTAAATCATCCCCTTGTCTCTTGTTGATCTCCTCATTGTAGGCCCTAATGTCACGACCTCGGTGCTCCGGGCACCTTGCCACACCCCACTTACCCAAGAACACGGCTTGGGAGCCTATCGGGTCCGCAAGGCAATGGGACACTTGTAAATTTTAATCCAGAGATCACTACTCCCTCTGGATAGCCCTGAGATCTCAAGCGGTTTGAGTCTCGTAAATCAATAATGCTCTAAAGAAATAAAACTCAACAACCGTAGATCTCTTTACAACTCATCAACAATCTATCACACATGACACTACATATACCCTAGAAACCCCAAACGGGGAAAACCAACAATCTTGTGGGGATTTCTTCTATCTAGAGCCCAGATCAATATATGAATAAGACAAATACAACAATGTTACCTCAGATGTAACACTCAATCCTAAACGGATCAAATCCTAGATCTGCATGCATTAGCTGATGCATGCACTGGCGAAATGTAACCTAACTGTCAATCTGGATCTAAGTCTCCCTGCAGGTAGCTCTCACTGTGCTACCTCTCTCAATCCTCTGCTATGATCTTCTCTGCAACAAAAGAAGGCCAACTGCTACTCACGTCCTCCTCTGCATGGATAAGTGCGCCCTCCCTCAAGATAACAAATGCTTGTACTGGATCAGATTTCAACAGATATGAGTTATGATCGTCACAAACCTTCCTCAAACACTGAGGCAAGGCTACTCTGAAAGTCTCAGACACTCAATCACTCAACCGGATGCAGTACAAGCTTCTCACTCCTCAAAGAATGCGCCCTCCTTCCCAAGGAAAGTCGCCCACCTCTTAACTGGATCTATCTCAGATCAGTTGGCTCGGTAAAAAATGGCAGACACCTTTTGTCTCCTTATATCAACTCACTGGAAAAATAGGTTTACCAAAAACCTAAAAGCCGGTGCATGCACAACTCACTTTTGCATGCATCTGTATGCAAGACTTTTCATGCCCACCTGAGAATAACTTCCCTGGCAGTGTTTTGAAACCGGTCCGGTTCGAACCGGAACCAGCCGGTTTGACCGGCCAAGTGAAATGGAACACTGAACCGGCGGTAAACTCGGACCGGGGTCCGGTTTGGTAATGAACCGCTCCTGAACCGGCCGGTTCATTACCAAACCGGCCCTAACCGGCCGGTTCCGTAATAACCTGGCCGGCCAGTCGAATGTTGTTAAAAATCCACTTTCAGCCTCATTGTCTGACATTCAGAATCAAGTGATCAAGAAGAAACTTCAAGGGTTTAAGGCTTTAAGCACCCAGATGGAAAGCTAGTAGTTGGAGCCCCTGCATTGATTGCTACTAGTGCTGCAAATTGTGTCAAGCTTGTCAGAATGGTGTTGGGGACCTAGGGTACTCTATCTTTGTCACTTTCTGCTCTTTTTGTTTGGCTGCCATTTGTTTAGAAAAATAGTCTTCTTTCTGCTTGGCTTCTTCTTGGGATTTCAGCCACCTTCAGGCCATCACCTTCAGATACTCTTGTATAGCCCCCTTTACTCTTGTAGACTGGAACAGAACTGAATTGGGCCATCAGAGGGGATCATAAAGAATAACAAAGGTTGACTGGCAATCATACTGTGACCTGAGTATACAATGTAAAAAGTAGCATCTCTAGCAGGTATGATATTTAATAAAATAAAAAAGTTAGACTTCTATTTGTTCTAATTTTTTAGCTTCTTTTTTTATCATAAAAGAATTTCTTAAAGTAGTTCCTTGACAATAACAAACTCCCTGACAAAATATCAAAAAGCAGTCTTCTAAATGTGAAGTCTCTACCTGAAAGAGGCAATGGAAATTTTAAAAAGTTCGCTGATAAATTTGCAAAAATATCTGTGTACTGAATTCAAAGTCCCTAATATGTGTCTAATGGTTTCAAATATACATATTATGTGTCTCATGGTTTGAAATATAGCTTGGAATGTTAAATATAATTTTTATGATTAAAATTGTAATTTTTTTTGTATTTTTTAATAGTCTGGTTCATTGAAATCAAACCGTTCCGGTTCATTCCCGGTTCCGGTTCCGGTCCGAGTTGACCCCTGACCAGTTTGATTCCCGATTCCGGTTTTTAAAACATTGTTCCCAGGTTAACTTTTTAACAACACTTAGTCAAAAATAATCTAAGTGTTGGTCCATTGTGTGGAAGCCCATTGGCAACATAGGCGTGCAACCAAGGAAACGGGAGCATGGGCTCGCAGCGAAGTCACCCAAGGCACACTTGCATGGGCACAACACCCACCGAGGAGCCCATCGGCATGGTTGGGTCATTCGGCAAAAGTGCAAACGCACATTGGGACGTGGAAAGGAAGGGGCACGTGCCCACACCCATGGCATCGGTGCATGGCAAGCTCGGTCGCCCGAAGACTTCACACGGAAGCCCAACAGAACGGGGAAGCTAGCAGCACTCAGCCAGGGATGGAAGCTCGGCACCCAGCTAGGGATGGAAGCCCGACACCCCATCTCAAGATGGAAGCTCGCATCCAGCTCAGGATGGAAGCCCGACAACCCAACTCGGGATGGAATCTCACAGCAACCCACGGCATGGACGCACTGAGCTTGATCGCATTGGGAGCCCGGTTAAGCATGTCGGCGGCATTGGACGCATCGGCAAAGTAAACACGCAGGCATCGACTTGTGGGTCATTGGACCATCGGTTGGCACATATGAAGGCGTCGGTTAAAGACTTGTGGACCAAGTCACATCGGCTCAAGTAACAGTGTAACCATTCTTGGGGCGCGCCCGCCCACATGGAAGGCTATATAAACGATGGGAGACCAAAGAAAATCATTGAAGGATCCAAGAATCCATCAAGTGGAAAATTCGGCCAAGAGGACAGTGGTCTGAGGCAAACCGCAAGCAAAGAAGGCATCCGAAAGGCAAAACGAACTAGGGCATCCGTAGGCAGGCAGGCAGAGCCGCACAGGCTCGCACCAGCAAGGAGACAGTTTGGTTTTTTGGGTTTTTGGTTTCTTTGTAATTTTGCAGCACGCCAGGCTTGTTGTGTAGGTGCAGGAGCTCTGCCTGTTTGGCAACTCTGTCCATGTAAACTTTGTACTCTAATATATAAAGATTACAGGGGTTTGTTTGTTGGGTTGCCCCACTCATATTATTGTCTTTCATGTTTACTTATTCAACTTGTGCATACTTGTAATTTGGCTAAGTGTTGAATGTTGTAGTAACGTGTTAATAAGTAAACGAGTCACAGAGATAAGTGTAAAAACATAACTTTCACATGGTTTAAGCGTAGTCTGCTGGCAGACACCCGAGTTGGCCATGCCCTTGGGCCGTCTCCAGGCAGTGTCGCACACCTCCTCTAGCCAAGGTGAACTTAGGCGTGAGACGGGGCTGCAACAGGTGGTATCAGAGCTTGTTTGTGGGGAAGCTCTTCACCATTGTTCTTGCGAACAAGTGGTATCAAGCTTGCTAAAGTTCACTGAGTGAGCAGAACCGAAGTTGCCGCAGGGTCGCAGATCCGAAGTACCGCAATGTCGTAGTACCGCAGAGTTGCAGGGTCGCAAACCCACAGGTCCGCAGTTGCACAGGGTTGCACAGACTCACAGAGTTCGGTTGGCTCAGTTTAAGAAGGTTGCCAAAGGGATCGTTTGGCTGTCAGAGCTCACAAAAGCTCACAGTGTTGCCTTGGTTGGGGGCATCGCACACAGCAAGTAAGTCAGACAAAAACCGCAGCTCAAACCGAAGGGTTCACCCGAGGATAGGCTTGGCAAACCATCCGACAGGGTGCCACAACGTTGACAGTCGGTAGACAGAGGCAGAACGCTCGACTAGAGGGTTCGGTGGAAGTTCGTTGGGTGACACCAGAAGTGCTGCAGCAGCACCGCAGCATGCCCTAGAAAGATCGCCGACCCACAGAGTTTGTAGTATGGCTAGAACAGGGTGGAGTACTTGCGAAATGCACCCGGGAAAGTTGAGGCTTCGTTGGACCGCAGAGATGGACATCTCCATGACGCCCGAGGTTGGTGTTTCGCAAGAAGAACAACCGGGAGTGCAGAACGTGGAGGAGTTGCACACGAATCTTTTGAAGGCCACGAAGGAATGCTGGAAAAAGATTAAGTGCGGAATGGACAAGGTGTTTGAAGACTTGGTTCTGCAAGAAAGAAACGAAGTGCATCGGTTGCAAGAGTTTTCAGACCAGGCAGCAGCTTGGAGGAAGGCGAGGATGGAGTCGCAAGACACTCAAGGAGAGTCATCCCGGAAGCAACCAGAGGCACCAAAGAAGAAGTGTGTTGCCTATTATATTTGTGAGGGGAACCATTATGCGAAGAACTATCCGTTTAGGACCACACTTGCGCAGAAGGGACCAACGATGCGTTTGGCAACCATGAGGGTGCTAGAAGCACCAAAGCCTTTAGACGAGATTTCTGAAGCTATCAAGGCAGTGCAGGCTTGTCTCAAAGAAACGACGGGAAGTCAAAACACAGGTCTGCAAGAAAATCAACAAGGGTTGAGTTTCGTTGAAGCGACGGTGAGTGGCCTTAGAGTTTCGGCATTGGTTGACACCGGTGCTACTCACATCTTGGTAAGCAGTAAGACTGCGACATCTCTTCACAGTGCCACCGAGTACAACCAAACCAAGTTCAAGGCAATAAACTCAGATGTGAAGGCAGCAACAAGAAGAGTATGTGCAGCACCCGTGAAAGTTGGACGATGGCATGGCAAGATGGACTTGGAAATCGTTCCATTGGATGATCACTCGGTTATCTTGGGCCAAGACTTCCTTCGATTAGCTCATGTTATGTCGGTTCCACATGCAAGTCGCTTGGTGTTCTTAAGTGAGTCTGGAGCATGGAGCATGCCGATGACGCAAAAGAGCAAGTTGGGACGTTGGCCTAGGATGTCCTCAGTCCAGCTACTTGAGGATCCTAACAGGCTCACAGACATGCCTCAACGCAGCATGCGGCAACGACAAAGTTCGACAATGGAGAACAAGGCAAGCGCACCACGGAAATTTAGTCAACCATTGGCAAGGTTGGCTTCGTTGGCAAAACGAGTAGACTTGATCCAGCAGAAGGTTGAGTAATTGTGCGTTTCGGTTGACGTTCCGCAGCAGCAGCATGGTGGCAAGTTGCAGCTTGCACTAGCATAGTCCGCAAAAGTCACAAACGAAAGCACACTCAAGAAGTCATCAAGCAGCCAAGACGATGACAATCCAGTTGGACTAGTCAAGCAAAGTCTTGACAAGGAACGATGTGAGAAGGCGCCGGACCAAACATGTGAGCAACAAGTTGCAGGTAAGGTTGAGGATGCGGATGGAAACACCAGTGAATATTTTCCACCACGTGACGCAGCAAAGATCATGGATTTTTGCATCCACGCCATTGGCATCCCAGAGCCTCAGTTGTCGCAGCAAATGTTGGAACAAGTGGGTTGTCGTCCAAGTGAAGTGGAGGCAGTCCTTTCTTACTTAGAAAGTAAGCGAAGCTTGCCCAAGGAAGCAAACGAAGGGGTGACCAAGGAGGTCCAAGCAGAGCTAAGCACACCCTTCAGCAGCATTATCGACAAGAAGAAACATTGGAAGCCTTAGAAGGTTCGCAGCACCAAAAGAGTTGCGGGAGAAAGAAAGGTTCACCATTCAAAGGAGTGAGTAAAGGTGCCAAGAAGAGAGCCAAGAAAAGGAAGCAACAAACGGAGGCTGAGATGGTGTCTTCAACAAGTTCACAAGACCGTTGTATGGAGGTAGCAGACATGAGCACACTAGCATTTGGCACTGCATAATCCAAACTATCACCGGCTCGGTTGGGAGAGTTGGGTTGCAGCGACGCAGAGATAGCGGTTGTATTGAAGTACTTGTGCAAGGAAAGTTTTGAGGGCGATGGGGGTGATGGCCATTGGCACCACCCTCCACTTTTCCCAGTATGAAACAGCAGCATGCTGGCTCACTACCCGTGGCGCAGGCGGTGAGGCCATAGGCACCTTAGCAAGGTAGCCTAAAACAAAAAACAGCCAAGGAAAAATGATGCGGTTGGCTTGAGGCAGCTGAAACGGACTAAGGAAAGATGGTTTCGGAATGAAGAAGTTTGTCTCGTGAGTTAGGCGCTTCGGTTGGACTAGCTACCCAACTAGTCTGCTCATGAGGTGCACAACGAATGGAAGCAGGATGAAACGCATGGACTACTGGTTGCAGAGTAAGTGGGAAAAAGTACAAACTACAGGGGCTTCTTTGGAGGCTCAAACGGTTGCGACGACAGTTGCAGATCAACCAAGAGGCTTGATGCGGAGGTGGTCACAGCAGTGACAGTTGCAGCATGTTTCCAAAACAATGGTTGTTGGAGACATTGTCGGGACGGCAACAACTTAGGTGGGGGAGGATGTCACAACCTCTAAAACGAAAAACAGCTAAGGAAAAATGATGCGGTTGGCTTGAGGCAGCTGAAACGGACTAAGGAAAGATGGTTTCGGAATGAAGAAGTTTGTCTCATGAGTTAGGCACTTCGGTTGGACTAGCTACCCAACTAGTCTGCTCATGAGGTGCACAATATTAAGATTATATGCTACTAAATACTAAATTCTAACTTCAAGAGCATTTAATACATTTTCACAATAGTAGCATAACAAGGATCTATGAAAGACACACAATCACAAGGTACATAGCAATATATCCTGGGAAACCCTCAAGAGGAAGAAAACCCAGCAAGAACTTCCTCAATATAGATAACCAAAGTACAATGCCCAAAATAGGTCTCACAAATAAGAGAGACAAACCCAAACTCTAGAGCCAAGCCAATCCTCCTCCTCCTTCGTAGACTTCTCTCTCTCCTCTAATGCGCAATGCATGAATGAGTGAATGGTACAAATGAGAGAAAGTCACTCTCTATTTATACTTTACTTTTCACTTGACCAATAACCTAACTAGGTCGGCCTCACTTTAACTTGACTGGGCCGACCTCTCTAGAAAGACTCAATTAATATTATATTACATTCTTTTGGGTACTAACGACCTGACTTACAATGGAGGTTTTACCTCATGACTTTTACATGACCAAATATAATAATGACATCCCCGAACGGAGGTAAAACATCCTCGACGGAGTTACAATAATAAAATACAAGTAGAATATTCTTCGAAGTTACATTAATTCAACACACAACGAATGGAAACAGGATGGAACGCATGGAGTACCGGTTGCAAAGTAAGTGGGCAGAAGTACAAACTGTAGGGGCTTCTTTGGGGGCTCAAATGGTTGTGACGACAGTTGCAAATCAACCAAGAGGCTTGATGCGGAGGTGGTCACAGCAGTGACAGTTGCAGTATGTTTCCAGAACAGTGGTTGTTGGAGACGTTGTCGAGACAGCAACAACTTAGGTGGGGGAGGATGTCACGACCTCGATGCCCCGGGCACCTTGCCACACCGCACTTACCCAAGAACACAGCTTGGGAGCCTCTCGAGTCCGCAAGGCAATGGAACACTTAGTAAAAAATAATCTAAGTGTTGGTCCATTGTGTGGAAGCCCGTTGGAAACATGGGCGTGCAACCAAGGAAACGGGAGCACGGGCCCGCAGCGAAGTCACCCAAGGCACATTTGCCTGGGCGCAACACCCACCGGGGAGCCTGTCGGCACGGTTGGGTCACTCATCGGAAGTGCAAACGCACATTGGGACGTGTCAAGGAAGGGGTGCGTGCCCACACCCATGGCACCGGTGCATGGCAAGCCCGGTCGCCCGAAGACTTCACACGGAAGCCCGACAGAACGCGAAAGCTCGCAGCACTCAACCAGGGATTGAAGCTCGCAACACCCAGCCAGGGATGGAAGCTCGTCACCCAACTAGGGATGGAAGCCTGACACCACAACTCAGGATGGAAGCTCGCAGCAACCCATGGCATGGATGCACGGAGCTTGATCGCATTGGGAGCCCGGTGAAGCACATCTGCAGCATTGGACGCGTCGGCAAAGTAAACGCATGGGCATCAACTTGTGGGACGAACGCCCAAGGCGTGGGTCGTTGGACCATCGGTTGGCACATATGAGAGCGTCGGTTAAAGACTTGAGGACCAAGTCACATCGGCTCAAGTAACAATGTAACCATTCTTGGAGCGCACCTGCCCACATGGAAGGCTATATAAACGATGGGAGACCAAAGCAAATCATTGAAGGATCCAAGAATCCATCAAGTGGAAAATTCGGCCAAGAGGACAGTGGTCTGAGGCAAACCACAGGCAAAGAAGGAATCCAAAAAGAAGAACGAACTAGGGCGTCTGTAGGCAGGCAAGCAGAGCCGCACAGGCTCGCACCAGCAAGGAGACAGTTCGGTTTTATGGGTTTTTGGTTTCTTTGTAATTCTACAGCATATCGGGCTTGTTGTGCCGGTTCAAGAGCTCTACCGGTTTGGCAACTCCATCCATGTAAACTTTGTACTCTGATATATAAAGATTACAGGGGTTAGTTTGTTGGGCTGACCATATTCTTGTCTTTCATGTTTACTTGTGAATACTTGTAATTTGGCTAAGTGTTGAATGCTGTAGTAATGCATTAATAAGTAAACGAGTCGCAGAGATAAGTGTAAAAATATAACTTCCGCACGGTTTAGGCATAGTCTGCTGGCAGACACCCGAGTTGACCACACCCTCGGGCCGTCTCTAGGCAGTGCCACACACCTCGTCTAGCCAAGGTGAACTTGGGCGTGAGACAGGGCTGTGACACCTAGACCCTTCCCTTGGATTGAATATGGACTTTCGGAGAACCTCCTCTCCCCCACAAACTTTGCATACTTGGTGTGTAATGGTTGGATTTACATTGATGAAGATGAATATGTATTTTTTAATTAAATTTTCCATACTTTATGTATTTTTAGTAAACAGTTCGTCGGCAAGTTCCGACCAGTTTCCAGTTGGACCCTCGACAGTTACGAGGATGCCGTCAAAACCACACACAAAAGTGTCTTTGTAACTTCAAACTGTCCTGGAGAACTTTCAGAGGTTGCTTTAAACTTTTCAGAGAGAATGCCGATACACTACCTTTAAGGATCATGGTCTACAATCCCTAACCACGTATATTTCTTATTGCTTTTTAGAAATACGATTTAAAGGCATAGGCATAGGACGAGACTTGCATGAAAAAAAAATTCAAAATGCCCGCTGGCTTTTGGCCGAAAGCTGTCGGCACAACTAATTTGGGCCTAGTCTCAGAATGATTAGTTGTTTTCATGGGTCTAACACGGACTGTAAGTTATAAATGCCCATCTTAATCTTAATTCGGTTGTGATATTCTATGGTGAGTAAAAGATGCTGCCTCTTACTTCTATAATACAAAAACTGGACCTGTTCTGCCCTACTAGGCTTATATAAAATCTCTCATGTTATAACCATAATGGGAAGCACTGCAAATCACTTCCTTCCAGAAAGAAAACAGCGCCCTGCTAGATCCAAAATCCGTATTCTTTGATGCAGTTGCAGTGGAATGATTGTCTTATTGCTATACTATGAACTAAGTTTCATCTTCTCTACAAAACCCAACGCAGTTTCAGTTAAATGGTACTCTTATTGAGATACTATTAACTTATTTATATCGTCTCTAAAATACCCAGATGGGATTTAGATGAGTTACACTGAGAACTAAATGCAGCTATAACACTTGATCAAAATTGGATTTTTTTGAAACAGTATAGTCTTCTTGTAATAATGCCCATATTGGGTTCCAACCATCAACTAAATTTATCTTCTCTAATTCTGATAAGTTGAACCGAAGATAACTACAACGCTGAATAGTCATGTGATGTTAAGCATGAGTGTAGATTGATTACCAGCAGAGCTGCTGCTGAATCTAACAATCCCTCTGTTGTGGAATTTGGGCAATGCTGCTACACTTGGACCTTTTATCATTCCAACAACTAACCTCATTATTGATGCGTTGGTCTCCTCTTCTTTGCTATAATAGCTCCGTCCTGAGCTTAAAGCCTCTGCTTGTCAATGTCTGTTCGTTTTAAAGTATGCACTTTGTTGTTATTCTATTTGAACTCGAAGGATTCTCTTATCCGCTGTAACCGATGACAAGAGAACGAAAGCCAGAGATTGAAACACGCCTCATCCTACCCATGCGCCCCACATGGAGGTATGTCGCTATCTAGGACACATTTTGCCTAGCTTTGAGTATTGCACATTAACAATACAAAGGGTTATCTAGTGGGCATCAGTGATTAGGGAACATTATTCACAAAAATTTGAAATAAGTAGACTTCCGTTGAGAAAAACTAAAGATGGTGTCAATGGAGTATATCTTCTTCAACCAAATTTGTTTTTCATAAAAAAAAAAAATTGACAAAGCATAATATATGTGTTTGAAAAGATGAGAGACTCCTTCAAAATGTAAAAGGTTCTACTATAAAAATGTTTAAATAATCATTTTAAGGATAATATCAAAATAACATTATAATAAAGTTTCATAATGAAAATGTGTTTTTTATAGTATATCTAGAATGCAAGTTTGACTTAGAAAATGAAACCAATGATGCCCCAATCATGGGGATGGCCTCTCATATTTGTTATACAAAGATGTTTTCATGGGGTCAAAGGACATTGCTACAACAAATGTGAGCTCATCAAAAAACAAGAGAACCCTTAATTTGAAATGTTGAAAGAGCTATTTGATAACATAGAGGATAGCTTGAGGTTTGAAATAATGGATGATAGATTGTATAAGAATAAGTCTAGGAAAGTTGTTTGATTAGAGTTTGAGAATTCACTTGGAATCCTCATAATAGGTTGAAAAACATTGGTCCTTTGAACCTTAATGATGCATCAATTTGTATTATAGTATAAATTGTCTTCTTTGTTTACTTAAAAAAGGTAGAGGATAGCTTGAGATTGAAGATCACCTCCTTGAAGGATGGAAGGGAGAGCCAATACATGAAAGACCGTGTTGTAGTATGTCACTTCTTGGGTTGGTGGCCCTCATTGTAGACATTACATCGGTGGATAGCAAGGAAATAGGAAGTTAAGGGCTCCATGGACATTAAGCAATGCGTCGAAGGCTTTTTAATTGTCATAGTTTTGCATTCATAGCACTAGGACATCATCCTTAAAGCAGTACTTTATTTCTTCAATCTTTTACCTTGCACGTGAAGTACTATTTGTAGAGACTTAACCTAACCAATGAGGATTTCTCCAAAGAACCAATATGGAATCACCTTTACTATTTACCCTTGAAATTATGGAACAAGGATATCATGGAGGACATAGGCAACACACTTTTGTTTTTATCAAAGGATTGTAGATAACTAAGATGTTGTATGTTAGGATCTATGTTTCAATGAATTTATCTTAAACTCTCCCAAATATATAATTATAGACTACCAAAACAACGAATCGGTTCAAATTATTAATTATGAACAAATGTCCTTCAAATGCCAAGCTTCTCACATGCATGACAACCTAATGCGACATTGACCAATGAACTAAAGACAAAGCAATGAGGATAAATAGATCTATAAGGGTTCACAAGGGTTAAATCCAAATTTAAATTATCTAGGAATGAATGGGAAAAGAACTCAAACGTTCAAGAAAACACAACAAACAAACAAGAATTCATAAACAAAGTTAATGATGAAGGAGATTCATGGGAGAAAGTTAAAGATACATTAATATTGTAATCAAACCTAGCACTTGAAAAACTATAGGAGGAGAAGAAGGTCCCAGCATAGCAGTCATTAGGACAAAATTTTGGGAGAAATAAAGAAGAAGAAAATATATCAAAGCAACCAAAAGTGAAAGAGAAAATCAAAAAATTAGAAAGCGCAAGTAATGAGATAGTCGGAAAAGAGGAAGAACATGGGCAAAAGCAAAAGAAAATAGGAGGAGTTAAAGGATAGGTTCAGGAGAGCCAAGAGGGACCTCAAGGGGAGAAAAGCACTATCGGCAAAAGGGAATGAGGAGAAAGGAGACCAATAAGGAAAAATAACCTAATTTGTGGAAGAAGAGTTAGGCCTAAAAAACCATGGAGACAAGGAGATGGAGGACTTTTATTTAGAATTTCAAACAATTGAATACAACTTAGATCTCCTATAAGCTCTACCAAATGACAAGCTTGGGGAACTACAATTCAAGCTTAAGAAAAAACAAGAGAAACGAGACATTTTAAACTCTAGGAAGAACCCACCTACATCTTCAACCCTTAGAGTTAAGCTCTATCAAAGGACAAGCTTGGGGGACTCCAATGCAAGCTTAAGAAAAAAACAAGAGAAATGAGGCATTTTAAAGTCAAAGAAGAACTCGCCTACATCTTTAGGCCTTAGAGAAAATCCTCTTAAGAAAAAAAAACTCAACCCAAATAATCACAAAAAAATAAGGAAAAAAAACTATAAATACTTGTAACTAGAACATTAAAGACATGATGGATAGTAGGCTAAGGCAAGGTGTTTACATTTGAAGGAAACCCTTTGGGATATAAGTATGTTTGTTATTCATGTTTAATCATAATTTTCTTGTGTTTTAGTCTTTGCTACATAATAGAGTATATGTAATAAGGGAATATTTATACTACTTCTTGATGATGGAAGACTGCAACATCCAGGATACATTATGGCATGGATACATCACAGTAAAATTCAAGAATATTAGGGGGATATGTTATGTTTTCCTATATGTAGGCTACTTGATATTGGGAAAAAATATTTTTGAGTCACTAAAGGTTGATAATATTGATCAAACTATGTTTTTGTACTTGTGCTCGAAGCACCTAAACTTATGTGATTTCTATTCTTTTTGGAATAGAAATTGTGGCTTGTTTCCTTGGAAAAAATACACTAGTGACCCATAAATTCAAGCAAGATCCAAACACTTCATGAGGTTTAGTTGTTGAGTAGCCAAGAAAATCTAAAATGAAGATACTATCTTAGAAGTGATGTGCTTAATGCCACAAGAAAGAGGAGACTACTCAAGGAAGAACCTATTATAAATACTTGTTATATTCTTGATCTAGGAAATAAAATGTAGTGGAGAACAGATGGAAAGAACCTATCAAAAAATCTAGAGGGGATGTAAGTCCCTGGCCAATAAATTAAGGGGCTTTTTAGGAGACTTGTTATTTTACGAGCCTCAAAAAATTAGATTGGATGATGGGAAAGTGGGGAGATGGTGACTCTCATGCATCTTCCTTTGCATTTCATATGGTCTCAAGGGCAATATTACAAATTTATATGCATATGTAAATCTCAATAATAATAAAATGACTATTGAAAATATCTTAGTAGATATACACTTGGTAATGAGAGCTAGCCTTGCATTCTCAAGTGAACTCCAATATTATTATAGATCCCCCAGAAAATAAAGGTGGCACTACTAGCAAACAGGATTTTTATAGAGTTCATTTTCAAAGTTTCTCATTACAGGTGATTTTTACCAAAGGTTTTTGGGGAGTTGGCATGGAAAGGTTTTTGTAGAAATTAATCTTGGATGCACCAAGTTAAGGAACAATGCACAAATTAACACATGTGCATTGGTACTTTGTGATCCAACCAATGTGCGTTGAAGATGCAATGACAGAAAAAGACATCTTCCATATGATGGCGTGCTTAATGGCCCACAAGATATTGTTGAGGGATGTTTGCTTTTGAAAAATGTTGAATGGTGCATATAATTTTAAAGTACACATCATAAATGGTATTCCACATCTCTTAAAGTGCACTTGTTTCAATTTTTAAAATTTTTCATTTAATATTAGATGTACCTCAATGTGTGTGGTGTGGCTATTATTGTATGATGCACTTTGACATTTTTTAAACACAACATTACCCTTATTGGTACATCATTTTCTATAGGTGCATCATGAATGGTACATAGATATATAGTTGATGCACTGAGTTAATGCAACTTAATAAGGTATATTACATCGGTGTGTCTTAAGAAAAAGGTGCATGAATTCTCTGAGAGAGGAGGTCTTGTTTTTGGATTTTATCTTGCATGTAACATGTAGTCCTGGTGTTATAATGCCTTGCCACATGGTCTATTTAGTATGGAGAATTTTAATTTGTCCAAAACTTTCGAAATATCATATGTTTCCATTGATTTTGTTAATGGCCATATCATTTCCCTTGAAACTTGTGTGTGCATCATAAAAAGGATAAAAATGACTAATGCATGCATTCACCCCTTTGATTTGGTCAATCTTGATCATATAGTGCTCCATTGTTGATTTAGTCAAGTTTAATCATTGTTGGTGTGCCCAAAGCACGGATATCTCAGAATTATTATAGAATGTAAACCTATTATTCATGTAAAAACAATGGGAAGCATAAAGCCTATAAAAAGGCCTCCTTTGCATGGGACTAGAGATATTGGTTTGGTATAGATTGTCTTATCTTCATATAAATGAATTCCCAATTTGAATCTTTATATCTATTTTCCCAATTTACTTGCGGGGAATTGAGAGGAATCATGAAAACCTTTAAACTAGAGCAAGCCTTGAAGAGGAATGAACCCACAAAGAAATGATTTGGAGCCATCTCACCACTTGAAGGTACGAATCTATGGCTATAATATTTTCTACCTATAATATAATCTCCTTTATTTCCCCTATATTTGCATGTTTTTGGTTTAATGTAGTTTACCTTAATGCTTTATTTTCATTGGTTAAGCTTATCAAGTAAGCATATGTGGGTTTCTACTTAATTTTGTAAGTTAAAAGTAGGGTTTTCTATTGTAGAGCAAGGAAGGTGTTTTCTTCATGTCTCATGTGTAGGATTTTGGGAGCTAGACCTCATCTTGTTCTTCCATTTTAGATTTGGATGATCCATCAAGGAGTGCAAGTGATAAGTTCTTCTACTCTCTCCTCTCTCCAAAACTTGCTTAGCTTTCTTTTCTCCATAGTAGAGTAAAACATAATATTTTGTTGTCTATTACTAGCCTTCCAATCGGCTAGTAGGGATCTAGTAGTACATATATGATGCAAAAACAAATATTCAACATAATGGCAACCATTCGAGGAGGAGCTTCTTTTGGTTGTCAATCTCTTTTTTAAACTAGCTTCATGGATTTCTTGTGAAATATGCTCTATGTTTTTCTCTTTATAACCTCTATCTATCTGAGGTCCACCAAATCCCAATATTGTAATTGCATCCCTGGTAGTGATTTTTATATTATGGGCTTTGATCTCTATGCACACATCTATCTCTATCTTTTTTGCACCACGAGTGTGAAAATATTTGGAAAAAAAAACTACGGCCAACCTATTTTTAGGGTAAAAATAAAATTAAAAATGGGACTTATTTCTATTTTCTAGAGTAGATTTGTATCCTAGTTCTTGTATTTCGTGTTGTCTATTTATTTATTAAAATAGCAATAGAGAAAAGAGAAGCAAGTTTGAAATTTCAAACACTTTTTCTTTTAAGCTTTCATTTAACACATTTATTTTATACAATACACACATTGTACACCTGGTTAAGTAACAACTTCTTGATGTTTGTTGGATTGTGATGCCATGCATTACTTGTTAAGTGACGGACCTTAAAAAATAATCATGCCATGCATTACTTGTTAAGTGACGGACCTTAAAAAATAATCATGATAAAACTACCTTATACTTATCTTCTTTTGGTCTAGAACACCAAGATTAGATTAAACTTTGCCTTTGGGCTATTGATATGTCTTCTTAGTACTTAATTGTGTATGGACTTAATTGATTTTTGTTGCATAGATTAACCTAGATATTTTAAAACCCCAGTTGCAGGTGAGTTGAGGTGACAGGGATACGTGGAATCCCTCTTGCATGCAATCAAAGGTGACACGCATTGGGCGATATGTCTTAATGAGGGCAGATGGTGGAAGGATAAATCTGACGAGAGCGAGCGTGTGGGTGATACACTGTGTCCTGAATAGTACGAGAGAGCAGACGAGATTGGAGATGGAAGTCGATGCAGGTACAGAGATTATTTGGGCGCAGCTGAAGGAAAGTATGGAAAGTAATGGGATCCACGTTAGCTTGGAAAGTCATAAACAAAAGGTCATGTTACAATTTAATTCCCTCTGGCCTCCCATTCAAATCAATGTGCTCGTGCTATTTCGTTTTTAAGGAATGCAGTGAGGGATTATTTGAACCTATGAGCAAAGACGTGAGTATGAGAGAAGCTGCGCATAAAGGTGGTGGGATGACGGGTGACGGACTTGTTATTACACAACTTGTAGTTGCCTCATCCTATCCATGATGGTAGAGGTGTTAGGAAACTAAAGAGGTGACCCAAGAGGGCCTCAATTCCCAAGGATGATTGGTTGTCACGCCAATCGAGGCACTCTTCACTTTAGATCAAGATAAAGCGAGATCAAGGGGGAGAGCCTTACTAGCCACTGAGGGCCAATGAATCAACACAAGACACTCTAAAGTTTACGAATGAAGCACAAGAGTTGATCTTGGTGTATAAACTCTAGATCTAGGGAAATGTGGTGGTTCATTCATAACCTTTAGAGTGTCTTGTGTTGATTCACTAGCCCTCAGTGGCTAGTAAGGGTCTCCCCCTTGATATCACTTTAGCTTGATCTAAAGTGAAGAGTACCTTGATTGGCGTGACAACCAATCATCCTTGGGAATTGAGGCCCTCTTAAGTCACCTCTTTAGCTGCCTAACACCTCTACCATCCTGGATAGGATCACCTTTAGGGGCAACTACAAGTTGTGTGATAACATTTTTGGCGCTGTTGTCTAGGAGGTAGAAGCTTACCTCGGGCATCTATGAGTGTCTGTGCATATTTCATATCTTATCGCATCCGGTCTTATTAATTGATGGTTACATTTTACATCATTAAATTATACGTAGCCATCTTATTTCACTCATCTCTCCCCGCTATTTTAACTACATATATTTCGGTAAACAAGATCAATAGTTTACTTGGCGACTCCACAAAGGCAACTCCACTGGTGATCAATCCTATCATATCTAGAATCCATTGGGTGCATCAATTTGCATTTGAGATCCTGGTTTTTCTAGTAATTGCCATCCATGGCTAATTTTGAATGGCCAAGGACATTCGACCGATTAAAATTTGTTGACTTCTCAAAAATTGTTAGGTATCCTCATGAGATCCCTCGTCAAGCCTGTGAAAGGTTTCCTAATTTTGACGGAAGTTATGAGGTATCTACTAAAAGGCACCTTGACCTCTTTAGGGAAATTATTAACGAAATATCTATAACCCATGAGGATGTATGCATGAAATTATTGGCCTCATATTTTCGAGGAACAACTGAGCGTTGGTTCCTGAACTTAACGAACAATAACATTTCCGGATATGGCATTTTTGAACAAAAATTCTTAGAAGAATGGGGAAATGAATACGATGATATATACTCTTTAAATCAAATCCAAGATCAAAATCTTCCCCTTTCTGATCCTATTGTTGAAACAATAAGTAATATGAATTAGTTAACAACAGAATTGACAACGTCCGGAGATGACCCTTTCTGCCCAACCTCCTTTGATGAAGTCGAACTTGTGAGCAATAATGATGAAGATGAAACCAGTAGTCAATATTATGAGCGCTCCTGGATCAAAATCGAGTTGGATGAGTTTTCCTTTGAATTGTATCTCCAATAAGAGCTAACAAAATACCTTTCACTCAGGGCAGAGATTATGTCTTACATTCTTAATCATCCTTTTGAATCTCAGGACGATACACTGAAGAATGTGCAAAGGATTATTTTAACTGCTTCTTCTTCTTAAAGTGTAAATGAGGACTTCGACTTAACTTATACTTCAATTGACCAAGATGACATGATCATTGAAGAAAATCCTAGCTCATCTGGTTGTGAGGATGTTTTAGAGGAGGAGGCCTCAAAACTGCAATATGATGATGATGGCATGATTGAAAATCATATTGTCCAAAACCAAATATTAGTCATGTCCATATCATCCTGGACTATATGCTTAAATGTTCATGAATATTTTGTCCCTATTCTATCTGATACTAACGTAGCCTCTTCTTCAAATCAAAACCCTTTGGCCGTAGGCATGAATGAAGATGGTCAATCTGAGCCTAAATCGTATGATGTTGATGATCCCTTTGACAAATGTCTTCTACCTTTTGAAGAGTTAGGTTTGGAAATCTCAGGTGATGCAAATCAATCTTAAATCTTTGAATCCACCCTCCCATCCCAGCTTGTGGAACCTTTTACTCCTTTTTCATCTTCAAATAAAATGTTGACATACAAAGTTATCATTGATAACCCTCAAGTGGTTGATGGTAAAGTGATTCATTTCTCGTTCCAGTTATCCTTGATGAATAATGTTTTTGAACCTATCATTTTTTCTTGCTGGTGGCTGGAAAGGGTGTATAAAGATTGGTTTCATCTCTTCTCTATTTTTGAGCAACAAGTGGACTTGATTTTGATTTTTCGTCTTCTAAGCTTTAATTTGTCCCCACTTGGTTCTTGTTCCACTACCAATCCTAGGGAGAACCAAATTGAATATGCGAGAGAAGTGAATGAGGATAGTAGTTTGTCTCAAAAGGAATTGAATCGCGTGCCATATGTTTTCCCTCCATCTATTTTAAACAATAATTTTCATAATTTCTATGATCCTATAGGTATTTTGATGGAGGATGTTTGCATCAGTCAATTTTCTCCGTGGCATGATTTCATTTTGCACCATTCCAATCCTTTTTAAATTTTTGAACAAGTCGGGAAGATTGTGCCATCAAATTCATTAATCTTTAATCCAATCCTGACTTGTTTTATTAAAGAACATCAAGGAAGAATCATTAATCTGTTTAATGAATGGTTGCACTGGATTTATGACTTTACCTAGCATTTCCCTTGCATATTTAGTTTAGGGTAGGTAGGTCTCTGAATAAGCTCACTTGAGCAGTAGGATCTGAGTGTTTTTCTTTTTTTGAGAGTTGAGTGTCGTTTGAGATTTTTTGAGTGTTCTTGCTTTTGCTTGAGTTTGGTTTTTGTTATCATGTTACTTTATGAGCTTCCCTGCATCAAAATAAAACTTGTTAGTTGTTAGATCAGCACTTTACTTTCATGCATTTAATAATGTAACAAAAATTGATTTTATGTTCTAGATTATAATTTGATTTCAGTTCTTGTATTTTATTTATATACCATACATGCTGCTCGGGTAGTGTCTGCTTTCATGTGCGCAGGAATAGGTATATTTTGATGATGAAGTAGATTAATCAAGTGCAGGACTAATGATTGATGCAGTGAGAGCTGGGGACCAGATATCTCTGAGGTTCTCGAGCACTCTCTCCCTTAGACAACTTGCCCCAGCTGGAGCCAAATATTATCACATCCATAGTAGCCATGATTGCATACTAGTTTCTTGTATATTTTTTAGTCGGGCCTTTACAGATTTTTGATGAGATCAGCCTATGATGAGCAGTACTTTTGATTATCACTCATGTATCAGAGTAGCCCCAGATGATATATGATGAACCTTATGCCATGACCGAGCCTCATGACCTCAGATTTGATGAGTGAGGTGACCATTCTTCTTCCATACAGAGCAGTGAGATAGTGCCCAGAGCTTTACGACAACAGTGTGCCAGTGACGATTGATGATCCAGATGACAGGTACAGGTATATGGTTTTGCATTGGATATGTTTGCCTTGCTCTTTTTCTTAATAAGAAATTATTGTTTATACTCGTTGGTTTTACCGTCTTAAGTAGTATGGACATGTTCATTCCCACCATTTATGGCTTGCTAGTTATGGAATCACCTATCACTTTCCCCATCCATCCGTTCTCTTCCATATTGATTTTACCTTGACTTACACCTCATCATACGATGTGGAGGACCTCCCCACTTTTACCTTTATGTTGGATAGTTTCCCTGTTGTTTTGTGTCTCGGCTCTAAGTTCTGCGACAGAACTTACCGAAGCCTTGATCCGTCTAGGCCAGGAGAACCCACTGGTGTTGATTCCTAAGCTTAGGTGAGTTGGATTTGAAGCCTTAACCTCTCTGGTCGGTTGCCCCCGATGTTTGGTCCTGACTGTTGATCATCCCCCTAATTGCCTGAGTTGTGTTGGATAGACTTGAAGTAAACTGGACTACCATCATTACATGCATGTGTGAACTATTATTATATCTTATGTGCAAGCCCATGAAAATAAACTAAAACTGTGTTTTCCAGGACAATGAAAGAGGGCTATGAAATGAAATGAAAAAGCACCCTAGATGAAAGTTGCGATTATTTGTGCTTCTAAGCAAATACAAAATCCAAAAAAAAGGGTCATAAGGCCTAAAAAAGCAGTGGTTGAATATATGCTAAACCTCAATAATTGTTGGCCAAGATTAAATATAATGATTAATTCCTCACGGAGCCTACGGGTTGTGATGTGAGATGGAGTAAGGGAAAACTTATTATAAGTGTCCCCTAGAACCTCAAGTTACGGTTAGTTGTGCACTTAGTCACGGTGGTTATAGAAAATATCCTCACAAAGTTGGTTCCAACTTGGATGTGAATTGTAGACATTTGCTAAAAGTTGAATAAACACTCCTCAAAACAACTCATTCCATTTGTGAGACACTGCCATTCCTTATGTGTTTTCTATCCAACATATGATTAAGTGAGTATCCCTTTTCCCCTTCTATCCAAAGTGTCATAGTGTAAAGGTTGTAAAGTCATCCCCTTATCCTAGACTTGCATTTTTCACTCTCACCCATTCCTAACAAAATGGTCATGTCCATGAAATCAGTATATTCTTGAAGGATTGTTCTGGGTAGTTGATTGTTTTGACTCTGGACTTATATTTGATGTGTTAATTACTTAATCGCCAGTGAAATGCTACTTTATACTTTAAACTTGCTATTATAATAATCAAAGGAGCATATATTATCCATTTGCACTTGCAGCATCAGTCAGATTAAGCCTAGGTCATTATTTTGATCAATCTTGACCTAGTCAACCCAGTTTGACCAAGTCAACAGCAGGATCTGAGATGAGTAGGACCGATGATGTTCGAGATTGATTATTTATGGTCCTATGATGTCCACTTGATGATTCCATGTAGCAGAAACAGGTTTCAGATGATGGTTTGATGGATTTTTATTTATTATTATTATTTACAGGCCATTATTTTTATTGGTTCGAGCATGGTCGAGCTTATAGATGATTATCCAGGTGGTCACAAGGTGTATCAGTACTCATATCTAGTACATTTGGACCTTATGAGTCCATTGGCACACTTAGATATCAATTACAGGCACTTCCGGGTGAGATTACAGTCAGATTGTCACTTTATTGCAGAATTGTCATTATAAAATGGCCTAACAACACAATCGGAGATTTATTTGGTTATCCTAGGGCGCTACAGAGGGAGTATGGGGTCCAACCACTTTTTATTACCATATTACCATACCCCTAGACACTTTGATGTAGTCATATTTGTGCCCGAGGCACCAGAAAGATAGCTATAAGAATTTTATCATTTTACAAGTGATTTTTCTGAGGATAAAAATGGAATAAAATGGTCACTGAGGAAATTGATTTGGGCAATTGAGGCAAAGAATTGGCATGAGGTTTGTTCAGAGGAATTATGTGATGCATCCCACACCTTTCGGCACAGCTTGCAGCATTCAGTGGGGTCCACACAAACTCAGGGCTATTATTTGGATATTTTATTATGCATTTGAGGGGACCACGATTTGGTCACTTGGTCACTTTGTGATGTTATAGAGTCATATTATTTATCATTGTGCCATGGGGTGATGCTAGTGAAGGATATAAACACCTCCTAGCCCCACCATGTGCTTATTTCACTTGTCCTAGACACTTGTCATGTGGTGTGACCCCCTAGGGCCACTTAGTGAGTGTGCACCCCCCTGTATTCATGAGTTGATCCTTGTATTGTATTTTTGGCTCATCATAGTCGTTGATTATTATTGTATATC
The DNA here is from genome assembly GCA_027924585.1 of Larix kaempferi. Lineage (NCBI taxonomy): Eukaryota > Viridiplantae > Streptophyta > Pinopsida > Pinales > Pinaceae > Larix > Larix kaempferi. The sequence goes on from BSBM01000792.1 coordinate 16,352,318, forward strand.
TTTTGATCTCCACCACTCGTTTAAAAAGTGGTTAGGGTTTTGGTCTCTCCTATTCCTATTTAAGGAAGAGGCCCCCCTCATTCTAAAGCACCTTTGGGCTCTTAAACTCTTGGAATAAAATATTATTTTGCAGATCTACTTCTCATGCTTTGATGAATGTTCACGTACATGATTGGAAATATTTTCTTTTAGACATATAAGTGATTTACATGTGATTTCAACATCTTCTTGGGGAGGCCGAATTCATATTTTGCAAGGTGCAACTTGCTTAGAGGGGCAATTGTGCGGGTTCCCCATCTCTTCTTGGGTAGGACGTTTTCATCTTTCAGGGAGTTTTTCAATTGTGATTTTTTCCATTGATTTATTCTCTGTGATATGTCATGCATAGTTCATCTTTTATTTGTGGATCAAATCTAACTTGGGCTGTTTGAATGTGCATGTAAAAGAAGACCCACTTCCTCCTTGGATTAGGACGTTTTAGCTTGGAATCAACTAGATCTCGCTTGGAATTGTAACTAATCAATAGGATCATCAATGTACTTGGAGGCTGCAAACATTTGAGGTAAGATCTACAAGGTACATATTGGTTTTCATGCATTTTACCCATTGGTCACTCAAAACCCTCATTGTTAAAACCCTTGTTTTATAGATCTGATAGATTTGGTGATAATTTGGGCTTAATAACTGAAACCCACTTATTAAATAATTAATAAACCTTAGAGACCAAGTTTGGTGGAAATCTGACTCCATTTACCCTCAGATGCCAGCACTGGCCATCTCTAGGGGAGGACGCACTTGTGGGTTTTCATTCAATTTCACAGATCTGTCATTTGAGTGTTGCTAATTTATCCTTGGAACTCCATATCTATAAACTAGACACCTTCATAGTACCTTTCCTATCCTAATTTCACTAAGTGGGCCCCACCTCACTCCATTTTGACCATTTTAAGGGTGGATCTCATTTGGGTCTCTTAGATCGGTACTAGATCTACTTGTTTAACTACATTAGTGGCATTTTCATTCCATGGTTGAGCATTTACCTCTTACATAAGCCTCCTCAACCAAGCCCTAACTCCATTTGCCACTTGTCTTCCTTAGATCTAGATCTACCTCTTGATCCCTCTCTCTCTCTCTCTTATTTCACATTTCCCTAGAGTGTCTAGAGTAGGTTCGCTAGCCTTCATTCGCTAGCTAGGGTCTCCCCCTTGGTCTTGCACTTGCTAGATATAAAGTGAAGAGTGCCTCAATTTGCGTGGAAACCATTTATCCTTGGGAATCGAATCCCTCTTAGGTCACCTCTTTAGTTGACCAACACCTCTACCATCGTGGATAGGATCACCTTTTGGGGAAGCTACAAGTTGTGTGATAACATGATTGTGTTGTGTATTTGTCGCTCTCACCATGGAACTGACAGGGAATTCGGGAAATATGGAGAACTAGAGGAAGTGTCGAGCTAGTCGGGAGCAAACCCGAGCTACGTAGGCAGCGTGGCATTACAGGGCATCCATCCTCCTGTCTATCAGGGAAAATATGGAAATGATGGAGAACGAGGTATGGAGGGAGGTCTTAGAGAATTCTCCTATGCTGGATGAGGTGATGTTGCAAAGTTGGATCTAGGATCTGGGTTCGTCGAGGGCGCGACAGGGTCTATACGAGAATACTATGACTCTTTACTAGGTTATCAAAGGCCTTTTGAGCAGAGTTATGTTATAACAAGAGGAGAAAATGGGAGGGGATGATATCTCTCTAGCCTTTTGGAAGGAACTATGTGTAGACACTCGTCTTCTGCATATGAAAATTAATGCTATAGGGAAGGAACTGGGTGTCCCATACCTCCCTAAGATGGGATATTTCGATTCGGGCCCAGCGGTGGATGTGTAGAATGGTGCCAACGAAGGTGGCACAACTGGGGATATGGGCGACCCTCCGTTGGCCAAGAATTAACATCTGCCCACGGTGTGCTTTGGTAGGTTGTTGTCTCTTGTTTTGTTTAATTTTGTTATGTCATTTAGGATGGGTCTTGTGCGCGGGGTCTGGTCTCAGGCCACCATCGTCACGACAAGATATTTAGGCTTAGCCTGTAGGATTTGTTTATCTATGGTTTTTGTTCTTGGGTTTTCTAGGATGTAGATGAAAGACTGTACACTTTGTTTTCTCCTTCGGGGGACGAGCATTAGGATCCAAGTGTTATAATTTTATCAGACTTGTTATGTTTCAATTTAAGACTGATTGACAAACATGTGGAAGAACATTGACTGTATTTTGTATATTTTATTAATATAAAGGTATACTTATTTTACAAAAAAAAACTAGAGATTTTAAAAACCATGAGATTGATGATTAATTAATTTATCAAACATTGCTCTAAATTAACACATGTGACATATTGTTTTCATATTCTCCCAGAAGTTCCTTTGGTTATTGAGCTTGATCACCACTACTTGTTGAGTTTTCCCCTTTGACTTTGCAACAACTTCTCATAGTGTATCATGGTTAGTAGTACAAGGAATACCAACCTTTCACTACCTAGAGGTGTTGGTGCACCTACCATGGCTAGCCTAAACCTCCAAAATTTGGCCATGGGACTTTTGATTTGGGTGGTTTCTACTTTCTACTTTAAATCAAACCAAATCTCATCCATTTCCTTCACTTCATGTTAGCTTGGTCCTATCTTTTCCTTCCCAACACTATAAGGAAAACACCTTTTAGCGAAGGTTTTTAGAGTTTGTTGTACTCTACGAGATTACATTAGGTTACCAATAGTGACATTATAAATAGATAATCATATACGAGAACAAGCATACATAAAGAGAGCAATGGTCACGCCAACAACAAGTCTTCTATTATATCATAAGGCCATAATGCACAAAAGGGGATAATCATCTCTATAACATCTTGGCTCAACAACCTATGTATATGCAATATACAATCAGTTAGATAGTTATAATTATTTAATTGTCTGCTAGTTGGCCTAACCGATTCAACTAGACTAGGTCGACCATTAGGTGGTCAGTCAGGAGGACGTAATCGACTCGTCAACTAGGCTCCTCCAACGGTGTTCAAATATTTGGCAAAAAATTCAAAAAAACCTCTGCTAAAACCTCCACCATTGGTAATGGAGGATTTGGCGGAGGTTATAATGGATGTGCATCATAACTAAAAACATTGGGTGGATGGAAGCTATAGCAAAGGATTTTTTTTAATCTGTGCAAATATTTAATAAGCACATCGATGGGTATGGGGTGGTAGGTGGTAGGTGCGAGGTGGGAATCTTATCTAACAATGACAAAAATAAAGTAACCGCCTATGAATGGGGTATGGGATTAGCTACCAACAACCAAGCTGAGATATATGCTTTATTCATGGGGCTATACTTCATCGTCTCTCTTCAAATTCAAAAAGCTATAATCTTGGGCGACTCTCTTCTAGTCATATCTCAGGCTTGGAAGAAGGTGTGTAAAGAGGGCATGATAAATGGATGGCTACAAAGTAGAATTATTGATCTATTAGGCAGGATCAATGAAGCAAATATGGTGCACATACATTGGCATAGCAATACGCTTATTGACCAACTTGCAAACCAGGCCATAAATATGGAAAAGGAGTTTATGAATAAAAATGGAGGGTGTATTCAAAGGTGGTGGCTACCCTTATGGTCCATCACAATGAACTCATTAATCATAATGACCTCAATGCATGCAAGATGTTTAGTGCTTCATTTAAGCACTCTGTACTTGCACCCTGTCATGCTTAACTCCGCGCATGGGAGAACTTTCTTGAGAGTATTTGGTAATCGGTCTTGGGGGAATATTAATATGGGAATCAATATTGTGTCTCCTATTGACTGTGTGATATCTTGGCAAGGAAATACTAGTTCTGCCAATCTAATCTTTAGCCTGAGCATGAATGGGGGAAGGAAATTTAGCGTAGTCCAGGCAACATGGTTTCTTGCTCTAGTTTTGATCTAGTTCGCCTGCATTGCTCCTTTGGGAAATTTGGGTTGGAAACATGCTAGCTATTTGCTTTTGTTCCCGTGTCTGAGGGGCTAAGGAAATCACTCTGTGTTGCAATGGTAGGCTCGAGCTGGGGAACAAGTTTGGGCGAGATTTAGAGGAGCATAGTCAAAATGTAGGGGGTGATTTACAGGTTGAACTCTAAGATTGATACTGTCATGGCAATCGTAAAGCGAGTATCTTCACATGTTTCTCATCTGGAGACTTGCATCGAAGATCTGGAGAGTTATATGTGTGAACAAGGAGGGTGATTCGAGCGCGTAACCAACATCACTTACGCTCATCAGGAGCTAATAATGGGAGGAAATTCACAAAATGTGAAGCGGGTGGACTCTGGGGTGATGGAAGAGCATTTGGTACAACAACATGTTCTGTAATGGTTGAAATTTATACTCCCATGGCCAAGTTGAAGGAAACCATAATATGATGGAAGTATATAGTGGAACTCTCTTTGAATTCTGTCTATATGTTTTGTTTTTTTATTATGTTGTTAGGGTTTATAGCTTTTAGTATTTCTTTAAAATCATTGTACTAACCTTAAAGGACCTAACTGAGGAAAACAATTTTGATAGAACTCTCTTAGGCAGAGAACAATTTTGTGGCTTTGAACATATTGTACTTGGATAGCTGGTTTTCCCAACCCTTTAATGACAAATTATAATCATTTCTATTAAAAAAACACACACACCAGTGCGTAACAAACTAAAAGCACCAATGCATAAAATTTAAAGCTACGCTTTGGTGCATTGAGAAAAATAAAAGCCTTAGTGCATTGAGAAAAATAAAAGCCTCAGTGCATACAATTTCAATGTTATGCCCCAATGCATTAATAAATATAAAAGCATCAATCCATACATTTTAAATGTTATACACTGGTGCTTTTCATTTATTTAACTTCCCAATGTGTGTAATATGTTTCATAGCACCGATGCTTATTAGCCTTGTTGAATTCACCATTACTGACATTTCATATATATGTGAAAAAATAGCCATGTGTAGTGATTTGTTTGAAATGAAGAGGAATCTGCATTGGTGCTTTTTAAGGCTCGATGTTTCAATCTCTCTCTAAGATCATCACCAAGAGTGCCCACCAAACAAAAAGATGATCAAGAGACCAAAGATCCGCTTATATATGGTTCGGTTTTTGGTTTTATGTGAGTGTGAGGTTAATATCGATCTGGTCGGTTAGGTTGGGATACAATTATTAAAAGTATTATATTTCTATTAGGGTTAATGGAGTTAGGTATTAGTAATTTTTGGTGCTTATATTACCATATGCACCATTGTGTTCTATAAATTTAGTGATGATGATAATGGCGAATGATTTGCCATTTTTGGTGTCTTCAATGTGCTTTATATAATAAATCACTAATCTGATTTATTTATTTATTTATATAAAGCACTAATGCTTATTATTATTAAGATACTTTTATACAAAATAAAAGCGTTAGTGAGATTATTTAGATAAAAACATTGGTGCATAAGTTTTCACAACGTAAAACTTACCGCACCATTAACTATTTACGTGTGCTCCACACCGTTCAATGAGTTCAAAAAAATACAGTACACCAATATGTTTATATTTTAATTATTACATTTTTTAAATTTTCAACCAATCATCAAAAAATTAAATTATTTTTATAATAATATTAATATTTTAATTTTAATTAATGCATTAGGATAAATGATTGTATTAATGTGTTATACCATCGAAGTACACATCTATTCATTGTAATATTTAACCATCTATATATTTAATCAACAGTGTAACATGTTACAACATTGGGCAATGCAATGTCAATTGAGTGTAGATTGGGTGGTTGGGAGGTGTTATCCACTAAGTTGTACTTAGTTGGATTTCATGTGAACCAAAAAATACTTGAACAACATACTTGTTCATTGCCAGTGTTCAGAAGTTGAGCGGGTCAATTTGTCCCTTTTTTCAAAAAATTGCATGTCCATGCCCCACGGGGAATTGTAATAAGTTGGTCTAGCATAGTGTTTTTTACAATAGACATGGCTTGCCTTAGGTTTATACATCAATGTGGTACTCTACAGTGTTTTTTGCAATAGACATGGCTTGCCTTAGGTTTATACATCAATGTGGTACTCTACAGTGTTTTTTCCTTAGTTATTATGCATTGCTTTTCAGTGATGCATAATTTATGAGTTTTTCACTCACACCTCCAGAACTGGAGTATCCGCCTTGGTGGCTAAAACTTGGGAGGTTATTAAAGTCTAGGGGTCTATGTATTTTAACATGCTAGCCATCAATAATGAGTCACATGGACATGTACTAGGCCCCCCTAGTTTTTTTCTTTTGACATAATTTTTTTCCCGCAAACGAGACTATTTTTTAATGTTTTAATTGTAAAAGTTAAAAATCTCATTAAAAAGTGGTTAGGAGGTGAAATTCACCATGGGGGTGCTCATGTTCTACCCTGGAGTACCCATATTACCCTAAACCCACTTTCATAAGTATTTGAGTGATTATTTATCACGTAAATAAAAATTCTCCCAAAAAATCATAAAAGAGAATAAAAAAAAAAAATATGAGAGAAAAATCAAATTCCTAAATGAAAGGAATCTTGTCTAGAGCATGTGTCAGTGGTGACTAGGTTAACTTGGCATCAATTTGGATTTGATTGAAGATCAAATTAGTCAAGATCAAGCTCAATCTAGTGAAGGCAAATTAGAGGCAATCAAGGGATGCACCCTTCCTCATGAGAGGGGCACATTTCCCAGTGTGGCGTTTTATTATTGGTTGGAAGGAGATCCAGGAGAGGGGGCGCACCTCTTATTGAGATGGCGCCCACCTCATCCAATCAACTCTTCATCAAGATTCAATCAAGGATCAATGTAGATCCCTAACCTAGCTCATGCACACTCTTTTACTTATGTGGCTCATGTTCCCCCTCCCTTCACTCATAAAATCTATTTAAGCGAGGCAATTGCTCCATTGTTTGGCATGGAAGCATTGAACCTCCGCCCTTGTAACACTTGTAATTCTCTTTTGAATAATATTTGTTGAAAGGCTTTGGAAGTCTATATGCTCTGCAATTTGTCCATATTTATGCATGCTTTCCATGGTTGAGGTAATATCTAGCTTAGTCTTCTTTGCTCTTGTATGTAGTTGTGGATTGATCTAGCTTAGATGGCCTTTGAGCCCATAGAGTAAGCATTCATAGTCTTTGATTTGCTTATTTATATTTGGTTAGTTAGATATTTAGAAGCGACATGTGTATTCGGTTGTACTAATGCCCTTCTATTTTATTCTGATTAAATATACTAGATTTGATACCTCATTTGCAATTGTTTTCTGAGACTGTGCAGGATAGGAAGTTGAAGGAGGAAGTCGATCTAGGTTGCATGTTCTTCCGACTTCAATATTTGGTTTTATTGTTGTTTTCCTTCATTGTGTTGCAGGCATTCCTGATCTTCCAATCCTTCAAGCTGGGGCTGCATATTTAGATAGATCTAAAAAATTTCTTTTTTTCAAAAGCTTTATCAGAAATCTAGATCTATCGTAATTGTAGTACTTGTAGTAGCATTTTCCTATAATATTTTCCAAGTACTATGTTGTATATTTTTTGTGTAATTTTTGGACTAATATACTATATTGTACTTCTTAGTTTGTTGGATTTTTAGATCTGATGGAAGAATAAAGAGATATTTTGGCCAAATTTATACAAATCTAACCATCCAGGGCTCCAAAGATCACCTCTTCTTCTGATCTTCCTTTTCTTCTTAGAATTTATTGTAAGTCTCCCCAATCCAGATCTACAAGGATCAAAGGAATGTTTTTTAAAGCACTTTGTAAGTTGTATTAAAAAAGTGAGTGGGTTACAAAGTGCCCACAACCCCCTTCCCCCTATTGGGGGAAGCCTGTATCTGCCTTATGTGTGTGTTTTTTTCTTTAATTTAGTTTGCTAATCAGTAGAATAATCTTAATCTTGATAAAGTAGATTAGTTTTCTTTATTGATTTCCATTTTTTGCAAACCACTTCTAACCCATTGTGCTCTCCCGAAGTACTGAAAGGGAAAATAGACTAACAATGTAGTAATTAGAAAACCTCTTTTATTTCCACAATTTGTGTTTTCACAAGTTACTTTTTTACAATCACAATAAGTTTGGCATTTGATTCCCCGAAGTGTTGCACTGTGTAAGGGCTTGCCTGATAAATTGGCATGTGGAAAAGAGATTCTTGTCATTAATAATTTACAAACAATTGTACTTGTATTTACAATCTCAATTGGAACAAACAATTTAACATAGATCGGGTATGCTCTTTCCCCTTGGAGGATTTTCTTGAGCACTGGGAAATCAGAAACTGATTTATTGCACTATTTAAATTTCAACATTTAATTAAGCAACTCATGTTTAATAAAATCAATTCCCTTTAAACTGACAAAAATCCCGCTTCTCAAAACTTGGCTTGTGTGGGAAAATTCTTCAGAGAAATCGGGAACTACTAGAGAATGACCTTAGGGCCCCGTCAGGATGCACCCTCATGTGGTGTAGTTTTGGAAATCCCTAGAGACTCCACCTAGCCCACATTTTCTCATGTAGAGCCACCCTTGTCAAATCCAGACATACTCCTTGTACTTCATAGTATATTTGGAGTCTCCCTTCCCTCTTCATCAACTCATCATTTAATAAGTTAAAACTGGCCAAGAACAATATTGCAAAACATTTTACTTTTACGAACAAAAACACTATACATTTTGACTCCACGACATTGGTCTGCAATCATTAATTTGCGTTTTATTCATTAAGCTTTCATTTTATATCGTGAATCTATCTTTATTTTATGTTGTCGATTTAAACGAACTTTGCATAACTTGACCAATAATTTATTCTCAAAACTCCTAAAAACAACTTCATCCATAGAAATACTAAGAAATTTAAGAGCCTTAGAAACTTTCCGTAGGGACTACCCCCCTTGGATTCATTAGGAATTAGCCTAAATGGAGGAGTCAAGATCAAGTGATAGTACTTGACTCGAGACTTACCCCCAAGGGTGCACCAAGCAGCTTGGAGATTTCTGCTGCGTTAACCCAGGTGCGCATCTGGCGGCAACGTGAGGAATGTTGTTATACTCCCCACCCAAGCTCAAATCTTACTATGTGACATGTTATGTAACTGATATGTACAAGTGAAAAAAATAAGTTTTAAACTGGGGAGACAGGTGCGAGGGGGGAGGGTTAATTTTCGACCCTAGTGGAAATACAATATCAACCTTTGCTTATGGCCTTGGGAATAACACTAATAATCAAGCAAAATGCTATGATCTATACCTGGGATTGAAACAATCAGTTTCTCTGGGAATTTGATCATTAGTGGTGATAGGAGATTCTCTTCTAATCTTCTCTCAAACTGGGAATAGACAGGAAATTGCAGATCAAATAGCAGGAATACTTCAAAAACATACTATTGGTCTTCTCCTTCAAATTCTAAACATCCAATTCTATCATGTTTTATGAGAGCATAATGCTACAATGGTTAAATTAGAAAATGAGGCTTTGCGTCTACCTCGAGGGGGTATAAAAAAAATGGGGGTCATATATTATCATGTTGGCTCCCCTAGTGGTCTTTATGCAAATTTTGATTTTCTCCATTATCAAGAAATAGTCTCGTCAAGCATTATGTATTATAATCAATGGCAGGTTGGTTTAATGCTCACATTATTACACCTGACCACGCATAGGTATCAAGGCTCATGGGTTACAAAATTCTCAAGCAATATGGGTTCACACATATGGGATTTTCTTATGGGAGTTTGGAGGTTCCACCAAGAAGCTTTGTCAGGAAGATTTTCAATGTTTAGGGGATAGTCTGTATCAGCTTTTCCATTCTGTGAACAACGTTGGAGGGAGGAGATATGGTGTGAGTGTTTATTTTGGAATAGTGGTGCGAAACTCTGTGGACTATGATGCCTTATCCTATGCACTGGGAGAGCGTATTCCTGTTCTAATCAATGCTAGGTGCAAAGAACTTCATTTGCAGGTATTTTTATGTTGGCTTTGTCTAGATTCTACTCTCACGCTTGTCTTGAAGGTGTGGGACATAGGGGTGTCTAAGGAAACAATAATTTTTTTATATGCCTTGGGGGATCAGTCTCCTGGTGCGGGATGGGTGGAATGTAGTGTGGATTTTCTATTGGTTATTGCTAGTGGCTTGGACGTAGGGGTCGTTCTGCATATTAACTAGGTTGACCAAGGTATATATTTTTAGAGGAGATTTGGGATTGTGTTGCAACAATGGGTTTTGAAAAAAAGATTGAGGATCTTTCTAAAAGAATTTGAGACACAAGCAGATATTCATCATATGTGTTGTCAACTAAGATGGTTGAAAATACAGATGGAAGGTTTGATTGCAGTTGTCCAACAAATAACTGCTCATGTGCATATTTTGAACAATCGCCTTGATGAAATAGAGCAAACCACTCAACAAATTTCAAATAATACTTCTAGACTAGATGCCCATCTTGACAATGCTAAAGGGATTGTTCATTCATGTGAAGCATAAGTGGAAGAAATTTTGAAAACCCTAGAAAAGCATGAAGACCTTATGGTTGGAAAGAACTCCAAAATTGATGATAACACAAAAAGAAAGAATACAGATGGTCATTCTATTCTGCAAACCACTTGCGTTGATGTGAATATTTCAAGTTCAAGCAAGTGTGTTGAAGAATATCATGGTGAAGATGTGAATATTTCCAGTTCAAATGGGCATGAAGAAGAAGAATAAACTAACCAGGTTATGGAAAGTGGAAATAGTTTCACTTAATTACCAGTCTTTATGCTTAATTTTTGTTAAAAACTATTAGGACAGTTCGTCAAATATATAGTAGTATAATAATAGCTAGTAATTTTGAAGTCATTTTTAGACTCTTGATGACTGTCTATGGTGTTGATATCTCTGTTGAAAACACTGTTACACATATTTTGAACTATTACAATGTATCTTTTGAAGTTGATCTCTTCAGTTGTTTATAATACAAAATATATGTTTTTATTAAAAAAAAATGGACCATGCAATAGAATAAGAACCCCATTTTTATTCTATATGAATAAGATTTTACCCTTCTTCATACAAAATGGAATGACATAAAGAGCCACAATAATCAATGTCAATATATAATTATTACACTTATTGGTAACATGTAGTCATCCAATTGGGACAATCTAGCCAATACATTAAACAAAATGTTTAATTTTCACAGACAAACATTTCAAAACATACAATTGCAAGAACATGCAAGCATATTGATTATTATTCATCACTCGAACTGTTGTTATTGCTCAAGTTGATTGCATGGCTCGTTTCTACATCACTTGTAGGCGATATTGTACTTGAGTTATTTGGCTAAATGTTTTTTTTATTGGCTTGATTTTGTTCCTCATCTTCATTTTCCATATACAAATATAGAAATAAAGTGTAATGAGTATATCAACATTTATAATATAATATACATGATTCTGTAAATGGAAAAGTGTTCGAGAGCAAGAATTAATTCATAAACAATACATATTCTTTCAAAATCATTCCTCGTTCCATCTCTCAACAACACCTATGTTGGATCCACTCCATACTTTGTTTCTTGTGAGTTTGATACACTATGACAAAGAATTGATACAATTAATATAAATGTTTCTTATTGTTCCATTAATTATAAAATAAGGGAAGTAAAACAACATAGGTACTTACAAATTGCATAATTAACTTTTGATACTGCAACATATACTCACAACCCCTACTTAACCCAATGTTTATCAATTATTAGGATGGCTCTTCTTTGTATATTAGCATTGTTGCAATTATCCAAATAATTGAGAGGGGGGGTGAATCAGTTATTTTAATTTTATTTTCTTGTGCTTAAACAACTTGAGACTTTTACAATCTTTATTACTGTTCACAGATGTTAATGTAGCAAATGTAAAACATAAATGATAATCATGAATCATAAACATGATAGAGACAGAGAAGGTTATTCATGAGGAAACCCATAAAGGGAAAAAACCTCTTCTTTTTAAGATGTCAGGCAAGCATCAACTTCTCTACATCATTTTTCTTTGAGCCCCTACTCAAATGAGGCTGTAACCTCAGTTTATAAGCAACTACTTGTGGAGAGCACCAACTCTCTGAATTCTCCTGCTACAACAGGATGGAAGCACCCACTTCCACTTGTACACAAAACCCTAGCACCACCCTACCATCCCTTTATAAATAAAATTCAATCAGTTAATTACAAATCACTTGTTCAAATATGTCGATGTTTACCCTCTCTATCTATGCTCTGTTTTGTTACAGCTCATTATCCGCGTTAATTGAGCTTCAGTTCTTCAACAATCAACTTCCATTCTTATATGGTCATCTTCGAATTTCTGAGCATTCTCTTCGTCACAAATTTGAGCCACATTTTCTTTTTCTTTTGTATTGTCTTCTTAGGTTAAGAATCGTAGCTTTTAATTTAGACAGCTACCACTCATGATGTCCATCCTCTCACATCTTTTAAGTTCTGATCACTTGGTTTTTATAGATACTGAAAATATATGCCTCAGTCTCTTTAACTTCTAGACCTCCCAATTCGATAACTGACCCAAAAAAACTTCTTGTCTTTATAACTATTGGAAGATCAATCAGCACACGCTGTAACTGTCTGTTTAAAAAATATACAAGTGTTTAGATGCATTGTTTGCCACTTCAGCTTTATCAAAACAATTCTTTTGATATCCATCAAAAACTCTTTTTAATTTATTGATGAGTAAACTATGTTAGACTTCGTAAGATGCCCGCAAGATGTTTTATAAATCTTAATGATGCCCACATATGCCCGCAGTGGCTCATACTTAACCCTCATATGCCCAGAGGGACTCCTCTTTTATCCCACAAGAATTCCCGCAGCCTTCATATGCTCGTAGGGGCTCACCATGTGCCCACAAGAATGCCCGCAGGGGCTCATCCTATGCCCATAGGGGCTCACCCTATGCCCGCAGGGGATCATCATATGCCCGCAGGGGCTCATCATATGCCCGCAGGGGCTCACCATATGACCATAGGATGCCCGCAACCTTAGCATTCACATGCCCGCAATCTTAGCCTAATGCCCTCATGAATGCCTACAGTGATGCCCTTATATGCCCTCATTAACTGCTTTCCAACCATCAATGACAACGGGAGCATAATGCCAACAATCTCCCCCTTTGGCATTGATGGAAACCTTCATATCTTTGATGTTGCAACTACATGAACTTCTCCCCCTTTGACATCAATGTCAAAGAAAACATGGTAATACAACTCCGCCTATCAAGTTAAACTGAAAGAGAAGCTAGAGCAATGACAACTTTCTCAAAAATATATCAAATGTGCAAGAGACATAAACTCCCCCTGCCAAAGTGAGCAGGTTAGTTGGAAGAAGATATGACACCCAACTCCTTGTGTAGATATTCAAACTAGATTTTGGATAAGGGTTTAGTACAAATATCAACAATCTGTTCTTTAGAAGGAATGAAATGCAACTGAACAACTCTGTTTGTAACCTGCTCCCTTAAGAAATGATACTTGATTGGAATGTGTTTAGTCTTGGAATGAAGGACAAGATTCTTGAAGATAGTAATGGCACTTGTTTTATCACAATGAATAGGAATATATTCAACATATGTTACCTTCAAATCTTCCAGAGATTGAATCATCCATAGTACCTGTTTACAACATGTAGCAGCAACAATGTACTCAGCTTCTGTGGTAGAAAAAGATATAGAGCCTTGCTTATTACTTAGCCATGCTACTAGTGAATCACCTAAGAAGAATGCACCTCCACTCGTGCTCTTTCTCTCATCCAAACAGTTTTCCCAACCAACATCTGAATATGCAGTTAACTGAAAATTCTGATTTCTAGGATACCAGAGACCATAAGTTATTGTGCCCTTCAAATATTTAAATATCCTCTTAACAACTACCAGACTGAAATATACCTACCATTCCAACAACTTGCATTATATCAGGACGAGATGATGTGATGTACAACAGACTTCCTATCATTGACCGATATGTTCTTTGATCAACATCTGGTGAGGCATCATCCTTGCTGAGCTTGCATCCAACAACCATGGGTGTGCTGACAAGTGAAGCATCTTCCATATGAAATCTCTTCAACATTTCCTTCAAATACTTTTCTTGAGAGAGAAATAGACCTGCAGAACTCTAAGTAATTTGAAGACCAAGGAAGTATGATAGTTCTCCTATCATTGACATCTCAAATTCAGATTTCATGGCATTAGAAAACCATTGAACAGAAGAGTCATTAATACTTCCAAAAATAATGTCATCCACATAAACCAAAACAACTAATAAATCATTAGCTTCAGATTTGATGTTTAAGTTATTGTCAACAATACCCTTTTTGAACCCTTTGTCCTGTAGATACTTATCCAATCTATAATACCAGGCTTGTGGTGCTTGTTTCAGTCCATACAATGCCTTCTTTAGCTTGCAAACAAAGTCAAAATTGTCTGTCAGTTGGAATCCTTCAAGTTGCTCCATATAGACTTCTTCTTCTAGGTCTCCATTAAGAAATGTTGACTTAATATCCATCTAATAAACTTTGAAGTTCTTGTGGTTGGCATAGGCAAGAAATATTCTGATGGCTTCTAATCTTGCCACTGGTGCAAAGGTTTCATCAAAATCCTGACCCTCAACTTGTGCATACCCTTTACAGACTAATCTGGCTTTATTCCTCACAACATGTCCTTGTTCATTCATCTTATTTTTAAACACCCATTTAGAGCCTATTACATTCTTATCTGTAGGTCTAGGAACAAGTTCCCAAGTATTATTCCCTTCAATTTAATCAAGCTCTTCATTCATGGCTCTAATCCAATCTTCATCTTTACTGGATTCATCAAAGTTCTTGGGTTCAATCATAGATAGAAAATCAATCTGAGATTGCTTTGAAGCTTTAATAAAATTCCTTCTTGTCTGAACTCCTTTATTCTTGTCACCAATTACCTGATCTTCAGGATGGTTCTTTTGAATAATTCTAGAAGGTAGCTTTGTTTCTGTTTGAAGTTTTGAATCTTCCTGAATGTTTGCATGCTCATCATCTGAATTTGAATTTTCTTTTTCTGATTCTTGGACCCGTTCTTCTTCACTTTCAAATGTATTCTCTGCATTTGATTCAATACTGCTTATCTGATTATTTTTAACTTAGATTCCTTTATCAATTTTAATATAAATACAATCAACTAATTTATGTAGTCTCTTATTGTAGCATATATATCCTTTGCTATTAGTTGCATATCCCAAAAAGATACCTTCATCACTTCTATCATCAAATTTGCCAAGGTGCTCACCATTGTTTTTAATATAGCATTTACTTCCAAAGATTTTGAAATGCTTAATAGTAGCAGGTCTCCCAAACCAAAGTTCATAAGGAGTCTTATCACTGTTTGGTCTTAGGTGAGATTTGTTAAGAATATGGACATCTGTATGGATTGCTTCTTCCCAATAAGTTTGAGAAATATTTTTTTCATTCATCATTGATCTTGCCATTTGTTGTACTAATCTATTTTGTCTTTCCACTACTCCATTTTGTTGTGGAGTGCCCGGAATGGTATATTCTCTTTTTATTCCATGATGTTCACAAAATTATTTAAAATCTCTTGAACCAAAATCTCCTCCTCTATCTGACCTTGTTGCCTAAAGTCTTTTTCCAGTCTGATTCTCAGTCAGATCCTTAAAAACTTTGAACTTTTCAAATGCTTCAGATTTCTCTTTCAGAAAAGCCACCCACATGAGTCTAGAATAGTCATCAATGACTAGCATAAAATATCTTTTTTTCCCGTGCCTTCCTTTCTTAATGCTCCGCACAAATCTATATGTACTAATTGAAGAGGTCATTTGTTGAAGTAAAACCTTTTGATTTAAACTGAGTGCGGGTTAGCTTTCCCATTTGACATGATTTACAAACAGAATCATATGGCTTTGATATATTTGGAAGATATTTTACTTCCCTATTGTTTCTAAGTTTGATTATGTGATCAAAATTCAAATTCCCAAGTCTCTTATGCCACAACCAACTCTCATCATACTTGCTTAGATGACATTCTTCCTTTTCTTCATTCAAAACATAAACATTATTTTCTGTTCTTATGCCTTTTGCAATCAATTTTCCCAAGGGTACATATTTTATCTTGCAACCTTTAGAATTAAAGACAACTTCACACCCTCTGTCGTAGACCTGACTGACACTAAGAAGATTATGTTTCAAACCATGTACAAACAACACATCCTGGTATTTTCCTCTACCATTATTCAAACTTACCATCCCTTTTCCTTCGATTTTTCCTGGAGCATCATTTCCAAAGGTCACATTTCCTTATTTACTTTCATTTAGAGACACAAATTTATTTTTATCACCGGTCATGTGCTTAGAACAACCACTGTCAATATACCAGGGCTCCTTTTGCCTTTGAGCAGAAAGTACTAATCCACACTTATTACTTTCTTTCTTTTTCCAAACCTTGGTTTTTTCAACTGTATAATTCATTCTTAGATCTATTTTGTACTTCTTCAGATGACAATCTGAATCCTTGTGTCCAAAATTGTGACAAACATAGCATTCTGGTTCATTGTTTAATAAATCAAAAGGATTGATTTATTTATCATGATTTCTTCTTCTAATTGTGAACTGAGTTGCATGATATCCTTGTTTTCTCATTGGCTGTCCAACTCTATTTTGTAGCAGTGGATTACTCTTTGACCTTTGTAGTTGCTTAATTCCACAATTTTCAATTTTAAGACCAAAGTTAGAACAATAATAGTAGTTACCATAGAAAAAAATTTGGTACCTGGATATTGGTCTTCTTCCTGGACTTGATTGCTTTGTCTCTTGTTGCCTATGTTCCTGGTTAGACTTCAACTTATCTTCATTAAATTTTGTTTGCAGAGTATGATCATCATCTGACTGTCTGCTACTTGAACCACTTTCATAACCTAGTCCGGTCTTTATCAATGGAGATCTTTGCTTACTCAGGATGCTATTCAATTCTTCTGAGGCTTTGATACTTGACAAATTTTGGTGGTATAAAGCTTGAAGTTTCTCCAATTTTTTTCTAGCTTTCACTACTTCTTCTTCCAGAGCTTCACATCTCACTTTTTGCTCTGCTAATTGTTGTTTAACAGTATCTTCTATTTTCTTTGCTTCTTCTAACTCTAATTTTAACAATACAAAATCTTCACTTGGTTCTTTACCATTATTTTCAAGCTGCATCAACAATTGTTTTTGTTTTCTCTTCTTAAATATGAGTCTGCCAATCTCTTCTAAAGCACTGATTAGTTCACCTTCCATATCAATCATATCTTCTTCATCAATAAGATCTTCTATAGCCATAAGCATAAAATAATTCACTTTATCTTCACAAGATGAATTGCTATCTATATCCTTTGAGGAGTCATTATCATTTGCACACAAACTTTTTTTTTTATTGTATTTCTTAAGTTTGTATTTCTCTTCATCATCAAAATTCTGATATTTTTTCTTGTGAGGGCACTTAGAGGCAAAATGGCCTATCTTACCACAGTTGAAACATTTAAATGGCAACTTATCTCTATATTTACCTGATCCTTTCTTCAATCTTCTTACAAATTTTGCCTCAATCTCATCTGCTCCAGAATCAATGTTCTTATCTACTTTAAAAGTTGCTTCTCTAGTGATGGGTTTATCTGTACTAATCCTCATTTCATAAGTAGTTAGAGTTCCTAGGAGTTGGTCAATACCCAGAGTTTTAAGATCATTTAACTCTTCTATTGCTGAAACTTTGGGATTAAATTTATCAGGCGGAGATCTTAAAATTTTCTGAACTAAGGATGCTTCTTCAATTGTTTCACCAAGGCCTTTCATAGAATTTACAAGTTCTTCAACCCTTAGGAAATATTTACTAACATTCTCATCCTTATTCATCTTTAGTTGTTCAAATTTCAACCTGTATGTCTGCAGTTTGGCATCTTTTACTTTCTCATTCCCTTCATAACTGCTTATAAGTTTGTCCCACATTCCTTTGGCAGATTCAAGGTGCATGACTTTTACAAATTCAGCCTCTGCAAGACCACTGAGAATAACATTCATTGCTTTTGCATTAAAAGTAAACTCTAGTTTGTCATCTTTGGTGGCTAGTACAATGGGCTTTACATACCCAGTTTCAACTACATCCCATACATCAGCCCCTAAGGACATTAGATATGTTCTCATTCTAACCTTCCAGAAAGGAAAATTTGTTCCATCAAACAGAGGAGCCTTATTGGTTGAATTACCTTCATGACTATTCATGTTTAAGCTTACAGATCTACCTTTAAATAAAAGGAACTTGCTCTGATACCAGTTGTTGTAATTATCCAAATAACTGAGAGGGGGGTGAATCAATTATTTTAATTTTATTTTCTTGTGCTTAAACAACTTGAGACTTTTACAATCTTTATTACTGTTCACAGATGTTTTTTTTTTTTTCCTCGGAAAAAATCGTAATTTTATTTCAAATAGATGAATAAAATTACATTCTGCACATGTAGTAGAATCACTGAGATCCCTACATTGTCACATATTTACTGTCCCATATTATCATCATATCTGATGTCCCATACATACAACAAAAACTGCTATTGTTGTCCATACAACACACATATATCCTATTACAGAAAATCGAATATTGTAATAGAAATGGAAGAAATCATTGATCAACAAAAGCTGAGCTGTTGCTCAATGCTGTGCCTCAATATCATCAAGAAAAGGTCTGTGATAATAGATGAAAGTGCCCCCCGGTGAATGAATAGTAATCCTCCAAGTGCCAAATGCTATATCCTGCTGGGTTGCTTCCTTGGAGAGCTAATCTGCCAGCCCATTCCTCTCCCTATAAACATGTGTAAATGTAATGAGGTTAAAGGACTGCTTTAACCGGATCACCTCCTCCAGGATGGGTAATAGTACCATCACATGAAAAAATGAGATCTCCTTTTCCCAGTTGATTACTAACAGGGAGTCGCCGAAAATCTGTAGAGATATACATCCTTGTTCAGGTGCAAATAACATCAACAGTTTAAGTGACATAAGTTCAACATAGTTATTTGATCCTCTCCCTAGACCAGCCACGAGATGGAAGTAATGGGACTCAGTTTTGTAAAGGACACCCCCCCCACCACACACCGATTGATGGTCCAATGAGGCTCCATCAAAAAATTCCCACGGCGTTGATGTGTCAATCTCTTCAATCCACACAGGTCGTGTGCTACTCACTAGGATAGGAGCCTCGTAATGATGTATAACCGCCAGCGCTTGAGCCACAACAGACGCCGTCGGAACCCTACTATTGTGAAAAATCAGCATGTTTCTGGTAATCCAAATGCCCCATGCAAAAATACACGGGACGGCCCGAATGGAAGAGGATTTTTGAAAAGACCACCACAGATGGAATGCTTCCAGGATGCTCTCTCCCCTCCATCTCACCTTAAAATCCAAAAATTTGCTAATTTCATTCCAAACTGCCTGTGAAAACCGACATTGAACAAAAAGATGAGCTATGGTCTCTTCCGCATCCCTACAAAGAGGACAGATCCCCGGACCCTGGAGGAAACATTTTTGTAGAATTTCCCAGGTAGGAGCCTTATTTTCCAGTATAGCCCAAAAGAGTAATTTTGCTTTACTCAGGCACCTTAACTTCCACAAATATTTCCACCACCACACCAATTCCCTGTCACGTGCTTCCACATTCAGCTGGATATATCCATTTTTAGGTGAGTATATTCCCGAGGGATGGTGATCCCAGATAAGTTCATCATCCCTATTTGTCAGTCGAATATTAGTAATTCTTAAAATCCGCAGATAATCCTCCCAAGCCCCCTGCAGTTCTTCAGAGATCTCAAGTCGCTGTGCAGGGATCCACCCTTGATGCCATAGAGTAGATGATCCCGGATCCTCTATGTCAGCCAAAAAATGACAACCTCTAGCAGCCAAAAAAGTCCTCAATTCCACAGAAAGGACATGACCTCCCCTGCAGCCAACCCAAGGGTCCAGCCCAATACGAAGGAGACGCCCATTTCCAATCCGCCACACTAATCCAGAACCGACCAATGAGAAATGCTGCACCACCGCTTTCCATACCACAGAGCAATTTGTCCTCGACTTATTGTCCAGCCTGATCCATTCGAGAAGAGTAAGAGGGGCAATATATTTATGATATACCACTCTTGTCCAGAGACTCTATGTATGTATAAGTCGCCATGACACTTTGGCCCCCAAGGCTTTTGCAAACAGAAAAATATTCTTTAACCCCCATCCTCCCAATGCTTTTGGGATAGCAATTTTTTCCCATCTGACCCACACCATTGCTCGAAGCTCACTCAAACCCTTCCAAAGAAAGGCAAAACACAATCTCCGGATTTGCTCCAGTACTCCTATGGGTATCCAAGCAAGAGACATCCAATACACCGGAATTGCTTCCAAAACTAATTTAACCAGTACTAGCCTCCCAGCCCGAGAGAGCCATTTATGACTCCATGCATGTAGACGCTGTTCTAATTTTGCTATTAACCAGTGCCAATCAGCCTTCAGGTAAGCATTCGGTTTCAAGTGAAAGCCAAGGTACTTTAATCCATCATCAATATCCAAAGTCCTAAATGGTAGTTTGTTAGCCATACTATGAATCTCCTTCTCGGTTAAATTCGAGCAAGTGATAGTAGATTTATCAATATTCACGAGCATACCCGCTGCAACTTGCACTAATTGGAGACCTTCAACCACCTTATCAATATCCTGTCGCGTTCCATCACAAAATATCAGAATGTCATCGACAAAAAGGAGATGTGTAATAAACAATACCTGAGAAATGGATATGCCCCGAAAGGAACCATCAGCTTTTGCATGCAGAATAAAACGACTGAGTCCTTCAGCAACAAGGAGAAACAACAGCAGAGAGAGGGGACATCCCTGTCGTAGCCCCCTACCCGCCTAGAAGAATGGACTAGCAGAACCATTGATCAGAACAACAAAGCTTACCGTAGTGAGGCAGGCCATAATCCATCTAATAAATTCGTAGCAGAACCCCAGATGAGTTAGAATCATCCGGATATATAGCCAGCTAACCCTATCAAATGCTTTTGATAGATCAATCTTAATCACAGCACCCTTTTGCTTCTGCACTTTCAGAGTGTGTAATCCTTCCTGGGCAACGCCAATGGCCTCATGGATTTGGCGGCCTTCCAAGAATCCAAATTGCTCACAAGAAATATGCTTAGACAAAATATTCTTAAGTCTCCTCGCCATAACCTTAGAGATGATCTTATAGATACAATTGCAGAGAGAAATAGGTCTGAATTCATCAAAGCTATCAGGCTTGTCCTTCTTCGGTATAAGAGCTAAAAAGGTGGAGTTGAAGGGGCCATGGACAAACCCAGCCTTTCTCGATTCTTCCACCACATTCAATAATTCCTCCCCGAAGAAATCATAGAATCCTAAGAAGAATTCTATAGGCCAGCCATTTGGCCCGGGGCTTTTATCCTTTTGAAAGGATTGCATTACCAGTGAGAGCTCGTTCGGCGTCACCTCCTCCATCAACAGTCTATTATCTTCCTCCCCCACAAAACGAGGGAAAAGCCGAGTCACCCGCATAATCTCAGCAATGGAGACTCCAGGTTGTGCTGTGAATAAATCTCCAAAATTTCTAACACCCATATCCGCTAATCCATCAAAGTTGGAAACCTGTTCCCCTGCTTCAGAAGATAATTCCCAAATTGAGTTTGTGAATTTTCTCCCCTTAGCATACGCTTGAAAAAATTTTGTATTCTCATCACCGCACTGAAGCCAGATCGCCCTACTTTTCATTCTCCACAACTCTTCTCGCTCACACAGAATCACATTCCTGCGTCTCTCCCTCTCCAACAGCTCACCTTTCTGCTGATCATCCAAATATCCCATGCCCAGACTATTAAGAATCCTATCGATATTCAGCTCAGCAGCTTGCAAAGTCTGATCATCAATCACCCTTTTATCATGTGCCCAGGAAATAGTGGCCTCTTTAATTCTCTTAAGATTGTGATGAAAGTGTGCACCCGCATGCATCTGAGAGTCAAGTGGTCGATGATCCCACTGCTCCTGAACCAGCTTAATAAAAGCCTCCTCCTTCAGCCAACTAGGATTGAATTTGAAAGGGCTTGGAGGTTTATTCCTGCTACCTCGTAATTCCAGGAAGATGGGACAGTGGTCAGATATCCCACCTGACCCTACCCACTGTCTGACAACATCAACTCCCAGGGCCAACACTTCGGCCACCAGAAACCTATCCAATCTTTTAGCCACCCGATGTTCCCCAGCTCTCTTATTCCTCCAAGTTGGAGATAACTTGGATGGTAAAATATCAATAAGATCCTTCCTGACAAAGGCTTGAATGAAATAATTTGCTAATGTATCCGGAGCAGCCCGAGGCCCCCACACTTCAGAAGACCCCAGAGTAAGATTGAAATCCCCACCCATAATCACATCCCTGCCATCAAAAATATCCATACCAAACAAGGAGTCCCAGTATCCAACCCTATCTAAATAGGGCCCGTATATATTGAGAATCGTGATCATCCGACCAATCTCAGCATCCCAAACTTCCAAACCGATACCAGAAGAGATTCCCCAAGAACAATCACATCGGCAACTCTTAACCTTCCACCCCGAGGCCAGCCCTCCAGAGCGCCCCCGGGCATCCACTCCAACAAACTTCCAACCAGGAAGCAAAGATTCTAAAGCTTGTAAAACATCCTCACTGCCACCCATAGTTTCTTGCAACAGTAAAACATCCGGTTGATTTAAGTCTACCAGCCTCCTAAGCGACGATTTTTTAATGGGACTCGCCAACCCACAACAGTTGAAGGACATAAGTTTCATAATATACCCCCTTCCGGGGCTTTCACTGCTCTAAGTGCCCACTCAATAGAAGATTGTGTACCCATCACTAAATCGACCTTAGCCCATTCTTGAGCTTTAGACAAATGGGATTTGCGGCCCCGACCTTTCCCCCCAACACTATAGGCCAATGCAGGAAGTCCCTTGCCCCCCGTACCCTCATCAGGTATCTCCCTACTACGAAGAGCATATCTGATACTTCTACCCTCAGAGCTGATAGAGCGATTGGTGGAAACAATCGATGGCGTGACAACACTATCCACATCAGGCAACAGACAAGGAGCATCTGGACGAGGAGGAGACCCAAGGCTACCCCCCCCAAAACAATAGAGTCATCAAATAAGGAAACAGCAGGAGAAAGGAAATGAGACAAACCCAAGGCATTCGCAAATGAGCCCCGTCGAATAATGGACAGCTCCAGTAACAATTTGGAGGTATCCCCGGTAGTAGAATTCACGGAACACAAAGAAACCCCCTCAGCATCTGCAGGCGCACTCCCAATAATCACCTTTCCAATGTTCACCAAAGGTGGCAACAAATCCTTTGATCCAAGCCTCCCACAATAATCGGATGGAACCACAGAATCAAAGATCACCCCCCCGTCAATAGTAGGCCCACTCTCATCAACCACCACCGCCTGAGAGTTCACCATCGACGGTGGATCAGCGTCTGCTGCTGTTGCTTCATCGATCAGAGGCTTACTGGACCGAAACAGTAACGGGAAACAGGCTACCATATGTCCAAGAGCGTGGCAGCGGTGACACCTAAACGGCACACCCACATAATCCAGTAATTGAACAAAGTCCCCATCCTTGGAATGAACTTTAATCTCAGCAGAAAGTCCCATCCGAAGATCGATATTTACCAATATCTTAGCTACCGTGTAGATGCCAGTCTGATAATGGGAGGAATCTGAACACACATATTCACCAAGAAAATTCCCAATCTCAGCAAAACGAGTTTCATTCCACAAATGCATGGGAAATCCAGGAAGCTTCACCCACAGCGGTTCTTTATCTACTTTCTCCTTTTTTAAGTCGAAGAAGGGGGACCATCTTTTCAGAACAAGAGGGACTCCCAACATCGACCATTGTCAGCTTAAAACAGCATTGACCTCCCCTCTGTTCCTTTAGATGAAGGAAAACCATCCTTTCGTCAAAACGCGGACTTCAGGGGCTGATGACACGAAGTGCTTCCACTGCTCAGCCGCCCAGCGCTGAAGGAACCCTCGACCAAATATTCTGCCCCGTACATGTCCCACCACGGCAGTGTGAGAGAAATCCTCTGCCTCTTCCATCGAAACATCCACCCCCAGCACCAACAGGTCCTATCTCTGCCGCTCTTTAACCATCTTAACAGGTTTATTAAGTTCATCCTTAGCAGAGATCCCTGTTCGTGGACTAAGCAGGGATTCGTTATCTGGCAAAAGTTCTCCTCCACCCGGGGCAGCCATCAAATCTCCACACAACACCAAGAATCAAACCAAGAATCAGCTGTACAAGCCAAAATCACCAGAATCCAGAAACCCTCAATCAAAGCTCAGAACCCCACAAGCCGTCAACCTGTAAAATGGACCAACCAGATGAATCGGGTTAAGCAACTCACTAAATAAAAACAATATAGGCTGGCACATGCAATGCAGAAATGGTATGCTATACAGGAACCATGGCTGGGTAATCCACATGGAATATGGCCAAGAAAAAGGATATAGAGCAGGTGGTAATATCCATGCCCAGAGACGGCCAAGAAAATCATCCACAGGTCTGCCTTAATTTTCTCAGTTATAATCACATCCAAACAGAACATCAACTACAACAATCCTCAGATCCCCTGTTATCCTGCTCACGGCCAACAATCAATTCAGAGCTTGATTTTCTGGCAATTGTTGATGAATCTTGAAATCGAGCACCTCAGGTTGCTCATCCAATCACCAGCTCGAATCCACCCAAATTCCAAACAGTATTCACAAATCTATGAAGTTACGCACATCATCATGCTAAGAATCTTGTCCTCACGCCCCCGGCCAATGCCAGATGCAGATAATCCAGTTGATTAGGGTGAATGGATTAGTTGAAGACTGGTCAACAGATTTGTAGAAGATTGCTCAGCGGCTCCTCTCAGTTTTCAATAATGCCAGTAATCTGTTATCAATAATGCCATTAGCTGTTATCAATGGTGCTCCTCTCAGTATTCAATGGTGCTCGGCTCACTTACAGATGCACCCTTCCATCTTTCTGAACCATAGTTATTAGAATCCTCATCTGAAATAACTTCCACTTCCTTCCGCATCAGGGATTTAGCACCTATTACAGGAAACACCAGAGATTAACGTACTCCTTGGGATCTCCATTTTCTTGGAGCTCGATAATATTTCCTCCTACTAATATTATTGTTATGATCCTGTTCACAGATGTTAATGTAGCAATTGTAAAATATAAATGATAATCATCAATCATAAACATGATAGAGACAGAGAAGGTTATTCATGGGGAAACCCATAAAGAGAAAAAACCTCTTCTTTTTAAGATGTCAGGCAAGCATCAACTTCTCTACATCATTTTTCTTTGAGCACCTACTCAAATGAGGCTGCAACCTCAGTATATAAGCAACTACTTGTGGAGAGCACCAACTCTTTGAATTCTCCTGCTACAATAGAATGGAAGCACCCACTTCCACTTGTATAGGCTTCAACTTGTACACAAAACCCTAGCACCACCCTGCCACCCCTTTATAAAGAAAATTCAATCAGTTAATTACAAATCACTTGTTCAAATATGTCGATGCTTACCCTCTCTATCTATGCTTTGTTTTGTTACAGCTCATTATCTGTGTTAATTGAGCTTCAATTCTTCAGCAGTCAGCTTCCATTCCTATCTGGTCATCTTCGAATTTCTGAGCATTCTCTTTGTCACAAATTCGACCCACATTTTCTTTTTCTTCTGTATTGTCTTATTAGGTTAAGAATTGTAGCTTTTACTTCAGACAACTACTACTCATCTCCATCCTCTCACATCTTTTAAGTTCTGATTAATTGGTTTATATAGATACTAAAAATATATGTCTCAGTCTCTTTAACTTCGAGACCTCCAATTCGACAACTGACCAAAAAACATTTCTTGTCTTTATAACTGTTAGAAGATAAATCAGCACACACTGTAACTGTATATTTAAAAAATATACAAGTGTTTAGATGTGTTTTCTGCCACTTTCGCTTTATCAAAACAATTCTTTTGATATCCATTAAAAACTCCTTTTAATTTATTGATGAGTAGACTATGTTAGACTTCTTAAGATGCCCACAAGATGTTTTATAAATCTTAATGATGCCCACATATGCCCGTAGTGGCTCATACTTAGCCCTCATATGCCCGCAAGGACTCCTCCTTTATCCCACAAGAATGCCCGCAGCCTTCATATGCCCACAGGGGCTCACCATGTGCCCCTCAAGAATGCCTGCAACATTCATATGCCCGCAGGATGCTCGCAGGGGCTCACCCTATGCCCACAGAGGCTCATCATATGCCCACAGGGGCTCACCATATGCCCATAGGATGCCCACAGCCTTAGCCTTCATATGCCCGCAGTATTAGCCTAATGCCCTCATGAATGCCCGCAGTGATGCCTTTATATGCCCTCATTAACTGATTTCCAACCATCAGTGACTACTGAAGCATAATGCCAACAAGAACTTGTTAGAAGACATCCAAGGACAAGTGTAAATTAAAATATAAAGATCAAAACAAATATGAAACCTTAAATAAAAGAAACACAAGTTGTAATATCTTGATTTTGACCCCATTGCGTTAAAATGTAAATGATGTAATATCACTATAAAATCGTGGTGAGGAGCTCAAGGCCAAAGCCCCACCATCGATTTAGTGTTAAAATTGATGCATATGGTTTGTGTGCTATCTAGGCACAATGGAAATTGTAAATACCATGTAAATATGCATGTTAATAAAACATCCACAACTAGCTACGCAATGCAATGTAACAAGAGATGGGGGCATGCTTTTTACAAGGAATTGGGAGGGAAATATTCAAACCCTTGAACCAATCAATTCAAGGCAAGTGTCAATGACCCATGAACCCTCAACTACCCATGTTGACTTTTGTACCCAATCATTTATTTCTTCCAAGAGTTGGTTGAGGTAGTTAATGCATTGGGAATGGGGAGGTATGACTGTCCAAATTCGACTATGGGAAAGCCACCATATTGGAAAAAACGTGTTTGGCTTCATTGGCAAGAAAAAAGCCACGAAATTTCTCCCCAAGCCATTATTCACCCATTGCCTTTGCTCCCTCACGCAGTCTGCGCTTCCTGGGCATTTTCCTCCATGTTTTTGTTGTGGTTTCCTTCATGTTTCTAGCTAGGAAGGGTGTTTTTGTATTGTATAACAGTGGGGAAGAAGGGAAATCGATTGGGGGTCACTTGAAGCCATTTATGGCCATCTAAATGCTCACATACCCGTGGGAGAAATCGTTTTCTTCCCTTGAATTTCTTCCTCACAATTCATTTTGGGTGTGCCACGAATTGGAAGAATCCATGGGAACCCCATTTTTGTATATCCCATAGTAAAATTGTTTATCCATGCCCAACCTTTGAGCTTTTTGTGTGTGTATAGAGTATGTTGGGTTATGGGTATCCATTTTTTTGGCTTGAGCTTGAGTGTAAGCATCCAAAAATGAAGAGGGTTCAGATTTATCTTGATAAACCCAGCTATGGACTGACTTGGCTTAGATGTGATGGTCATCTTGCTGTACATCAAATGAAGGTTCCCATTCCTTGTAGAAATCATGCCCAGCTTGTGGGTGGAAACTATGCCGAGAGATTGATGAGCATAGTTGGCCTATGGCTAGGTGGAACGTTGCAGTTGCGTAGCTAGTTGCTTGGGACAACATTACATCAAGATGAGTATTCCTTATGTGTTTTTATTTGAAGACATTTATGATTATGCTGATAGATGTGCATGGATAGTTAAATTTTGTTGTGCATGTTTATTTGATTATGCATCTGCACACATATGCATTTTATTTGTATGAATCTAATGAATGGGGATGAGTTATTTGTTAAAAAGCCCAAGATCTGTAGTCATGTTCCCTTCCTTTCGTTGGATCGATGGGAGGGGACGTGACACAAGTTGTATGCACAAAATTTATGAGCAACCATTTTCTTCCTTGTCGTCCTATCTTATGTGTTGAATGGGTTCCAATTTCCTTTCCTTTCTGCAACAAAACAAATGAAAATTAGTATTTCATGCAATCATTAAATTAAATGTACAAAAAAAAAAAAAAAACAATGGTTACATATGTTTGATGCACATTGTTGTCAAGATGGCTCCTCCCGCGATTGCAATTGTGTTTATTTATTTGACCATCTCCTTGTACACTTTTTTGGACATCCCTACCAACATGTTAGGTATATGACCTCATTTGTCCTACGGGATTTTCATAATCTTCTTGAAAAACGAAAAAGCACAACTTTTTTGCTCGTATTGATATGAAATAAAATATAGCCGAAATATTAATTACGTAATTTTTTGTAGTAGTATATAAATATGATAAAAAACATGTTTAAGAATAATATTTTTTAAATGATTATTTTTTGTTCTTGAATGTTTTTGCTATTGCAAGCCTGATCGGTCACATTAACCATTGCTCTGGAAATGCTTGTTGTAGTTTATATATAACATAATTCTTAGAGTCACTAGATTGATTTTTGTAATGTAAGAGGAAGCTACATCTATACGTTATTTCCATTATATCCCTCATAGTTTTATAAAAAAATTGGCCCCTTTCATTGACTTCCAACACCACTCTAAATGAACTAAGGACCACTTTTTATTTTTATTTTGCACGAATCTCCCTAACTCGCGAGAATGTCTTGTGGTCTAAGAAACCATGACCTAGGAGCATCTAAGCCATCAAAATCACCCGGGGACTGCACTCGGCCTAGGCCACACCAACCCTTAGCATGGATGGATTTTTCTGGTGTCTCCCCCCACCACCATCAAGTTTTGAACCGTGGGCCACCTAACAAAAATACCCTTCAAATACCAACCACACTAATGGAACTTTATGAACTAAGGACCAATTCATCATTGTTTATGTCCATCATAATTTTTATCTTCTTAGCATGACATTTCCTTTCCTCATTGTTGGTCCCTGCACAATATTCAAAAAATGTGAAATAGAGTGTTTGAAACATGTTAGTCACTATTGTTAAGAAGTGCATACATTATTATTAAAAATGCAAAGAAAAACTTCATGTTGATTACCTATTGATTCACCTAATTGATCTCTTTCCAATGTTTCCATGAATATTTTACGCTCTTTTGCACTTAGATGCAAACAATCTGGTCGAATTTATTCAATTTTTTGCTTTGTATGACACACATTAACCAATATACACAATTTAAATTGACAGATAATTCGAATATATTAATTTTATAATAAAATTACAAAGAACTTGCCTTGCTCTCTTTTTGGGATGTGTTCACATTGTGCTAATTGTAAGATGTTATTTTCCTTGAACTTTTATCAAACATTTTATATCAATAAATGCTCTGTATCATAAAATAGTGAAACCATGAAATATGTTTTACAAATCAAATAAAGAATTCGAGTGATAAATGTTTGCGGTTGAATCGTTACGCTTTGTACATTAATGCGCACCTATGCACATTATATATATATATATATATATAACTTCCAAACCCACAAATATTTTTTAATTATGATATAGAAGTAAAAAGGCGCGGATTCAAAACAACATTGATGCATTAATACATATATGGTGCACCGATGACTACAAGAACATTTTTTATTATTTAAAGACTTACAATGATAGGTTTTGGGATCCAATGCAATAAGTGGTGCCATTGTAATAGATTCCCAAAGCCCCATATGTATATACACAAATCTATTAAATATCTAGTGCCTAGGAAAGAAACCCTCATTGTGAAATAGTAGAAAGAGTAAAATCATAATGATAAAGTTTGTAATCACATAAAATAGAAGGTAAGTAACAAGAAAGATAGGGCTTCCAATGTTGAAGGTAACCATAAAAAATATTTTCTTAAGAATGCGTTGTAGATATTAATAGTGATAGAAAGAATTAATGATTTGTTTGAAACAATTAGGGGAAAAAATGAGATGACTAGTAAAAAGTTATATACCTAAATTTCTCTTCTATGAAGTTGTATGTCACGTACAATCCCTTACAAATTTGGTTCTTTAGAAAAATATTGCCACCCCAAAGACTTTTTTGGTAAATCTCTCTTGCACAAGTCTCCCCTCAAAATTTTGGTAGAAGAATGAAATCATGATTATGTTTCTATTATAAACTTGGCTTAAAAAAATGAATTTCTCACCCATTTTTTGTGTGTTTGTGTGCTTTTTTTGGATTAGGGTGTTCCTTAATAGTAATTTGTACCGGTGTTCCATTTATGGAAAATGCACCACTTTAATATAAATAATAAAACACAATTCTAAATATTTTCTATTAAAATTTAGTGTATATTTTTGTTTGCAGAAGTTGTTGTGGATGATAGTTCTTTGTCCGTTGTTGCCACCTAATCCACACCTACATGAGAAAAATCTCAACTCATTAGGCACAACCTTGGGGGAAAGCTCAAATTGAGTGCAATTATCACCACAACACTCAATCCCTCTGTTTAGGCCAACTCCTAAACAAAGCTAAGGGAGGTAGACCCTAATAAAATAAACTAAGGATGAGTAAATTATAGGACTTAATGTAAATACAACAAGCCAGTTAGGAAATAAAGTACGCAAAGCAGATATAAGCTATGATATAGCAATGGCGCAAGAGCTTAGATCTACAACTTCATAATCGTATAATATTCCTTGCAAGTAAGATATTTGAAACGACCAGTGCCAAAAATATAACAGATTTATGATACAAACATAATAAAATGAAATAAGTACCTAGATATGTAACATCAAGTAAACTACATGTATAAACTTTGTAACATAAAATTACTTGCATGTGATACTTGAAAATAAAATTGAGATATGCCAAATTAAATAAATGCATTGTGTTCCTTTTAGTTGTTTAGGTGGTAGATGATTTAAAATCCTAGCTTAAATTGTTAGTGTCCACACAAGGTGGTTTGGATTTATGTGGGAACAAAATGAAAGAGCATATATAGAACAAAATACACATACATATTGCAAGGAACATAATGATACAATAAACTCAGATTCTATTATATGAATTAAACAAAACAGATTGTGAAATAAAAGTATCTATAATGGTGATAGCTATATCTTTGAGAAGAGATGTGGCGGCTATGCTCATTCATGCCAAGATGATTGCAAAAGGAGGTCGAAGGGCCTTTTTATCATAAGCACGAGGGAAAAAACCCCAACGTCCA
Source organism: Larix kaempferi (assembly GCA_027924585.1). Taxonomy (NCBI): domain Eukaryota; kingdom Viridiplantae; phylum Streptophyta; class Pinopsida; order Pinales; family Pinaceae; genus Larix; species Larix kaempferi. Next base: position 16,383,668 of record BSBM01000792.1, read on the forward strand.
AAAATCTAATGTTAGAAAAACAGGATCGCAAAGCAATAACAATAAACAATATGCAAATATAAATCACATAAAACACATTACAAGAGAGACACCAATATAACATGGTTCACCCAAGATGGGCTACGTCCACACAGAAATTGCCAGTATTTATTATTATACCATCCAACAAATGAAGGGATACAATGTGTTGCACATCCACTTCAACTTCCTATTCACTCCCTCACAGGCTCTCTCACACAATCATAGAGATCTTTACAGTGCTACAATACCCAGTGGTATTACAATGCATTCCGTTTAAAGAGAAATTACCATGGGAAAATACTATGGAACACCCAATACCATGGGCCCATAAATCACCCATTATTGACCAAGTTATGACTACAAAATTGCAACATTTTACAAGACATTGTTTTTGAAATTTTTGCTACAAGGGCGCTTCCCCCGAACCCCCATTAGGGGGGGGCTCCCAAACTAGCCGTCGCTCCCCTGGAAACTATTTTGGGGGTAAATACCCCCCAAATCCTCCCATCATGGTCTGGGATCCAAACATGGCTGAAACATGACCTCTAAATAAGGAAGATCAGGCTCCACAACCAACAATCTCCCACTTGGAGATTGATCATGGCAACTCCAACGCTGCTGCACTTGCTAGACTATGCTATGAACCTTGGATCTGAAAAATTTCTCATATTCACCTTCATGCTTGAAGGCCAAATGAAACTGAGCAAGAACTCGGTTTCTCTCTGGTTACTACCTTTGTCAACATGTCTACAAGATTCTGGCTAGTGTGTATCTTTTTCAGCTTCTTGACAGTTCATCTTCCAGAACAGATCATATGAAATGGTACTTGAGTTGTATATGTTTAGTCTTAGAATGGAAGGCTGAGTTCTTTGCAAGATGAATGACACTCTGGCTGTCATTGTACAACCTGCTATTCTCCTGCTTCTTACCCAATTCATCCATGAACCTCTGTAACCAAATCATCTCTTTACTAGCTTCTGTAGCAGCAACATACTCTTCTTCCATTGTTGAAAGTGCAACAAAATTTTGTAGTTTCAAAATCCAACTTACTGTTATTCCACCTATAGTAAATACATACCCTGTGGTGCTCCTCCTACTATCTTTATCACCTTCTATATCTGCATCAACATATCCTTGTAGAATAATGTCTGAAACTCCAAAACATAATGCATGAGTGTTAGTACCTCTCAAATTCTCGAGAATCCACTGTACTGCCTTCTAATGTTATTTACTTGGATTGTTCATATACCTGCTCATAACTCCCAATGTGTGTGCAATATCTAGTCTTGTGCACACCATGGCATACATCAAGTTTCCAACTGCTGATGAATAGGGAACCCTGGACATGTAATCTATCTCTTCTTGTTTCTTGGGACACATATCCTTACTTAGTTTGAAATGGTTGGCCAAAGGTGTACTAATTGTTTTTTCATTCTGCATTCTAAACCTCTCCAACACCTTTTGTATGTACTCACCCTGAGACAATGTCAATTTGTGATTTTTCCCGTCTCTTGTTATTCTCATACCAAGGATTTGCTTTGCAACACCCAAATCTTTCATCGCAAATGAATTAGCTAACGTCATTTTGAGCACATTTATATCTTGCATGTTAGACCCTGCAACAAGCATGTCATCCACATACAATAACAAGATAATATATCTTCCATTATCTAGCCTCTTGAAATAAACACAGTGGTCAGAATGACATCTACTATAACCTTGTTATGTCATAAACCTGTCAAATTTCAAATACCACTGCCTTGGAGCTTGCTTCAGGTCATACAAGCTCTTCTTCAACCTGCATACCAAACTCTCCTTCCCTTTGACCTCATACCCCTGTGGCTACTGCATATAAATCTCTTCCTCCAAATCCCCATGGAGAAAGGTTGTTTTTACATCTATCTGTTAAAGATGCAAATCTTCTACTGCCACTAGACTTAAAATAGTTCTAATTGAAGTCATTTTAACAACATAATAAAATATTTCATCAAAATCTATACCTTTCTTCTGTACAAACCCCTTTACAACAAGTCTGGCCTTGTACCGCTTCTTTCCTCCATCTTCTTCCTTCAACTTGTAAACCCATTTATTCTGCAATGCTCTTTTACCTGTAGGCAACTGAACCAAATCCCAAGTCTAGTTTCTTACCAATGAGTCCATCTCCTCATTCATGCCTTCATCCCACTTCTTTCAAGTTTCCACCCGCATTGCTTCTTCATAACATTCTGGTTCACCAGAATCAGTCATTATTAAAAATACAGTGAAGGAGAGAATCGTTTAGGGGGTCTACTTAACCTAGTATGTCTTCTAACACTTGCAGGAGTTTGAGGTACCTGTTGTTGTTCTTGATTTTTCGGCACCTTTGGAACTTCATTTTCTTTTATTTCATCAAGCGCTGTGTACTTTGTGTTTTCCTTTTCTTGTTTCTTTCCCTGCAACTAATATTTATACATCACCTTTTCATTTAATACCACATCTCTACTCCTAATGATTTTGTTATTTTCATAATCCCATAAGCGATAACCAAAATCATCAACCTCGTATCTAATAAAGGTACATTTCTTAGATTTAGCCTTGAGCTTTGTTCTATTTTCTTTATCAATATGGACAAATGCTTCACAACCAAAAGTTCTTAGAAATGAGTAGTTTACATGTTTACATGTCCATGCCTCCTCTGCAATCCCACCATCCAAAGCACTTGAAGGCCCTTTGTTTATTAAGTAAACAACAGTATCTACAACATTTGCCCAAAACTGTAAGGGAAACCCTGCATGCAATCTCATACACCTTGCACGCTCCATGATTGTTCTGTTCATCCTTCCTGACACACCATTTTCTTGTGGTGTTCCTAGGACTGTCTTCTCTCTAGGAATCCCATGGTATGAACAGTAACTATCAAAATCATTACCGTAGTATTCACCTCCATTATTAGATCCGAGACACTTCAACCTTTTTCCTGTCTCATGCTCAACCAAATATTTCCACTTCTTAAAAGTAGCAAACACATCATATTTATGTATAATGCAATAAACCCAAGTTTTTTCTAGTTGCATCATTAATAAAAGTAACAGAATAACAAGAGCCACCAAGAGATTGTACCTTATTTGGTCCCCATACATCTGTATGTACAAGCTCTAACTTTTCACTCTTCTTTTGTTTCCAAACCCTGAGAAATATGACTCTCTTTTGTTTTCCATAAACACAGTTCTCACAGAATTCCAAAATTACCTGCTTCAGATTCGACAACAGCTTCCTTGAGTGGAGAATCTGCATCCCCTTCTCACTCATGTGGCAAAACCTATGATGCCACAATGTTGTATCTGTTCCTGTGGAAGCTAAAGAGATAGAATGGTCAATATTATGAGGACATAAATACAACATACTTATCATGTCTCCTTTTTCTATCACCATTGATCCTTTAGTGATCTTCCACCATGTTTCTCCAAACGTAGACAAACAACCACCATATCCCAATTTTCTTGTTGAGATCAGATTTCTTTTCATATCAGGAATATGCCTTACATCTTTCAACATCCATTCACCATTCTTTAACTTTATCTATACCTTACCCATTCCAACAATTTTGCATGGTTCATCATCACCCAATAAAACATGTCCAAAATCGCCTGGAACATAATCATGAAAGAATTTCCTATGGAGTGTATCATGACATGAAGCCCTTGAATCTACTACCCAGTAATCACTAGTATTATCTAAAGCAAGAATCAAAGCATCTTGTAACACATCACCTGCTACATTTGCTTCTCGACTAGTCTCCTATTGTCCATATCTTTTCTTCTTTAGAGATTTGCAATATTTCTTCAGATGTCCTTTCTTTCCACAGTTCCAACAATCTATCTTTCCTAGTATGGAATTGGATTTTCCCTTTCTAGACTTGTTGTGATTACCTGAGCTATTTCCTCTCTCCCTTTGTCTTCCCCTACTCTCCATGGTCAACACATTACTTGATGTCTCACCTGTTCTTTTCCTTCGCATTTCCTCGCTAAGAATAATACCAACAACATCATCAAATTTCAAAGTGTTTGAACCAGAGACAGAGTTACTTACAGACATGACCAAGCCATTCTATCTTTTTGGCAATGAGCACAATATTAGAAGAGCCCTAATCTCATCATCAAAGTTCACATTTACATAACTTAGCTGATTTGTAATTGTATTAAATTCATTTAAATGATCATCAACATATCCACCTTTTGACATCTTCATATTAAATAAACACTTTATTAGAAATATCTTGTTGGAGGTTGAGGGTTTTTCATACAGCTTACCCAATGCACTCATGAGACCCTCCGTTGTCTTTTCTTTTGAAATATTGAAAGACACCAATGAAGCCAAGCACAACCATATTGTTCCAAGTGCCTTTTTGTCAAGAACATCCCATTCTTCGTCCTTCATAGCCGCCGAATTTTTTTATTTTCCTCCCAACGGTAGGAATAGATCCTTCTGATACAGATAGTCCTCCATTTTCATTTTCCATAACTGGTAACTTTGGCCGTTAAATTTATTGACCTTAAACTTTCCTTATTCCACCATTGCTCCCACTCGAACCAGGAACCCTTCTTTCCTACGAGTTTATCTGCCAAATTGACCTTTGCCTATGATATTAATTGTTAGAAAAATAGGATCACGGAGCAATAGCATTAAACAAGATGCAAATATAAAACACATTACATGAGATACACCAATATAACGTGGTTCTCCAAAGATGGGCTACGTCCACACAGAAATTGCTAGTCCTTATTATTATACCATTGAACAAATGAAGGGATACAACCTGCAACACATCCGTTGCAACTTCCTCTTCACTCTCTTAAAGTCTCTCTCAAACAATCATAGAGATCTTTACAAGGCTACAATACCCAGCCATATTACAATGCCTTCCTTTTAAAGAGCGATTACCATGGGAAAATATTATGGAACAACCAATACCATAGGCCCATAAAAAACCCATTATTGACCAAGTCATGACTATGGAATTACAACATTTTAGCAGGCATTTTTTCTAAAAAAAATTCTACGGGGGCGTTGCCCCCGAACCCCCGCCAAGGGGGGCTCCCAAACTAGTCGCCCCCCCATGGAAACTATTTTTGGGGGACAAGCCCCCCGTCATGGGCTGGGATCCAGACACGACTGAAACATGACCTATGAATAAGGAAGATCAGGCTCCACAGCCAACACCTAACTCTAGGAGATGATTTGTAAAAAGGTTTGTGGGTCCTGAGTGGTTAGTTGAGGTGTCAACCTCTCGAGGGCATAACTTGTGCATACGATATCTGTTTATGGCATTTGATATCTTATTGGAAAGGTTTGGTGAGAAGTACACATTTCACCCATCTAGTCCTACCTTTGGTTATTAATGGATTTTGGCATCACCAAAAAAACATCATTTAGGGCCTCAAAACAGCCCTAGAAGTTTTGGACACAAAAATATGTAAAAATTGCCAAACTGGAAAAACTATCTTGAACTCGTGGAATAGGTGGGTGGCCACCGATATCCATCTGGATTAGTCCTCTAACCCGAAAAACTACCAAACTGGAAAAAATTGTTTTGAGCCAGTGGAACAGGTGGGTGGCCATCAATATCCGTTTGGATCAATCTTCCCCCCTTAAGAAGCAATAGCCTACATCACGTCAAGTCCCTCATCATATGGTGAACTGTGTTCTTGGTGAGACATTTGTTGAGGTGAAGAAGCTTCTTTACTTTGACAACCTAATAGAGTTTTAATTGTTGTTGATGGAAGTGTTGGAATCGTTTAACAATTTTGGTTTCCTTATTATCCTTGGTTTGGACCGGTGTGGATGATTTATTTCTTGAGGAGCACCTTGAATGTGTGGCCTTGCACCATAGAGCTACCTGGATAGGCAAGGAAACAAGGCCTTTGCGTTCTTCTTTTTTCTACTGAGTAGAGGGAACCTGCGTGGAGGTTGTGGAGGTCTCTATGATTTGATGTTCATCTTCAGAGGAAACAGTGAGGAGGGAAAATTTCCCAGTGTGAGAGATTATATTTATGCACTACTTGGTTGAGGTCAAAGAGGTTGCGGTAGGTGCAATTGTCTTTGGTATCTGATAGAGTTGTCCACCCAAAGTGACAATGACACTATGAGGTCGTGACTCATACACAACATGATACTTCCAGATATATGGCTACCCTAAAAGAATATCACAAAATTTAAGTGGGGCCATGTCACACAGTACTTCATCTTTGAAAGACTTGATGCCATATGGTAGACGACATTAATGACTGACACAGATCCCTCATCCTTGGCTTAGCCAACCAAGAGTGTATGTAAGGTATCAGCCTTACATGTGAAATATATATATAGTAGCCACTTATATATATGGTTGATAAAGATAGGGTCATGTCTTTTCATTTAATAGACATGCCGTACAATATAACCTAACTAATTATTTGTTTAACCTAAATAATAATAAACTGATGTGTAATATAGATCAAGGTATATTACAAGTCATCATGCCTTGAAAAGATTCATCCATGGCTCTTGGATTCTGCATAATTAACTGCGACATTAGAGAGACTTCCAAGCTTGATGACTGACAATCATTCTTTACCGATTTGTTTTGGATAACAGTACCACGATTTAGTAGTTCTTGAAACAGTTGGTCACATTTCCATTCAAATATCTTTATGCATATGATTCTGTAGATAAAAACAAAATGATTATAAGGGGCATTCTTCTGAGTTTCCAAATTGATGTCTTCCAGAAGAACTTGCATCGCCACGTTGATATCCGATATTTTTGCATGCTTTGATGTGACGTTGATTTCTATTTGACTTATAAATTCTTTAGTGTTGATCAATGGATCTTCAAACATGGTTGTATCTTTAGTTACATTTGTTATGATCTCCTTAACTGTAGTGGCAATGACTAACAACTTACGTAATTCAATCTGATTGGTTAAGGTGTCTTCCTTTTCATTTTTGTCATGTACTTTTAAGGTTGAAAAGCCCTTTAATGTTTTTGTTTCATTAATTTGGGTTTTATTAGGATTTTTCAAGTGATTTATTTCCTTGTATTTAACTGACGAGCTTGACTCAAGTTGTTCCTTGAGAATCTTTTGATCTTGATATTCTCAAACAATTTGAGTTGCGACAACTTGTAGAACATTTATATCTTCGTGTGTCGAAGAATCTTCTAGGTTTTATTCTTCTACGTTATCATGAATATGATCATCTTTAGTGCATTTATTTTCATCGTTGTATCCTTCAACAACTTCAATTATTTCATAATTGTCATTAACACTAACTTCATATTCATCAGTATTTGGTGCTTCATTATTACAATCTATGAGATCATTATCTTCTTTACAATTGATATTAGCATCATGGTTGTCATCTCATGCATCTATCTTTTTGTCATTTTTATTCTCAACTAATTTTCTTCATGTTCATTTTGATCTTGTATACTCCGGGATTTATCATTGTCTTCTACATCTTTCGTTTCATCGTCCTTGTTATCATCTTATTTATCACATCCTTGCCTTTGGTTTGGGTTATGAGAAAGACTTTCAATCCAACTTTGTTTTGGAGTTCCACAAGCCATTTTCATTGATTTTATAGTTGTGTAAGTTGGACGATTTATGCGACTCATTTTTGTTCCTTGTATGAAGCTACAATGAATTTCTGGAACTTGTGCATATTTACGACATGGTATTGCATTTTGAGTCTTGTAGTGGAACGTCAATTCTTATCTCTCCTTGGGTTTGGTGGATTGGACCTTTTGTGAGGAGGGATATAAGGAGGTGGTCGATATGGTTTTTCTTCTTTTTTGGGTGTAGTAGAGATTTTAATCTCTTCCTTACTTGACAATTCAGGGGTCATAACCACTTCTTTTGTTGTAGGTGCAGTAGTAGTTTCCTGCTCTTCTTCACATGAGAATTTAGAGGTCATAACTGCTTCTTCTTCTTCTTTTTCCTTCCTCTTAGCTATTTCTTATTTTATTTGTAATAATATTGTTTTCAGTTCTGCATACTTTTCATTTTCTTCAATTTGGCTTCTCTTTATGTCTTCGACTTCAATTTTTTCATCTCTTTTAAGTTTTTGGAATGGGTTAATAATGATCTTATTAAAAGAAGGAAACATGGTGATTCCAAAAATATTTTTTTTGTCTTCTTTTCCCTTTTTTAATAATAATTGTAATAATTTATACAATTATTAAATTGATATTATTAAAATTATTATTATTAATTATTATATAATTATTATTATATAATAATAATAATTATAATAACAATATATTATGATTTTTTTTGTGAATGGACGGTGAGAGAAAATATGGATTTTTTTAATGATTTATAATAATAATAATTATTATATATAATAATATTATTATTATAAACAAAATTGAATTGGGTGGAATCAGGGTTTGAAACCCTAGAAAATGGAGGGAGATGATGCAACGATGGAGGGAAGAGAAACGATGGTAGGGTGGAGGAGCGTTGAGGGAATTAATGAGTGTGCAACATAGAGGGAGCATTGTTAAGAAAGGAAGTGAAGGGGGCTCGTAATGGAGGACTGTTGGATTGGGACATAGGGGGAGATGTGGGATTTGTATTGAGTGGTGACCACATTGTGGAGGAGCACGTAGAGGGAAATTGTGATGAAGGAAAGTGGGGGATTGGAGGGTAGCAAGGCTGTGGGAGTGTTGGGCGACTAGATGGATGGTTAGCCATGTATGGGGGAAGCATGGAGGGAGGGAGCAGTAGGTCTGGTTGGCGTGGGCGGTGTGAAGGCGCTAGTGGGAGGTGGGTGGAGTGATATGGAAGGGTGTGGTCGCGGGTTAGGACGTGGTTGTGTTGGAGACAATATCAAAGGGTGTAGGAAGGGAGAGTTGAAGTGGCAAGGTGGTAGTGGAGGGAGGGGGTGAGGGCACGAAGATTAGGGGTGTGTGAGTGGAAAGGAATTGAGGTGCGAGAGTGAATGGGGTGTGATTAGAGGGAGATGAATGGATGGATTGTTGGTAGGAGTGCGGGTTCTAGGGAAGAGTTGAGAGCTGGGGGTACGCAACGCAGTTAAGTGGGCACGGGTGTAGATTATGGGGAGTGCGTAGGCCTGTATGCAGCGGAGAGGAGGCGGCGAGGAAGGAAGGGGCATGCAGGAGAGTCCGAGCATGGAGGGTGATGGGAGGATAGAGAACGCACAGGGAAGTATGGGAGTGGGTGGTGTTTGGATCTAGAGAGGAGCGTTGGGGGATGTGATGGAGCTAGGGAAAGCAAGAAGGGGTGATGTGGGAGGTGAGTTAAGGGTGTGTAGAATGGTGGAGGAGGAGGAGGGAGTTTGGAGGTGTATGAGGGAAATAAGGAGTGTGCAACGAAGAGGGAATGGAGATGGGACCAACATGGGGAGAGAGTAGAGGGAAATGAGGTAGATGTGCTTGGGACAATGAGAGGAATGGGAGAAAAGTGATTGCTTTGAGTGGAGAAGAAAATGGGAGATGTGAGAAAAGGGAAGGCATGCGAATGGGGAAGATAATGAAGAAGGTGAGCCGAATTAATGAGTGAGCGGGAGATTGAGCGAACCAACGCTCTGAGACCACTTGTAAGGTATCAACCTTACATTATATATATAATTGAATGATGATAGCTACAAAGATAGTAGCCACTTATATATATGGATGATTAACATAGGGACATGTCTTTTCATTTAATAGACATGTCGTACAATATAATTGAACTTATTATGTTTTTAGCCTAAATAATAATAAACTAATGTGTAATATACATTAAGGTATATTACATTGTATAGCTACGGGTGTGGTGTTGTCGATAGCTCCAATCTCTTGATGAATTCTGATGAGATCAGGTTCTTTTGACTGGCACTGTAAACAACAAAATGCAGGGGGATTCCATTCACTGTCATCTATGAGTGGAAGAGGCGCTCATCTACCTCTGACCCTTATAGTTCATCTGGTTGAATCTCTATGGTAGCAACAATGACACTGGGTTCTGCATCAATGATATGCTTCCCCTAGTCTGCGACTAAGATGTTGGGTTCTATATTAGAACCGGAACCATGATCTGTCTGAAGCTTTGATCTCGGCCACCAATGACTACTTTGAGCCACATTCATCAATGTTGCACTAGGGGATTTTTTGGAACTCACACCACTTCTCGCACCACTTTGTGCACAAGGTATGAAAGTGGTTGGTGTACTCCGACACCATTTGGTCCCTCTCTTGACGTAGTGTGGTCCATCTCATGTACTAGTTGTCATTGTTTCCCATAGGGTAAATTGTTCTTTAACAACATCTATAAAAGAGGCCCAAGTGGAATTGGCCTCTAATATTTCAAATTCCTCTATCAAGGTTTGCTCACAATAAGTTTCCCACCAATTTTTGACATCGAGGATATCCTTAAGGAGTGCAAAGGTGATATTTTCCTTGTCGGAGAAATGGTCGATAGAGAAATACCCTTCTACAATAATAAATTATTTATCTAGGGAATCAACATTGATTTGGCCTTCAAATAAAGGAATATCAAAGTTAACTTGTACCTTGAAGGGTGTGGCTCCTTCGAAGTGATTTCTTAATGATCCATCCATTGCTATTGACATTCGTAAGGATCTAGGAGAAAATTGCTATCATCTCGTTTCTTTGTCCCACGAGGGATTCCTAGAGAAACAACTTGATAGGATCTCCTGCTTCATCATCTCTCTTTTCCTCGGCCATGGGAAGAAGTTTGGAATGATAAGAGTGGTTTTCCCCAAGATCGACTAGTTCAAGACCTAACTCTCGATATCCAGATCTCGTTGGGGACATGCACTGAGAGACAATAGAGAGCAAATTGCTCTGATGCCACTGATCTAGATTTATGTGAGAACGAAATGAAAGAGCATATGAAAAAGTACAAAAATATATTACAAGGAACAAAATGATACAATAAAGTTAGATTATATTAAATGAATGAAATATAACAAACTATAAAATAAAAGTAGCTAGAATGGTGGTATCTATATCTCTAAGAAGAGATATGGTGGCCGTTACGAAGATACAATAGGAAATAATATATTATTTAATTATATTTAATATTTAAAACTATTACGAAGAGGTGCCTATGTAAAAACACAATTTAATACGAAAGGTCACCTTCATAGCCTATAAAGGCCAAGTCATCTCCCATTGTAAAATCATCATTCTTTTTATTCGATATATATATATATATATATGTTCTTGTATATCTATTATTTAAGCTTCCACATTTATTGTGTAACTTTGGTATCAAAGCGTAAAAATTCCAATGGAAGCAGGGTATTTTTTGAGGATTATAATAGTATACGTAAGTATAGTATCCTAGGCGATTATTTTGGAATGAAAAAAACTTATATATGAAACATACAATTAACTACTGAAAATTGTAAATTTTGGCGAATATTATGATGAAAAACATATTTTATGTAAATATAGACGATATTAGAGACTAAAAATGACCAAATAGCGAATTTATTTTTTGAAAAAAAGCCCCAAAAATAACCAATTGGCGAAATTACACCCCTAAAAAATTCCCTGAATGGAAGTAATACAAGAGGTCCCAAACCTAGCGTAAAAATCCCAATGGAAGTAATACATGAGATATGAAACCTAGTAGAATAATTAATAAAAATAAATAACCGTGCAATCGAAAGGGATTGTAAATCAAGGGAAATGGTAGGCAAAAATATGGATTTAATAAAAGAAATAAGAGAAAATAACAAGAGCATGATAGAGATCAGTCAAGAATCAAAGCATGCAGATTTACACGAGTTACCAAAGAATTTGGACTAATCTCCTCGAGCTATACAATTAGAAGATGAGGTGGAAACCCTCACAAAGAAAGAAAAGAAAGAAGAGGTGACACCCAACAAGGACATCTATCAAGATCTCTATTCATCTCTAAGACAATTGGGAAAACGAAATGTCAACTCTGGTTTGTGATAATCGTGAGCCATCCTTAGAAACTGAAGATGATTTAGAGTCTCACTATTTTCACTGTATGCCGCCACTGCCTACTCTGTGTACCTTTCTGTATTTTACCAATTCCATACTAGATTGCATCAACCGTACGTCTCTTATTCATTCACTGCTACTAGTATTCGATATTAGCATTAAACAATCTCATAAAGAAGGCCCCCTAGATCATATTAATCCATGGTGGGGCAACTTTTTTTCTCAACAATTTATGCACCCAACATTGAATTGCAGGAAACAATTCAGTTATGCTTCTATGTTAGAGTCCTTCTTGATGGGATTGACGAGCCGAGAGATCAACAATTCCCAATTTCATTTTTTGAATCCCACTCATAGAATGTTCACTTTTGTTACCTCTCTTGAAGATTCATACTCCAAGGCTCTAATGCCTCCCAAGTGTTTTGTTGAGAAGCTTAGGAAGGATATATAAGACATGACAACTGTGCTTGAATGGTATTTGCATCGGCTCTATAGGAGCAGTCGTAGGAACAAGAGAGACTAAAGGTAGAGGATGGAATTGAGCAGGAGAGGATGCAAATGGCGATGATCAATTGACATGATTTTGTTGTGGTGGAGTCCATTGAGTTTGCAGATGATGAATTTCTACAACCAATAACCCAGGAGGAAGTTATCAGGAGGAACAAGGCGTTGGCGATGGATGAAGAGGAGATTGCAAAGTACAAGATGGAAGTATATATGGATACAGATGAAGAAGAGGTCCATCTTGTCAATGAAAGCTTGAAAAAATCGACTGGGGAAGAAAATGCTGTCAAAGCACAAGCACCTGCTCCGTCGATTGAGGAAACAAAGGCCCCCTTTTACCCAGTTAAACACTGCAAGGTGTTGGGAAATTAAATGAGTAATTTTCCTATAACCATATTAATGAGAATGCGAAATAAAAGCGGAATAATAAAACACACAAAATTGATAACGGAGTTCGGCCAATTATGCCTACGTCTCCGGGCTGCTGCAGATCTTTTTCTGAAAGGGAAAAAATTTACAAGTGTTTACAAACACTCACAACACACAGATCAGGACTGTAAGAACCAGCATTGAAGCTTTTCTTTTTCTCTCTCGCCTGTGTACAGATGTAGAAGCCCGCCTTCTAATTATAGATGTAGAAGCCCTCCTTCTACACATTTTGCCAACTAACTATTAATTGGCTTTCGTTCTTTTTCAACAAAGGATGTACCGTCCACTCAATTTTCTTGGGTTGTTGGCTTGACAACCACTCTTTTCCCTTTCAGTTTTATTGTCATTTATTGCATCTGTTGGTGCATGTAAGATTGACCAACAATCTCCCACTTGAAGGCTGATTTCAATCTGTCTTCACACCTCGATCAATGCAGCAGCCTTTTTGGTCTTGTTACTCTAGCAGGCCAACTGAAGCTGAACACAGCTTCAGTTTGTCAGTAGTCACCGTCTTTGTTAACATATCTATTGGATTTTGAGCTCCACTGATCTTCTCAAGTTTCAAAATCCCATCTTCTAGAAGTGTCCGGATAAAATGATACCGCAACTGTATGTGCTTCGTTCTAGAATGAAAAGACGGATTCTTCGCTAAATGGATAGCACTCTGACTGTCACAATACAAGACATTGTCATCTTGTTTCTTGCCCAATTCCTCCAAGAAACCTTGTAGCCAAACCATTTCCTTGCTGGCTTCCGTGACAGCGACATATTCTGCTTCAGTTGTGGAGAGAGCAACTATCTTCTATAGTTGAGAAACCCAGCTCACTGCGGTACCTCCTAGAGTATAGACATACCCCGTAGTGCTCCTTCTGATGTCGACATTTTTGGCTAAGTCAGCATCCACATAGCCCGTTAGTATCGTATCTCCACCTTTGAAACAAAGTGCCTTGTTTGTGGTACCCCGTAGATATCTGAGGATCCATTTGACTGCTTCCCAATGCACCTTGCCCGGACTATTCATGTACCTGCTAACAGCTCCCACTGCTTGAGCAATATCTAGTCTGGTACAAACCATGGCATACATCAGACTTCCAATTGCTGAGGTGTACGGCACCTTCGCCATATGTGCACCTTCTTCCTCCGTCTTCGGTGACTGTTCTTTGGAGAGTCTGAAATGAACACCTAAAGGTATACTCACTGGTTTAGCATCTTGCATGTTGAACCTGGAGAGTACTTTGTTGATGTACTCAGCCTGTGATAGCATCAAAGTCCTCGACTTCGTGTCTCTCTTGATCCTCATTCCAAGAATCTGTTTTGCAGCACCCAGATCTTTCATTACGAACTGCTTCGACAATTTCCGCTTCAAATTTTTAATCTCTTGCATATCTGAACCTGCAACGAGCATGTCATCAACGTACAACAATAAAATAATGAAGTTGTTGTCGAACTTCTTGATGTATCAACAATGATCTGCTTGGCATCTTGTGAAACCGCTTCTACCCATGAAGCTATCAAACTTCTTGTACCATTGTCTTGGAGCTTGCTTTAAACCATACAAGCTCTTATTCAACCTGCATACTAAGTTTTTCTTTCCTGCCTTTATGAAGCCTTTTGGCTGCCTCATAGAGATCTCTTCATCTAAGTCACCATGAAGGAAAGCTGTCTTTACATCTAACTGCTCAAGATGTAAATTCTCTGCAGCTACAATTTTCAACACCAATCTGATTGTAGTCAACTTCACGACCGAAGAGAAAATTTCATTGTAGTCAACACCTTCTTTTTGCTAAAAGCCTTTGACAACCATTCTTGCTTTGTAGCGCTTGCTCCCATCGTGCTCTTCTTTGATCCTGAAAACCCACTTATTATGGAGCACTTTCTTGCCCGGTGGTAGTTCAGCTAGTTCCCACGTCTGATTTGACATGAGTGAGCCCATCTCATCTTTCATGGCAGACTCCCACTTGACTGAATCCTCCACTTGCATAGCTTCATCATAACACTCTGGTTCTCCATTGCCAGTCAGCAACAAGTAGTGCAAAAAAGGTGAATAACGTTGGTTTGGTTTAGGAATTCTGGAGGAGCGTCTCAGTTCGGGCGTGCATGGTTCTTCTTGAACTGCTTCAAGACTAATCTGAACATCATTTCCAGAAATCTCCTCGAACTCAGCAAATTCCTTCGTTTCAGCATCGATATTGGAGCTGCTTGATTCTGCGGTTGACCTGTCTTTGTACATCACATTCTCATTGAATATGACATCTCGGCTTCTGATGATCTTCCGATTTTCATAATTCCAAAACCGGTAACTGAACTCATCACCACCATATCCAACAAAGACACATTTGTTAGACTTAGCATCAAGTTTACTTCTTTCAGCAGAATCTATGTGTACGTAAGAAATACAACCAAACACTCTTAAGTGCGAAAGGTTTACCTCTTTTCCGCTCCAAAATTCCTCTGGTATTCCACCATCCAAAGGAACTGAGGGCCCACGGTTGATTAGGTAGGCCGCGGTGTTGACGGGTTTAGCCCATAACATCTTGGGTAAGTCGGTATGTATCCTCATGCTTCTAGCACGTTCATTCAGAGTTTTGTTCATGCGCTCCGCTACGCCATTTTGCTGCGGTGTCATGGGAAATGTTTTCTCCATCTTGATCCCGTTGTTTGCGCAAAATTATCTGAATCTACTATCTCTGTACTCTCCTCCATTGTCAGACCTCAACCGCTTGAATTTTAAACCAATTTCATTTTCCACCATAGCCTTCCATTTTCTGAAGGTATCAAAGACTTCTGATTTCTTCTTCAAAAAATAAACCCACACCTTCCTTGTAGAATCATCGATGAAGGTGACATAATACAGTGAGCCTGCAAGAGATGGAACTGGAGATGGTCCCCATACATCAGTATGAACCAACTCTAACTTTGCTGCCTTGGGTGTCTTGCCAATCTTTGCAAAACTGACCTTCTTATGTTTCCCAAAGATGCAATCCCCACATAGGCCGACATCTACACTTTTCAGATCCGGCAACTTCCCCTTCGACAGAAGTGTCTTCATCCCTTTCTCGCTCATATGGCCAAGCCTTTGGTGCCATAGGTTTGATTTTCCATTTGCATCCGCTACTGCAATGATATTCTCCAAGTTTGAGGTTACATAGAGAGTGCCAGTCTTCTTACCATGAGCAATGACGAGTGCTCCTTTGGTAATCTTCCATTCACAGCCTGAAAAGGTTGTACAATATCCTTCTCCATCAAGCTGTCCTATTGAAATCAAATTTCTTTTGAGGCCAGGAATATGTCTCACTCCTTGCAGCTTCCAGGTGGTCCGGTTTGGCAACTTTAATTGGATGTCTCCTTTTCCGACGATCTTCAAGGTTTCATCGTCAGCTAGACGAACCTTCCCAAAATCACCACTGACATAGTTCTCCATGATTTCTCGGCATGAGGTGGCGTGGAAAGATGCCCCTGAATCCAAGATCCGTGATTCAATCAGACTGTTGACACTTAGAATCATAGCATCACCTGCTTCCTCGGTCACGTTGGCAGATTCCTGTGTGCTAGTATCTTTCTTCGGTGCTCGGCAATCCCTTTTAAAGTGACCTTTCTTGCCGCAATTATAACAGTTAAAATCTTTCTTTCCCGTTCTTGATTTGCCCCTTCTAGATTTTGATCTGCTACGATTTAAATTTCTTCCTGGAGTTCTCCCTCTAGACTTTGTGTGCAAAGCTGAGGAGTTTGATGCTTCACCCGATTCTCTCCGCCGAATTTCTTCACTCAATACCAGATCTCGAACATCGTCGAATTTCAATTTACTGTTTCTCGACGAGCTACTAACTGCTGTAACGGTAGCATTCCAACTGTCTGGTAGAGATGATAAGAGAATCAAAGCTCGAACTTCATCATCGAATTCAATTTCCACGGAACTCAACTGGGTTGTGATTGTGTTGAGTTCATTCAGATGTTGAGCCACTAATGCCCCTTTCGCCATCCGCAAATTGAATAATCGCCTCATCAAGTGAGCTTTGTTTGAGGCCGATGGCTTCTCATACATACTGGAGATAGCCGCCATAAGACCCGCCGTGGTCTTTTCCTTTGCTATGTTGAAAGCAACATTGTGGGATAACGACAGTCGGATAACTCTGAGGGCTTGTCTGTCGAGAAGAGCCCAGTCTTCATCCTTCATGCCCTCTGCCTGCTTTCCTAAGAGAGGTTGATATAACTTTTTCTGGTACAGATAATCTTCAATCTGCATCTTCCAAAAGCCAAAGTCCGCACCATCGAACTTCTCAATTTTCACCTTCCCTTCGTCTGCAGCCATCGCTCCCACTCGAATCTGGCTTCCTTTGGATCGTTTCTGACAATTCCCGTGAACCACCGTGTATTAGAACACCTCCGTTGACAAACTCGTATCGCCAACCAAATTTCACTATTCACGTGAATAGTACCCTCGCAGAAAACTGACGAAATTCACCACCAAAAGCTCTGATACTAGTTGTTGGGAAATTAAACGAGTAATTTTCCTATAACCAGATTAATGAGAATGCGAAATAAAAGCGGAATAATAACACACACAAAATTGATAACGGAGTTCGGCCAATTATGCCTACGTCTCTGAGCTGCTGCAGATCTTTTTCTGAAAGGGAAAAAATTTACAAGTGTTTACAAACACTCACAACACACAGATCAGGACTGTAAGAACCAGCATTGAAGCTTTTATTTTTCTCTCTCACCTGTGTACAAAAGCAGAAGCCCGCCTTCTAATTATAGATGTAGAAGCCCGCCTTCTACATGTTTTGCCAACTAACTATTAATTGGCTTTCGTTCTTTTTCAACAAAGGATGCACCGTCCACTCAATTTTTTTGGATTGTTGGCTTGACAACCACTCTTTTCCCTTTCAGTTTTATTGTCATTTATTGCATCTGTTGGTGCATGTAAGATTTACCAACACAAGGAAATGCTCATGTTCATGAAATAAATAGTATGCACATCTTGCATTCTAAATACATGCCTGAAACATCACTTGCCTTCGGAGCACTCCTGCTGAAGCTGCAACGATAGTTAGAAAACAAATGAAAATTTCAATGCCAAACACAATGGTCGTGATCGTGATCGTGATAGTGTCAGCGAAATTGTATCCTCGGAATCCTTGTTTCCACCACCTCGAACGATAAAATTTATGTCCCTAAAATTGTCTTCTCCAGAGATATCGAAAAGAGTTGGCCAATTGTTAAACTGGCGGGTGAGCTCATAAGTTATCATGATGGGTATACCTTTTATGAGTACGGGTGAAGTGAAGAAGCTAAGTAAAGTCAAATGAATTATTATTAAAAGGAAAATATAAACAAACATTATAAAAGTATTATAAAGGGAAGGATTAAAGTGTTAACGATTATGAAGAATTCATGAAGTTTATCAAGGTGGAAGTAAAATAGTAATGCGGAGACAATTTTATAGCTTTCAAGACAAAGATTCCATAAGACAACAGCAATGTTATGAAGATAAAATAGGAAATAATATATTATTTAATTATATTTAATATTCAAGACTATTATGCAAAGGTGCCTATGTAAAAACACAATCTAATACAAAATGCCACCTTCATAACCTATAACCTATAAAGGCCAAGCCATCTCTCATTGTAATATCATCATTCTTTCTATTATATATATATTTTTGTATATATATTATTTAAGCTTCTGTATTTATTGTGTAACAACGGTTACGCTCATTTGTGCCAAGTTGATTACAAAATGAGTTCGAAGGGCTTTTTTATCATAAGCATGAGGGAAAAACCCTAACATCCAAAAACAGAAATAGAAGCCGATGCATGTGAAGAATATATAAATATGTTATATAGGATTGATGAATTCAATGTGAAGCAATTTCTCTTCTCCTTTGAAGGAAAGTCGGTTCTATTTGTGCAGGATATTATTTTGAGTCTCTCTTCTTTATCTTTCTCTTGCTCTGAAATTGCACCGGGGGTGCTTGATGTAAAAGACATTCTCTGCTATCTATCATAATTATACTCTAAATATTTTCTATGGTTTTTCATCCTTGTTGTTTTAAGGGTTTTCCCCAGTGTACATCTTGTGTTATGGTTGAATGTTTTATGTGATTCAATGGTTCATTGATTCAAGTATTCGGTATTTCCACACTTGAAGTTTTAAAGTTCAAAGCTAGTCATATTTTCTCAAAAATTAACACTATTAAGAGCATGCACTGCTCTCAACATGCTAGTAAAGAGGTTTCATCCTATACTAGCTCCATCAAGGGCTCATGGGATGTTGTGCAACACTATATGCCACTTACTTATAACATGCACTACATGAGCCTACTTCTAGTCAATCTTAGTCATATATAAATGCATAAAAGAAAATTGTATCACAGATATACATGTAACTGTTATGAGAAATATCCTTCAAAATACTCAAGAATTCAAATGACGGTAAATACTTATCTTTCATGTGTTTTGTAGGCACCCTCTTAGTTTTTTCATCCTTGTAGAAGTAACTAGAGTTTTTGGAATCATACTTTGCTCCATCATCTGATTCTAAAGACCTTTATCTTCTTCTTCATCTAGTCTAGAACTCTCTAAAGTCTTCATCCTTGGTCCTCATGTACTGGATTCAAGATATCATTTTGCTTGCAAACGGATTCTTCACATTCTTTACATACAGCATCATGTTTTCTCTGGATCTTAGGTAGACCAGTCACCATTTTTCTTACGATCGGTAAAGCCTTGTAGCGTATATGTGCAAGCCTTATGTGCCATAGTTCACTTGGTTCCATAGTGTTATGAACCAATTCTTGATCTAGTTGGCCTTTTAATTTGTAAAAGGCCCCCTCTTGCTCTCCAATTACTATTGTATCGTCAAAATTTTTACCTTGTGAGTGTTGAAATCAAGACATATTCTTCATCACTTGAGGAATCTTCCCTTGCTCTCTTCTTAACTAGTTCATCATCTTCTGCAGCATGAGTGTGGTACCTCTTCTTATTTCTTTTCTTGGTGTTGCCTTTGTTTTTGGGGAAATCTCTTGCAAGGTGCCCTTTTTCATCACAAGTGTAACATCTGTAGTTTGAGTAGTCCTTATGAGGTCTATGATTCTTTTGGAATCTTCTAGGCTTCTTGTGAGAGTGTTATTCTTTCTTGCTCTTTTCCTTCTTTGCATGAGTTGTTAAGGCTTGGTTGTCATCTTCACCCATCTTCTCTTCTCTGGCTTCAATTCTGACTTCCTCTTGTGTACGATTCTCCCATAGCCTATTGAATTTGGCGAGCTTCCTTCTAGAATAAATCCCTTAGTTGAATGATTCCCATGATCTTGGGAGGCCATTCAATATAGACATCACCAATTTTGCTTCTTCAACATGTTCTCCAATAGCTTCTAATTTTTATCTTTTTTGGGAGACCCTTGTGAAATAGGATTGGATACTTTCTGAGTTCTGCATCTTCACACCCTTGAGTTGAGTTCTCAAGGTCATCTTCCTATTAATGTTATTTCCTTCATATAGTCTCTTCAATGCACCAAACATCTCCTTGCGAGTCTTCAATGATGAATTATTGGGGATAAAGTGATCCTTGATGGAGTCAGCAATGATCCTTTTGTCCCTAACCAAAATTTTCTTTTGTTTAGCCTTGTCTTCATCTCCCTCTGGCTCCACAACTTCCTCCTTAACACAGTTTTCCAAATCATTCTCTTCTAGAATGAACAATACTTAATAGAGATGCTCCAATCAAGTACTTGCTTTAATGCCTTCTAAAATCTGCTTACTGGTTGACCTAGGGTTTATCAGAGAAACCCTAATTTTTCAACTTTGGAATATTGCAAATTTGATTTGAGTTAAAGATGCACCTACCTAAGGTGAGCTGAGAAAACCCTTTCTTCAGCCAAATCTGTGGACAAAAATCTCAAAAATATGATGCCCTAGTTTTGCCGAGCAGCAATGACAGGTTCAAAATTCAAAATTCTCGGATCTAGAATATTCCTCCACATAAAAAAATGCACCCTTCTAGGGAGAATTGATTTGACCTATTTTCAGGCCAATCTATGGTGAAAATCCTTCGGAACAAGAAACCCTAGTTTTCACTTCAGACAGTTTCTTCTACACAAAGTCTTCTTTTAGGCTAGCTTTGATACCATGTTAGAATTTTATACTTCAAGGATGGTTATGTTATATATTCAAACAATTTATATATTATCAAAATAACCATATGCAATAAGATCACTGAAAGATAGACAAGCACAACATAAACAAGAGTACACAAATATTTACCCTAGGAAAACCCTCTCATAGGAAAAACCTATAAAATTTCTTCAGTTTAGATTTGTCAGCAAGTACAATTCCAATCTAGTACATCAATATCTAAAGGCTCTTACACAAATATCCATAGAATATATAAGATAGAAAACCAAAGATAAGATGTCTTCACAATGCAACTACTCTTCTCCTCTAGCGAACTTGTCCTTCTCTCTCTTGTCATGCGAACTTGATTGAGTGAGTGATGATGCAAATGAGGAATTTGAACTGCTTTATTTATACACTTTTCTGGATGAATTTTTCACTATAGGGCCGACTTCACTGGGGCAGGTTTTCCCATTGTTTGGGGCATACTGCCAATTTTTTGGTGTAGTTTACCCACTAATTTTTGTGGGGCCAACTTGTCTATTTTACTTGATTTATTTTAGGGTTTTACATGATCAATTACAATATGAATATTTCCCGAAGGAAGTACAATAAAAATACAAAAGAATATCTTCCAAAGTTACATTCTTCAATGCAACCCACCACCACCTCCTCCTCCTCCATCTCATCCTCCTCTTGGAAAACCAATTGGCCACCATAACCTCCTCCACCAATTGACCCACCACCCTCTCCTCCTCACCAAGCCGACCCACCACCATATTCTAGTCCACAAGTTGATCGAACACCCTCTCCTCCATGTCGAGTAGACCAACCATTATCTCCTTCTCACCCAATTGACCCACTGCCACTTCCTACGCCATTGGTTAGTTTGATAGATATGATAACTACATCAAGTGGTATAGATCCTCATAGAGATATGTTTCATATGTTTGTTTCTCATTTTTTTATCTAGCGGTGTTACTGATGTCTCTAGCTCTGCTACTAGAGGTACCAATGCCTCTAGCTCCAGTGGTTGACCCACTAGCTCATAGCAGTACTTATTGAGCACATGTATATATCTGACTTTTATATTTTACTTGAGTTATATATTTTACATATATTATTATTTTGATGTTATTGTTCATATATATTATGATTTTGATATTATTGTTCATATATATTATGCTTGTTTCCTATCTCGTCGATATTGATGTTGATGATGTATATCATGTTGATGTCGTTCATGTATTTTCATGTTATTGTTGATTATTGTTTCATTTATAAAATGTTTGTTTTGACAAATTTATTATTATTTTTAAATAGTTTAATGAAATTTATATACTAAATTAATTTTATTTAAAAAGAAAGAGTATGAATATAAGTGTGATTAACGATGACTTCTTTAGCATACAAGAAGTAATAGTAATTCAAAAAGAAAAGAAAACATTCATTTACACATATATATTGAAGTACCTACTCAGTAAATGTATAAAGCATATGTCTATGTTAATGTGTTTGAGTACTACCTAAATTATATAGTCAATATATTAAAATTGGTACAAATATAAACAACAAGGAATAGTAAAATATATAACTAAAACATCTAGTAGTACTAAAATTTATATAAATTTTAAATCATAAGTTATTTTGGGTTCATGGCTTAAATGTATGTATTTTTTAAGGTTGATTAGGTGTGAATTTAATGTTCATTCAAAATTTTATGTTGAACAATAGGAACAAATTTTTTAAAATGTTTTCAATGTTTTTGTGGGTCATTACTTTCTTTGTCTTTCTTTAAAAAATTGTTCTCTTTATAGAAACAAACACATGAATTGTAGAATCAATAATGTTGTCATTGTTTTATCATGGTAAAGTTAAAAATAGTATGATTTATCCTTGGATGTTATTATTGTAATTCCACTCTTATATTAAAAATTAAAAATTTGTGAATACTTTGAATTCCAAATGGATACAATTTAGTCAAATCTTGCGAGTTCATTTGGTTAAGGTGTGGGTCTCGTCAGCAGGGCGACCCGGGTTCCAATCCCCTTAGGGGTGAGCTAGTTGGGAGGAGACACCCAAAGTCCAACCAGTTGAGGGTTGGTGTGGCCCAGGCTGGGTGCAATCCTCGGGTGATTTTGACGGATTAGATTCCCTTGGGTCATGCTTTCTTAGACTGAAAGGCCACTCCCACAAGTCAGGGAGATTCTAACAAACAAACAAAAATGAATACAACTTATGTGTTGTAAAAACATATAACATGTAAATATTATAATGTTATAAAACATGATATGTAACTCATACTCATTTTTATTCACATTAAAAATATGTTTCTCTACATTCAATACACGATAAATGCATTCAATATACAATCTACGTCCATTACAATAAAAAACCAATAATCATAATTTTACATCTAATACATAAAATAAATGTGTGAACACCCAATATTGGATCCAAACACAAATAAATTATAGTTAAATTTTCAAATCATACATCATAAAATGGAGAAAAAGAAAAATTCATGAAGCATAGAACTAAAACTTGATTCACTAGCATTTATCAAATTTGTTGGATTTGATTCCCAAGGCTTATAAGCATATTGTACTAGGGAAAATTGAGATATCTTGTTACCCAATTTGGCACTGGGTTAACTCCTCTTTCTATGTGGTATTGGTGTTTGAAGAGATAAACTAAGTTAACATATGGGCACTGTAAATGCCTCTTATTTGTTGTAGAATCATTATAATGATTTCTAATATGTTGTAGGTTAGCCACATTTCCTATGTGTTTTGTTAGGTTTAAAATAAAATTTATTTTGATAGACTAGAGAGAGTTTTGAGATTCCTTTTATGTGCAAAATATGGTGGTAAGAGGGTGCCTCCCTTAATGACTTTGTGTGCTTTCACTCTCCATGATGATATCCTTCAAAGCCAAAGTTTTGATAGATACTTGCTTGAGCAAAGTGTGGTTTTATTGATTTTTCCATCAAATTGAGCTACTTTGTAGACTTTATTGAATCCATTATGATATGATTCAAAGCCAAAGTTTTTATAGATACTTGAGAAAATTGTGGTCTTATTGAATTTTCTATAAAATATGATTTTTAAATGTTTAATGACTTATCAAGAAAAGTGCATTAAAGCCACACTTGTTGAGAGTGTATTTACAAAGGAGAAATGTCCAATTTATGTCAATTATCCACTAAAACATTTGGAAGTTCCTATTTGCTCAACAATATTGGAATGTGATTTTAACACAAATTTTCTTTCCTTTTCCAAAATACTCGTTCTTTTGCTTTGTGTTAGCATTCCATTTGCATAAAAATTGTGTTATCTTTGGAAAATACCTGTTTAATGTATTTTCGATAGCTTTAATACCATTGTCTCCTTGTTCAAAAAGTTGTGAAGGCTATGTATCCAAGTCAATTAAAAATGTTTTTTCATCGATGAGGATCTTAAGACTGCATTGGTGTTTGCATGTTAAGACTTATAACAACTTTGACTACAATAAGGAATTACTTTATTAATTGTGTTTTCTTTGCAATCCTTTATTGGTATATATAATTTTTAATTAATATTAGTTAAAATAAAATCATATATTTCATATGGGTATATGTACAAATATATCATTTTATCAAGGTAATTTATTGTGTCTAAAAGGCACATTCTATAGTTCATTATGAAAGAGATTACAATATTCATCAACTCTATCTCATCCATAACACTTACATAAATAAAAAAAATTAGAGAAATAAAACAAATCGATAAAAAAAATAACAATAATCAAATAAATCAAAAGCATTTATGTCTACACTCACACAAAAAGTAGCATAATAATAATATATTATTAATATAAACTAGCATAAGTGCATCATCACCTTGAACTTAATAAGTGTGGGAGAGACTAAATCTTTCAAAGTACAAACATTCCCTTGGTTTTTTATTAAAAAAAATATTATATTTTAAATGATCCCCAAAATGCTTTATAAATTCAATATTAAAATATATCTATATTGATTGTGGTCAATAATACTAAAAATTTATATAAATATAACACGGACATGTTAAAATATTATCATTTACCATTTTTAAAATATTATCATTTACCATTTTTAGGAATATTGGCATAAATTGAACCTGTTGATGTGTATAAAAATATATATTTAATGAATTGTAATGAAATGTTAAAAAATATACCAAATTTTTTTTTTTAACAGTAACAGAGAAAAGATTATATTTATAAAGCTGTGCACAACTATTCATTACAGACTTGAAACAGATTTTTTGACAGTGCTGAGATGTCAGGACCAACTAACACTACTATAACTATTTGCATTGCATTATAATCTCTGAGCTTGGTCTTCCTGAAATTGTCCAGCATAGAGCTGGCATAAACCTTTACAAACTGACTACAGAGGAGTATGCAAAAATACATTAACCAAAAGCAAAAAAAATTTGAAACCTGGGCTGGTCTAGCCTTTCTTCCTTAGCTTGACGGACGAAGCGTCCACCATCACCTGGTTTATTTCCTGATTCACCGTTGGATTTTCGTGTACCCAGCTTCCCTGCGTCGCTCTGAAGAAAACGGCCATGTCTTCCTGCATTCTGTCAACTTTTCCCATTAATTCTATAATATTTCGTTCCAGATCATCAATTCTGGAATCCTGGCAGGATAACTGAGTGCATACGTGCGTTATGACCGACGCCATATCAGCATTCTGGTTCACGCTGGAACAGACCGCTTCGTAAGTTCTCCGGACTGCAAACTTAATGTCAATCAAGGTTCTGCTTAAAGCAGCTATGGCTGCCCTAATTGACGGCATTGTATCCCAATTATAC
This sequence comes from Larix kaempferi, assembly GCA_027924585.1. NCBI lineage: Eukaryota > Viridiplantae > Streptophyta > Pinopsida > Pinales > Pinaceae > Larix > Larix kaempferi. Next base: position 16,409,538 of record BSBM01000792.1, read on the forward strand.
ACCTGCGAGAAACGAGGAGCAGAGGAAACAAGCTCCCCGAGAGATAGACGGCTCAGAGAATCGGGGAGATGGGGAGGAAGAGCCATCGCGGAGGGAAGAATAGGGAGGGCGGATGGGGGAGTTAAGGAAGCCCCGTGGGAGCTGACACCGGGGGAGCGAACGAGGAGACAGGTGGTGGGTCGGACGGGGAGGCAGATGGAGGAGCGTGTGGGAGGGTACGCGGAGGACGAGTTCAAACATAATTTTGAAAAGAGGGGAAGGCCATAGTTAAGCAAAGAGAGTGGATGGTCCCTTAAGGCCAAGTCCCTAACCAAAATCCACGTCAAAAAACCAAGGGGCCAAGACATTGGTAAGTTAGGGGATAAAATGAAATCCCAAGACTCCTTTATGATCCTTAGTTTGCCCGACTGCGAGCATGATTCCTTGATTTGCCGCTACATCCGCCACCCTGTTGTTCTCTCGGAGGATATGTAAGAAGGAGGCCTTTGAAAATAATGTATTGGTCTTAATTCTTTGCATGTATCTATCTGCTTTTGAGCCTGGCGAGGCATATCCTCTTCGCATGATTTGGATGACGTGCCTGGAGTCTCCATAGATTTTGAGATTGGCTATGCTGTAGTTGGAGGCCATTTCTAATGAGAGGATGAGAGCTAACCATTCTGCCTCATTATTAGTTTTCCTGCCTAATCCCCAAGCAAAGTCTGCGATTTTTTTTCCGCCGGGATCGAAAAGAATCCCACCCGCACCTGCCACCCCGGATATACCAAATATTAAGTGGGTAGGTATTTTGTTTTGCCGTGTAATTATGTGGTAAGTCTATAAATTTAATGTGAGAATATTGGGCTTCAAACTTTCATTGGACACCTTTTTGTGGGAAAATGAATTATTGTTTAACATGGAATATTAGATTGCATGATTTAAAATTTTTAAGTAAGCATAGTAAAATGCTCATCAATTATAGATGCCCTTAATAAAATGGCATGACCATAACATAAATGACAAAATAAAACGTGTTAATATCCCTATTCATTGACATCAAACAGATTATCTTCCTCGCTTGGCATGGAAACATTGTTGTACTCAAAAATATGTTTTGATCTCGGATTGTGTCTTAGTACAATCCACCGTACCTTGTCCAACACATCTAGGTAAAAGAACACTTGGTTGTAGTGTTTTGGGTAAACATAAGGCTCATTCTTTTCATCCCACGTATTTTTAGAGTTGATACATATTATCCCACTATCACTATCTTCCTTTACATTATTCTGGTCAAAATTATCCCACCACTTGCACCTCAAAATAAAACATTGGAAATATAAGAAATCCACTTGCATGATCTCTTGTATATTTCCGACATAACCTAGCTTCCCCTCTATTATGGTCTGATCACAATGGTTAGCATGACTATAGTGGTCAAACTTGACCTCCACTCCATAGTCAAATGTGACACGTCCATCACTGGTATACTCAAAGAGAAAATGATGTCCATATGCCCACATAGATGGGAACAAATGCACCTTAAAAATGCAAAGAATGGACATTGTCATATGTTTAGTAAGTCGAGCATTAAAAAAAAATAATACATGTTATAATTCAAACCTGCATTATAAAATGAATAATGTACATGGAGATATTACTATAAAGGTGTTGCACCTAATCCCTATGTTTAGTGCATCCTCTTCACCATCCGAGTAATGACTCGACGTGCCATATTTCTCTCTGATTTGGTGAGCAACCCAACTATTTTTTCTTCACAAAAACAAGTATTTATTTATATTAAAAGGAAGCTATAGTTGGGTGTTAAATAGCCAAAGTTTACAAAGTTAGCATGTTATTTGCTAAAGTGTGTGTTTTCCTGACTATTACAAAATCGACGTTGTTGATGTGGCTACCAGAGCGTTTTGCATTCTTAAAAAAAGAGCATAACCCCCACATATACATTTAAAAACATAAAATATTTTTGGAAAATAACAAACCTATTGGTTTTTATTCGGGCCTTGTTTCTCATTGATGTCACTTTCCATGGTCGTGTCCAGCTAAGGGGGGAGCGAATCCCTAGTTCCTAGAAGCAACAAATGCCGCATTGTTGGGAGTCATGTCAGGGTCTAAAGCCTGGAGATGAGCGTTAATATCCTCTTCGAGACACACTATCCTACTCCCTTGATTGTCCACAAATCCTTTTAATTCTTCCATTGGTTGATGGATTTCCAGAATTTGTTCCTGTTGGTTTCTTGGGATGCTAGATATAGCAGATTGAAGGCCGACCAACTCCTCTGAGATAGTTGTGACTTCTCTTTGTAGGTCCAAAATGTTGCATGACAGGCAGGGAGTGTAGGCCATCTCCATTGGCCAAAATTATCTAACAATTGAAACTACTTCAAATGAGTGTTGACCTAGCTCACGCCCCCCTATCCTTTGAACGATCCTTAAATCTATTTTTAGACACCCACCAATGTTGGTAGGAGCTAGTAACCAAGGTAAGAGTCGAACAAGACATTCCAAAATTGCCTAAAAATTTCCTTCGCCAAGAGAGAGTTTGTCAATGAATGCAATGTGATCTAAGCTTCGGGCGAAGCTTGCTAAAAACTTCCCGCAAGTGATAGTTGTACCTCCCATCCTATTAGTCAAAAAATGAATGTCTACATTATCCAAATGCTATTGTCAATCAGCCCCCTGGGAGGAGTGATTTGGTATGCAAGTTGGATGGGTTGGAATCATGGAAGGTTTAAGTGTGATTGGACTCCTTCATTTAATTCAAGGACCCCTTGTTTAAGGGTGCCTACCCTATTTTCCAATAAATATTTGCTGGCCGGATTTTCTGTCCTGAGGCCAACAAGGAGAAATAACCCACACAGAGTGCTTAAAATAGCCCTCGGTGTGTTTAAAGTAGCTATCTCTCACATGAGCAAAGGCCCCCCTGCCTATATAAGTTTTCTCTCCAGAATAGAGAGTCTCACAATTAGGTTTGTGTTAGCTGTGTGATTAGTCCCCAACTATTCAATTAAATGAAAACTAAGTTAGTTTGACTATTAGCAAAGATCTATTTTAATTTAATCAAACACAAAAATTTAGTAGCTGTTAAACTGTAACAACAGCTTAGTAGCTGCTAAATTTTCTGTAGATTTCCTCTACGAAATAATGCTGAAATTCTAATTCTAAAACTAAATTCTATCTAAACTATTTCTATCATGCAGGAACATAGATAAGTCAAATATAAATTTGAGCCTGAATAATATTGTTAAGGCTAAATTTCAGATTATAGATATCTTCTAACACTAAAATATAACCTTCTACATTTCATAAGAAAACAACAATTTCTATAAAATGAATAATATTTAAAATTCCAGACCCAAAATCAATTAAGATTAATTGTCATGCAAACTCACACTTGTGTAAAATATAATTACACCTTGTCATGTATTTAACACATTAAACATACTTTCAAGGGGTAATGAAAATATAAACTTAAACAAATAATAAGATAACCGGAAATGACAACCTATTATAATAGTATTTAAATAAATTCTAAAGAGCGTGTAAGTTCGATTTCTTTAAAGATCAGATCTACATATGATAACTGAGTATAAATATGCAGATGATAAAGTAAATACAGAGAAGGATCAAAGAAAGAAACAATATATATGTATGTGAGAAAACCTCTAATAACATAGGAGTCTTCAAATAGTGCATAAAAATTGTTTTCAGATCAATCCATAAAAACAAGTTAAAATTGAAACTATAACTCTTCCAAATCTTTTTTCTTGTATCGGGATTTGAACTTATAGAAGAAAACAATACAAAACTTCTTGGAAAATTCCCTGGACCTTCTACAGAGCCTCTCCTCTTGACAGTCGATTCACCGCTGCTTTTATATATAATGGGTAACAATAACAGTATCCTAAATAGGAGCTCCATCAAATAATTTCTTGCAGGAATTGTCAAATAGAATTCCTCCATCTCACGTCTTTTCCTTATTTGCATAAGTTGATTCTATTAAATTCAATCCTCACGAGCTGAAATATCCCCGGAAGCCAGTGTACAAATTTACACAATCTCCCTCATATTTACTTTTTACTTTCTATTATTCTTTTTTGTTTATGGCAGACATAATATTTATTACTTTTTACTTTGTATTATTCTTTTATGTTTACTTTGTATTATTTTGTTACTCCACAAAAGTTACAAGATCTCCCTCATATTTACTTTTTACTTTGTATTATTCTTTTTTGTTTATGGCCGACATAATATTTTGTATTATTTTGTTACTCGATGAACACTCAACACATGTTACAAGATCTCCCTCATACTGGGCTGTAGAGCACCTCTAGGCCCAACAAGACCAACAACATTCACAACAATTCATTGTACTGTGCAATGAAATCAATATGGCAGTCTTGATGGCTTATTATTTCTCTGTGGTTTGGTGATGCAACGTAGTTGAATATGACATCCTCAATATCATTAATCTTTCCACATGATCTCCAATCCAGCCAACGTTGCATTAGTAAGGAAGCGTTCCTTACTAAATGCAATCTGGTGTAACCAACCTGGGAGCAACCCTCCTTATTAAATTTGAAGCCATCAGATAGATGTTGATCCAATAGAGTGATGACAGGGTAACTAAAAGTATGGATCTCCCTCTTATGTCTCGTAGATGACCAATGATCTGTGGCGTTTTATTTGTAGGATTTTGTATAAATCTGGTCCACTTTTGCTTAAATACATGTAAACTCCTTTTTTTAACTTATCTCTTAAAAATCAGATGGCAGATCCGATAGGAAAATATCCTAGGAATATGTTTAATCAGCATTTTTGGTGATGTATTCTTTTTTTTAAGTGGCCAAATGGAACTTATCCACTCGACAATCCTTCATTGTCATTTGTTGACATGCTATTCTCTTCGACACTGAATACCAAATATATACAATATATTAATTCTTCACTTGACTTGCCTTTCAAAATCACATAACCAAGCACAAAAGTTCCAAAAAGATCACGTATTAATATTCCTAAAAAAAATGATACTTAATCATGTTAAGTGATAAATAATTATTCTATTGATGTGAATTATTATTTTTTAAACATGATCCCAAGTTGTTATGCACTATAATGAGTATGCATATTAGGAAACTGATGATAATAAAAGAACTTATAAAATTATTTCAATTTAATATACGAAGAGAAATACTTATTTTTTCAAGTTCTTTTGAAAGATTTAATTTTGTTTTGTAATGATATATAATTGTATTGAAATTTGGTTCAAAATAATAAAACAAAATCTATTAAAGTTTCCAAAAAAACAAAAATCTCATTTTTTAATCCTTAGTCATCTTGATGATATAACTTTAAAAAGGCAAGTATTTTTTACTTATCTTTTATATAAATAATAAAATGTTTGATAGTAAGCCTTTATGTATATAAATATTCAAGCATAAAATTTTAAAATGAAAGATGTATATTTTTTGCTAACATATTAAAGCCAATTATGTCAATATAAATTTATTATTAATATTGTCTTGAAGATATATTGAATATGGTTAGACAATTACAACCAGCCTAGATCCAAATCCTAGGCTTTATTAAGCGTCGAGAGGGATCAAATCTCCCAAGGTACAAATCTATCAGGTATTGCACTCAAGGAGATTTTCGAGGAGAGGTTTGCACCTCGGGAAATTTGATCCCTCTCGGCGCTAGATAGAGCCTAGGATTTGGATCTAGGCTGGTTTCAATTGTGGGCGGTGCCACAAAACTGGAGTTTGATCAGCATTGTAAGGAACAGGTTAAGTTGAAAACACAGATAGAATTATGAGGATTATCATAATGTAAGTAATAAGTATTAAGGATTGAGTAAATTTTTAAAGCAAAGGTTTGCACCTTTTTTAGTGAAGAAAAGCAAAGGTTTGCACCTTAAGGGATTTGATCAAATATATTACAATGTGATCAACTTTGATATTTCTTCTTCCTTTTTTCTTGATTCCACTCCTGCTCCCTTTGGCATCTTCTCGTATTGATCATATGTGAAAGGAGGAAGACCATCCAGACCTTTTACTCATGATATTATTGTAAATGGGAGTCCCCGTCATTCTTTGTTTCCAATATTTATAGTTTCCTTCTCCAATTTTAATCCCCATTTTTTTTGCACTATTGATGTAGATATATTAAACATTGCAACACTGGTTGGGGCCAAAAGAAGTAATGGTGACTTATCTGGAAAATAATCAACTTCTAGTGTTTGTCTAATAGCTCCAATCAAGTAAGATTTTATTGTACCTACAGTTCCTTGGATAATCATTTGTAGTGGTTCATTGTTCCCACCTCTGTAATGCTCAAGAATAATCTCAAATGATTTTCTTTGATTCTCTGCTAAGATTTCAATTGAATAATTTTGAGTACGATTATTATGAACAATGGCATTGAATTGTTGGTTTTTAGATATGAACTGTAGTGCACGATTGGAAGTTTCCATATCAACAAAATTAAAGTTCCAATTTTCCTTGTTATCACATTCCATGTATCCAAGTATGTCATATTCATTGGTAGTTATACATTGATTCTTATATAATCCTAAAATTATCTCTCATTCATGCTTTTGAGAATCCCTTTGCACAAATAACACTTCTTCATGATCTCTTTAGTTCACGATCGTGTTTTCTAGGTTCTTCTATATGTTCTGATGATTCGTTTTCTCTTTCTCTTCTATACATTTGTAGTACTTTTCTTTTTTGATCATCAATATCTTCATTATTTGTAATATTATCATGAGGATCCACAATATACCCTAAAAAAAAAAAAAAAAAAAAACAAAAAAACAAAAAAAAAAACTTTAATATGTTGAAATCTTTGCAAATAGTTTTTTCTATTAAATAGATAAATTCAATGTATAAATATAAATAACAAAAAAACAATGCATTGTTGAAATCAATACAATTTTTTTACTTTTTATTAAATTGATAAATTGAATACATACATGTAAAAGAAAAAACAAAATATGCATTGCTAAAATCAATGCAACGAATCAAATAAATATGCATCTTGTGTTATTTAACAACATTTGTGTGTGGTCTACTGGTAAGCAGTAAGGTTATTGGGCTTGTTTTAACCTAGAGACCAAGGTTCAAAACCCTTTTTGCTTTGAGTTATAGATGTAAATAACAAAAAAAAATGCATTGTTGAAATCAATGCAAATAATCAAATTAATATGCATCTTGTGTTTTTGAAGAACATTTGTTTTTGTTTTATTAAACATTTGTTTGCGGTTTATTAAACAAAGTATTTTTGAAATCAATGCAACAATGTTTTTTTATTAATGAATTCAATGCATACATGTAAAAAAGAAAAATTAAATTGATGAATTCAATTTACAGATGTAAATAACTAAAAAAAATGCATTTGTTGAAATCAATGCAAGAATCAAATCAATATGCATCGGCTATAATATTTATTTTACTTCTTTTGTTTCTACTTAGTATGGCTACTATAATATATTTTTTACTTCTTTCTTTTATTTCTTATGTTTCTACTTTTTATGTCAGTTATTCTTTATCTTTTTATTTCTTATATTTCTAATATTTGTTTTACCCATTGTTAAAATCAATGCAACCATGTTTCTACTTTTTATGTCAGCTATTCTTTATCTTTTTTACTTTTTATATTTTTAATATTTGTTTTATGCATTGTTGAAATTAATGCAACCATGTTTCTACTTCTTATATTTTTAATATTTGTTTTACGCATTGTTGATATCAATGCAACCATGTTTCTACTTTTTTTGTCAGCTATTCTTTATCTTTTTTACTTCTTATATTTCTGATTTTTTTTTACGCATTGTTGAAATCAATGCAACCATGTTTAGTTTCAAATCCCTTCTATTTTTTCTATTTCTTATGTTGGCTATAGTAATTTATTTTTTTATTTCTTTTGTTTCTACTTCTTATGTCTACTATAATATATTTTTCACTTCTTTATTTTATTTTTTATATTTCTACTTTTTATGTCAGGTATAATATTTTTTACTTCTTTATCTTTTTTACTTCTTATATCTTTATTAATGGCCGACCTTACAATATTTATTTTTATTATTTTGTTACTCGACAAAATCGACAAGCAGTCGACAAACGTTACAAGATCTCCCTCATATTACAATATTTTATTTTTATTATTTTGTTATTATTTGTTACTCGACAAACGTTACAAGATCTCCCTCATATTGGGTTGTAGAGCGCCTCTCGACGCAGTAATTAAATTTAATTATGATGTGAAAACCAAAAATTAACGAGACTATCGAAGACACATATTGATGAGATTAAAGTAAACCAAGGCATGAAATTAACTTAAACGAGCTCAAATAAATTCATACAAGCACGATTTAGGAGCTCGAAAACCAAGAAGTCAAGCAACAAAATTCATCCAAATCTCAAAATCTCATGGAATGCAAACCAAGCCAAAGAAAAAACAACGCAAAAAATCAAGGATCCAAAAGGAGATTGTCAAACATATAACTAAATCAAGGAATATAAAAGAAAAGAATGTCAAACTAAGTATTTACAAAATTCTCATGGGGGACCCCTTCGATTTCGCAAAATCAAAGGGGAGTTGTTGGGGTGCCAACAATATTCTCTTCCATTGTTCTGCCATAGAATGTGGTGGAATAAGATTGTTTTGAAGGTTTGGGCTAAGAGGCTCACTCTTCTCATGGTTTTTACGAATGGCAGTGATTCTTATATGGTTCCTGAGTGAAAGTCTTTAATAACCACCATTGAGTCCCCAATTACTTTCACTGATATTATTCCTCTTTCTGGTACAATCAAAATCTAAATATGTGTGTGCGTGCGTGCATGATAATTGAATAGATGTTCTTTTTAGAGTACATAGTGGGACTTTAAATAGTCCTCCCATGACTGATTGTGAAGGGATGCAACCCTTCGTTTAATACAATCAATTAATTATTAAATATTATCAGTTTTTATTAATATATCATATAGTATTTTATGTATGTAACATTGCCTTTCCCTTAAAATTTGCTTTGTCCTCAAAACAATGTTAATGAGGAATGTAGTTTTCGAAATTGTTTTGATTCCCAAGATGCATCTTCCTCAAGAAGATTTTTCCATTTAATAATATATTCTTTGATCACTCGGGAGTGCAATCTCTTTTCCCTAGTAGAAATAATAGCTTCTAGATCCAAGATAATTTGTCCTTCATCATCCAACATAGGAAGTATTGTTTGTGCTTTCTGATCATGTTGTCCTAACACCTTTCTAAGACATAATACATGGAAAACATTGTGGATATGACTTGTGTCTGGAAACTCTAATCCATATTCTACGTGACTAATCTTCCTGTTGATCTGATATGGTCCATAAAATTTTGGAGCCAATTTACTTTTTCCTTTTTATTTAATCAATAATTGTTTATAAGGTTGTAGTCCCACAAATTACCAATCTCCAATCTAAAACTCTCTTTCTGTTCGATGTTGTTCAACTTGTTGTTTCATACGATTATTGGCATTGGTTAGATTTTCCTTGAGTATTTGAACAACTTTTGTATTCTCTTATAAATGATCCTTTACTGATGCAACCCTTGCTTTATTAGTGGCTAATGCCTTCTGTTTCTAGATTCATATCCATAGATAGCTTGGAATGGTGTCATTTTGGTGGATGTATGATATGTGGAATTATACCACCATTTAGCAAGATGTAACCATTGAAACCATTTGTGTTGCTTGTCGATTACAAAACAACAAAGGTAGGTATCCAAGCATTTATTGACAATTTATGTTTGACCATAAGTTTGGGGATGGTAATCTGAGCTCATATTAAGTTATGTCCCAATTTGTTTGCAGAATTCTCTCCAAAAAATTCCTTTTAACTTGGCATCTCTATCACTGAGGATAATTTTTGGAAACACGTGTCACTTGTAGACATTTTTACAAAAAACTCTAGTTGTTTCCTTGGTGGAATTGGTTTTTCTTACCTCGATGAAATGTGCATACTTGGTTAGTCTGTCTACTTCTACCAATATATTGTCCTTCACTTCTGACATGCATAACCCTTCAATGAATTCCATTGAAATTTCTTCCCATTTCTAATTTGGGGTGTACAATAGATGGAGTAGCCCTCGGTTTATGACATTTTCATTTTTATTCCTTTGGAAAATATCACATTCTGCTACATATTTTTGACTCTTTGCATTCTTTCCTTTCCAAAAAAATGGTTGTATTACATTATAATAGGTTTTGAAAAATCCTACGTGTCCTACAGCTGGAGAATCATTGGATTCTTTAAGAACCTTGGATTTAAATCTTGAGTCGGGGCTTAAGTAAATTCTTCCTTTACACCATAAGAGGTCATTTTTCCATTCAAATTTGAGGTGTCGATTTACATCGTTGATTATGGAGCAAGTCTCTGGGTTTTTGGCGTATTCGGTTCAAATTCATCCAACCATTCAGGAATCACCATCGATACTGTAAAAACTTGAAATTCTTCATCTTTTCTTGAATTAGCATTAGATATTATGTTGTCTTTCCCCTTTTTATGTAGGATTTCCATATCAAATGTAGCAATTTTATTTATCCACTTTGGTTGTTCAATTGTTAACGTATTTTGTTGTAACAACTATTGAAGACTATTATGATTTGTACGGATCATAAACTTGCTCCCTGTTGCTGTTGCAACCTGATCCCCATAAATTTCAAAAAATTATAGGGCCCCTCCTTTTATTTTTTAGAATTTGTAGTCTCTCAAAAGTCTGGTTTCTGACCCATAAGTTTTTCTTAGAAAATATTCAAGAAAAGGTTGTCTTTTTGGCTAAGGCAAATTTCAAGTCTGTTCGCCGAACCGGTTGCAGAGTTTTATTTATTTTTTGCTGAAACAATTGCATTTGTTTGTAAAGTGGTCGCAGCCTTTTCGATTATTTTTCGTCGACCGATCGTTGTTCATTTTTGCCGACATTTGTGCTGATTTTTAACTTATCTATCGCCGACCATTTCGTCGTCTTTAGGCTTTTCTTTGCCGATCGTTGCGATGTTTTTAGGCTTATTTTCCGTCGACCGGTCGCAGTGCCTTTGTTTATTTGTCGCTGATTGTTGCGCAGTATTTCGATTCGTCGGCGTTGACCGATCGCGCGTCTTCAAGTATTTTTCCGATCGGGTCGGAGCTTTTCAAACCTTTGTCGTCGTATTTTTCGGCGCCAGCCGGTCACCGTCGTTAAGCTTGTTTTTCCCGACCGGTCGCAGCTGTGAATCATTGTTTCACCAAAGCCCAGCCAAGACTCACCAAACATCGCGTTCCGAAAAGGAATTTCCGCCAAGACGTTCCATGCGTGCTTTTCGACAGTAGTAAGTGTTATGTCACTATGCTTTTGAACAAATGTCGTCGACACCATCGCAGGAGTTATTTTTAAAACCGCTGAAGCAGTCGGTGTTCGTCGTCTTTAATGTTCGCGACAGAGGAATTCGGGCCCACACTTAATGTTCATCTACCAACCCCATAAGAATTTAGTGCTCACCTACGCAAATGTATCCACATTTAGTGCTCACCTTCCCTGCCCCGTTTCACATTTATGGCTAGGGACTTTATATAGCGGGGTTGTTGTTGTTATTTTTACCATTTTTCACAAAGCTTGAAACGTCGTTCAGAGAATAGAAGAAGTCTGCTTCCAGTCAGAAAGCACCAGGTGTGACACGAACCGCAAGGTTGTTTCCCCAGAGAGCCTTTTCCTCGTTGACAGGTAAGGGTTTCTTAACACCATCCTATTTCTTTTGGCTACTGAAAGTAGTTTTTAAGCACTTGTTAGGTGCTAATTGGTCTCGGAGGTTTAGGAGTGATTTTTCCTCTTTTGCGGGCTTAGTGCCTTTGTTTTATCATTACTTGAGACCGTCGAACTGCAATCATACTCCCCCAGTCACCCATAGCCCATTTCCTCGCGTCGGTCGTCACGATTTTAGCCTTTTCCCTGGAGGATAAACTCTGTACATTTTAGTTGTTTGTAGTAGTTTTGAGAGTGTAAGTATCCTCGCGTTCTCCAACAGTCAGTCAGCAGAAACCCCTGCGTCCACCTTTCCAGTTTTGACATGTGGCTCACGTTCGTTTTGGAACTAAACTAGCACCAAAAGCTTTAGTCAGCATTGTTCATGCAACATCTCACCCGGTGGTGGTTTTAACTCGTCGTGTCCATCGGCCACTTTTTAAGCCGTGAAGAAGTTATCTTTTGAGTAGGGCTTCCACACAGGAGTCACCCCAGTTGAAGGTTGTGCTACTTTCACTTTTATGCACATACACAAGTTTGATTAATTATGAACAAAACCCTCTTTGGAAAACATGAGAATTTTCAATTTTGCATGGTTGTTTGTATCTTTATATAGTTGGTTTGCTTCCCATAACTGTCTATTCATTAAAGTAAAGAAGTTAAATTCATCTGTCTCCCTAAAAGCTGTCATTTTGTGAAGAATAGTTTTGCATCCTGAAATTTTCATTCAGGCCAATAAGCACTTACGACACTGAAATATTGTATTTGTCGTGCTCATTAATCATCCCATGGTTGATAATTTATATATAAACTTTTTTCCTCATTGATTTCAACCTTGATAAGTAATTTTATTTTTTTGAAAGAAGAAACTAGCATTCATATCAGCTCAAGTTCAGTTCTATTTGTATTGCATCATGGGGACTGTATTGTTCATAAGCATTGGGATCCCTCATTTGTTCTTTCGGTGTCGTCACAGACTTGATATGAACAGGCGTTCTGCCAGAAGTAAAGCCAAGCTGGCCGAGTCAGACTCAGACGTAGAAATCATGTTGGACACCTCACTCGAGACGATGTTCGGAGATACCAAAGCTGTGACAGGAGACGCCCCAGAGTTTCAATGGGGCAAATTATATAGGGATATAAGAGACACAAACTTCCCGGAAGCATCCATAGAAGAATTAATGGTTTACCAGAATATCAAGAAGTTTGGCCTTCATAAGGCATCCACTCGCCCAGAGTTGTTTCCATGCTTGGAACATCGAGGACGGTGTTATTCTAAGGGGGAGGGGATTGCAATACCCCCATTTTGACCCTTCGGATGTATTGTGTTTTAATGTAAATATTGTGCATATGTGATGTATGATTCCTAGCGTGGAGATCAAGTCCAAGGCCCCGCTAGTGAATGCTTAGCCTGGTATTTCAAATTGTGCTACCCATGTGCCAGTAAGCCATAGAAAGTATAAAAGAATGTAAATAATTGTAATACAAATAAAATACCAAGGGGATGGCTATGGATGCAATTAAATGAGGCGGATATGTGTATCCACTAGGGAGAGGTGAGGGGGTTGTGGGGTTGAACCCTAGGCTACCATATGTCACCTTGAGATCCTCGTTGACTGTCCTAGCTATCATTTAATGTTGTTGTAAGGAAGTACTTTAGGAAATCAGTCCATGGATTGATGGAGTATGGGCAGCCCTGAAATTCATAAGGCATGGTATGGGCTCGGTTTTCTTGACCCATAAGTCACCCTACCTCATGGGGGGGTGTTTTCCCTCATCTGCAGGCCATAGTGGGGGGGATATGGATTTTTCATGGAGGACGCATTCCCAGCAGCGAAGAGAACCAAAAATTGTGATTCTGAGTTAAGCCACGCTCGGGAGTGCCAAATTCGCCCAAAAATTCGTGTGGGAAGTTAAATCCAACAGGGGATCTGTTGACCTAAAACTTGGGGTGAAATTTCAGAGTGTGAGAGGCTCAGAAACCCATGAGAAAACCCTGAGTTGATAGCTGATAAATCCAATTGCGGGACAGAGCCGCTTTGGCCATAGAAATTGAGAAAAACCATGATTTGGGTGCCAAAATCGCCCAGAAATCCAACGGGGGATCCATCGACCTAAAATCGGGGGTGAATTTGAGAGTGTGAGACACCTAGAAATTCATAGGAAAACCCTGATTCAGAATCCTGAAAATCCCGCTATGGGACAAAGCCATTCGGTCGCAACCTTTCGAAAGATCCAAGAGCATATTTTAGTGGGAGAGATACCGGGGGGTTAGACTTCATGGTAGAGCCAGTGAGGGATCATTTCACCTTGGTTTAGAATTCGAGACCAGCCATACCTGCCCAGGTCAGTGCTGAGGGAAGGGGCACCCGAGGGATTATGTAGCAGTGAAGGGGACCTTACTTAGGCTGAGAGTGGAGGTGATGGGGGTGCCTGGACTGTCTGAAGCCAATTGGATATGCATGAGCTCTATGTTGAGATCATTGAATTAGAAACCTCCTTCCTTGTCTCCCCACTCGCTTGATAGATCTAGTCGGGTGCTAGTTGAGCCTGAATGATATTGAAACCATGGCTGTGAGTGAGCCTGTTTAGTCTCTCCTTAGTGGATACACAGCCCCAGCTCGGGGGTGGTCTTTGAGTGCTGAAATAATATAGGTTGGGCAGAGACCTATGGTTGGGTTGGAACGTTGCATTCCATATCTAGTTGCTTGGTGATTTCATCTTAAAGATAAGTGTGCTTTGTGGTTCAAATTATGCCCATTTTACATATATGCATGCTTGTTGTTTATGCCAGAATGCATAGATTGATCTAGCTGAACAATAGAACTGAATGCTTGTGCATTATGTTGTATATGCCTATGATGAAATGCCGGTAGATGCATTATGGGTGTGTGTTAATATGGTTTAATTCTGCTGTGTATGTTATCTTACCATGCTTTTGCACATCTGCATTCTTATTTTGTAATGCCATGAATCTGTTCATTGATGAATAGGGATAAGAGTTGTAAAGCATCATAATGCTCGGAATGTTCATTCAGGGATTTGGGGGAGAAATAGACACTCCTTGTTGTGTTCATGTTCCCTCTATGGGTCAGAGGAAGGGAGGGGACATGGCAGATTGGAACAAAGCTCTGTACAGAGTGGTAAAGAGGCATGGATGAAGTTTGGGAAACATATTGGTTGGAAGAAGGAAAAATTCAAAGTTATCAGGTGTGGCAGAGGATCATACATTTGCATGGGGCTCACCGAGAGATTTCCAATGGTACCAAGTTTACTAAAAATGGACTTAAGATGAGAAAGATATCGGACTGAGAAGTTGGCAGTAACAGGGGTGTATGGCCGACTTCCGACTTTCTGAACCCGCAAGGCGGATCGTGGAATGTAGAAGTCAGAGGTGTAATTTTCCTGGAGTTGTGAATTTGGAGTTCTAAATTCCGACTCCAGCAGGTTGGATGGCGGATTGCGGAAGTCAGAGGAGTAATTTTCTCGTAGTTGTGAATTTGGGGTTGTGACTTCCGACTCCCGCCTCACGGATTGCGGATTACAGAAGTCGAAGAGGTGATTTCTTCGGAGTTGCGCGTTGGAGTTCCGACTTTTCGAATCCCACATGATGGATTGCGTATTGCGTAAGTCGGAGGCGTGATTCAGCGAAGTTGTGTATTCGGTGTTCCGAATTCCAACTCCCGCACTGCGGATTGCGAAAGTCGGAGATGTATTTCTTCAACGTTGTGTATTTAGAGTTCTGACTTCCGACTTTCGACTTGCGGACTGCAGACTGAAGTTGTTGCGGTTGTGCGAAAGTGCATAGTTTGGAAAAAAATTAGCAGGTTGTTTCTAAGGAGCTCCCCCATCACCTCTAAAGGGAACCGAGGGGACCGAGGATGTTACATGGCAAGTGTGGGGGGTTGTATAGCTCCGAAGGACAAAAAGAACTGTTTTTCTTCTGGGGCCTGTTCATAAAATTAAATAATCAATCAAATTGAACGACAGTTCTCCAAGGATGTAAACTTTCTATTCAAATGAGCCTCTAATAATAGGAGACTCCTCAATGAGTCTCAATTCAATGAATTTCTCTTTCCCTCCCTCATATTTTCATTTGAAGAGGATCATAGAGCGAATCAATGCTTACACTCAAAGCATGAATAAGGTGGTTATTTTCCATGTCTTGAGAAATTTGAATCACAAAGCGGAACAAGAAACAAAGAGGGCTATATATCTTAATGAAGGTGATCTCCAAATTAATCAAATCCAGGTCAAGTAGGACCCAATCCCATGAGATAGAAAATAAAGTAGTTAGGAAGGCAATGAGGGAAATGTCTCGATACTATCTACCATTATCATTCGGGATGGACATAAGCTTGAACAAGTGGCATATAATCCAAAACTCGTGCGTTCTTTGCAACGTAGGCTTGCTAGGACACCAAATATAATTGGACATTCATGGAATATGATGTGTAGACCATGGAGCAAGAACCAAAATGTACCTTTCCTTATCCGAAAAGGAATTCCACGGTACGAGATGACCTCAACCGAAATGATGAATATTTATGGCTGCATAAGCACTGTGAAGATGCGCGGAAGAATTAGAGATCTGACAGACAAGTATGAAGGTGAATGACACTAATGAGTTGAAGATGGGACCATTTTGTATCCCTAGGAAATCATAGGGAGATGTTGAAGATGTTGATGTTAGAGAAAGAAAGATACAAAAGAAAAGATTGAAGAATGCTGGCAGAATGGTTGCAGAAAGAGTATAGAAGTACTGCCTGCAGGAAAGGAATACTACTGAATGTGTGAATTATGAGGATGCGCTGACATAATCCCCAATTGAGGCAGTTTGCGTGTGGATTGATTCGACTAAAGTGTAACATGTTGAGGATTCCATGTTGTGTATTTTTTAGCATGAGTGGCTAGCTACATCTTAGGCACTTGGTATGCTCCATGAAAAGGGGTAGTAGAAGGTCTCTGTGGGAGGACATTGAATCAATTCAAGATGTGCAGGTGATGCATGACTGAGGAACACCTTGGTAGTGTTTGTATTAAACAAATAAATACAATTATGAGCAGTGATAGAGAGTAGATGAAGATGGGAAATTTTGATCTCCTGGGTAAGTATTGTTACACGTTATTATGCAATAGTGGATGCAATAATTAATTTAAATGTACAACATGATAAGTGTCTTGAGTGATGAAGGAAACAATGATTTAAATGCCCGTCGGTGAAGTTGTATAAACAACAATGAAATTTTTTTAAGATAGAACCTCATAAGCATGAGGATATTCTTTTCTTAATTACCTTGGGATTCTGATGCAGTAGCATTCGAGCCAATCTACAGATGTTCATTGGGAATTGCAGCAGAACCTTGACTTCGTTGATTACCTTGGTGTGAAGTTACAGTTTTTGCAGCAACGGAGCTACACTTGTTGTGAATGCATAGCATAGGGTTGGAAGTGGAGTTGCATCTAAGAAAAGTGCCTCGTCTTATGAATTGGAAGTGGAAAAGGAGTTGCATCATCTCTTACTGCTACTCGTGTATTAATAATTCTTTGCTGTTGCGACTGGTATTAATAGTGCACAGTATATCCTGATGGCTGCGACTGGATGGATGACACATTAATTACAGAACCCTAAATGAAGAATTAGGGTGACGTGGCAGTATTGGCATGAGTGAATGGACAACCTAGAAAATAGGTGAGTAGAAAAGAACACGCACAGACATATGTGACAGAATATACCAATTCACGTAGAGTTGGAACGTTGAGGAAGTTGGTGGAAGGGCGATTGAGGCAAGGAAGAGATGAATGTTGGAAGACGATGGAGTCAGGAAATGAACAGTCATGAAGAGAATAAACAGGGCTTCAAAGAAAGAGAAGAAGCGGCGCCAAAATAAAGGAAAAGAAGAAAGAAAATCTTGGCTAGAAAGCAGACTAAGTTTCAGCTGCCATGGCATACGGCTCGTCAGCGAGGCGTCGAGAAAGCGAGGAAGCAAGTGAATGTGAAAATGAGTGAACATTTGGTAATTCTAATTCCATCATTGTATTCTATGTAATTTATTCATTTTCAGTAATAATATGAGTACTGGATATTGTTTATTTCCTTGCATAGTCAAAACATGTACATGAATGTGTGAATGGGTACCTAATTATCTTGGTAGAGGATAGTGTATTCACTTAGATAATTTAAATGTTGCATTAGAGAGACTGTGTGTTGTGATATGGTCTTATAATTAAAAATTCGCTAGCCTTGTGTTTATTTTTGTCATGCTATTACACATAGTTCCATTCGAGTTTGTTGAAACACATGCTGAAACTCCTATCTTGATAATAATCTTAATGTTGTGATAGAGTAACAACATGTATGTGCACAAGTAACAATGTTCTTGTATTGAGCAATAACATGCGTGGAGTAAAGTAACAACATGCTTGGAGATGGATGTATTAATTCTCTAGATATTTGAGTCATTCATTGATGATCGGTTCTGAGTCTGAAGGTCGCACAAAGTGTTTGAGAATGTTTGAAGAGTTATATGGTTATTGTTTCAGTAGACATATTATTATAATGTAGTAGATACTCCTTGTTTGATCCTTGTGTTGAGTCTTGTCTTCAGACAAGCGCACTGTTGCAAAAGTAATATGATGGCATACGGTGGCAGTACCCTCCTGCATTAGGTGGTTTCAGCGCGGGACTTCTCTTGGAATGATTGCATGACTACTCCTGAAAGTGAGTTGGAGAATACCTTGAGTTTGGTGGTGTACCAGCATTCAGAATGTTGAAGACAAGTGGTGCATCAGCGTTTGGATTGTGGTTGTGAATGGTAGTTAGAATTCAAACTACCAGGAGACTTGTGAGAATGCCGCCAAGAAGGAAAGATTGCAAAGGATGCATTGCGGAGTAGATCCAGTTGATGAACAATGTGAAGTAAGAGTATGAAACATAGGTTGTTACAACAATGCGAGAAACCATTTGGTGAATGATGTTATTCCTGTCAATATTTGTTGAATCAATATAAATCATGTATGTGTTTCATTGGTTTCTGACATTTAATCTCTGTGTTGTGGTTGATAATAGCATGATGGTTTTCTGTTGTGTATTATGAGGGCAGAGTTAGGTTCTGTAACGGATTGTGTGTTGCAGCACTTATCTTCTACGTCAGTTCACCTGCGCACAATTGACGATGAATGTAGAGGGAATGGACATGATAGTATACAGATTTACCCACATTCATGAAAGAAATATGGATGAATTAAAGAGATGAGTGACCAAGGAAGAGGCGGTTCATGAGCAAGACTATGAGGAAGCCAACCACCAAATTAAATAATTGGAGGAGGAATTAAGCCAGGAGAAAGCCAAAAATCGAAAGATGGAGGAAAAAATCAATGTCCTTGAAACACATCCCGTTCTGCTTCAATAAAGAATTGGCAATTTGGAATTTGCATCTCTAAGAAACACCATGAGATACATTCAAAGGTCAGTTTAGGAGGCACATTTAGGTTTTGCAGCACAAGAACTTGTCTAGATCAAGATGGACCATGGACCATGTTGGAATATCTAATGAAAACTAGGTCCCATAATTTATGCTCCCAGTTTCTTTTTTGTTACAGGATAAGAAATATAAATTTTCTGAACATCATGGGAATTTGTAATAGTGCGAGAGTAGTCATTTCTTTTTTAGTCTATAAGTAGTCATGTTCATGTATTTGTAACTTTGGAAGATATTCTTCTATGTATTACATTTGTACTTTATTGTATATCCCACAAAGATGTATTATTCCTCTTATTGGAAGTGTCGTCATTTGTATTTGTAAGTGTCGCAAGTTACATTGTAAGTGTCATCATTTGTATTGATGGGTTATTAGACCACCAGTGTGGGGTCGGCCCTAATTAGGTCATGTGGATGGGTTATTAGACTTGAGTAGCAAGTCGGCCCCAATGAATTATTGGCAGGTCAAGTCAGTGTATAAATAGAGAGGTTGTGTCTCTCATTTATCTCATTCACTCACTTCTCAAGCTCGCATAGCTAAGAGAGAAAGTGGTGCACTTGTGGAGGAGGAGGAGCATCTACTAGTGACATCTTATTGGGTTTGATCCTTGTGATCTTGTATTTGGGTTTATTCTATCTCTGAGGAAGTTGCAGGGTTTTTCACCTTCTTAGTTTTCCCCGGTGAAACTCTGTGTCTCTTGTGTGATTGCTTTTATGTCTATGATTGATATGTTGTACATGTTATTCTCTTAGTGATCCTGAATGATAATGGAATGAAATTATCGAAAAATTAACATGGTATCAGAGCTGACCTAAGAAGAAGGCACTATGCAGCTGCGGAAGCTAGGGCTTCTTTATTTTTGGGTTTCTCTCCACAGATCATCAAAGGCAGGAGGCTAGATTGACTCTCCTTGGAAGGGCACATCTTTCTGTCGAGACATACTTCAATTCTGAGACTTTTCAGTTTTGACCTAAAAATTAGGGTTTCGAAAAAAAGTTGGAATTTTTGGAATCTGAATCCACAGCTGGATACTCCTCGAGAAAATCAAATTTTAGAGCCTTGGATCGAACTTTTTGGTTGGTCAAAAGGGTGGGCCTTATCAAACCCTAGTTCAAGGTCCTATCTAGTGAATCCAGAAGTTTCAAAAGCAATTTTGAGGGGTGAAAATTTGCAGATTTCAAATTCTGAGTATACTAGCTTGACCAGCTCAGCAAGACGCATCTTTCTATCCTTTCAGAAAGTTGAAATTCAAATTTTGAATTTTTAGGGTTTCCCTGACAAACCCTAATCCAGCTCCAGATCCAGTTTTTCAGCAAATCAAGTGATAAGACCTAAATCTTTTATTTCCATTTGAGTTTCTCATTAAAATGTATCACCACACCAAGCTTGAAGATAAGCTTGATGGAGCTGATAACTTTCGAGCATGGAAGTATAGGATTGGGTTAATCCTAGAAGAAAATGATTTGGACATCTACATAAAGGAAGAGGTTCCAGTTCCATAGGGAGATGAGGCTAAGGCCTTACACAAGAAGGACTTGGTCAAGGCTAAGAGAATCATTGCTGATTCTATAAAGGACCATCTCATACCCCATGTGTCTTCCCTAAAGACACCTAAGGAGATGTTTGACTCCTTGACCAAATTGTTTGAAGGAAAGAACATAAATCGGAAGATGACTCTGCGGAACCAATTGAAAGGGGTAAAGATCCAGAATGGAGGGACCATTCAATCCTACTTTTCTAGGGTCTCTCAAATCAAGGAAGAACTTGAAGCTGTGGAATAAGTAGTGGAGAATGGAGAAATTATAATGACCACTTTGAATGGCCTACCTAGGTCATGGGACTCCTTCATCCCAGGAATCTATGCAAGAAAGAAACTGATCTCCTTTAGTAGACTATGGGAGGAATTCTCACAAGAAGAAGCTAGGATTGTGGCCGGAGAAGAAAAGATGGGAATTGAAGATCAATCCCTCACAGCTCACACCAAGAAAGGCAAGTTCAAAAGGCAGCCATCTCACCACAAGAAATCTTCTCATTTCTATCATAAATAGAAGAAAGATATGAGATGTTTCAATTGCAATGAGAAAGGACACTTTGCTTCAGAATGTCCCAAGAAAAGAAAAGAAGTTAACAACAACTTCAAGAAGAAGAACATCAAGAAGAGGCATCATGCTCATGCTACTGAGGATGATGAACCTCCCAAGAAGAAGACTAGATCAAAAAGTGAGGACTCATCAAGTGAAGATGAATATGTTCTAATCTCTGCTCTCACAGGTACTATCTCTCATGGATGTGATGATTGGCTTATTGATAGTGGGGCTTCCAAACACATGACCGGGTTTAAAGAATCTTTTTTAGATCTATCTGAACATGAGTCACCTCATAAAGTGAAACTTGGGGATGACTACCAATATCCCATAAAAGGAAGTGGTGAAGCCTCCTACAAGTTAGACTCTGGGAAGTCTTTGAAAATGCAAGATGTTCTTTATGTAACTGGACTCAAGAAGAATCTTCTCTCCATATCATCTCTGGATGCAAAGGGAATGAGAGTTGCATTTATAGATGGCCAAGTACTCATGTGGCCAAAGGGTAAAACTCTAGATGATGCAGTTGTGATTGGAGAGCAAGAGGGAGGATTGTACAAATTAAAGGGACAACCTGAACATGCCATGGTACATGATTCCATGGAGCCAAGTGAACTTTGGCATAGAAAGCTTTCTCATGTGCACTATAGGGCACTACCAATTGCAAGCAAAGCAGTAGAAAGTCTTCCTGAAATCCAGTCAAAGCATGAAGGTATTTGCAAAGGATGTGCAAAAGGAAAAAACACAAAGAAGGCATTTCCAAGCAGTGAAAGCAAAGCAAAAGGGATCTTGGAAATTATCCACTCTGATGTATGCGATCCAATGTCATCTAGTTCTCTGAGTGGGTATGTATACTATGTTTCCTTCATTGATGATTTCTCTAGGAAGACTTTGGTTTATTTCTTAAAGAACAAAGATGAAGTGTTTGATACGTTCAAGGAATTCAAAGCCTTGATAGAAAATCAAACTGATAAGAAATTCAAGCCCTTCAGATCCGACAATGGCGGGGAATTCACTTCAGGTGATTTCAAGAAGTTATGCAACGATTCAGGGATTAAGAGGGAGTTGACTGCTCCTTACAATCCACAACAAAATGGAGTTGTAGAAAGGAAGAATAGAACTATTATGGAAGCAACATGGGCAATGCTTCATGACCAAGATCTGCCTATGCATCTATGGGCAGAAGCAGCTAGGACAGTTGTATATGTGCAGAACAGAACACCTCACAAAATACTTGACAACAAGACACCAGAAGAAGTCTTCTCTGGTAAGAAACCTGAAGTTAGCCATCTCAGGATATTTGGTTGTCCTATATATACACATATTCCAAAGAAAAAGAGGACAAAGCTAGATCCTTCAGGAAAGAAGGGCATCTTTGTGGGTTACAGTGAAATCTCGAAGGTTTACAGAATATACTTTCCAGATTTCAAGAAGATTGATATCAGCAGGGATGTAACATTTGATGAAAACTTGGCATACATCAAATCAAGGAAGACACCTATTGAAGACAATGAAGAACCAAAGGTAACCAGATTTCAAGACACCATTATGAATGAAGCAATTCCAGAAGAACATCGTAAAACAGAAGATCCACAACAACCTATAGATCCACCTCGTGAGAAGAACTCTCACAAGAGGAAACCTGCATGGGCTAGAGAGCTCATCCAAGATGCAGAAAGATATGGTATTTCAGAAGAGAAACATAGAGAAAGGAAAAGGACAAGGTCACACACTAGTTATGTTGCCTTGCTCTGTGACATTATGAACAAATAACCTTCCAGTTGTGAAGAAGCAGCGGAAAAGAAAGAATGGAAGGATGCCATGGTCGAGGAATACCAGTCGATCATGAAGAATGATGTTTGGGATGTAGTCCCAAGACCTAAAGGGAAGTCTGTTGTGACTACCAAGTGGATCTATAAGATCAAGCATGTTGCAGATGGTAGCATAGAGAAATACAAAGCGAGGTTTGTAGCTCGTGGCTTCTCCTAGAAAGAGGGAATAGATTATGAAGAGACTTTTGCTCCTGTAGCCAGATACACTTCCATCAGAACAGTACTTGCTCTGGTTGCAGTGATGAAGTGGAAGATACACCAGATGGATGTCAAGACAACTTTCTTGAATGGTGTAGTTGAAGAGGAAGTGTATGTGGAGCAACCACTTGGTTTTGAGATACATGACAGAGTGTCATATGTGTGCAGATTGAAGAAAGCCTTGTATGGCTTAAAGCAAGATCCTAGGACTTGGTATGGTAGGATGGACAGTTTCCTATCCAATTTGGGCTTTACCAAGAGTAAAGTAGATTCCAACCTTTAGTACAAGGTTGAGGAAGGAAATCCAGTGATACTACTCCTATATGTGGATGACCTGTTTGTTACAGGTGAGGATGGGTTGATTTCTGACACCATGAGGAAGCTTGCATCCGAGTTCGAGATGAAGGACTTGGGGATGATGCATTACTTTCTAGGTATGGAGGTGTGGTAGAGTGCAGATGGGATCTTTCTTGGACAAGGGAAGTATGCAGTAGAGATCCTGAAGAGGTTCGGGATGATGGACTACAAGGCCATGGCCACACCTATGGCATCGAATCTGAAGCTTCTGTGTGATGCTTCATCTGAGCCGGTTGATGTCACTGTGTATCATCAGATGATTGGGTCCTTGATGTACTTGACGAACACGAGACCAGATATTTTCTTTACGGTGAACACATTGAGCCAGTTCCTGATGGATCCAAGAAGTGTTCACCTTGTTGTTGTAAATAATATTATGAGGTACCTGAAGGGTACAGTTGATTATGGGCTCAAGTATGATGCGAATCAAAAGTTTAACCTGGAGGGTTATGTTGATTCAGATTGGGCAGGAAGTGCTACAGATAGGAAGAGAACTTCTGGGTGCTGCTTTAGTATGGGATCAGGTGTGATCTCTTGGTTTAGCAGGAAGCAGTCCTATGTAGCACTGAGTACAGCCGAAGCAAAGTATGTTGCAGCTTGTTCGGCTAGTTGTGAGGCAGTATGGCTTAGGAAGCTACTGTATGAGTTATTTGATCTCCCGTTGGATGCTACTGGTATCTTTTGTGACAACCAGAGTTGTCTGAAGCTGTTTGAGAACCCCGTGTTCCATGACAAGTCGAAGCACATCGAGATCAAATATCACTATATCAGGGATATGGTGCAAAGAGGAGCAGTGAAGCTCCTGTATGTTGCGATGGATGAGCAGGTTGCAGATGTGTTGACAAAACCACTAGCCAAAGTGAAGTTTGAGTACTTCAGAGAGAGGCTTGGTGTTCTTCAGATTGAAGATACTTCGAGGAAGAAGTGATGGGACACATTTGCAGAAGCCATTCCAAGCATGGTGAGAGGAGGATCCTTCCCATGGCTGTGGATGTAAGCACTGTGTGATGAGCATCAGGACGATGCTCCAGTTACTGCTTTGGATATGCATCAGGTGGATGCTTTGTATGATCAATTGGATCATGTATGATGATATGCATCGGGATGATACAGTGACGATGATCAGGATGATCATTTGAGATGAGTACCAGGATGATGCTCTGGATGATATGTATCAGGATGATGATCAGGATGATCATTTGAGATGAGTATCAGGACGATGCTCTGGATGATATGCATCAGGACAATGTTGTGACGATGATCAGGATGATCATCTGAGATGAGTATCAAGATGATGCTCTGGTTGATGTGCATTAGGTTGATGTACCGTGCGATGATGATCAATTGGATCATGAGTATCAGGATGATACTTCGAGGTCAGAGATGATATGTGGCAGGTTGTGCAAGTAGCATGTAATCAGTCCTCTGAGATCCCATGGGTTGAGCTGAGTGCTCGTAATCAGTCCCGAGATGCTCTTACGAGGTATTGCTATGGAGACATGTAATCAGTCCTGGAGATCCCATGGGTTGAGCTGTGTGCTCATGATCAGTCCCAGGATGCTCTTTAGAGATCTTGTCGGTCATGCTACAACACATAAATGTTCCTGGGATGCTCTTTAAAGGTATTGTCTATTCACATGTAACCGGTCTTGGAGATCCCATGGGTTGAGCTCTGTGCTCGTGATCAGTCCAGGGATGCTCTTTAGAGATATTGTCGATCGTGCTGCAGCACATAAATGTTCCTGGGATTCTCTTTAAAGGTATTGTGAAGGAGATGCATGTAATAAGTCCTGAGAGAGATCTTGTCGATCGTGCTTAGGCACATAAATGTTCCCGGGATACTCTAGTCAGGTATTGCATCCACACGTAATTAGTCCTGAGAGACCACCTCTATCAGACCGTTCACACAGATGATGAAGACCTACAGGAGGTGGGCCTACATCCAGCATGAAAAAGGGCTAGCTCTGTAGAACTTCCTATGACGAGAAGAATTTTTGAGATATCCCAGTGATCGAGATGTCGAGTACAGCAGCAGTGATGATGATGATGCTCCATGATCCAATGATGATGATCTAGCTCCAGAATTGAAGACTTGCGTCGATATGTATTGATGACCTGTGTCGACAGAATACCTTCCTAGGTAAGAGGGAGTGTTGATGTATTTGTGACTTCGGAAGATATTCTTCTATGTATTACATTTGTACTTTACTGCATATCCCACAGAGATGTATTATTCCTCTTATTGGAAGTGTCGTCATTTGTATTTGTAAGTGTCGCAAGTTACATTGTAAGTGTCATCATTTGTATTGATGGGTTATTAGACCACCAATGTGGGTCAGCCCTAATTAGGTCATGTGTATGGGTTATTAGACTTGAGTAGCAAGTCGGCCCCAATGAATTATTGGCAGGTCAAGTCAGTGTATAAATAGAGAGGTTGTGTCTCTCATTTATCTCATTCACTCACTTCTCAAGCTCGCATAGCTAAGAGAGAAAGTGGCGCACTTGTGGAGGAGGAGGAGCATCTACTATAGACATCTTATTGGGTTTGATCCTTGTGATATTGTATTTGGGTTTATTCTATATCTGAGGAAGTTGCGGGGTTTCTCACCTTCTTGGTTTTCCTCGGCGAAACTCTGTGTCTCTTGTGTGATTGCTTTTGTGTCTATGATTGATATGTTGTACATGTTATTCTCTTAGTGATCCTGAATGATAATGGAATGAAATTATCGAAAAATTAACAAGTCGATATAGTGATGGCAGTAGTCTGTGAGATGTTGACAGATAATTTTGAATTTTGTAATATGTATGGCATTGTCTTAGTGGTAGTCAGTCTGGTAGATGTTGGAAGAAAGTCTTGTTTTTGCATAGCTTGACATGGGGAAATCTAGAATCGGAAGGGGCAAGTCAGTTTGATCTTTGGTCCTTCGGGCACCCTTGTATTGATGTTGTATTGTTCAAACTTGTAGCCTTTTTTCATAAATAAAAATATATTTGTTATTGTTAAAAAATAAAAATTGAAGCACAACCATTCATGCACATACTATACATGGAAATGATATGTGTGTATTTAACAATATTCAAGTAATCATATTGACTATAAATAGGACCACAATATGGCATAAGTGTTATTGACTGTTTGGGAGGAACAAATACATGTGAAAGGATAAATAACCCAAGATTTGCATCATTCATTTTTAGACTTTGTGATCATGTAATCATTACCACAATAGGAGAATTTGGTCCCAACATTGGGCATGGGCAAGGAATATTTCCAAGTGCTATACAAAGCACGATTGTAACCAGTTTGGTATTTACTTTGTAGATGGACAAGAAGAGAGAAGTCATCGCTACCCTCTAATAATTAAACAAAGCTTTTTCTATACAAGGATATTTTTTCTCTCAGCTCACACAAATTTTTGGATCTCCTTGTAGAGATGTTTTGGGTAGTATTGATTTTATGTGTTGGCTCAATAGAACCCTTGGTTGACTCAGTAGAAGGAGATGTGTTGGTCAATTTAGGACAAAACATGGTTTATTTGGCTTTCAACTTTTCAAAGAATGAGCATATGGAACTTTTCATACGTACCTTTTCTATTTCACCTATTGGATCATTTACCACAATGGGGTGTACTAGATCGTTGAATTTGGGTAGTTGGTCATTAATATAATAAGACAATGTGGCAGGCATGGGATTCACCTTCAACCCTTCACATTTTGAACAACTGCATACTACTAGGGTCTCATAAAAGAGATCCATTTCACACTGAAGTACTATTGGTCCAACACGGTTACTGGATGATGGCATGTTACAGTTGGTAGGTAAAGTTGCCTTCCATTTTTATCTACCATCTTCATACAGTATGTTGCTCCAGATAATACCTTGCGTATTTTTGGGAGTGGTGGAATATCATGTGCATCCAAACTTGATCTAGAATTAGGAACTTGCAAAAGTCAATGCACATGAAAAGACAACATAAATTCAAATAAATAATCACCAATAAGTCACCAATAAGTCCATAATAATAAATATGGACTTATTGGTGACAAAAATGGAGAACTTGAACTTGGAACGATATGGAATGAGTTGGAATTTGAAGAATCATCCATTTGATTTTTTTCTCTTTTTTCTCTTGTATTTGAGTCAAAATACAATCAACACATGTCTTAATTCTTTTTAAAAAATGGGAAAAAGGAAACATTCTATTTTTTATAACGTAATCAATGCACTTTATTAATACAAACGCATAGGTGCGTTATTTCAAGATGCGCATTAACTAAAACCTCTGCAAAGGAAAAACCTCCACAAAATTTTAATTGCAGAAGTTTACACTTCCATTTTTTTTCCTTGTCATGTCACCAATGCGCTTATGTTAGTAATATGCACTAGTGTGATATTATCTACTCAGTGCACCGTAATCTCAACACAAAAATTGCAAAAGTTTCTATTTTTATTTTTCCTATTGTTTATACAGTGTGCTTTTATGATTATAGCACACCGATGTGCTACTATCTGAGTGGCACATCGAAATCCCGATTGAAAAAAGAGAGAGATGCACGCATTTATCATCAATGGCTGATAACCCATTTAAAAAGGAAAACCCTAATCCCTAAACCTTTTCTGGCCAAAAATTTAAGGAGTGACTTATGCAAGAGATATTTACCATGGAAGAGTTTAGAGAGAGATTTCTTTGAAGATAATTTTTGTAAGAGATCACAGTGGACACATACAACTCTACAAATGAGACATTTGACGTAAGTTTTCCTTCCATAGAATTAAAAAAGGGCATAAATTTTATATGTTTTTTGCAGAAAATAGAGGATATAAGAATTACCTTCAATGTTGTGAACCCTTGTGTCTTCTTCCTTCAAAGTTACCTTTATTACTACAAACCCTAGGGTTCTTCTTACTTTCTTTTTCTAAATTCTATTTCTCTTTTTATTTCACAACAATATTTCATTTTTAGCAATGTAAACTTCTTGGTTATATATATTAGTATATTTCCAGGGTTGGAAGGTGCGGGGGGAGTTATCCTAGACTCCAAGGGGAACAACATGACAAAGTACACCTGGGGTATTGGAAGGAAGACGAACAATGGAGTGGAGTGGCTTGATCTCATCAAAGGGCTTAAGATTGCTCTAAGTTTGGGCATCAAGAACCTGATGGTAATTGGGGACTCTCTTATAGTCATCCGAGATGCTAGGAATATTGTTAACACTGGGAAGAAACCCTCCTCAAAACTGCACCACCTTCTCCTAAGCATCAGTAAATAGTTTAACAAGGTTTCCTTCTGGCATGTTTTGAGAAATATAAATGGGCATGCTGATGTAATGGAAAATTTCGGAGTTGGACTCCCTTATGGATCCCTCAATTGTGATAATGTCATCTCAAAAAATATTTGAATCCCTTAGTTCTGAGTTTCCACTTGAAACCATGGTCCTACAATCCCTCTATCTCAGAATCTACAACCTTCTGATTAAAAACTATAGAAACTTTAAATTTGTGGTTTTTGGAATTCACACCCTTCTTGGTGACGGCGATCAATATCTCTGTGAGATCCGAAGGCATATCAAAATTAATTGCAGCCGGCCGGATGGAAAAATGGCCAGCATGCGTTGTCATTGGCATGGCTTAAGACAGGGATAGTGGGTCGAATATTTTGGATCTACGGTCTATTCTCCCTTCTGTATAGTGCTTGTTTTCTTGCTGATTTTGTGCAAGCTATCCTTTAGGCTTTTAGTGCTTCATCTCAGAAGAATGGAACTCCACTTTCTCCCTCCGGTCGGGGACAATCGTTGCAGGAAGTGCTTTGGTCACAATAGGACTGCTTGCAACAGGGCGTTTCCTTTGGGTGATGATGAGGTAGGAGTCTGGAGGGGTCGTAGTCATTCCGGGCGTGGCCTCTGTCACAGATAGGTCAGTGTTGGGTGTGCTCAAAACTTTGATGAAAATCACGGCCTCATAAAGCATGACCTGGAGATGAACAACAGGCTTTAGGAGCTGGAAGGTCAATTTTGTCTCATTCGAAATGAGAATATGGAGTATAAGCAAATTCTAACTCGTCTCTTTTCACTGTCTCAAGAAACTCATCTCGAGGTTAAGCAGCAGGGTAGTCTGGTGGCTGAGAAGATGGGCACGTGGAGGAGATGCTGGGCCTCTTTTACCCACATAAAAAGCATAAATCTGGTGTTGGAAGCAGGGACATGGCTGAATTGGAGAGGAAGATGGAGAAACCGAAGAACTTCATGGCACAGGCAGGGAACTTTGTAGACCTAAGCGCGGACAGGAACGGGGTTACAGAATCCAGTGGAGCAATCATGAATGTTGGTATCCCATAGCTGCAAGTTGGTCATTTCAGTCCCTTTTTGGTTTTTATTATGTATCTACATCAGCTTTATAGTTTATACTCTACAACTTGGAATTCATATGCTGGGAGCATCTCACAAGATTCGACGAATATCTGGAAAGCTCAAATTTTCAGTCTCTAGTTTTATTTATCAGTTTATATATGTACTTCTTATGTATTAGGTTGCTAGGGCAGTTTGTCAAATGCTACATTTTTAATGGACTGGGAAGAATCTACCTTTGTTTCAAGCATGTAATTGACGAACAGGGTGAGCTTGATGCTCCCCTGCCATGCGTGCAATCAGCCCCTGCATTTTGTAACTTTTAGCTCTACTTTTAATCAAAGCTTATCAATCATTTGTGTGTGTGTGTATATATATATATATATATATATATATATATATTAATATATTGGGCCTTGGGTCACTCTTGGATCGAGATCATAATGCGATTCAATTTGAATCCGACTTGTCGGGACTGTCCTTGTTAGAATTTTTTTTCAAAAACACTTATGTGTTTCATAGTGCGCATTTTTCAGAATTATCACACCGGTGTGTCTATATTTCAATGACACACCATTTAGAATTGTTTTATTTTAAAAAGTGTGAATACATTTATTCGTGTGTATTATATAAAAAATACGAATTGGTAGTTATATCATATAAGAGGCACCCGTGCTGAATTTTTGTACTTTGCACATCGACTATCCCAAATACTTTTTTATCTGAAATTCTTTAGTAATTGTGTAAACAAATTTATAATTTATGTGTTTCATTATGCATGACGTTTATTGATAAAAAAATGATGTTAAAAGATAATGGAATAAAAATCATAGCGAAGGGAGCGAGGGAAATACATCTGACACAAAGAACATGGCAAGCTTTTTGTAATTTTAATATAAAAGTAATATGCTGGAATTATTTGTATGTTTAAATAATGTGTATTGGTTTGTGTGTATCTGTGGAGCAAGAATTTAAAGAAATTATATAAGATTGTTCATAATTTGAGTGAAGAAGAGCAAAAAATCTTTAAGAAATTATTTCAAAGTGAAGAATTATGTGGATCAAAAGGTGATTAACATGAGTTTTTTGTTTGACTTCTTACTAACAATGCTTTTCAACAATAATTGTTATCTTAATTCAAACTTTGGATTTCAAATTTGTTCAATGTTGTGCAGGGACAGGGAGCAAGGAAATAGGACGCCCTAAAAAGATAAAAATTAATAAAAATGTAAATGATGATGATTTTGTCATTAGTTCAAATGGAGTCGTGCCAAAAGTTAATGAAAGGGGTAAAAAGTTTTATAAAACTTTGAGGGATACAATGGAAAGAATCTATAGACGTACTTTTCATTTATAGTACAAAATTCAATCCAATGACTCTAAGAATTAGGTTATAAGTAAATTACAAGAAGCATTTACGGAGCAATTGGCACTGAGACCAATGAGGCTTGCAATGGAAAAACATACAACAACAACAAAGAATCATTTAAAAGGTATTATTGCTAAAAATGTCTTTCTATAATATGTATGTACTAGCTGTCCAAAACATACCTTGTTAATATTTTTGCTATGCTTATTTTCATATAAATATTTATCATTTTTTCATTGTGCTTTTTGTTTCATAGGAAGATCGGTAAAATTCCAAAGGAAGAACGATGTGATATCCAAAATATGTCAGTGGGGATGTCAAAAAATATGTAGCAAGGGTCAAAGAAATTAACATAACCACATCGCAGGGGGAGTCATCCCAACAACAACGTGCATCAAACGTATGTAATCATTGTTTTGTTTTTTATGTGCATAGAGTTTAATTATTGCATATAATACTAATTTTCAATTGTTTTTTTGTAGCATAAATGAAAAGAAAATGGCACCAATTCAACGCATTAGATGGTATGACAAGGCAAAAAAGGGTTGACCGTAAAGTTTGTGAGTACTTGTGGTTTGCTTCAGATTTCAGATTTAATGTGATGTTTATATCTTAATTAATTTAAAATTGTACATGGATGTTTTCTAATATGTGCTAACATACGGTGAAGAGCCATCCGATCTTTTGGTTGACATTGGATTAAGTAAGGGTTGTCAGTATATGTCGGGGTATCAATTGTTAATTGAACCATTTGTAAGTAGCTATATTGTTTTATGTCTCTTATTTTATATTAATGGAACAATAAGAAAACATTAATTATATCTATGCTTTGTCATGGTGTCTAAAACTCACAGGAAACAAAGTATGGAGTGGAGCCAAAAGAGGATTTATTGACACATGGCATGAGGAAATGTTTCAAAAATATGTGTGAAGTTTATGATTCACTCATTGAACTAGTACACTTTTTCATTTGCACGGTTATGTATATTACATTATCTATAAATGTAGATATACTCATCACATTTTATTTTTATGCTTGTAGATGGAACATGAAAATATGGAGCGGACGCAAGTCAATCAAGAATACATTTCAAACAACTCAAGAACAATATCCCCTGAAAGTGATGAAGAGATGGGGCATGGAAGCGACTCGAGGTACTACAACGATTCGAGTGACGAATGATGATCAATACATTTGCATGTTGTTACTGCAAGTTGTATATTTTGAATTTTTTATTTGTGAAAAAAGAAACATTATGTTTAATGTGGACATATCACCCTAATTGGATGAGGATAAGTAATCAATAATTGTAACAATGTCAAAATGACATTTTTATTATTGTTGTCTCATATATTGGATTCTCATTTATATATTGGATTCTCATTCATATATAATAAAATGGGTTTCTTCTTGTACTAGATTGTGTAATGTCGACAATGTTACATTATTGATTAACTATATGAATGATTTACATTGTGACTACAAACAAAAGTGTAAAACATGCTTATCGAAACACAATAATTAAAATATAAAAATTAATATTATTAAAAAATATTTGATTTTTTATGATTAATTCAAATGCTAAATATATGAATGATTTACTTGGTTACAAAAGACATATGTGTAATCAGCGCAATATACGAGCGCAATAAATACAATATAAAAATGAATATTATTATATAAAATTGAATATTATTATATAAAATATTTGATTCTCGATTGATTAATTGAAATTTTGTAAAAAAAAAAAACTATATTTGCATATCCGCACTAACTAGTGCCTTTTATTCATTTCCATGAATCAATGCCTACTCAAAATTTAGCCACAAATTCTCATTGACATAATAAACACATTGATGCTCTATAAATATCATAAGCACCGGTGTTGTTTTTGAAATATGAGCACCGATGCTTTTATTCCAAACTATATGCATTGGTACTTATTGGGATAATATACACACCGATGCATATTGGTAGCGTATACACACCGGTTATATTTTAATACAAAAACACAACAACGAATATATAATACAACATCAACATCGGTGCAATTAAATATAAAAAATGCAAATGTGCATTTAAATATAAAAGAAGATAGGTGCATATAAATAATATACGAGGCACCAGTGTAGTTGTGAATGATAATCGCACCAATGCTATTACAATATAATATAAACACATGCATGTTTGGATTAAAATATACACACCGGTGCTTTTCAAACGATGGCATGCACCGATGCGTACTGTCAAATTAAATGCACCAGCATTGTCAACGTAATATATGCACTCATATGTTAGCATTGAAATTTTTACACAACGGTGCATTGACAAGGAATGTAGGCATCAATGCGTGTATATACAACACACTGGTACGCACTGGTGTGTTTACTTTAACAATACACAAATGTGTGTTTGGTTTATAAAAAACAAACCAGTGTGCATGATATAATAAAAAATCATTGTTTTAAAAACATCTGCTACAACCTCCAGTCGCCCATATTTTTTTGTTATAGTGAATATCTGTTAGAACGTCCACAAAAAACTCCAATACCAAAAACGAAGGATGCAGCGGAGGCTTTTTTGACATTTTTTGTCAATCTTGTAACATTAAAAACCTCAACTACAAAGTGTTTCCCTTGTAGTGCATAGTCTTGTCACTAGTCTTCAAATTAATTTATGGACCTTGCATTATATTTAAATGTATGAAATTTTTCCTTAACTCAAACATTGTGTTTTTTTTTTACAGAAATAGATAAGGATGTATATGTGTGTGTGTGTGTGTGTGTGTGTGTGTGTTGTTGTAAGTTGAACAACAAAAATTACATAGAGTTAAAAAATAAACAAATTTTGTCTTATAGAGTAGAATATGTATATATATACAAAAGTTTGTCCCAAAGGATCCTTATTATAGACCAAAAGTGATTCCATTTTTTAACATCTCAAACTACAATGCTTGAAAAACAAACTCCCACTAGTTTTGGGCTAAAAAATTTCCCACTATGAGCCTCTTTCATAGTAATATCCTCCATCCCAAGTTTCTGGTCATGTGGGGTTATTTGTTTCCCTTCAGATGTTTCTTCCACCTACTATGTTGTATCCTCATCTACCCTAAGCTCCCAAACCAACATTATTGGAACAGGAGGAGCATTAGCTAATGACTGTGAACTCCTTGCAAACCAAAAATTATATTATAATGCATATTTGCCAAGTTTTCCATTATAGTGCCCTATTGTTCAAGACATATCTCAAGTTCTTCTTGTTTTCCTACATATTTCTCCATGTGAAAATTGAGGTATTGCACTGCTTGATGCATTCCCTCTAACTATCTTAAGAGTTGCCTTGAAATTCTCTTTATATCACTCGGAATAGAACATGAGATTCCACCAAAATGATATTTATTGGCCACTGCAACATAACTATTCAAAAGGACTAAAAAAGATTGTGACACGACTCACCCCAAACCCACGTACACTTGTAATTAGTGGATTTTTTGAATATTTCATACAAGAAATCACCTTGAGCTTTTGAGTAGTTCTATGAAGAGAGATGAGAATATTCTTACCGATATAGATTATGCTCCAACTATGTAAGATACCACTACTAGGACTTCCCAACCATGTAGAACACCTCCAACTGTGTCGAGTAATGCCACAATCCCTTTCGCACTAGATGTTGAAGCGAAAGATTTGATGAAGAAGTCCAAATTCCAACAAGTATCACTACATTTCAGATTCCAAACCAACTTAGTTATCCCACATTCGATTGGAGTCCTCATTGCTTAGGCATAAATTCCCAATCATGCCAAGGTGAATTCATTAGAGGGAGAGCACTAGAGGCATGAGGGGGGTTAAGAATTCTCCCTTGATCCTTATCTTGCTATCATGTTCATCGCCATTTGTGAAGCATGATTATACTTGTTTGAGTGGAATAATTCATACTTGTTTCATTGACAATTTAAGGTTGGACTATTAAATGAAACAATATTCGTGTATAAAACAATTACTATGGGACCCATAGTTGCTTAGAGGTCCCCCTATTTCAACAATTACTCCTTTACAAAGACCGATAGCTAGGTTTGGCATGTAGCTAGATTCGCCATTGCGTCTACATTGCTATTATTTTCCCTTTAGACATGGTAAATACATATCAAGTCAAAAGGGGATAAAAGGTGTAGGATCCTCAACAACATGTGAGATAAAATCGAATCCTAAATGACACTCCTTTTCCTAACCAAATTGATGATCAATGAAGAGTTTCCAAAAACCATTACGTACCTTCTTTATCAAGAGTAAAGGATATTGATCCCACAATACAATCCATAAATTTATGCATGGTTATTTATCAATTTGTCAAACCCTAGGCATAGTTTGTTTCTTGTTTTCCTCTGGTTCCATATAAGATCCCCACCCACTTTCCCTTGGACCTTGCTCTTTCCACCCCTAACATTGGTATTACATTAGCAATAGTGAGAAACATAACTATAGAGTTTTTGTCATTAACATACTTGGAGTTCGGGAAACTTTGTATGCACCTCCATAGCCAAATTTCACACTGATTCCTAACCAATTTTTGGTTCGCATTTCCAGTTAAGTCTCCAATTTCAATTGTAGCTATGCTTTCCACTTTCAATTTTTATTTCGTCTTGATTTTCATTGTTCTTGTGCTATAATTGAACTTACAATTGGAATTTTAATAATTTAACCTAGTCTTTTAAAGTTTACTTTTTTCATTTTTATGAGTTCGATTGAATTATTGAAGCATGTTATCACAAAAGGCTCTGAACTCTTATCATTTGTTGAAATTCCCATGTATTATTTGAAATTCCATAAGATAGGGTGTTCAAATGTGCTTTGAATATTCTTTTACAAAAGCTATGTGTCTTTGTATACCGCCCTTGAAAAATTTGTGGATATCTTTGCATCACTTCAAATTTCAGTGGCATCGTGCACATGTAGGAATTAACCCCATTTCTCCACTAGTAGAACCAAAAGTATCCCAAAGAGATCATTAACATTTTTAATAAATAGTACTATTCGGACCCAACACAAACTTGCTTGCAATTGTTTATAACAAAGAAAACCCATAACCAATTCAAATGTGTTTTCATAATTTCGCATTAATCTAAATAATGTATATTGTTTAAACTATTAATGCATAGACACATAATGGAACCAAAGGGAAAAAATCCAAAATGTAAAAGAGACTACC
Organism: Larix kaempferi; assembly: GCA_027924585.1. Taxonomy (NCBI): domain Eukaryota; kingdom Viridiplantae; phylum Streptophyta; class Pinopsida; order Pinales; family Pinaceae; genus Larix; species Larix kaempferi. The sequence continues at coordinate 16,446,156 of BSBM01000792.1, forward strand.
TATGGAGGAATCATCTATAATCATAATAATGTAGAAATAACCTATCAAACCCATTTTTACAAAAATTGCATCCTCTTCGAGGTTAACAAATTTTCTAGCTTGGGTAGAAATGTTCAAAATGATTAGAGATGAAAACTATCCCAAGATACAACAACCAACATATCCTATAAAACCAAAAGGAATCTATGATCTAGTATATTCAAATGTTAGAAGGTCTAAATTGCATTATTTCGCTATGAAAATTACTATTCTCCCATGTGTTAGCACTCAAAATGACCCTTAAGGTTGTGGGAAAAAAAAGTCACTTCAAGGCAACCACAAAACCACTTTAGACTGTATTTCTGACCTAATACACTCAGAGAGGGATCTCTCACTATTTACAAAGCCTTCTAGCTCAAGATATTCTATCAATGACATTCAGAAGATCAGATTTATGATAGGACAATTTGTTTTTAAAGTTTTGGTAGGACAATCATGAGAGAAACCATTGGGCAATGGAGTCAATGATCAGATCTGAGTTAAGTTGCAAGAGGTAGGAGTTTGAAAAGATCATGGACAGAGGCAAGGTAGACACCCTTTCTTCAGTCTTGAGGCTTTTGCAGGTTGATTAGAGGACAAGGAAGACAACCCATCAAACAAAGCACCTAGCTTGGGTGAGTTCTGCAAGACTTTAGAAGAAAATGTTTTGAAAATGCTTGAACAATGAACCTAGAGCATGCAAGATGAATTCTAGCCCATGAAATTGTTGTTCAAACATGAAAAGAAACACAGAATGAAGTGTTAATACTGGAAAAACAATCACATAGAAGATCACTTACTGAAGAAAGTGATGGCACAAGAATCTCAACCATGGAAACCTCTCAGCATTCCATCTCTGAAATTTTATTCATCTACTGAAAATGAAAATCATTTACAATGAAGAGCCTCTCTGCTCTTGAAAATCCCTCCCCTAAAAATTGAACCCCCAGCTCTGTCTATTACATATGAATATATAGGAGAGGCTACCCTCAGCTTTTAAGATCGAAATATTCTAACCTATCCTCTAGAAACATAAATTTGTTACAAATATAATGACATCTGGCTAACAGATTTCCTGATTTCAAGGAATTTGTTACAATCGAGCTCTTCATTTCAGGATGTGGACTGCTGAAAACTAGGCTTCAGAGCCCCGCCTGCATACCTCAAATGGTGACATCTGTGTAAATTCTAAGAGAGGTTTTTGTAATTGGGAATGTGCCCAACAAAACCCATGTCTTCATTTTCTCAGATTCTCCTCCAGCTCATCGGAATATGCTTTTGAAGTTGATGACTCAAACAATATACTAAAATTCTGGAAATTTTCCTCGTAAAGATCCTTTTGATTCTCCCAAACCGTGATACCTGTGTAAACACTGAGAGAGGTTAATGTATATGGGCCCGTGCTGAAGAAAAACCTCTCTCGGTTTCTCAAAATTCATCTTGGTTTGGCGGAAACAGTTGCTTGAAAATGATGACTAAAACAATCATTTTCATAAAATTCGATTTTACCCATGGGCATGTAAACTTCGCTGATTTTGGAGTTCGGTTTCTCCTTGCAGGTTGAAATTGCGAACTTTTTATGGGCCGTTGATCTCCTTCACCTGTTGATCTAAGTCGTCGAAATGTGTGGCACCTACCACATTTCGCAATTTTGAAAAGTTTGTTTTTTTATGCATGTTGAATCAACGAACTTGATACTCACCGTAGATCGATTTCACCTCTAGATCTCCCCCGTCAAAAATTGACAGATCTACCCACTTTCGCAGATTTGAAAGGTTGGTTTATTTCCGCTTCTAAGACATTCTTTGTTTCATCAGCTTCTTTTCGAGTATCATTATCCAAGATAATATTGGCTTCATCCGCTTCCTCATGAATATTATTACCTTTGGATATTGAGTCAACTGGCAGTTCTCTTCCATACTTGAAAAATAATCTTTCAAGCAACTCCTCAAACTCTATTTGTGAAACCATAAGGCTTAAATTTGTCCTTCCCTTCCAGCATCCTATTGCAATAGCAGGATTCTTACTGGAAGACACGTTTGATGCACAGCAATTGTCTACGTCTTCTTCATCTTTGTGTAGTACGATGACACAGCATCCAGGTACTAGATTTGATGCTTCTGTATGAAATTCAGGATCTTGAAAAGCTGCGAAAGGCACTGCCCGGGATGACAACAACAATTTGAAATATTCGTTTGATGCATGAATGATCTGCTTTCTCAGATAAGGAAGAAGCAATGGCAATCCTTTGATGATATTCTATAGTTACGGAGGGATGCACCTTCTTTTCTTGTTTGTCGTACAAACATTTTTAGACCAACAGAAGTTATCTTAAGGTGTTGACCAGTGCATAAATTCAATTTGATTGCATCACGAACAGCTGAGGATACATAATAAATCCTCTTGACATGAACAGTGTCACTGTTCCGTGATACTAAATGACCTTGCATAGGAAATGACTCATCAATGCCGTAAAATGCTACTATGCTCTTAATAGCATTCTCACCCATGAAAAATAAAACAGGATCTATACTGCGCCACTTGCCCTGTTGCTGAATTGGTCTTTTTCTCCTTGGCTTCCAATCGTGTAAGTTTTTCTATCCTCATTATCAATTTTAACTTTCTTCTGGCCATCATAAATTGTTTGGCCATCTTCAGTTTCATGCTCACCATTTCCTCCCTCACTTGGCACCTGCGCATACATGATACTCCTTTGACAGCTTCTACAACTAGATGAATATCAGGATGCCACATGTACGTGTAGAGGGTTTAAACAATTGTTTAGCGCCCGCTCTTTTTAATTTTTTCTTTGTGGGATATATCCCACATTGATCCGGTGAAAGCATATTTTAGAATATATATATGCCAATATGGGATTCATCAACGGCTTGAGCATGGTATCGTGCTTTCTCACTGGCGACATGCGTTTGGCCTTGGCTTTTCTTGTGTTGTAAGTTGTTGCTAATCTGCTGTCTTATGTGGTTGCAGGTGCGTGGAGCCTCATTGCTGGGCTTTCATACTTGGAGATTAGGCTTGGCCCAATAATTTTTATAAAAATAATCCTTAAACCCTGCTAAACAACCCGAGAGGCAAACTTAGTCTTAAAAACCATTGTTTTTTATGTTTTATTTTCATAAAAATAATCCTTAAAACCCTGCTAAACAACCCGAGAGGCAAACTTAGTCTTAAAAACCATTGTTTTTTATGTTTTATTTTCATAGGTTCATATTTTTTGCCCATAGGCTTTTCCCATTTGGAAAAAGAATCCAAACTCTAAATCTGGTGGTTAGCCTCTTGAGCTTTAAGAGCGCGATGATCTTTAGCAACAAATCCAATTCTTTATCCATATTACCAGTTTTGCCCAAAAATTATACTGTGTTAACACCATGTTCAAAAGTAATTGGTTGGATTATTGATCACGCAGTTTGAATAATAGGATTGTGATTAATGACCAAGGGAGATTCATCACATCATTTCTAGCTAGCTAGCTTGAAAAACACTACAAGTTTCAAAAACTAGAGACTTACATCAGAACATCCTATATAAATGATTTTTCTAAAACCAAAGATTATCAAAACACATTGAGCAATGGTGGATTGAGGGTAAGAAGTTATAGTCCCGAGATAATTGTATATATCATTCTACCAAGCCGAGAACCCATTACATGTATGTAGTTGCTTTAATCAATGGACCATATAGAGAAATGGATCCTCAACATTTTCAATAGTTTTGGTTCCCCTTATTGTTCACTATAGTTGAGAAGGGATCTATCTTCAATTAGGTTGTGATTCTCCTCATACTCTACATAACGAATTGACTAAAGTAAAAGACCCCAACTCTAGTTCTTCTCTGGGATTTTATATATGGAATCTTATCGTATTAACATAAAGTGTGGAAGAAACCCATTCCTAGGCATAGAATGGGCTTAGAGTATTGTTTATGTACCCACTAATGTGTATTGCCAAGATATGTGGGGAAACAAATATATGAGACAATGTACGAGAATCAGTGATATTATTTGTCCCAATTTTTGAAATTTTTTTTTTTAAACCAATACCCATGATGTCTAATGAAGCAATGCAATTTTTGGATACGACCGGGAATCGGTATATTGAGAAATATTTCACATAGATTTGTATTTATGGAACAATTGTAGATCTAGGTTTGTTATCTAAGTTTGTACCAAATAAATCGGTACTAATGAAAGTGTCCCACCAAATTTTCCTAAATGGTTCCAATGCATATCTGACGAAGGAAAAACAAAAGTTTTTTATATCTTACTCTTTGTATATAGGTGCCTATAGCTCAACAATTTTATTTTTTCCTAAAACATAAGCCATAACTATTATAGAATACATGTTTTACGATGGGAGATTCAAAAGGTATGACCTAAAGGGCCTAGTAGCAATGCATGTTGAACATGCAAGAATCTCATGTCCATACACTCATGATCATTAGGAGGAAGAGGAAGTCAAGGGAAGGGATAGATCATGGGAAGAGGTTCAAGTAAAGATCAAAGAACGTGTTCAATTGTGAACACATCACTAGAAACAAGAACTTGAAGCTAAGAAAATAGAGGAAAAGAAGAGGATCAAACTCGAGAATGAAAAGAAAGCCATGTATGAATTGGAACAAAAGCAACAAGTAAAGCAAAGTCCAAAGAAGAAGCACGAATAAAAGAAGAAAATGAAAATAAACAAAAGGCACAAGCAGAGGCACAAGAAAAAGAGGAGGTCAATCTCAAAGCCAAATCCAGTGAAGATGCAATAAAGTTGAAAGAACAAATGAAAGTGAAGGAATCTTAAACTCAACCAAAATAAAGAGGTGATTGATATTAACTCTAAAAATGAGCAGGAAAAGATACATGATGAAGACACCTCAGTAAAACATGCAAGTACTAATAGAATTGATAGAGGAAAACATAAGAGGAGTTGTATACTCCCAACACATTTGCTAACACATTAGCATAGGATATTTACTAATGCCATATTCATATATGAAGTAACAAGCTTAGAACTACTCGAATATAATAATAAGAATAATCAAATAGTACGACAAACTTATATAATGAGGAAGGTTGAAGTAAATAAGGAGATTGCATGCACTACGAAGCTTGAAAAATTGGATACTCAACATATTGGGCTCATAGCCATGGCTTCAACAAATCTAGCCATAGTCCAAGAAGCTATGAACAAAGCCGAAGATACTAAGAAGGGAATGAAAGAATATGAAGATAAGATAACCTTAATGATCCAGATGGATATAGGTGGCCACCCACCTATTCCACTATCTAAAAGCAGTTTTTCATTTTGACAGTTTTCTTGTAATTTTTCCATAGCTTTTCGGGTCCTGAACTTCCGGGGCCGTTTTGAGGCCCTAAATGACTTTTTTTTTAGATTACAGGGGGTCCATATTAACCAACGGCATGCATTTTCCTAAATAGAAAGTTGTATAGCTCGGATAGATCTTTCCAATGAGCTATCGAGCACCCCAAACATAGATCATATGCAAAAGTTATGACCCCGGGAAGTTGATTGTTCAACTAACCACCTTGGGGCCGCAAACTTTATGACGGTTCATCTTTTATGGTTAGGTTTTTGGATGTTTAGGGTTATTACCCTCATGCTTATGATAAATAGGCTCTTTTAGGGTCATCTTGTACTCATATTGTCACGAATGAGCGTAACCACCACATCTCTTCTCAGAGATATAGCTACCACCATTCTAGTTGTTTTTATTTTATAGTTTGTTCTATTTCATTCATTTAATAGAATTTGAGTTTATTGTATTGTTGTGTTTCTTGCCATATATATGTGTATGTGAATATATATATATGCTCTTTCATTTCGTTATCACATAAATCAGGATCAATGGTATTCATAGTATTGTCTTATATACTTCCCTAATAACAAAATAGAAGTTAACCGCATAAGGAAATTTAAGAGACAAATTTATGCTTGTTATGGTTGTCCTCCGTTGATATGTCTTATTTTACCTATTATTTCTCCTCTTGATCTCTCTATTGTTAACTTAACGCCGATGTTGTATGTTGATGTGTGTTTCTTCGACTGCATGCTCCTTCAAAGTTGTAGAAACACTTGGGAAACCCTCCATATACTGAGAGCTTCTTACAAAACCTAGAATGATACTATAATGCATCTTAGAATTGAAAGCCAAATTGTCGTAATTTAATTTCAATTATTGAAGCTTGGTTTCCATAATTTCCTACTTAGATTCCAACTTTTCCATATGTATACTCAAGTATTCAATCACTTGCTCCATGCCTTCTAATTGACCTGTCATTTTCCTTAATATTATTTTGATCCCAAGATAGTTGTCTTCTATAAATTCTTCTTTGTTGGGAGGTTATCCATTTCAAGACATTGAGCCCTATCTATTAAAAAGACCAGAGATTCTCCCAATATTTTATGGTTGGGTGCAAGGTAAAGGAAATGGTTTATATTTCTTTTTAGTGCAAGAGAAAAACCGACCCACAAACTACCTTCATTTATTACTTTCAACAAAAATCCAAAAAAAGGCTAGCCCCCAAACTACCTCTTACTATGATCAATAGATGCTTATAAAAAATGATATCCCACAAACTGTATTTACTTGTTATAGTCAACAAAATCCCAAGAGGGGTGTACTCACTGAAACCCAAAGGCAGTATATTTCATTTGAGGAAATGTCACATAGGAAAGGTGGTTTGATCCACAATCCATGCAAAGAATACACTGTTGAGAAACTTGAAAGATCACCTAGATGCTCTAACATGAAGCTTCACATTTTTAAGCCATAAATTCATCCCTATAGTAGGACAAACCCCCATCATTGATATCCCACCTTCACACAATGGGATAATGAAGTTGGATTAAATTTGGATCTATCATCACATCAAGGGAGAACATGAGACAAGATACTACACGAGCGAGATTAAAACCCTTTGCTCTAATGTGTCTTGTCCATTTCTAAACTATGATTTCCATGCATGCTTATAATGGAATTTAAGGTTTTATTAGGAGATGATTGATTCATCATATTTTTCATTAGGGGATCAAAAGTAACTTGGGGGATCCCCCATTTTCAATTAAATTCACTTTTTCCAGAGTTGGCACTTGACCAATGCAACTACTTGATTGTTATTGATTCTATGAATATGGAGTTGTTGATAAGATTCTAGAGTGTCAACCATGCTTTGAATTCTCTCTTTCATTCAACTAAGAGCTATGAAATCTTCTTGTTGTTGCTTTCTCACTAATCCTATAATCGGAGAGGAGTCTCCAAAGATGGGTGTTTTCGAGGGGAATTAAAGAGGTTATACCAAGGAATAGAGTGTGAATCTCTATTTGATTATTAGTCATTCTACCTAGTTTCCAAGAAAAGCTTAATTTTGTATTTCCTTCGGGGTCAAGGAGGACCCCTCCCATACCTACCACCTCTATGAGACATATATGTTAGAACAAGATTCAATGGCAAAAATAAAGATGGCATTCACAAAACAAAATTCTAGATAACAATTGTTGGCTACTTACTTAGTGACAACAATCTTACTTGAACCCAACCCACAATTTGTTGGAACATTTAAAAACCCATTCCATACTTAGGATATATTTTATTAGTCATCTAGATTAATTTTCCTAGGTGTTGACTATGTAGTTGGCCTAGATTTTGTATTTTATGCCTCCATATGCCATCCTAAGTCACTAGGACGAATTTGGATAGATTATGGATCAGATTTCCTGAGATTCTGTCTAATTTCATTCCATTCTTGAATTAGAAAGGCGTCTTCTTGCTTTAGACAGCTTTATCCTGCTTTTTATGCTTTCTAGTGGATAAGATAAAGCTATTTTGACTAGGAAAGTGTCTCCACTTGGCCAATTCAACCTCCACCTCTTTCCTCTCTCCAAAAGTCATCATCACATTCCATTTTCATCACTCATTAGCTTCCATATAATATTTATCTAATTCGTGAGCCTCATGACTGATTTGGAAGGTGCTTTTCCTACCTTAGGGGTTTTTATGCTTTTAGTAAGCCTTTCATTTTTATGCTTTACAACTTGCCTTCAAGGCATTTTATTTTCTCTCCTGGGATGTATTATATATTGTTGAATAATATAAGAGATGATATTTACATTAATTGAGTCCTCTATCTTATGTTTATGTTTCATTATTCTTGCAAATTTCCGAATAATTCTTGTGAGGACTTCTTTGATTCAAGGTCCTTGGCTATTAGAATTCTTGCATGGTATTGAACCTATTTAGAATTCTCACATGGTATCAGAGCTTGGGAGCTCTTGACTAAATTAGTCTTCCAGTGTAAGGTTTCACAGAGTTTGTTTTGCAGGTACTAAAGATCAAATGGCAGAAATTTCTTCAATACATACAGTTGTTGAATATGAAGACTTCCATATCTCTCTCTTGTTCTCCCATAAGTCTTCTATTCTAAATTATGAGCAAGATAATCAAGTTTATGTTCTAGAATCTAAAGAGGTTCTTGAATCCTCTCTTTCACATGAGTCTGTTGGTGTGTAGAATGATGATCTTCTGAAGGTTTTGGAGGTTAGATCAGAATTTGGAGGTGATGCATTCGCCCTCCTTGATCACATACTTCTTAAGTACTTCTATATGATCATTGGCACATGTTCTCAGAGATTCACTGAAAATAGAGTACAATACCATTCGCTTGGGTTCAATTCTCAGGCATATTTTGGTAATTTTGGTTTTGATCTCACCCATGTTGGTTCAAAGGAGATCTCAAGGAACCATCTATCAATTCTTGAAGCTGATTTAACTTCCAGTGATCACAAGTTCAAGTTTCAAGAGAAATAAAATCTTATTGTAGTTGATCCTACCTCAGTTGGTTCGAATTTCAAGTTCCAAAATGGTCTGCATATTCATGTATTTGTCATGATCAAGAGCACGTTCAAATAATCTCCAGTTTCGCTTGCATCCACTGATGGAGAATTCAAGCACATGGTTTTGGAGCATGATCCACTTCTTCCAAAGAAGAATATTGCTCCAGACATTTGACCAAGTTCTCACATGATTGGCATTTGGAGAGCCTTATTATGGTGTATTCCATGATTTTGATGGGAGGTTTTCTTCCCAAGTGGTTTTCCTTCTTTCCTCACCTACATGGACTAATAAGTTTTTGTAAATGGGGTGACCATAAGCCTTGTTTCTTGGGGCCTATATTTATGATATTTTACTCACATACAGTCAGTCTTAAGCGGGGGTGTTGGAACATTTAAAAACCCATTCCATACTTAGGATATATTTTATTAGTCATCTAGATTAATTTTCCTAGGTGTTGACTATGTAGTTGGCCTAGATTTTGTATTTTATGCCTCCATATGCCATCCTGATTCACTAGGATGAATTTGGATAGATTCTGGATAATATTTCCTAAGATTCTGTATGATTCCATTCCATTCCTGAATTAGAAAGGCGCCTTCCTACTTTAAACAGCTTTATCCTACTTTTTATGCTTTCTAGTGGATAAGGTAAAGCTAGTTTGACTAGGAAACTGTCTCCACTTGGCCAATTCGACCTCCACCTCTTTCATCTCTCCAAAAGTCATAATAACATTCCATTTACATCACTCATTAGTTTCCATACCATATTTAGCTAATTCGTGAGCCTCATGACTGATTTGGAAGGTGCTTTTTCTACCTAGGGGGTTTTATGCTTTTAGTAAGCCTTCATTTTTTGTGCTTTACAACTTGCCTTCAAGGAATTCTATTTTCTCTCATGAGATGTATTATATATTGTATTCATATTGTTTAATAATGCAAGAGATGATCTTTACATTAATTGAGTCCTCTCTCTTATGTTTATGTTTTATTATTCTTGCAAATTTATGAATAATTCTTGTGAGGACTTCTTTGCTTCAAGATACTTGGCTATTAGAATTATTTCATGGTATTGAATCTATTTAGAATTCTCACACAATTAAATTTAAAGAACATTAAATTTTGATCAATCCTTAATGGTAAATTAAAGATAATGGCATAAAGAAAAGCATCCCAATCATTGACACAAAAATTGGAATGTGAAAACCTCTCCTCCCGAGGCAAAAAACTCACTAAGTGGTATTTAATCAAAGTATGGTCTGGGAAAAAAAAAAAAAAAAAACCTTTTTTCAATTAAGAAAACATGTTATTTAGTTACAAAAAAACCTTCTATTATATTCACTTACAATCATTCACAATCTCTACTACTTTTCGATAATTTTGTATTCCTACTTTTACAAATTCATGTGGTTGCTTGGTTGCTTTGGTATCCAAGCAAGCCCTTTCTTGTGTTTACCTTTCATCTTTCCTAATTAATTTGGCATCGCTGGGGGTGTATAACCCCAACACTATCCAACCCTTGAATGCTTGGTATATACTTTTTTGTGTTTTCCTGATATGGTATTTTCCTTTCTCATTCTTCTTGTGCAGATAGCAGTATTGGCTTGGTCTTTTTCCTCCCTATGATTGTGTCAGAGGCTATATCTTCACTGTCAACAAGAATTTGTGTGGTGCTACTAGTTTCTTCTTTACCAGGTGCTCGTGGTATACCCTATTGCTGGTTTTGGTGCTTCCATACCTACTTCCTTCCAATCTTGATATCCTCCCTAATATTTTTTAGTGAGTGTTTTAGTTTCTTGGCTCTTATGTACCTGTCAAGGATTGTTTGAAATTCTACTTTTATCAACTTGGTATAAAGTTTGGCTTCCCTAAAAACTGTTATCTTGTCTGGTATCTTCTCGATGAATTCCTTTGTTCAACTTGCATTACTGAATTTACTATGTCCTGCTCCTACTTACTTCATTTTGCTTTGAGGATGTTTTTTATCTCCACATGTTTGATTAAATGGTCGAATTGTTATACCTTATTGAACAATTTTACCCCTAAATCCTCCTAATATTCAACTATTGCTTAGAGATATTTGATATAGTGTCCTTTCAATCAGTGCAACTATTCATGTAGTTCCATTGGTTATGCAATCCTTGTATTTGTTTCGAACATGCCCCATTGGTACTGCTCCTTGTTAAAGATCTAGGGCTCCCATCTTCTCAAATTATTGTTTAATTTTTTTATCTAGTACAGTCCTTCTTCTAGATCAGCTATCGTTGTATGTATCTTCTATACCATTTCATATCTCTTATGTGTTGAAGAATGTGGCTTGGACATGAACTTTTGCATAGGTTTAATGTGAGCGTGCCATAAGTAGTTCGAGTTAAATCTATTTTGTAATTCACTTTAGCAATATAATGAAAGTATTATACTTAGCTATTGATTCTAATAAAGTGTATTTTATACATTAGTGATTTATATTAATCTCAATTTTAAATCTCACTAAGAGATTATGGATTTGGTATATTGGGGGTTCAACTCAAGTATAAAGGCAAGTCAAGACAGAGGGTTTAAACACACATACACTCAAAGATATTTTTTCTCGGAAGGTGACCTTGCTCATCGATTGAGCAAGTTTAGAGTGTTGAAGGGGATTCGCGATCTAGAAATAGACGGAAAGCATTGTGTAGATTCCATACAGACAAATCCATACGGTCATAAGTTCGTACTGTAGGTAACATGTAGTTTTCTCATTTTTCAGTAGGCATTTTTTCCTTAGTAAGTGTGCAAATTTGTTTTTTGGGTGCACTACAAAACTGCTATATTGAAAACTTATGGAGGTTTCCTTATAAGCTTTGATTTGTTAGTTTATTTGAACAAGTAATTACCTATGTCTTGTGTTTATACTTATATTATTTAATTTCCAACTCTCTATGTGATTATTGCTATGTGAAGAAGATAATTTTCCATGATTAAATAACTTGCTTGTTTAGTTGAGAACACAAGGACATTAGTCACTGAGGGTTTGGAATTTTTAGATGGTATCAAAGCTTCTTTGAATGAGAAGATCTTAAGAGTTTACGGTAGTAGGTTAGCTTCCAGAACCAACTACTATAAAGTAGGACTAACAGTTGGAGGGTTCCAAAGGTATTGCTTATTAGATTTGAGAGTTTCTATGTTAGAGCTCAAATATGGCATCAACTAGCCTAAGGTTTGAGGACATATTGGAAGGTGCCTTGAATTTCCTATCCTGGAAATTTAGGGTAACCCTTCTATTAATAGCGAATTATATTTGGGATATTGTCAAGGATACAATCACTATGTTGTCAAATCCATAGGATTTGGTAGCTCACAAAAAGAAAGAAGCCAAGCATATGATCATGGATGTTATAAATAATCATTTCATCCCTCATATATCTAAGAAGAAGATGATGAAGGAGATGTTTGATGCTTTGATTAGCCTTTATTAAAGAGAGAACACCAACAGTAAGATTGTAACGTCCCCATCTTGACCCTATTGCATTAAAATGTAAATGATGTAATATTGTTATAAAATCATGGTGAGGAGCTCAAGGCCAAGGCCCCGCCATCGATTTATTGATGCATATGGTTTGCGTGCTAGCAAGGCACATTGGAAATTCAAACATCATGTAAATATGCATTTTAATAAAATACCCACAACTAGCTATGCAATGCAACAAGAGATGGGGGCATGATTTTTCAAGGAATTGGGAGGGAAATATTCAAACCCTTGGAGCTAATCAGGTCAAGCCAAATGTCAATGAGGTAACCCATCAAACTTTCAACTACCCATGTTGACTTTTGTACCCAATCATTGATTTCTCCCAAGAGTTGGTTGAGGTAGTTAATGCCCTGGGGAATGAGAGGTATGGCTGTCCAAATTCGAGTATGGGCAAGCCACCCTTCATGAAAAAATGTGTTTTGCTTCTTGGGCAAGAAAACAACCATGAATTGCTTCCCAAGCCATTATCCATCAACCAGTCTTCCTCCCTCACGAGTTGGGAGCTACCAGGGCATTTTCCAGCCATGGGTGTCTGTGTTTTTCCTTCAATCTCAGCTGGGAGAAGGGCGTTTTTGTGTTGTATACCAGTGGGGAAGAAGGGGAATGGAACTGGGGTTCCATAGAGACCGTTCTTGCTGTTAAATTCTTAGAGAGTTGGGGAGAAAACGTTTTGCCTCCCTGTGGATGCATTTCCCTTCCCACAATTCATTTTGGGTGAGCCACGATTTGGGGAAAACCCATGGCCATCCTATTTGTAAACCCCATGAATGGAAATGTGTATCCATGCCCAGTTTTTGAGTTGTTCTGTGTAAGAAAATGTTGGGGTTGAGATGGGTATCCATTGTTTTGGCTTGAGCTTGAGTGCAAGCATACAGGGTTCAAATGTAGCCTGATAAACCTAGCTGTGGACTGGCTTGGCTGAGAAGAAATGATTAATTGGTTGTGTGTGAGCTTGAATGTTCCCTTTTCCTTGTAGAAATCATGCCCAGCTTGGGGGTGGTCTCTAAGTGCTGAAAGAATACAGGCTAGGCAGAGACCTATGGTTGGGTGGAACGTTGCAGCGACATAGCTAGTTGTTTGGGGACAACATTACATCAAGATGAGTATTTTCTTATGTGTAATTACTTCTGCAAATGTATTAATTGTTGACTTTGTTAAATTGAATGACAGTCATGTAATGTGTGTGGATGATATGTTTATTTTTGCTGTGCATATTCAATTGAGTTGCATCTGTACACAATGTTTTATTCATATGATTATAATGAATGGGTTGAGTTTTTATGAAAATCCCCATAGATTGGCAACATGTTCCCTTCCTTGCATTGGGACCAAGGGTGGGTACGTTACAAAGATGATTTTACATAACATACTTGGATTGATAGAGATGGCTAGATCTAACACAATTACCAACTACCTGATGAAGGTCATGGAGATTCATGTTCAACTTGTAGTAAATAGGGAGAAGGTCAAATACAAAGAGCTAGTGAACCAGGCAGTGAATGGGTTCCCATCTCAATGAGAAACATTTGTTTAGGGTGTTTGTGCTTGAGACAATCATCTCTCTTGTAAAATACTATTGTATGATTCTATCCAGGAGGAGACTCAGATGGATTCAAAGGTGAGCAGGCAAGGAGGTGACAGTGACCATGCCCTATTTGATAAAAACAAATAAGGGTAGAGGTAAAGGACCCAACAACAATAAGGTAAACTGTGAGGAGTCAACCTCACTCTTAGGAAATAAGGATTTAAGTAAAATCAAGTGATCCATATACCATAAGCATGACCATTATGCATCACAATGTCAATACAAGAAGAAGTGTAAAGGGAAGTAGCAATAGAATCACGTAGTGACCTATTTTGAAAGTATTTAAGTAAAATCAAGTGCTCCATATACCATAAGCATGACCATTATGCATCACACTGGCCAACAAGAAGAAGCATAAAGGAAAGTAGCAATAGAATTAGTAGTGACCTATTCTGAAACTTAGATGAACAAGTTTCCCTTCAACTTCGAGAAGGATTTCTCGATGGTATCTTGCCTTTCTACCAACACTGTTCCAATGAATGGTTGGTATGTGAACAATGGGGCATCTAGACATATGACATTAGCCTTGGAGTTATTTTCAATACTAAAAGAGCATGTATCAAGAATTCAAGTCGATCTTGGTGATGACGCCAAGTATCCTGTATCAGGATATGGTACCATTCCTTCCCAACTCCAGTCAAATAACTCTTTAGACTTTGACGATGTGTTGTTCGTTCTAGGTCTTAAGAAAAATTGCTTTCAATTTTGATTGTGGGAGATAAGGGCTTTGTAGTAGAGATCAATAAATATCAAGTCCTTATAAGACCAAAAGAGTATATCCCATAATCGATACAAGTGATTGGGGTTAGGGAAGGAAACATGGACAGGTTATAGGGTGAACCTGTTTGAGCCTTAATTCATAACAAAAACAACTTGTGTGAGTTATGGCACACTCAACTTATGTTTCCTATTCCAAGGGAGATAATAAAAGGTCTTCCAAAGTTCAACATTGAGTATCAGGGAGTATACAGAGGGTGCATGCTCAGCAAGCACACCAAGGCTACATTTTGGATCAACTACATAGGTCTAAGAGCATTATAGACCTTGTGCATTCAAATGTATGTAGATTGAAGTTAGTAACATCAAACACAAGAAACATGTATTATGCTTCCTTCATTGATTAATTCTCTTACAAAACTTGGATATACTTCCTAATGACCAAGGATTAACTCTTTAGTGGGTTTCAAGAGTTCAAAGCTTTAGTTAAAATCCATATAGGGAAGAATATCAAATTTTTGAGATTAGACAATGGGGGTGAATATACCTCTATGTATTTTGAGGGTTTGCATGGATTTAGGAATCAAGAGGGAGTTGATTGTTCTGTACAACCCATAGCAGAACAAGGTTGTGGGGTGGAAGAACTAGTCCATCATAGTGGCTACTAAGGCTATGATTCATGTTCAAGATTTACCAATGTTCATATGGGAAAAAGCATGCAACACAACACTCTACATATAGAACAAGAATCCTTGCATGATTTTGGAGGACAAGACACTAGAGGAGGCAGTCACTTGTGTGAAGGCAGAGGCAATTCATTTCCACATATTTGGTTCCCCTTTTTATATACATATACTAGTAGACAAGGGGAACAAATTGGAGCCCTCCATCAGGAAGGGTTTGTTTGTCGGTTACAATGAGACTTAAAAGGCCTACAAGTTCTTTATTCCAAAAAATAAAAATAAATAATAATAATAATCAGCTAGGGTCACCAATGACTCCCATATCAGGGGCACCAACCTTCAAGGGTAGAGGAGAAACCACCAACTCCTACCAGCTAGGGTCACCAATGACTCCCATATCAGGGGCACCAACCTTCAAGGGTAGAGGAGAAACCACCAACTCCTACCAATTCTATCAAGAAACATTGATGCTTCATTCGAACATGGAGGATGCTTAGGAGCATGTTGATGCCCCTAGGAGCAGATTCAGGGAGGGTAGAGCTCCAAAATAGTTTTCAAACAACAAAATCATAGACTCTAAGCCTTTTAGTTTTTAGGAGGCAAACTAGCATGCTTGGAGGGATTCCATGGTGGAGGAGTATGCTTCCATCATACAGAATTATGTATGGGACATAATGTTGAGACTAGAGGGGGAATCAATAATGAGTTCCAAGTGGAACTAGAATATCAAGCATGTTGCATATGGCAACATAGAGAAATATAGAGGTCGTTTACCTGCATGATTCATTTGTTATCCATTTTCTTTGCTACTTCCTTCAAGGCCTTGTCTATTTTCCCATGTTGTTAATTTTGTGTTTGCCTCTCCTGTGTGTTCACTGGCTTCTTTTAAATGCATCTTATCAATCATTATTTCCATTCTAAGTCAAATTACCTCCTCTTATGTTGTTCACCCTAAGATATTTACCTAAGGAAACACGTATTATGATGCATGTGCTAGTTTTTTTATATGACCTTGTAGGTCCCACACATGCTTATTTTTGGCCTTGATTTCTTTCTACATATTCTTTTAGATTTTGGTCATTATTTGGTGGCCTACTATCCCGATTTGCAAGTTTTCATCTCTTGATTTCTTCTCCCATAGCATGTGTAGCATCTATTTGTTACCTCCATCAATACTTGTGGTTTATCCAATATCTTTAGGATAGCCATGATGGTTTTGAGTACCCTTTTATCTGGGTCATAGGATAGTCCTATGTGCATCCTATCTCCTTGTTCTTGATTTTTTCCTTTCACATTTTATGTAGGGTTTTTTCTGCTTCACTATAAATTTTAGTTTCTCCAATATTGGTTTAAGTGCCCTTTGTGCCAATGGTTGTATCATTACTATCATTGGTGGCGTTTACATTTATTTGGTATGTGTGTGCCTAACTTCATGCTTGTTCTTATGTCTTCAGTTGGTCGATGTTCTTTACTTAATTTCTATGAGATATTGTCCTTTACCCACCCTTAAGTCCTATTCATTGCTTCCTTTTTCTTGATTGGGACTTCTTGTCCAATTACTTCGGTGTTATCTGGTTTGTTTACTAGTCTTGTTTCTCTCAATTTTGTTTTCCCTTCTCTTTTTGATGTTGTGGTTCCTCAATGAATTCTTCCTCATTTCTTCTTTCTTTGTCTATTATTTCAAGTTAGCTTTTGTTCTTGTTTTCAAAGCAATTTCCTATTTCATTTGTTTGTTTACTTGGATTCCCTTCCTTGATGTACTCCTCGCTTCCTTTGTTGCTTTCTTTCAATAATGCCTTGCTTTCTTTGTCTATTCTCTTGCAATTTCAAATCTCGGGATGATTGCTTGGATATTGTTGATACCTAATTTGTTTATTAGTACAGTGCTCCCCATCATCTATATCCTTGTGCTCAATTGTGTTAAACATACAACATCAGGATACATTCTCCAAACCAATCTTGGGTAGCCAATATTGATCCTCCCATGTAGAGGTGAGCACTTTGATTTCCTTTCGTGTAAGGGTTATTCCTCCCATATAGAGGTAATTGATCAAATTAATGATGTTGTAAAGTCTTGTTGGACAAGGCTCTAAACTTGTGTGTATCAAGTCATGATTATCGTGTGAACCTTCTGTATAAAGGTATCCATGAGATGGAACTCACGTATAGAGGTGGACCTTCCGTATAAAGGTCATGCTTTACTTGTTAAAATCATTTAATGTTGTGTGATATATTATTAAACATGATCACCATATTGCTATTAAGTCTCCTTTAGAGATTGATCACCTCTAAAGTGAATTACTTTAGCATATGATCATTTGGTCCGGAATAATATAATATGATCACATCATCTGATAAATATTCTTAGTATAATGTAATGTGATGGATAATTAAAGTTAGCACATATTGACCATGCAATAAGAGATAAAGAAATAAAAAATAAAGCATAGAGATCAAGAGAATTCGAAATTTCCCATGCAGACACTTTAGCTAATTAAAGAGAACTCGAATTAATAAAGCTTCAGTTTAAGTATCAATGCTTCAGTTAAAACATCAATTAAATATATGTCTCAGTTAACTAAAGAACTCATTGTGGTAAATTCAAGTAAATCAATAAGCATGATTTTAATTAACTAAGTGTTAAATAAAAGGGACTGGTTAACTAAAGTATTTACACTTTAGTTAAACTAAAAGACTACACTTTAGTTAAAGAGAAGATCTAGTTAACTAAGTGTTATTGCATGACGACAGTTATGTTAAACTAAAAGATGGCACATGAGTTATGACACTTGCATGTCGACACTTAAGTTAGCCTCCTAACTAAGTGGGCAATGTTTAAGTTAAGAGGCGAGTTCATCCTAAGTGACAGCTCAGTGAGATGAAGCACTGCATGAGAAATGGGGCGCACCACTCCATGCAAGATTAATACATACCGTTTGAGGGCAAGTTTATCCTGAAGTTATAATTTAAAAATAGAAGAGAATAATGTATAAATATGTTATACATGATTGTTGAATCCAGTGTGAAGCGAATTCTCTTCTCCATTGAAGGCAAGGCGCTTCTCTTTATGCAGGGTATTGATCGTGCTTGTTATTGTTGTGTTGGGAACACATCTGATTGATCTCTCTTCTCTATTTCTTCTGTATATTCACCAAGAATTTTGGTGATCTCTTATCTTCCAAAAGCAATTTGCTATGTTGTAAAAGAAAGCATTCTCTGCTATCCATTATATTATACTGAGAAGAATTGTAGGGGTTTTTGTTCTCATAATTTTTAGGATTTTCCCCATGGTATATATTGTGTTATGGTTGTATGAATTTCATGGATTGAATTGTCTCATTGCTTCAAGCCTCTGCATCTAAAAGAATTAAAGATCAAAGCTCAACCAAATTTCAACAAATTGTTGCTACTGCATTACTAGTGGTTTTAGGAGTTGTATTCATGCAGTGTTTTTCCCAACATTATTGAAATTATTCTTTCTTTCTTGTTATGTTTTGATATTGATTTTGATTTTGTTTTTAATGTTGATCCAGTTCCTTGATGTTGTCTAAATTCACCAATTGGTACAAGAATTGGTTATTTCTTTTGTTCAAGAGTCGCCACTTGGATTGATTGCACTTGGTGTTCCTTGGGCTATCAATTTCCTTGGATATGATTTTTATTTCATGATTTATGCCCCAATTTCTTGTGTTCCTCCAAAATTTCATTCACTTTCTTGTTGGCATATAGTTTTAACATTTCCATTATTGTTTCCTTCATGTTAGTCATTGCTTTTTATGGTTGTGGTTCCTTGGTGTCTTTTGTTTTATTTAAATTTGATATATTCATTGGGCTTGTGTCATTACCTTCCCATTTTTTGTACCTTGACTTTTTGTTGCTTCCCCACTTCGTCACTGCTCCCAGATCCTTATTGTTGGTGGAAGTGTTTCTTACCTTTCTTTGTCACCTTGTCTTTGGTTCCATATTAGGAATTGCCTACTTCTTTATATTTTCTATTTAAGTATGAACATACTCTATCTTATCCTCGGTTAGTAGTGGTTTTTTTCTTGTTTTGTTGCTTCCCTCATATGCTCCTTTTTAATTTCCCCGTTGTTTTAGTACTTCTTCCCTTTTCCGACTCCTTTGCTTGAGTGTAGCAATGAACATATCCATTTATCTGGTTATTTATTCACTCCATTGCTCCCAATCTTCCAGTGGTAGGACTTCTATGTGTATTTGTTTCGTTAATGTGTTTACGGGTTTCCACTTTTGTGGTTAGCTTATCTCTTGCTTCGATTAATCAAAGATATGACCATTCTTATCCATCCCATTAGGTTCCCTCCCTAATCCTTTCGGTTATGATGATGGAATTTTGTCATCGGAAAGTTCTAGGGTTTTATGTGTTAACCCTTGATTGTTGGACCTTGGTACCCTTGAAATTCTTCCTCTGAGTATGCTTTCCTTTTCCAACCAGAATTGACTTTCATATACTTCTTGGTTAGTACATTGATGGTGTTACTACACAAACTAGCATGTGGAATGTTGACACAGATCTATCGACAGGGGTTCACTTCTCATAGTGTCAACAAAGCTCGAAACAAACTCCCAGAGATACCGACCCAGAAAGGGTTTAGCCTTTCCAGCAACACTATCGAAGCGAGTGAGGCGTCACCCGAGGCACCTCAGGGGGCTATAGGAACCAAGCTTCCGTAGGTATAAGAGGACATGCATCATTCATAGTTAATCACAGCATAACTCGGAGATCTACATAGTTAGCAATCACATCATAACACCAACATCGCATACAAAGACAAATTAATCATATCTATGTAGTAACACATCATAGAAACATATTTAATAGATCCACAATACATATCATAACCACAACATAACAAATCTAATCATAACTGCGACATAACACAAGTAATCATACTGTGACATAACACAAGAGAGACAAAGTCATGGTCGAAACATTCCTTCTCATTAAAAACATACTTCATACATCAAATCCATCTTATAAATCACAGAATCGACAAAGACACATATCTGCAGAACCAATCCTCAATAACTCAGATCAAAGTACAAAGATGCGATCACCTCATCGAATAAGATACCATATTCCCAAATGCTTACAATGCGACTCATATTTATAGGCTAAGTGATCGTTAAAAAATTGGTCCACTTCGCAAAGTGGACATATCTTAACCACTAAGTCTAACTAACTCCTACTCCGCTTTAACTGCTTTGCTCTGCTCCGTGACCACTCTTTACCTTTGTCGTTCTTTGTACCAAAGCTTCTATGAACTAGTCCCGTTCCAACAGGCCCCCAACACAAACTTGTGGCTCGCCCTCGATCCACTTCAACTGGATGCTGTTGGTGTGTTCACTTCTGCCTTGAACTCTCCATACGTGGTTTTAATTTGGTCGACATCTTCGCTAACTGTTGCTTTGAGCGATGTGAATTCCTCGACCTCTTGCTTCATTGGATGTTATGTTTTCTTATGCTACACTTTCTCTAAATTGTCCTTGATTTATGTCAATATTGGCATCGCTTCGATTTCTAGGTGCTTCGCCTTAGACTACAACTCATCCAATTGCGTTGTCCTCCTCTACTGTCTTTTCCGCGCCTTGTTGACCTGTTGCTGTAATTCCTTCAACTCTATCGCTTTAGTCATTTTCAAAAGTAGGGGCATTTCCTTTAGTGATCCCCTCAATGTCTCCAACTGCGCTTATGCCTCCCCAAGTTGCACATTCAACTGGTGCAGGTGCTCATCTTGGATTAGGCTTCCCCAAAATTGTGATACTTCCTCTGTTATGTGTTGCGCCGCTTTTTTCAACTCGGTGATTTTCGTTGCAACATCCTCAATGCTGGTCTTTCATGCGTCAACTTGTTCTAGTGGTGTGCTCGGTGCCACCCTTGTTTGAAATTCCTCATTAACTTTTCTAAGATCCAAAATGACTGCGCCCATCTTCAATGCCTTGGCCTCCCCAACCATCTCCTTAGATATTTATGGTGCATCTTCGCATGCCATAGAGATGGCATGCTCTAGCCGCTTCCTTTCATCCATTGCTCTCTCTGTTTCCTTCATAGTTACTTCTTTATCTTCGTGAAGTCGTTCAATATACGCCTCAACACTTCTTACCTTCCTCTTATAATTGATCATCTGGTCGTGCGTCAATGGTTCTCGCTCACGAATTTCTTCATTGGTCCCAATGTGGGTGTGATGAAGTATGAATATAGGCACTATATTAAGGTCGATATTTACAGTGTCGAGCCCTCATAGGGCGAGGTCTAAATATTCATTCTCGGTCGTGATCGCACCAGGTAGCACCTGCATGATTCGATGTTGAGTGTCGATATGAATCTCTTGCTAACGTACCTCTGAATGAGTTTCCTCTTCAAGCCCTGTCTTCACCTTGGTCTCTGTCACATCATTACTCATTGTTTGCAACAACTACGACACTTGGTGGAAATATCTTGTCAAATGCTGCATCACTTTTGCTCGATTTTCATCTGCCGCCGCTGTCATCCTATCGAGGAACATGTTCATCTGCTCGTCAAAGAGACTAGCAGTGTTACTCCCTTATCTTTTATCCCTATTCCTCTTTGTTCTCACTTCTTGTCGTTGTGCTTCCAACTCCAAATTTGTCGGAGTGTCGGTCGACCATCATGAATTTTCCCTGACTGGTCTTCCTCGCCTTCATCCTCGTCCTCCAAGTCCTTCGTCTCGGTTTGGGTTTTTGGAACATCCATCGGCTTTCCATCCTCTAGATCTGATAATTGGTCGTCATCGACTAGGGTCTTCCATTCATTTGGCCATTCCTCTACGATGGCGTCCAGCCCTTTTGCAGTCAATTTGTATTGTGTGGTCAACCACTGATTCGCTGGGTCTATGCGTGCTTGGATGAAAATTGATTGCGGCCCCACAGCGAGCCTCGCAATCCGCCTATATTTTCACTGCTTGCACGTGCAACTCTTCCAAGTAGATGTAAAATTGTATGTTGTTTTTGCACTGCCTATCCTTGTCATTCAGTGCCCATAAGTTTTGATACTGTGCCCCTCGGAACACTTTGACACTCTTTGTCTCTATTCCTTGATATTGCGGTGTCTCCATCCATGAGAACAAGGTAATTAACAGTAGGATCCATGACTAAGTAAAGGGATTACCCTTTTCATGTGCTACAACTGCATCCTCCATCAGCTCATTTAATAAAAATAGCGACCATTTCATCTGAACCCCGGCCGCACACTGCTCTGTTGATGCGATCACCCCTGATGCCAATTGGTAAGGGATATTTTTGCGAACTATCTTGATGGCCAACAACTTTGCTGCAAGCCTGACCGCTCGGTTGTTAATTGTGTCGACTAGGTAGTTGCGGGTGTTTTTTACTACCCCGTACTTGAATTTCATCCTTTCTGCCAACTTCTTGTCGTTGTCCTTACCTTGGAAGTACTGCAACAGGTCTACCCCCATCTTGGGTAACTCGTTAATCCTTGCAATAAGATCCACGTCAATTGGGATCTTTTTGTCAAGCTATAAATAGTCGTCGTGGAGACAGACAAGCAATTTCTTGATACATACATTGACCTCCGCCGAGAGCCCAAAATGCGGCATGTGAATGATTGACAACAATCCCGATAGTTGTAGCCCCAATGCCCAGTCATTGGTTCCCTTGTAATTGGGCCTCCTTCCTCCTGGACTTTCTCCATGAATGTTTGTTGGGTGCACTCGGGATATGATAAAACATCATGGTCGCTGTATTGCAGCTTGTGTAGTCACTGTAACACTCCATCGGTAATGTGGACACCTTCTGGTGTCGCTGGTTCAACTATGGTGTACTTGGCGTTCTTCCCAAGTCTTATCGATAGAGCCCCTTCCCTCCTCGACAACACATATCTTGGGATGTCCGCCACAGTTGGATCTTGCTGCTGCTTGGACCTTCCTCTAATCGTTATCGCCTCTTCTTCTGCAGCGCCTGAGGTGCCCGCTTCTCCTCCTGTAGCTACAGCTCGCATTATGCTGCAGGTGGGTTTTGCTCTTCTCTTTGTATCCACCGGTCGGTTGGTGCTTCTCTTCTTTCAAAATACCCGGGCCGATGCAGATGCAATTTCTGCTTGCTCTTTGACAATGTGTGTCGTCACAATGGGTGGCTCCTGCATATTGGTGATGGATATCACATGAGCCATCGTAACTTCTTCGAATGCAATTTGTTTAGCTTCGCTCTCTGGTTTCTTCAATACTCTCACCTTCAACACTCTCACAATGCACAATGGTGCAGAATGTTTCCCTGCACATCCTTTTATAACTTTGGTTTCACCCATTGAATCGATTTGGAAAATGATTACGCAAATTAGTCGTCGATTTACCCAATCCAGCGCAATGATGCAGCATTAAATGCATCTCCGTCCACTTGCATCATCGCCCGTCGCATCTTAACTGCTTCATTTATTTCCCGATATGACCAGTTCGCACTTTGCTAGTTTGGACGTCGACAGGGCCCAATCCTCATTGTCATTCCATCGCCAGGTATATGAAATCAAGCCTTGTCATGGTTCCATCAACAGATGTATGAACTCAAACCTCGTCGTCATTTTATCCTCCTATCTTCCTCAGTGGAGGTGCGTAGGGCTATCCCGATAGGGATTTATCCGGCTCCCATTCACTAAGCTCGTCAAAAGTGTTCCATCAAACTTTTGCAATTCGATTGTGCCCCCATTAGTAATATAATTTATGACATATGGACCAAGCCAATGCATGTGGAGCTTGCATGGGTGCTTTGTGAACTTGTTGTCATATAGGAGTGCCATGTCTCCGCGTTGAAAGTGCTTCGTCCTTATATGGCGATCATGCCATGCCTTCTGTCGATATTTTTATACTTATTGTTGAAATCCCGCAATGAAGCGATCTTCTTCTAGTTGTAGTAATTGCACCAATATTTCTTCAATAGCCCCATCATCGCTCATACATGTCGTTGCTGCTATTTGCAGACTGGGGACAATGTACTCCATAAGCATTACTACTTCTTGTCTGTATACTAGATTGAAGGGGGTCTGTCCTGTCAATCTTTTGCATGTTGTTCTATAGGCCCATAATACCACAGTAATATTTAAGTCCCATTCATCACGGTTTGTATTGCATACCTTAGTGAGCGCATTCTCCATAATTTTGTTCAGCGCTTCAACTGCTCCATTTGCCTATGGGTGGTATGGAGTACTTCTTCTATGCTGAATCTAAAACTCCTCAATCATTTCTTTGATGGTCTGATTTACAAAATGTGTACCTTGGTCACTCATCAATATTTTTGGACACCCAAACTTGGTGACCACATTGTCGAAAAGAAATCTTGTTGTTGTCGCAATTGTGCAATCTTTCACTGGTGCTACTTCGACCCATCTTGTTAGGTATTTTGTCATAGTAATGATATATCTCGCACCCATCCTCTTTCCCGGTGGATTAATGGGTCCCACAAAGTATACTACTCATTTTTCAAAAGGTTGTAATGTCAACTGGGACACCAATGGCATCTCATCCCGTCGCGATGGTTTCCCCGTCCTCTGACATATGTCGCAGCTCTTAGAGTAATCTGTTGCGTTGCCATGTAGTGTAGGCCACCATAAGCTGGCTCTAAGTATCTTTATGGCAGTTGCACGCCCTCCATAATGCCCTATTGCGATCCCACTGTGAGCCTCATCCAACACTCTTTCTTGCTCATGAGGAAGGACACATCAACGAATAATTTCATCTAGCCCCATCTTGTATAATTGTCCTACAATCAATTGGAAATAGGCAGCTCTGACGACTAAATGCTTCTTCTTATTAGTGGTGAAATCTTCAGGTGCTCTTCCTGTGGCAAAAAACTGAACAATTTGTTCATAATGGTCATCAACAATTCCAATGCGAAATAATTGTGCATCGGGTAGACCTTCGTCGATACTACTTGGTTCTTCACCTGATTCAATCCTCGACAAGTGGTCAGGTCTTGTGTTCAATCGTCTAGGATTCACGATTATTTCAAAGTCAAATTCTTGAAACAACAACAACCACCGACAGATCTTCCTCCCCAACACAAGATTATTGACCAGGTACTTCAGTGTTGAGTGGTTAGTAAATATCTTGAAGTGTCCTCAAAGCAGATAATGTCAAAATTTTTGCAATGCATATACCATTGCCAGGCCTTCTCTTTCTGTCATTGGATAATTTTTCTCCGCGGTCAACAACTTCGAGCTAGCAAACGCGATAGGATGTTCGATCAACCCTTCTCCAGGCTAGGCCAATATCACCCCCAGTGCGACTAACGAAGCATCTACGTGGACATGGAATTCTTTCTTCCAGTCGGGGAAGGCTAATATTGGTGTTGCAACCATCTTTTCCTTCAATATGTCAAGGCTCTTCTGACACTCATCGTTCCATTCAAACTTCACATCTTTCTTCAACAGCTTCTCCATGGGCGCAGTAATCGCTGCATACCCCTTTATGAACTTTCTATAATATCCAGTATGTCCCAACTTGTCCCTCAGCTGCTTTACTGTCGTAGGTGCTGGTAAGTTGACAATGATCGCAATCTTGGCTGGTTTGACCAACATACCCTCCTTGCAGACAATATGTCCCAACAAGATACCAAATGGTGCACAAAAGATACACTTTTTTAAATTCAAAGAGATATGAAGCTGTCGACATATTTCAAGCATCATCATGAGGCTCTCGACATGGTCTTTAACCAATCCATACACAGTCCAGTCATCCATGTACAACACCAAGAAATTGTGAATAAAATCTTTGAAAGTAGTGACAACTAATATTGAGAAAATTGCAAGGGCATTATTGAGACCGAATGGCATTACTGTGTACGGATAGTAGCCCCACTCTATTACAAAGGTGGTTTTGTGTCGATATTCTTTTGAAATCTTGATCTGGTGATATATTAAGAAGTCGTCTGTGAATGAACATACTTCCTGTCCTCCAACACCTTCAAGTACTTCGTTGCTAAAGGGCGTGGGGAATGGATCATGAAAGCATGCATCATTCAACTTCCTTAAGTCGACGCAGATCCATACTTCGCCAGTCTTTTTGTCCTGGACGACCATCAGGATGATCCATTTTGACTCCTCGACAGGCTTAATGATCCCTACATCCAACATCCGCTCTATCTCATACTTCACCCGTTCTTTGTATCTGGGATTCAATCTGTACGGTCGCTGCTTCACTAGCATAACATCGGGTTTAAGGGGGATCTTCATCTCTCCTAAGTCCCCATGAATTCCCTTCATCTCATAAAACTTCGTTAAGAACAAATCTTGAAATTCATGCAATAAGTCGACGACCTTCCCGATTGTTGTGTCGTCCCAATAGTATCCAATATTGGAAAACTTTGGATTCTCCAATGACCCAATATTTACTTTCTTAATTTTCAATGGTTGCTTGAATCTGTCGAATGGCATATATGGTACTTCAACGTCGCAACTTCCTTCTGACTCTGGGACATAGACAGCTCTAGGATCTTCATCATCATCAGGTCCTCCCGAAACATTGTAACATTCCATCATCATCTTTGGTGTTGGCGTCCATTGTGGTCCCATGGGTCTTTCGATCAGAACTATCTCAAATATATTTTCGTGGATTACTTGCAGCACTGTCAATTAGAGGATTCTCATCGGAAAAACTGAATGTGCGACTGAAGCTAGTGGTTATATCCTCCCACGTGGTTGTTCCTCATCTCATCTCTACTGATACGTACCAGCTCCATGACACTTCATCTAACGTGTGTATGAATGCATGGACCCATTCCATGTAGCATGACATTTTCCCAGATTATCCCTTGGATCATCCTTCCATCATACTTCTTTCCTTGGTATCAGTCATTTTCCCCAAATATTACTTCCATTAATCGTCGACATTGTTGCCAATTTGTTATTGACGACTTGTGCGCACCCCACCACCTCGCTGGAGCGGCCTTCAATGCTTCATCTAATGCTAGCAGGCGCTATGGTTCTGATACTTTGACTTCAAACTCATTGATGAATATTTCAAGGTTAGGTCTTCCTTCGTATGTCGGTAGATCACATACTTCTGTTGCGACCCATCTCAATGACTGAGTGATCCGCGCACACTTCCTGATTGATACCTCATGCAACCGATTTTTCCAATTCTCTAGGGCTTCGTCGGAGTCTGATGACCTTGAAATGATACTTCGCCACCCCAATTCTCCATCGGCGATGGGATTGACATAATATTCTGAGATATTATAGATGTTGTCCCATCCTCCAGTGATCTCTTCTCTCATTGCTTCAACATATCTCTGTCCTTCAAGTGGAGCAATGACCCCCATGTCGCAGTTCTCGAAAGACATCGTTCTTTTCTTGAAATTGATAACTACTTGATTTTCCATTTCCCAATTTATCCCCAACAGCGCAGGATATGGACTAGTGTTATCAATTATCTCTATGACATCGAAATCTGCATATGTCTTCAATCCTTCTACCTCGACTGGTAGATGAGGCAACCAAATGATTGGTGTAACCTTGATCTGATTTGCTAAACGAAGCTACACAGGGAGACCACACCAGCTGTGGCTTCCCCATCGCTTCCCATGTTTGTTTGGTTAGGATATTCACATCGGATCCTAGATATAGAATGACAGAATCCATATCATATGCACTGATCTGGGCATTCATCCTCAACCCCCTTCTTGTTTTCTTCTTATGCAGACGGTTGACTGCACGATCTTGTTGCCCCTCTTCCTGTCGATATAAGAAGTGAGCTATCTCTGCTAATGCTTCATGATCCTTTGCTAATGTTAGACAACTTTCTAGAAAACTTTTCCTTGTGACTTCTGCGACATTGTCATGTCAAAAATTTGCGACATCCCATCGATAGGTTCTTTGTGGACTACAGGTGTTGTTACACATAAATATTCCACCCTATGAGCATCAGCATTCTTTGGCCTATAGGATCCATTTCAGTGACTTAGATCCATTTTCATCCTTCAATGATACCAGTCTATCCTATTTTTGTTCCTACCCGCGTGTTGCATCACTATAGCATGCGTACCCGCGAGTTACATCCCTATAGCCCGCGGGTATCAAGTAAAATGGTAAAAACCACTATTTTATTACTTTTTACTCCCAAAAAGCGGTCATTGGGTGACCTTTGGCTCTCCATCTGCCCAAGTAACGTCTCGATGATTCCTTTCACCTACCTTTGAGAGGACTATATATTGAGCACATATGGCTTATGGACGGGAGGAAGAAGAGAATAGTAAAGGCACTCTAGTGGAGTTTTTCCCTATCTTGAGTCTGCACTCATTGATCCTTGTAGTTGTGAACCAGTTATGTTCACCTTCCAAACTCCTTTCTAGTTTGAGTTTGCCATTCATGGAGGATTGAAGTGGTGGAGGCACAAGTGGATTGATCTAGATATTGGTTCAGATTGGTTGTCGGCAAGAGGTTGTATCACTTTGTACTTCTTCTTCTTCATTACGAGAAATACTCATATTCTCGTCCATTCATGGTGTGAATGTCATTTATTATACATTGGGTTGCATTTGCTTATGATATTATGGACCATTGTTATTGATGATGTTAATGTTATTTATATATCACACGTACTTGTTAGATATTTGTTGTCAAGACTAATTTACAGATTACAAGTGCTTAGACATGTGCGGATTGAAAGCTCCAACGGGGATCTACATCAAACGTTGGATCGAGGTTGGTTACATTTCTCCATTGTTTTAACATTGTCGTTTATAATAGCCTTGTTTTGAGAATTGAGTAGATTTCTGGTATTCATCTGTCTGTTGTGGTATTCCCAAGCCATAGTGAGTTTTCTCCAATACAGAAATGGCGACTCCGCTAGGGAAAACATCCATGTTTGGGAAAAATTTTGAGCATTAGTCCATATTTAGAGTTGTTGTTTATCGAAGCTCTGTGTCACTGATTGGCCGTTAAGATACATTGTAGAAAACTTGATTTTTCTGAGCCTCTGGACTCTCTATTTGACCATTTTCTATTCCTCACCCACGGGCTGGCTGAGTTCTGCCCGCATCTACCCTCCTCTGTTTACTCTACTGCTCGCGGGTACCCGCAGGTATTCCTTCGATAGTAGCGTGTAACTCTGGATTTTGTTGTTTTATGGCTATTGGTTGTTGTTGGGTGAGTTTGGTTGATTCCTGAGTCTTTGTTGGCCTCTTTCTTGACTGTTTCATGCCTTGGTTGTGACCAGATCTCTTCGTTTCTCTTGGTTGAGCCTTCTTGGTTTTTTACCAATATTTGGTTTTAACCTCTTGGTTTCTTCCTTTTGAGCTCTTCCTTTTGGCTGAGTCTCGCTTTTTAGGATATGCTGGGTTGTCTTTGTGATCTTCTCGGCATTTCAGTGACTGAATAGTAGGAATTGCCTTGCATTTTTTCATTCCACATATATTGAAAAAATACAAAAATATTCATTTAGTTTTTGCATTTTCCTTTCTATTTATAAGAGAAAATACAAAAATATTTTATTTCCATGTACTGCATTTTGCATTGAGTGCTTGTTGCCTTCATTTTAGGTTCTGCTTGTGCATTGAAAAGATAAAAGTTTGCATATTTATTTCGGAATTGTTGGTTGATTTTGCATATTAGTGACATTGTTTTATTGGATAGTTGAGTCTAGGATTGGACGATGGTGCATATTATTGAGTCTACACATCACTATTTTCACGACCATATCCCTTAAGTAATCATAGCCACTAAAATTAACGCTTGATCATAAAATTGATTAGACTTATTTTATTTATAGGGTACACCAACTAGCATAGGTTTGGAGTCTTGGAATAGATCATTGTGAGTTAACAATCCAAGACTACTGAACGAAACATTAGGTGTCTGACTAGGGAGTGGAGGAATCCATGGTATAGATCGATGTTCTCAGGAAAGCTCTACTCAAACCAGAGTTAAGCACGAGGTCACGAGAGGTTGGTTGAGGAGATATCCCTCTGATACCAACTGAATGCGGGAGATATATCCAGGATTTGTTCGTATCTGGGGGTACCGGAGGTTCGTCCTCTTGTGCTTCGGGCTTAGCTACCCTGCCCATATGACGGGTCCCACCTACGACTGTTCCCCTGAGCATTGGTTATATTGCGGTAGACATAGTTGCCTTACCTAGGTACCGCACAGGGTATTAGCAGTGGTTATGTTGTTTGTGTCCTGATTCAGATAAGGATTGGACAGCACAGTTGTGTTCGTGCAATGGACTTGGCCCTATCAACACAGTGAAGCCTGGGTGTCTCTATAACTGATTCTGTTACCTCCGGCTATAGTTTGGGAGTCTCAAGCCTCTCTTAGGCGAGACATACCGGCTATAGTGTCGGGAGCTCATTTAGCCACTCTGTTTGTCTGCTCTTGGCGGTAGATTCTCTAGGTGTGTGCTTTTGATTTACTATTTTTTTATCAATAGTTGGCCTTTAGGAGACGCTGTGTCTCTCTCCGAAGAGAACGTGGCGCGGAGCCCTACACTCTGCCGGTCCCATCGTTTGGCTGGTTTAAAGACATCTTTGGTTACACAATGCATTACTAGAGGACGTCGGAGGGCTCCCTCTGAGTCTTTAGATTCTTACACGACTTACGTTGAGGATTACATGGCTACACATCCCGATATCAGGCAAGACCTTTCTACTCCTTTGGGTAGAGTTGAGCACATTTTCGATCCCCAGACTCCTCGTGAGGATTGGGGAGGTGATCCACCTGCGACTCAACCTGGTTCTATTTGAATTAATCCACTTGACCGGGATCCGTTTGATCCTTCAAATCCAGATAATTATCTTTACGAGATGCCCGACTTACCCGAGGAGGAAGAACAGGATGAGCCTTTCGTTCCTTCGTTTCCACGCGATTCTAGATATAGGAGGCCTGATACTCATGATGATTCCGGCCCTATGGTCAACCCCACTGCACTCTCTTTTGGTATGCCTAGTCACAATATTGTCGAACCTTCCACTATGGTTGGTACTCATGTTGGCACTAGTCAAAGTGTTAGCCATACTATACCCACTGGGGGCACTACCCTGGCTGGGGGCACTACGTT
This sequence comes from Larix kaempferi, assembly GCA_027924585.1. Classification (NCBI taxonomy): domain Eukaryota; kingdom Viridiplantae; phylum Streptophyta; class Pinopsida; order Pinales; family Pinaceae; genus Larix; species Larix kaempferi. The sequence goes on from BSBM01000792.1 coordinate 16,477,562, forward strand.
ATCCACCCACTCACATAGTATGGGGACTGGTCCGATTCCTAACCATGTTAATGTTGGAACGTGACCACCTCCTAGGAATACTCAACCTAGTCGGAATGTTGTCCGAAACACGACTCGCCATCCACCACCCAGTACACATGTCACTACTCATCAACCTAGGACCACTTTTGCACATGATACCATTCCTCCCAACCACGGGGGTGGACACTTACCGCATACTTTTGCGTCCACTACCGCCGCTAGTAATAGTAATGTAGGGGGTGGGAATATTTCCTATCCACATGGACATCACACCACCAACCCTGCTACTGGTAACACCCATATTGGACCTGGGAATACTTCTCATGCTTATGGTCATCACACGACTGCTCAAGCTAATCCTAATATTGGGGGTGGGAACATACCATACCATTACGGTCGATACAACACGGTTCCCACTATGAGTAGTAAATACATGCCCCATACCCATGGTGGAAACCCTTACTACAACACAGTCGATGCTGGCCACCAGTATCACCCACCACCCCAATATGGTGCTCAAAATGCACATATACCTACTTACTCTCAAATGGGTCAGGCAGGGGGAGGTTATCCATCTTATGGCCATGGGCAAGCTTATGGGCCATCAGGTCCTCAGTATTAGCAGTTTAACCTTCATGGTCAAGCTTTTGGTCCATCGTACAACACAGTTCCATTCAATCAACCTTTTATGGGAGCTTATAATCAAGCTTTCCATCCGCAGCTCCCGTTCCTTGCATGCTTGAATCTCCCGGATCTTTCGAAGCTCAAAAATGATCCGGTGTGTCACGACCCTACTTGGCCCCGGGTCCCTACCATGCTCCCTTCGGACATTCCAAATTTTGAGGGGAAAGGTGGTGAGGACCCGGGAGATCATGTCACGACATTTCACCTTTGGTGCTCCTCCAACTCTTTGAATCATGATTCCATTTGATTACACCTATTTCAATGCACCCTCACGGGGGCAGCCACAAAATGGTATGTGGATTTTCCCGGAAACACCTATAGGGGTTTCAACGAGATTGCTTTGGTTTTCTTAGACCATTTCCAGTTGCCGGTTCGTTATGATACTGGTACTGAGTTGTTGTCCACCTTCCGTCAGAATAAGGCCACACATATTTCTGACCACGTTCAAGAGTGGCATCGGCGGAAGAGATTAGTGAAAGCCAACATTCCTCTAGATTTCCTGTTGGAATCGTTCCTCAAGTCTTTACTTCCATATATTGCTAAGGATGTTTCAATGTCCGGCATTATGACTGAGGAGCAAGCTATCTTGAAAGTCCAACAGTTAGATCTTCTTTATTCTCCGTCTGGCATTTTGTATGGCATTATTCCTGATGCACCGAGAACAAGACATGGGCCCACGTCAGTTCCTGGACCACATGCCGTTGGCATCGTGGGGTCCGCATGAACTCGCCCTGTAGACTTGGTAGCTAATCAAATGCAAAATTTGTCACTAAACCAGTCTGCACCTGGACAGGTTCACACCTTGTCCACTTCCACTCCGTCGTTTGATGTACACAATGTGTAATCAACGAAACCGTCGGGTAACCAACAACCTGATGGTAAGAAAAAGGGGAGAAATAATCGTAGGGTGGAAACAATGGAAGTAAAAATAATAGCAATTGTAATGCTCCTCATAAAGAGAATGCCAACCCTCCTCGGGAAGGCGGTAATGCTGGCGAGGATCGTAAACCTAGGCGTAAGGTGAAATTCCCTTGCAAGCTTTGTGGGGAGGATCATCTTACTCACTTATGTCCTCGTATTGAAGAATCATCGAAGCATTTGGCACAGAGCCCAACTGTGTTGAAGGATCCCCTACCTCATCACCAAAACATGACTTCGCATGCTCCCACCACTAGTTATGGTACTAATGAAACGACAACGTCTTCTTCCAATACTAGTGGTTACAGATGCATGAATATGGTTCAGTCGGAGGTTTGTGTTGCTACTCGTCAACGTGATTATGGTGCACCACAACCGAATTTGGGGAATGAGCCTCCCCCTCCTCCTGATAATTCCTTGCATATCGAGAAGCCTTCTATTATGCTGCGGATACCGAAAGGTGTTCTCAAGCGCTCTACGCATAATCCTAATGCTCGAGTCGCCCAGAACTACTCCATCGTAGAAGATTTGGGCCAAACTTCGTGTGCCATGTCGACTCTTGAAGTTTTGTAAGCCTGTCCTTCTCAGAACCATGCCCTTTTGAGTGCGTTAGGAGTTCAAGATGGGGAAAGTCCTAGTGTTATCAAGTTCGATACTACTGATGTCCAACCTCGCTTGCCTTACCACGTGGCTTTTCAAATCCAGGTGGTTTTCCTTAAGAGCTTCGTCAAACGTACTATGGTTGATGAAGGTGCTTCTGCGTCAGTAATGTCGTTGACTTGTTGGAAAGCTCTTAGCTCTCCTCCCCTACTCGCGTCTAGAACTACACTCACTGCATTCGACGGTAGATCTTTTACGCCGCATGGAATTATCCCTTCCCTTGTTGTCTCCTTGGGAGGTAAGTTCGTGCCTATTGAAGTCGAAGTGGTTGATGCGCCCATCGACTACAACCTTTTACCGGGTCGGAACTGGATGTACGCTATGAAGGCTGTCGCGGCTACTGTATTTCGAGTTATTTGCTTTCCCCATGAAGGCAAGATTGTGACGATCGATCAGTTGGATTATGTTGGCACTCCTTCCACAGCATCTACGGGATCAGTAGTCCCGCAAGTTTCTGATTCTCAGTCGGCAACTGGGAACATAGGTGTTGGAATGTACCCCTCGTTGATGGGAACTTTTAACCATTCTGCACCTGTGAATTTTATTGGAACCATTTCCGACAGTGCGCCTCCTCCTTTGAATAGTATGCCGTTCCGGACTTCCTATTGTGGTGATCCATGGATTTTTCCATCCATGGATTCTATGTCTAGAGACATTACGCACGTTGGGATGTCTATGTCTTTATCTGTAGCGGAGCTCACTTATGATCACATCCAACAAACCACTGCGGATCCGGATCTCTCTTCTCCCTAGACAGTTGAAGAAGATCCCGTTATGTTGCCAGTTTGGGTAGCCAACTCATCTTGCTCTCACGATTGCCTCGATGATACTTTGCCATCTGATGAAGCTATCCTCGAAGCCATGTGTGGTAGTGAGAGGCTTTGGGAAGATATGCACCATCGATCTTATTTCCTTCCCAACCTTGAGCTCATTGAGCAAGAGGAGTTTAGGATGACTCTAGCTGAGATGGTTGGTCACCCTGTGGCTCTTTTGTAGTCGCATGATGTTTTCTTGGAGGGGAATATGGCCAATATTTCCCCAACCACTTCGATCAACATCTCTCGCACTCCTGGAAAGATTGAGAATGTTTACGTCGATGACGATTGCACTCCTGAAGAGATTGCTATTTACACTGATTTGTTTACTGAACCCCGGGAAGCTTTCGCCTGATCATATGAGGAGATGCTAGGAATAAACCCCCGCATTGTTGAACACGAGATTAAAATGTATCCTGATGCTAAACCGATTTGACAATGCTTACATGCTGTGAACCCTAGGAAGGCAGCTGCTATTAAGGCAGAGGTGGAGAAACTGCTCAAAGCTGGTTTCATCTACCCCTTTCCTCTTACCGAATGGGTGTCAAACCCCGTTCCTGTGGATAAGAAGTAGGGAACGATCCGTGTATGCACTGATTTCAGAGATTTGAACCGTGCATGTCCAAAAGACAACTTCCCCACGCCATTCATTGATCAAATATTGGATGCTTGTGCGGCAAGTGAGATTTTTTCATTCATGGACAGATTCTCGGGTTATAATCATATTCAAATCAAACCCACGGACCAACATAAAACGACGTTTATTTGTCCATGGGGAACTTTTGCGTACCGGAAAATGCCCTTCGGCTTCAAGAACACCGGAGCTACTTTTCAGCGAGCCATGACCTATGCCTTTCACGATCTTAAGAAAATTATGGAAGTTTTCTTCAATGATCTTGTTGGCCATTCTTGCAAGAGAGTGGACCACCCCAAGCACCTCTGTATGATTCTCGAACAATGTATCCACTACAAAATTCGATTGAATCCGAACAAATGCATCTTCGCTGTTAGGACTGGTCGCCTTCTAGGATTCATAGTTTCGAAAGAGGGTATTAGAGTCGATCCTCTCAAAGTTGAGGCAATACTTCAGTTGCCTCCTCCGCGTAATCTGTTTCAACTTCAGAGCCTCCAAGGGAGAGCTACTTTTCTACGTCGGTTCATAGTTAACTATGCCAATCTTACTAAAGGTTTCGCACGCCTATTGAAGAAAGACGCACCTTTTATATGGGATGAGTGAGCCCATCAGTCTTTCAACGCCCTTAAGAAAGCTTTGGTATCGGCCCCTGTGCTTAGCCCACCGAACTTTACACGAGATTTCATTCTTTATGTGGCCGCGTCTCAAGAGACTATTGGCATGGTTTTTGTTTAGGTAGATGATGTGCTCGTCGAGCATGTTATCTATTATCTTAGTCAAAATTTAGTAGACGTTGAACTAAGGTACACCCACGTAGAAAAGCTGGCACTTACGACTGTTCACGCAGTCCAGCGATTACGGCATTACATTTTGCTTCGAACAACCACTGTTGTAGCTCATATCAATCCGTTTCAGTTCGTGCTATCACGACGCATTATCGGGGGTAAGTATAATAAATGGATTGTGATCCTTCAGGAATTTGATCTCGAGTTTGCTTCTGCAAAGTCGGTGAAATCATTGGTGTTCGCTGAGCTTATGTCGGACCTTCTACGGCTTGATGAGGATGTCATTCATGAAGATTCCTTTGTGGATGAACACCTATTTCTTATCTCGACTGAGGACCCTTGGTATGGGGATGTCATGAGATATCTCCAAACTTTGAAGTTTCCTCCGCATCATTCATGAGACGAGCGACGGCGTGTGAGACATCACACTAAAGATTATACTATCGTCGGTGACACTTTGTATCGCCGAGGAAAGGATTCCATTCTCCGTCGTTGTTTGACTCACAAAGAAGAGGAACGGGTACTTAATGATTGCCATGCAGGGGCGTGTGGCGGTCACTTATCCAGGCTTGCTACAGCCCAGCGTATTATGCGAGCAGGTTATTTTTGGCCTGCTATCTTTAAAGATTGTATTAACGCTGTGAAGAGATGTCACCCTTGCCAAGTGTTTTCTCGGAACATACACTCGCATCCAACGCCCCTCCATCCGGTCATCATCGTCGGTCCCTTCACTAAGTGGGGGGTAGATTTCATGGATTGCAAACCAGCTTCGGCTGGGGGGCATCATCATATTATTGTGGCCGTGGATTATTTTTCTAAATGGGCTGAGGCCATTCCTACCGTTAAAGCCAATGGTGCTACTGTAGCCCATTTTGTGTTCAACCAGAATATCACTTGATTCGGTATCCCAAAAGAGATTATCACTGACCATGGCAGTCACTTTCAAAATAAGATGATGGAGGATTTGTCTCTCAAGCTTGGGTTTCGTCAGGAACACTCGTCTTCCTACTATCCTCAAGAGAATGGTCAGGTTGAAGCAGTCAATAAGTCTTTGAAGACCATTCTCGAACGTACCATCCAACAAAGCAAGACCAATTGGCATATCATGTTATATCCTACTTTGTGGGCTTATCGAACCGCGGTTAAGACTGCCACAGGGTTCTCACCGTTCCAGTTAGTTCATGGTGTGGAGTCACTTTTACCGGTTGAATGCGAGATTCCTTCGCTCAAGCTAGCCATAGAGCTCCTCCCTGATACGACAGAGATTGAGCAACGTTTAGTACACCTCGAGCAACTTGACGAGCACCGTCGAGATGCCATTGTGGCCATTGATGTTAACAAGCGTCGTGTCAAGGTTCGATATGATAGGTCTGTCTGTCCCCGGCAATATGCTGAAGGTGACTTGGTACTCTTGTATGACCAAGCTAAAGAACCCCTGGGGGCAGGCAAGTTCAATCCCATGTGGCACGGTCCTTACATTGTGAGGCGTGTCCTGGAAAAATGAGCTTATGAGTTAGAATATTACGAGGGAGTTGTCTTGAAGGAGCCTAGAAATGGGCTCCACCTCAAGCGGTATTACGCTTGAACCTTTGGTTCGAGCTGATACTTTTGTACACTATTGTATAGTTTTTTCCTGTACATAGTCTAGGTTACATTTTTGGTTGTCGGGTCTGCTGATTAGCCTCTGTTTGATTGACAGATGTTAGCGGGATGTCCTACGTTCTTAGGTTTCACGGATGGTGCTAGCCGACATACCCAGCAGCTTGCTTCTGCTGCCTGGGTTATCTTTTCACCTGACCATCTAGTTGTGTCCTCAGGAGGTGCTTGTCTCGGTCCTACATCGAACAATGTGGCTGAGTATAGTGTCGTTGTTGAGCTACTTCGGGATGCCATTTCACATGACATCCAGTCTTTAGAAGTCCACCTGGATTCACAACTAGTTGTGTCTCAGCTGAATGGGCAGTACCGTGTACGAGACCCTACATTACTACGGATATTCCTTAAGGTACGACTCTTGGAGAGACATTTTGTTTCCATTACATATATTCACATTCCGAGAAGTCATAATTATATATCTGGTGCATATGTTAACTATGTATTAGATTGGCATTTGTCACATTCATCATGAAGCACATAAATACAAAGACATTCATACATTTGTACCATACACACATACAGTAGAACCGAGAACCAAAGTTGTATATATATAAATATGTCCAAAAATGGTAATGTCATACAAGACTGGAGCCCGTAGCCCTCAAAAATATACATATCGATATAAAAAATGATGAGACCCTGGGATATCTACTCCCTCCGAGGAGGTCTAGCTACTGACTCGACGAGATGTGTCTCATAATAGTATTGTACTGCGTTGGCCATCCGCTGCAGTAGCCACACCCACTCACTAGGAACACCCACTACCTAGCGCTACATAGCCTCCGGTAGTCGGGCTACCTCTATTACTGGTACTCGGGCAACCATCCGTGATATGTTGCGCCGCAACGTCTGTAGTGTGTGCCCTGCTGCAGCATCTGCTGCCACCTCATCTCTACCTCGACGACCATGTCTCGGGAAGCCCTCGGGTCTCACTGGGCCTTTGCCTACGAGCAAACAGTCACCCATTAGCACATGACATTACCACCAAAAAGATTTTTTGTATTCTAACTATCATCAAAAAATCCATAAAAATTTAAAAACACAAAACCAAAAGAGTACTCACCGATGTCTCCGAAGGATGCACCTGGTGGGAGCGGCATGTCACGGTCCTGTCTAAAGTCTATCCCCGCATAGGGGTAGTCCTCGATAGCAATCACCTGCCGGTTCCACTAGCGGAAGAACTCCTCAGTATATGGTGACGCCAGACGGCCACCACCTTGTCGTGTCAGTATCTCAGCCCACCGTGTCAGGGCTGGATCTCAGAGACTGTGAGGAGAGACATCCACCCTCGGGCTAAGTCCCGGAACCCTCTCAAAGAAGAAACTGTAGAGGATGCTACCATACCCAAATTTTTTGGCCTTCCCTTCTTTGCATTCCGTCAGTTGTGTCTTCATAGACACGGGCAGAGTAGTACACCAGTCGAATATAGTAGGCTGCAAGCATTGTGATGCATAGAACATCACCTGTCTGGATGCCTGATGTAGTTCTTTGGATCGTGTGATACGCACCAGAGTTGCCACTATGATCTTTGTGCTCAAGTCCATTATGAGATTGACCGAAACCTGACTTCCCACTGGTCGTGTGTTGGCGGGACAATACCATACTATGTAGTCTTGCACAGTGATCCCACCACCCACGGTCTGTGACCGAAGACTAGCCACTTCCCCTCTATGGGACAAACCGGTAATGAAATAGATATCCTCTACTTCCAGTGTCAGTGTTTTCCCGTTGAGGATGAAGTGTTGAGCATCCACATCCCAGTAGTTGATCAAATGACGGAGTAGTAGGTTTTGGGCCCTTAAGCCCTCGAGACTCCAGTATTTATATAAGCCACATGCTTGCAGTGCTTGTTGTGGTTGCAAATCATTGTGCACGACCTCATCTACCTAGTCATGCTCTCTCTCCCTCCACTCTAGAACCATCCTGGAGTGCAAAGCAAGAGATTTTTAGTCAGTTTCATGCTTAAAAAATTCTTCATGGCCTTACCCGCGAGCTATATTGTAGACAGATGCGGGTAGACGCGGGCAGTCAGTTTTTTGACTGCACGTTTGATGCCCTACCCGCGACCCGCATACTTACAGCCCACGAGTAGCGCCGAAGCCATTTAGGGCTTGGCCAAACAAAATAACCCACCGACCAAAATTGAAATAAAAGCACTTAAATGAAAGGTATGGCAGTGACCACTAACCTGCTCCAGACGGTTCGCTGAACGGTTGCTCGTAGCTCCCACAATCGGTGCTTGAAATTTCAGGTGCAAACTTACCACTCAACTCCAAAATGGTGAATAGTGCAAATGAATTGAAAATTATTAAATTTTGTTACTATTTATAATTTTCTGGACCCACTTTTCTATAGTTTTGTCCATTTCGGGCCGTTATGAACTAATATCGTGTCATGGAGTAATGTTTTTTCAACAGATTTCATCGGCGAGAGTTGTTCCGATTCATTTCACACCTACGGTAGGTATGTTTCACACCTGGAATATAGGTTAGATGCCATTTCCACATGCATTATGCATTTGACCTGTTGACCATTTTCATAAACCCTAGGTGTGACCCCGCTTTGTGATTGACACGAAACCTTCACATTGTTATAGAAGTGTCGTCATGTGGCGGTAGGGCTTTCCCGAACATGGGTACCCTAGTTAGAACCCCCTTATGCATTTTGGTGCCCATGCCGTTGTTTGTCCTCAGGATTGGGAGTCCTTTGTAGTCACGCCATGATGTTGCGATAAAGACTCATACTCTACTTTGTCTTATGTTGGCCATCTCCCTTAAGGACTCCCCTCAGTTATATCATGTTGTGATTGCATTGCATCATCCTGCTTACCACTTGAGCCTTGTGCCGTCTCCCGCTTTCTCAATTGTTATCCTGGTGCCTGAGCACTTTCCCTGTCGAGCCCTATAGAGCTTATATATTTGCCCTTCACAATTTGATGACCCTTTGACCCTGAGGGAACACACCCCCGAGTGTCCACATCTTGCATGCACTTCCTTGCATTGAGCATAGGTATGTTCCACTGCTTGGGACTAGTCTGCTAGCTATTTGACACTCATTCCCTCACTTGTTGTACTATAATCAATTTTATTCTTTTTCAAGCTTTTCCCAAATATGAAAAAGACAAAAAAATTAAATATTCCAAAAAGCCGGATGGGATTATGGTCATTATTTCTTGTTGGCAGCTGTTGTGTCGCCTTTGAATAGATCATTCATTCCACTACGTACATTATGAGTCGGGACTATAGTTGGGCCTTAGGAGCTATACTTGTTTCTCAGTTTTCTCCACCGATTGGTTAAGCTTCCAGTCATTATGGAGCCCTCTGTAATGCCTCCTGCATTGTACAGTTTATGTTGAGTCTATGCTGCCTGAGTCTATCCACCTGCTCATGCTCTTGTTCAAAGGAAGTCTTGAAACCAGTGTCGCCCACTCCTCAGATATCTTAACTATTGCATGTCATCCATCCTTATTGAGTCAGTCTGTTTCACTTGATATCTTCCAAATCTTTCAGCATTGCTAGTACCTTGTGCTGGTTGATGGGGGATGTCGTAATGCCCTCCTTCTAGTGAGTCTCATTCCGTTGACCTCAACTCATTTATTCCGGGACTTGTGGCTTAGAGTTCGGTTGAGTACCTTGAGGCTTGCAGCCATTAGTGGCAGGTTCTCTCGCCATCGACAGTTTTGGGAATACATCAATGTCCCCTGATCGATGGATTCATCCTAGTGTTCGACTTCAACCCATTTATTCACACTCTAATGATTTTGCTCTGTGCCTTGATGCCCATTTTCATTATCGGTGGGTCATCTCACGTCTGTTAACGGTATACATCAATGACCGGTAATCAGACGATGTCTCATCAGGTTCGACCCCAACTCCTTTATTCACTTGATGGGACTTGCACCATTGAAGACTTGTGTAGAAGACCCCAGGCGATTGTGGCATTCAGTATGCTACATATGAATTTGACTTTACATCTGAGATATCACCTCTCAGATTTCAGCAGTTTGTACCTCTAGTTTGCACTAGTTGTCTTCTTTTCAGTAGAAGACCATATCTTACTGTAGAGGGATCATGGCTATGATCACTTATGACATGTATCTACTTATGTACTGCCTATTCATGGCCATTGTATCAGATTGTTGTACTATACCGACATGTATTCATAGATACTATTGTATTATGACGAATGATCTGTTCTTTCCACTTGTGTCTCCATCACTCCACTTCTGAGTTTTATAATGTATTTCAACCATCGTACCACTTTCAGTCTCTAACCTCACACATTAGGGGGCATCTGTTACACAAAAATCTTCCACCCTGTGAGCATCAACATTCTTTGGCCTGTAGGATCCATTTCAGTGACTCAGATCCATTTTCATCCTTCAGTGATACCAGTCTATCCTATTTTTGTTCCTACCCGCGTGTTGCATCACTATAGCATGCGTACCCATGAGTTGCATCCCTATAGCCCGTGGGTATCAAGTAAAATGGTAAAAACCATTATTTTATTACTTTTTACTCCCAAAAAGCGGTCATTGGGTGACCTTTGGCTCTCCATCTGCCCAAGTAACGTCTCGATAAGTCCTTTCACCTACCTTTGAGAGGACTATATATTGAGCACATATGGCTTATGGACGGGAGGAAGAAGAGAATAGTAAAGGCACTCTAGTGGATTTTTTCCCTATCTTGAGTCTGCACTCATTGATCCTTGCAGTTGTGAACCAGTTATGTTCACCTTCCAAACTCCTTTCTAGTTTGAGTTTGCCATTCATGGAGGATTGAAGTGGTGGAGGCACAAGTGGATTGATCTAGATCTTGGTTCATATTGGTTGTCGGCAAGAGGTTGTATCACTTTGTACTTATTCTTGTTCATTAATAGAAATACTCATATTCTCGTCCATTCATGGTGTGAATGTCATTTATTATACATTGGGTTGCATTTGCTTATGATATTATGGACCATTGTTATTGATGATGTTAATTTTATTTATATATCACATGTACTTGTTAGATATTTGTTGTCAAGACTAATTTGTAGATTACAAGTGCTTAGACGTGCGCATATTGAAAGCTCCAACGGGGATCTACATCAAACGTTGGATCAAGGTTGGTTACATTTCTCCATTGTTTTAACATTGTCGTTTATAATAGCATTGTTTTGAGAATTGAGTAGATTTCTGGTAGTCATCTATCTGTTGTGGTATTCCCAAGCCATAGTGAGTTTTCTCAAATACAAGTGTCGATTGAACATTATTCTTTATTAGTGCATCTCGTGCTTCCCAAAAATTTTCTTTCTCTGCTTCGACATCAAATCGTACCTATTTCTGGATTGTGGGTCAGACACTTGATGGTAGCCTATCTTCTCTTGTCACATCTCCTCCTTTGGTTATTACTGCGACATTTACTGGTTGACTTCTTACCTCGGCTGAGATCTTCTACACGTTATGAGCTGGATTCGGGTTCTAGTTTAGGTTCGGGTTCAGTTGCAGTTGTGGTGTCATCTTAGTCTGCCACTTTGCGATTAGTTGGGTACAATCTTCGATGGTGTGATCAGCTGCGCTGCAATAGGTACACTGCGGGGTCGGATTTGGGAAATCCCTCTAACAGTGTCCGATCTGCCCACAATTATAGCATGTGATTGGTCCTCGACCTCGACCAAAGGTTCCTCCGTGACCAAAACCTATGCCACGACCACCGCGATGTCCTCCTCTTATTCCTCCTCTCTATGGGTTGAACTATGACTGTCTGTACTTCGATGGATTGTACTGTGGCTGATTATACTGCAGTTGCACCTTATTATACTAGAGCTTCACTGGGTATCTTTATGCTTGTTGTTGCTCGTCTCCCTTCATGAATTAAGTATCAACAGTCCTTTCTTGAAGCAAGTCATATGCTCTACAATCTTTCTCATCATGGACGACAGATCGACAAAAGTTACAATACAAATTAGATGGCTTCAACACAACCTTCTGTAAATACACGCATTCTTTCGAGAGATGTCCTCTTGTCTGGAAAACTTGGCACCAGCCCATTCCTCCTTGACTGAGCAGTTGGGCGCACCAAACTGTAGATACTCACGGGATTTTGAACATTGATCTTTATGATGCCCTTCGGACTTGCATCGACTACACCATACCTCTTCGCGAACTTCCTTCCCTTTTTTAATCTCATGCATATGAATAGTCAAATTTGCTAGTTGTGATTAGATCTCGCTCATGCCAATCCCTGTTTCGCCAATCGATGAAGCTTCGAGCTTCATTGCGAGTTCCAAATCCTCCGCCTGAGATAATATTTTTGTTGCATCAACGACATCGAGATGTGCGGTATCAATGCTGCAATAAACCATTCCTTGTGCTACACATCGCTCATCCCAAAACTAACTTTAGCCATTAGAGTTTTGAACCTCTGATCAAACTCCCATACCAACTCATTAGGGAATTGCTTTATCTCCTTCAATTCCGTGATGTACTACGATTCTGATTTAGGCTTCTTAAACTCGTTGATCAGCCTAATTCTGATTTATGCCAGATTCTTCTATGGAAGCCCTGCAGGTACTTGTATAAACTTCATGTACCAATCCAACGCACGACCTCTGAGTATCATCGCCAACTGTCCCTTCTTGATAACATCATCATGTACTTGTTTTACTGTCCACACCACTTCGCATAAGAACTATTATTGCTTAGGATTCGTTGTACCATTCCCCTGGAAGAGAGGCAACTTCATGTCGTCGCTCGCCATCCTTGGTTTTCTACTGGTGTTTATAGAACAACCACTATTATTGCTATTGTTACACGCGGGACAACCCTGCGAACAGCTTGTGTTTCTTCCTCCAAAGTTTGGAAAAGTGCATGGGGTTGTGGGTACGTTGTAGCTTTGGTTCTGTCCTTCCTCGGGTTTAGGGGTAGCCTAGTTGTCCTCTTCGTCATTGTAGGGTCGCTTAGTCCCTTGTGGTCCCACTTCATGGTCCTCTATTACAGTCGCACTAGGACTCTCTCTCTATCTCAGTCCTCCTCTTCTTCTCCGGTCAGAACCTCGCCCCACTTCTAAGGCGGCCACAATCTTCCACAACTTCCTTTACGATTTCATTGTAGCTCATTCCATCTGCGCAGTACCACCAAACTTCATGCACTAGAGCTTTAATCGTCGGAGTTCATCTTCAATATTCCCTTTTCACAAATGAGCATTTTGATCCATAATGGTAATGCCAATAGGTAACTTCTTCTGAGTCCTTTAAAGAATTTCCTTTCTACATCACTATACTATCTTACTATATCGACAACAAACTTAGTAATGTACCCTTCCAAAATGTTGTCTACCCAGACGTCGACGGCCCTTAAAGCTTTATTGTTAACAAGACTCAATTGTTGGATCAGTTCTGGGGTCCAATGCTCTGGCTCGCCTCCTTGGGAATTCTTCTTCTGATAAGTTAGGTTAGCCAACCATTCATACATCAATATAGGAAACTCACAGAAAAATACCTCGTGGATATCAGTATAGATGTACTTTTTGCAACCACTATTCTATCGACCATCCAGGTTTCTGATTTTCTTCCTCAGCAAACTCTCACGTCTTTTTTTTTAACCACTCCTCGATCTCTGGCTTTGTCGGATGCCACAGCATGTCCTCTCTTTTTCGCACTAGTGTCCCGGCAACAGAACCATTTGTTGACACAGATCTGTCGACATGGGTTCACTTCGCACATTGTCAACAAAGCTCGACACAAATTCCCATAGATACTAGCTCGAAAAGGGTTTAGCCTTTCCAGCAACACTCGCAAAGTGAGTGAGGTCTCACCCGAAGCACCTAAGGGGGCTGCAGGAACCAAGCTTCCGTAGGTACAAGAGGACATGCATCATTCATAGTTAATCACAACATAACTTAGAGATTGACATAGTTAACAATCGCATCACTACACCATCATCACATACATAGAAAAATTAGTTAGATCTATGCAGTAACACATCATAGAAACATATTTAACATATCCGCAATACATATCATAACCGCGACATAACAGATCTAATCATAACTGTGACATAACACAAGTAATCGTACTACAACATAACACAAGAGAGACAAACTCATGGTCGAAACATTCATTCTCATTAAAAATAGACTTCATACATCAAATCCATCTTACAAATCACAGAATCGACAAATACACATATCCGCAGAACCAATCCTCAATAACTCAAATCAAAGTACAAAGATGCGATCACCTCATCGAATAAGATACCAGATGCCCAAAGGCTTACAATGCAACTCATATTTATAGGCTTAGTGGCCATTACAAAATTGGTCCACTTCGCAAAGTGGACATATCTTAACCACTAAGTCTAACTAACTTCTACTCCGCTTTAACCGGTTTTCTCTGCTCCGCGACCACTCTTTACCTTTGTCGATGTCCACTTTGTTGATGTTTGCACCAAAAATTCTATGAACTAGTCCTGTGCCAACAAGAATTAAAGCTTGAAAGAACAATGTTAGCCTATAGCAACCTGGAGGGGCAACCCACTATCACCTCAATAACTCCCTCTCTACACTTCAGGTTGACTCTTCTCCAACAAAAGGGGCGCTTCCCTTGGATAGGATTACTAAAGCTTAGACAATGATGGCACAAGGTGTAGACAATGATGGCACAAGGTGACGTGAGATAGCTTTAGCAAAATGTTTGGATATTTTTGTAGTATATGTAAATAAAAGGACGATGGAAGGACCAAGAGACTAGTACCAATCCAATAAGGGAAAATGTAGTCAAGGGGGCCAGTCCAAGAAGGAAAGTTCATGAGTGGTTAGGACAACAAGGGATGCATACACATGCTAAAATGAAAGCCTAACTTGTTGAAAAGTGAATGTAGAAATAAACTAGGAGAGCTCAAATGATGCCAGCATCAAAACATTGTTAATCAGGGTGTGTATTATGGAGTGAAGTATTATTAGCAGCAACTTCGGATATATGACGGAAGCAAGATAATACACTCATGCAAAAGACATCAAAGGGAAATAGAGGTAGTACTTCTCTCATAAAACCCTTTCAATGAGGTAATTATACTATTATCATGCGACCCTAATCAAACAAGTTCTAGTAAGTCTACACTTCATTAACAACATTAAGAAATATGAACAATAAGACACAAATTGATAGGATAAGAAACCCTTACACTTCAATATGCACCAAGATAGATATATCCATTAAGCTCCAAAGAGAGAGAACTCTCAAAATCCAACCATGAAAATGAATGAGGAAGGGCTACTCTTTATATTGAGAGTGTAACTCAACGTCCTTTACAATAAAATAATAATTCCTCTCCTAGACCCACAAATTACTCAACAAACTCTCCAATAATAGAATAAAGTGGTTGAGATCCATTTTTCTCTCCAAGCAATATAATAAAATAATGCTAATACATAACCAACTCATATTGTGAAGTAAAAAATGAATAAAATAATGGGATGGTTATGCTATGTGCCTCCTCCAAGGTGGTAGTCTCCTTCTCAAAGGCACAAAATAAGAATAACCTCCTCGAAATGGGACTCATTGCTCATTTAGCAAAAGTGCACCCTTCAAGTGGCACATATGGTCAAAACACGGTGTGGTTAAACAATAGTTTCGAAATTTCCAACTTCCTAAATATTTATCGGATTTTATATTATAACCACTTTTCAGAAATCCTAGTGGCAGGATGGTGAGCAAAGCCTCGTACCACACTGGACTAACCTTACTAATTATGGAAACCCTAATTGGACTCGTCGCCAAATGTGGATTTCTTCCTAACATGTTGTTGCTGGAAAAGCCACTATAATGAGTCGCAGCCAAAATGTTACTCTACCCACTATGAACAGTCGCAGCCAAATGTTACTCTACCCACTATGAACAGTCGCAGCCAAATGTTACTCTACCCACTATGAACAGTCGCAGCCAAATGTTTAAGCCAATCGCAACCAAATGTTGAATCGCTAATGAGAAATTGTAAACACTCTAAACATTGGATTTCACAGTCACTTCCCTCTCTCTGTGTATCATCTAATCGATCACGCTAGTTTGCAACCTAACCACGAGTTCGATAAGAGATTGGGGCCTCTGTATTTCAATACTCTGCATAAATTTCACATACTCCATACAATTACGAACTGGAACTGAATCCAACAAGAAATTACCTCTATTATTTAATGGCAGTCGGTCTACGAATGATTTCAATGTTCTTAACTGTACATGGAATTTCACACAAGCACCAAATAGAGATTCATTCACACAGACATCAGGTTAACGCTTGCACATAGCTCCATCTGATAGAATCTCAACTCATTCTTCATTCAAATGGACAGTAACGCTATTGAACACAAAGAATTTTTTAATTTCATTCACTGGTAGCAAGAAATCGCATCCAGTATCATTTCCCTTTGGTATTCAGGAAAATATCCCACCGACTCTCCCCTCTTGAGTTCCTGTCTACCCCCTTTCCACCCATTCGAAATCCCAAAACAGAATGTTTGAACATAAAAACTAACTAACTTCCCTCCACAATGAAGGAGTCCCCATCATTATTCAACAAACTGCCTATCTGGCTTGATCTCCTCACAGGGAGTATCAACTTGCCACTATGTCCTACTTTTCTTAAAAAAAACTGACAACACACTAGTTGGTTACATATTTTGCAAATACTAAAATACTTAGAAAACAAATTTTCTCCCCACTTCAGGACAGTTTGTCCTCTTGCTAGCCACAACATGTGAACACACAATCACATTGTTGGCTTAGCCTTGATGTTCCTCCATCAAACTCCCAAGGTTAAAACTATGAACCCCTATTCAATAGATCAGCTATTGAGAAACCTTTTGTCTCCAATTCTTTAGCATTCATCCATGTAGAATCTTCTACAGGATGTCCTTTCCATTTGATCAAGTATTCCAAGTAATCTCTCTGTCTGGTACTCTTTGCCACTCTAGTATCTAAGATAGACTCAGCTTCTGATGGATGGGATATAGGAATCTACTTCAGCCACTAAAGATATTCCACAGGGTCCCTGTCTTCTGTCACTTGTCCCGTATCATCAACCACATAAGTATACATGTCTGCAACATTAAAAATAGGTGAGATACCAATCCCTGTTGTCATTTCCAGCTCATAGGCATTTGTTGAAAATTTTATGAGTATTCTGCAAGGCCCAATCTTTTTCATTTTTAGCTTGCTATACTCTCCTCTTGGAAATCTCTCTTTCCTCAGATGTTCTAAAACCAAATCTCCCACCTCGTAGTTTTTCTCTCTTCTCCTGGAATCTGCTCTTGTTTTGTAACGAGTGTTACTTTGCTGCAACCTTTCCTTAACTTGCTCTTGTAGTTCACTAATCCTTGTTGCAAACTCTTCTCCATCTGCGCTTCTCTTTTCCAATTGACCCAAATCACGAAGTTCACACACCCCTCTTGGATGCATACCATACAAAATTTGGAATGGACTCATTCCTGTACTTCAGTTTGGTGAATCATTATATGCAAACTCGGCTTGAGCTAGCACTTTGTCCCATTGTTTTGGATTTTCTCCGATCAGAATTCTCAACATGTTACCCAGACTTCTATTTGCCACCTCAGTCTGACCATCAGACTGTGGATGATATGCTGAACTGAAGTTCAATTTGGTACCCAATTTCTTCCACAAGGTCCTCTAGAAATGATCTGTGAATCTTACCTATCTGTTAGATACAATGCTCTTAGGTAAACCATGCAGCGTCACAACTTCATTGAAAAAACAAGTTAGCAATGTGTGTGGCATCACTTGTCTTATAGCATGGAATGAAATGTGCCATCTTAGTAAATCTATCAATAACTACAAAAATATAATCATTTCCCTTCTGAGTTTTTGGCAAACCCAAAATGAAATCCATACTCACAGAATCCCAAGGCCTAGTTGGAATAGGAAATGATGTGTACAAGCCTGCGTTTTGGCTTCTTCCCTTGGTATGCTGGCATACCCTACATCTGCTCACAAAATTTTCAACTTCAGACCTCATCTTTAGCCAAAAATAGAAATGGCTCAACTGTCCAAAGGTTTTATCACTTCCAAAGTGACCTGCCATCCCTCCATTATGCTTTTACTGTATCAAATTCTCTCTCATGGAGCATTTGGGAATACAAAGTTTACTATTTTTAAAGAGTAAACCATCTTGCAACATATACTCAATCCAGGACTCGTTTTCTACCTCCATAGGATTTCTACAAGCCTTGTATGCATTCTGAAAATCAATGTTAGTCTCATACAAATCTCTTAAGTATTCAAATCCTAAAACTTGGATATGATTTTCTTGCACAATCAACTGTCTCCTACTTAAGGCATCAACTACCCGATTTAATTGTCCACTTATGTCCTTCAACACAAAGGTAAAGCTTTGCAAGAACTCAACCCATTTGACATGCTTCTTATTCAATTTAGGTTGCTGCATGATGTATTGCAATGCATGATTATCATAAAACAAAACAAACTCCGTAGGCATCAGATAATGTCTCCAATGTTTTAGTGCTTGGATAATAGCATAAAATTCCTTGTCATAGGATGAGTATTTATGTTTTGAGTCATTTAGCTTCTCGCTGAAATATGCTACAGGTTTGTCTTCCTGACTGAGTACAACTCCAATTGCTACTCCACTAGCATCACATTTCACTTGGAAAGGGTGCTTGAAATATGGTAACTTCAATACCGGTTGCTCAGTAATCTTTTTCCTCAAAATCTGAAAGCTACTTTCAGCCTCTATTATCCATTTAAATGGTTGTTTATCCTTTCTAATTGTTTCAATGATTGATGAACAAACACCACTGAAATTCTTTATGAACTTCCTATAAAAACTTGCCAATTCATGGAAACTTCTTACCTCAAATATGCTCTGAGGTGAAGGCTAATCAATGATTGCTTGCACTTTTTTCGGATCCATCTTCAAACCATCTCTTGAGAAAACAAAACCCAAATACACTAGTTCTGATTTCAGAAATGTACACTTCTTCACATTTACTAACAACTTTTCCTTTTGCAATTTCTCCAAAACACATCTTAGATGTCTCAAATGTTCTTTCTCTGATTGACTGAAAATCAGAATATCATAAAGGTAAACTATTACAAACTTACCTATTAAATCTCTCAAGACTTTGTTTATTAATCTCATGGAAGTACTTGGCGCATTGGATAGTCCATATGGCATAACTAGCCACTCATACAACCCATCATTTGTCTTAAAGGTTGTCTTCCATTCATCTCCTTCTCGAATTCTGATCTGATGGTATCCACTCTTCAGATCTAGCTTTGAAAAGCATGTTGCCCCACTCAGGAAATCCATCATGTCATCCATCCTAGGTAATGGAAACCTGTACCTGATGGTAATCTTGTTGATGGCCCTGGAGTCAGTGCACATCCTCCATTCACCATCCTTCTTTGGAGTGAGTACTGTCGGCACTGCACATGGACTCAGACTTTTCTGAATCAGCCCCTTGTCTAACAATCCTTGTATTTGCCTTCTAACTTCTTCATTCTCTTGAGGTGTCAACCTTTATGCTTCCTTGTTTGGTAATATTTCTCCAGGAATAAAATCAATATGGTGACTTATATCCCTCTTTAGTGGTAACTCATTGGGAAAATCATCTACCACAATGTCACTAAACTCACCTAGCATCTCCTGAATCTCCTCATGCAGATCTGCAATATTGGTATTCATTATTGCCACTCTAGGCTTACATACCACAACATAATTCGGTTCTTCCTCATCAATTTATTGCATATACTCTTTCCATATCAACATTAGGACCTTAGATGCTTGCTGCCCTATTGTACTCCCTTCTTGCAAAGGAAGAAGAACATGTTTTATCCCATCTTTCTCAAAACTATGACAATCCTACCATCATGTATCACCTTTTTGTCAAATTGCCATGGTCTCCCTAGAAGAATATGGCAAACATCCATGGGCATAACATCATAGATAATTTTATCTTTATATGTGCCTACTTGCAAATCAACTTCACATTGTTCACTTACCAGGATTTGATGTCCTTTATGCAGCCAAGATACTTAGTATGGAACATGATGTTTGGTCTTCTCCAAACTCAGCTTCTCCACCATCTCTATGGAAACAAGATTGTTAGTGCTCCCACTGTCAATCACCATATTGCAACACTTCCCTTTGACTTTACACATGGTCCTGAATAAAGCCTTCCTTTGAGCAGGTTCTACTTTCTCCTTCTCGGGCTTCAATAAGACTTTGTTCATCATTAAAGCCTCTCCTGTCTCTAGCAAATTTTCAGCCACTGTCATCTGCTCTTGATGCTGCTCATTCTGAGCTACATAGGCTCCTCTCTGTCCTATGTATTCCTTCTTAGGACACTCAAAGGATCTGTGTCCCAACTTGTTACATTTGTAACACCTGTATACAGTTTCTCTGCCTCTTCCTCTACCTCTACCTCCTTGGTAAGGTTTTCTCCCTCTTGAGTCACCTTCTCTACCTTGCTCCTCCTGTTGGTTTGAGTTGCTGGATTCTCCTTTTTGGGTTGTAAACCTTCCTCTTCCAGTTGTTCTCCCCCTTCCTTGGGATGAACCTCTTCCCCTATTGAAGCTCTGCTTTCTCAATAACTTTTCTTCTGCTCTCAAGGCACATTGGTATGCCTCTTCCATTGTTCTCGATGATATCATGATGATCTCATCCTGAATCTCCATCCTCAACCATTGACATATCTAGTAGTCTTTTCTATTGATTCCTCTACATAGCCTGCCCTTAGGTTTACTTTGTATAACTCTTCAATATACTCTCTTATAGTCAATAATATTTGCCTAAGGTTCTACATTTGTCTGTACAAAGTCAGTTGGTAATCCTTTGGCAAGAATTTGGCTCTCGTCTTAGCCACCATCCTATCCCAGCTCTTTATCAATGGCTTGTTCTTCCTTCTCCTTTCAGCCTGCACACTATCCCACCATAGGGACACATGCCCTTTCAATCTTGTCACTTCCAATCTGACCTTCTTGTTTTCTTTAACTTCATCATACTCAAATTACTTGTCTAAATCACTGATCCAGTCAATGAGATGTTCATCAGTGGGGCTTCCCTCATAGGTAGGCAACTCAGGTTTTGGCCTCGAAGTTGCTCCAAGAATTGACTGAAAGTATCTCAGCTCTGGTGTCTCTT
The DNA here is from genome assembly GCA_027924585.1 of Larix kaempferi. NCBI lineage: Eukaryota > Viridiplantae > Streptophyta > Pinopsida > Pinales > Pinaceae > Larix > Larix kaempferi. The sequence goes on from BSBM01000792.1 coordinate 16,498,889, forward strand.
GCATGGGTGCTGCTTCTTCTCCTTGTTCCTCTTCTTCAGGCTCACTCACATCCCCTGCCTCTGGATCTCTTCGTCTTCCCATCTCCATAGCTTCCATACGTGTCTGTAGTTCTCTCATTTCCTCCAAGACTTCTGCATTCGTTGTTGGTCACCCTCTGTCACGAGCTCTTTCTATGCCTACTCGTATATCCATGCCTTTCTTCTGTTGTGTTGAGCAAATCCTGCTTTGATACCAAAATTGGTGGCAGGATGGTGAGCAAAGCCTCGTACCACACTGGACTAACCTTACTAATTTTGGAAACCCCAATTGGAGTTGCATCCAAATGAGTCGCCGCCAAATGTGGATTTCTTCCTAACGTGTCATTGTTGGAAAAGCCACTATAATGAGTCACAGCCAAAACGTTACTCTACCCACTATGAATAGTCGCAACCAAATGTTACTCTACCCACTATGAACAGTCGCAACCAAATGTTACTCTACCTACTATGAACAGTCACAACCAAATGTTTAAGACAATTGCAACCAAATGCTGAACCGCTAATGAGAAATTGTAAACACTCTAAACGTTGGATTTCATAGTTGTTTCCCTCTCTCTGTACATCATCTAATCGACCACGCTAGTTTGCAACCTAACCACGAGTTCGATCAGAGATTGGGGCCTCTGTATTTCGATACTTTGCATAAATTTCACATACTCCATACAATTACGAACTGGAACTGAATACAACAAGAAATTACCTCTGTTATTTAATGACAGTCGGTCTGCGAATGATTTGAGTGTTCTCAACTTTAAATGGAAGTTCACGCAAGCACGAAATAGAGATTCATTCACACAGACATCAGGTTAACGCTTGCACACAACTCCACCTGATAGAATCTCAACTCATTCTTCATTCAAATGCACAATAACGCTATTGAACACACATAATTTTCTAATTTCATTCATTGGTAGCAAGAAATCGCATCCAGTCTCATTTCCCTTTGCTATTCAGGAAAATATCCCACCGACTCTCCCCTCTCAAGTTCCTGTCTACCCCCTTTTCACCCATTCGAAATCCCAAAACAGAATGGTTGAATAGAAAAACTAACTAACTCCCCTCCACAATGAAGGAGTCCCCATCATTATTCAACAAACTGCCTATTTGGCTTGATCTCCTCGCAGGGAGTATCAACTTGCCACTATGTCCTACTTTTCTAAAAAAAAACTGACAACACACTAGTCGGTTACATATTTTGCAAATAATAAAATACTTAGAAAACAAATTTTCTCCCCACTTCAGGACAGTTTGTCCTCTTGCTAGCCACAACATGTGAACACACAATCACATTGATGGCTTAGCCTTGATGCTCCTGCATCAAATCCCATGGCCAATTTGCATGTAATGGTGTTGAGCTAAAACATTATGGGCACTTTGTCAAGTTATAACTGCTCCCCAAGATAGGATGCCCCTCTAAAAGGCTCAAGATCCCAAGGGTCACACATGTGCATTGATGTCCACATATCAACCAATTGGGGTTAGATCCATGAAATAAGGAGACCACCGATCAATAAATAAAACACCGAATCCAAGAGACAAGTGTCCACGATTAGATAACTACTCCACGAGGAAGGGGATGACCCCTTCTATAATCCCATAACATGCCTCCACACTTACCAAGAGAGAGAAATAGGGAGGGCATTCAACTAAAAATGATGCCCAATAGAACCGAGATGCCATCAAAGTGATAAGAAACAAGGGTGCTCCAACAAATAAATGCCATATGTCTCCAAACATGTGCTGGGAGGATGGTGCTCTATAGAAAACTAGCCACAAAACATCCATGTCATCAAATCATGTCAAATAAGCTATAGCACTCACATGGAAAAGTCTCCAAATACCACATCGCCATGTAAACACTTGGCAAGTGCTCCATGTATAATGTTAGTACATGTGATATACACGTCAAACAAGACCAAGAGAACTAGGGTGCTTCACAAGAAAGTGATCACCGTGTCATGAATAAGTGCAATATCATCCATATGTGAGCACATCAATAACCAAAGCATCTTGAGAAGACACATCCCATAGCCACTATCACAAATAGATCACCAAGATCCGTCAACCAATCATATGCTAGGGCATCATTACAACGTGAAGCAAAACCAAGTAATAAATCAACTCCATCAACATGTAACCCCTGTTGAAAGTGTGATATAAATCACATGTGGACACCCACGACAAAATGGGGGGTAACAGGTGGGATCGTATAATTCTAGTTTGGGGATAATTTTCTTGGGTTTGGTTGGTAAGCTTTTGTGGCCAACCTTTCTATGATATCATTGATAAAATCGTCCCTTCCCCATCTTTGTGGTGGTTTTCAAGGTGTGGCTTTGTGCTTCTTATCCAAGAAGTACTTGTTTGTAATCATGACTTGCTTGCACTTTTCACACAATGCTATGTCATTTCTAACATACTTCAGAAGGGTCGTCAAATGCTCATGAAAGCCCCAAACCTTGATGCAAGAATAGTCCACCATTTTGAACCACTCTCTGATGGATTGTATTCATAGCCTTCCTCTTGTTTCAAACCTCAGTGTTTTGTCATCGTCCGTCCCTTCTAGTGTTCAACACCATTTTTGTATGTTGTCCTTAACTTTTCTATAGAATCACGTGAGATATTCCACCCACATACATGTATATAGATACGAGACTAGCATGTGGTTATTTGCCTCATTCCTTCTTCTTTGCATAAGGGGGAGCAGTGCTACGACTAACTAGAACATATAGCCATAAATAAAAAAATCAGCGTGAGTATTCATCCTTACCTCCATGAGTTGATTATGAAGCCCATCCTTGATGATTTGTGGCCATTCAATCTACTTCCCAACATGATTTATTCTTACAAAAGGTAGAGGCATTCCTTGGGCCATGTCTTTGCATCTTTTATCCCAAAATTTCTACTGAGCATTTGAATATGAGTTTTATGACATGCATAACTTAAGTTTGTAATAGAATATGCTGATTGATTCATTTTTGTCCATGCTTGCATCTTCAACCTACCGTGGTGTCACGTCCCCTCTCATTGATCCGACGCAAGGAAGGGAACATGACTAACATTTATGGAGATTTTACACAAAAACTCAGCCCCATTCATTAGATTCATACAAATAAAACACATGTGTGCTGCAGATGCCAAAAACATGCACAACAAAATTAAACTATCCAAACACATTTCACATGCATTCAACACATCAATAACAATCATCAAATAATTAAAACATTGTAGAAGTAAAACACATAAGAGAATACTCATCTTGATGTAATGTTGTCCCATGCAACCAGCTATGCAACTGCAACGTTCCACCTAGCCATAGGCCAACTATGCTCATCAATCTCTCAGCATAGCTGCCACCCCCGAGCTGGGCATGATTTCCACAAGGAATGGGAACCTACGAACCTATGCACAACAAAAGGAACACCACACTTAAGTCAAGCCAATCCACAATTGGGTTTTTCAAGCCAAAACTGAACCCTCTTCATTTCTGGATGCTTGCACTCAAACTCAAGCACATATGTTGGGCATAGGAAAATGGTTTTAGCTATGGGATTCACAAGCAATATGTCCAAGGGTTTTCCCCAAATCGTGGCCAGTCAAAAACGGATTGGGGGAAAGGAAAAGTCGACCATGGGGAATAAAACGTTTCCGCCCACATGAGCATTCGAATGGCAAAAAATGGCCTATATGGACCCCCAAATCGAGCTCCCTTCCTTCTAGCCTCTCTACAACATAAAAACGCCCTCTTCATAGCTAGAAATCCATGAAACACAAGGAAAACGCCCCACCAGCTAGAATTGCGTGAGAGAGCACATCTGGTTGATGAATAATGGCTTAGGAAGCAAATTCATGGCTCTTTTCTTTCCCAAGAAGCCAAAACACGTTTTCCAAAAATGGTTGCTTGGCCATACCCGAATTTGGAAAGCCATACCTCTCCATTCCCCAAAGCATTAACTACCTCAACCAACTCTTGGGAGAAATAAATGATTGGGTACAAAAGTCAACATGGGTAGTTGAAGGTTCATGGGTTTCCTCATTGACACTTGGCTTGGCTTTATTGGTCCAAGGGTTTGAATATTTCCCTCCCATTTCCTTGTAAAAATCATGCCCCCATACTCTTGTTGCATTGTATTGCATAGCTGCTTGTGGGTATTTTATTAAAATGCATATTTACATGATATTTACAATTTATATTGTGCTTGGATAGCACACAAACCATATGCATCAATTTTGACACTAAATCGATGGTGGGGCCTTGGCCTTGAGCTCCTCACCACGATTTTATAATGATATTATATCATTTACTTTTTTAATGCAATGGGGTCAAAATCAGGATATTACACGTGGAGACAATCATACTAAAAATGCTCCACCCATTCTCATTATTCACAACATATTATACTAGTGAATTATAGTATACTTTAGTCTTACACATTTTCTTGCCTCACTCTCTTACTCAAGTTTCTTTCTTTGCAAATTCCACACCTCTTGTGTTGTATCTTAATGACATACTTTGCAGATTTGGACTTTCCTCCATGTCGTCAAGATCTTCTAACTCCAAATATATTCTTGTAGCTTCATACTGCTTGTCTCTGAGCACTCAATCACACCAATACCACTTGCTTGGCTTCGTTGCGACTCACCCTTTCTCACAACCCGCTTCTTGCTTCTTCCTCTTGGTGCCCAATCTTTGTCTTTCACAACAACCTCATTTTATGCTTGAGCCAACCAACTCTCTTCCTTGTTGTAATGTTTTATTTGCATCTCCCTTGACCTTTGGCCTTCTAATTGCTTCAACTTTTCGCATGGAATGATCCAACTTCTTCCTTTCTTAGCATGACCTTGCTACCACATCATCAATGCTTCGACTTCTTGTGCCCAACTCTTTGTCTTCCCCAACATGTACTACAATATTTTTTCTTGCGTGTTATAAGTCTTGTGCCCATTTCTTCAGAAGTGCATCGATATCTTTGCACCTCTAAACTTATGTCACATCCTACACACATTTTTGATTCACAATAATTTGCACCACATTTGTCAAGCTTACATTTAGATGATTATGCATTAGAATCCATTATCATTGGATCCACCCGTCAAGGGTTTTTGCATTTTGCTATGCACGAGTGAATTTTCCTACCAAAATTTACATAGCATAGAGTAATGTTTTTGTTTTTGGCACATTTGATGGGGTTTTGAACCTTGAGGCTTCAACATGTTTCTTGCGTGTGAATGATAAGTCGTCAATTCCTTGACTTTCTCAGTAGAGGCAATCACCAATGCTCGGAAATATGCTATAATGGCATTAAACACAAAGCTCAAAGTATGAAAAAAGGGGCATAAGAAGAGGACAAGCCACCTCCTCCTTCCTTGAGGATGCCATGGAAGTAGATCATAGACTAGAGAGATTAGGATGAGGAAACATAGATGGTCACACAACCATTCGAATATATTGGGTTAGCCCTTAACATTATTGTGGTTAATAACAACCCCTTCATTCAAACAACATACTTTAATTTGGTAGAAGTCCGCTCGGAATAGTGCATTGGTGAAAATGGGCAACATACTTTAATTTGGTAGAAGTCCGCTCGGAATAGTGCATTGGTGAAAATGGGCAACATACTTTAATTTGGTAGAAGTCCGCTCGGAATAGTGCATTGGTGAAAATGGGCAACATACTTTAATTTGGTAGAAGTCCGCTCGGAATAGAGCATTGGTGAAAATGGTGGGGCCCATTGAATCATTATGGGCTAAGCAAGCTCCCTTGATTCCCAACGGAATATCAGGGAGCCGATTACCTCTCGGGAAAAAAAAATGGTAGAAAAAGCTCTCGTTACATGACAAAAGTGAAATGGAAATGTTGAACTCATAAGACGGCCGAGAGACTTGGCCTACAATATGTAAAAAAGGGGAAAATTTTGTAAACCCAAAACTAACTACCATCCTAGCACGAATTGTAACAAATGAAACGAGTCTGAAAGCGGGCCAGTATAACTTCAATATTTTGATGCAGACGATGGTTGGTTAGAGCAATGGGGGATGCATTGGCGGAGCTGGAGGTGAAGCTTAGATCAAGCAAGGTATTTTTTTTCCATTGACATGAATCTTCTCCATGGATCTCAGAGTCCACGTCTTCAATGGCCATCCACTTCTGCTGGATAAGTTAAAGCAATGCTGGTTAATTGATGCCTAATTCGATTACTCTGTGTTAAGGGCAACTGATTTTTCCTTTTGGGCTCCAAGTTAGAGCTACTGATCCCTGCTCTAATCTTTGTCTTATTTAGGAATACGTTTAAGTCTAAAGGGGCGCTAAGTTTAATTCTGCATCAACCTAACAATGTTGGCTGTGGTCCGACGGTAAACTGTTGGAGTTTGCCTCTTTCGATTACTTCAGAATCCCCAGAGCCACACGTCCCAGGAGATTGATACCACTGACAAAAAAACGAGTTTCTGTTTAAAAAACCGGTGTTAATTATATGGCTTACCATTTGTTATTTACTGGTACCACCACTTGTTATTTACTGGTTTATACTGGGAGATGATTAGATGAAGTAGGGTTGCTATACTGCTTATTTAGTTGCAGTCCCAAGTTCAAATCTCCCTGGAAACATTTCATTTGCACACACAAAATCACCCTCTAAGTCATGGGTGAAACATGGGCTTCTACAAGGGGTTTTCACTTGAGCTGACCACAGTTTGGTTTCACTTTACAATAAAAAATTGTCCAGTACACTGGGATTTGGAGAGAATTTCCAAATTTGCAGTGGTCATTTTTACAGTTTGAAGTTGGAAGTAAATATCCCATCACCATATTGCTAATGCTTCCATAAATTTCGTTTATAATTAAAACGTGTCAGAACAAAAAGCGAATTTTCTGACATTCCCTGCATTCTAATAATCATTTGGGCAGAATTAGAGAAATGAATCCGAGGAGATTGCGACATGCACTTATTGATTTCATTAGAAAATCTGGGAAATGCTCCTGTCATTTGATAGATAAAAATGCAAACTTGATGAGTTTTGGAAACTGAAGAGTTGTATGAAATAGATCATGTTTTAACTTGACACTGATATTGACTTTAGGGTGGGTTTCCCAGTTATTAATCACCACATTCCTTTAGAGTAAGGCATTTCTAACAATCCAGGCCCTATGTGCTCGTTGTGTTTTCCCTTGTGGCCCATGCATTAAATTGTAAACTGTTTTATGACTTTGTTTCTAAATGATCAGAATGTACTCTTTAGGATCTTGGTGACTTTGAGTTACTCAAAAAGATAATAGGCCTAGATAAGCATGCCCTATCAATGACTTGGATGGTGTTCTACTATACATGGGATTTTTTGAGTACTTTTATAGCAAGACGATAGAATTGCTTCCATCATTACATCAAATATACTCAGTCCCCTAGATCTCCCTGAAGATTTGGTGGGATGCATATTATATTTGGAGTTAAATTTTAGAACATTAACATGAATCTTATCCTCTGATGAAAAACACTAAAGCTTTAATATTAACAGAAGCAACTTTCTGATTTTGTGCATAAAACCATGAGTGATAGCCTTGTCATTGACTGATAAGGAATTCCAACTATGAGTGGGTCCACGTCTATAGTTTGAACCTATGGCAAAATCACAGTTTATGCTTGACAATGCTCCATGATACACATTGGCTGATAAATAATCTTCTTTTTGTTCTTTTGCAGTAAGTAGGAAGTTAAAGCTATAGATTCCTAGAAGCTTAGAATTAGGTTGTAGCTCACCTATAATAGGATTAATTGTGAAAATTTCATTTGCACTGGGCAATTAATGCGAATTTACAAATTCACCTTCCTCCGAGAAGGTTTATCATATCTTAACCCTAAAATTTTCAACCTTTAGGACTGCTGTAAATTAATGCGTAAAACAGCAGCAAAACAATCACAATAATTCACTACTAGTAGCCCCAAAATTAATGGCAATTCAAGGAGAAAAGATATCAATCATTCCAATGAGTTTCCAGCCCTCCATGGCAACTTCACATTCATAAACCAGATCTGAAGACTCTTCTTATACAGCAGATATAACAGCAAACACAACAGCAATAGATGGCTGTACTATTATCTTCAATCTTAGTGTTAAGTCCCTTAACAATTTTCTCTGGAGTGTGTCAAATTAGCAAGACAATTAAGAGCTGGAAATCACGATCCCAATAAGATAAAATGCTGAAATCAAATCTGCAAGATGAACAATATGTGGACAGCTGGAAATCTCATACATATACATGCTCAATGAATGAAGTACATACATACCTAAGTCTCCTCTCAAGGCTAGGACAAAATCCAACCACTTGAGATGCCTTGGCTAGGGTTAGTCAACAAACTCTAGCACCTTCAAGTGCAAGAATCCCTCCAACACTATATCCAAGGCAAAACGTCTTCCTCCTCTTCTTCCCCAAATACATCCAATGGTTTCCAAACCCTAATCTCTAGCCTTCAAGGGATGAAACCCTAAGCCTAGAACCCAAAATGCTTCAAGAGACCAAGAAACTCTAGTGCCCAAGAGAGAGAGAGAGAGAGAGAGAGATCAAATGTACAAAGAAGAATCTCAAGAGAGAGAAATCGTCCACCTCCTCATATTCTCCACTAGGGATTTTTCACGAACCCTAATACATCACTAAGAGAGCACTCCAAAGAAGAGATACAAAATGATTGTGTGATGTGATGTGTTGTTTAGAAAGACTCTCTCCTTCCTCTATTTATATGAGAGGACACAGGTCAGCCTAAGCCTTATAAGGAAGTCTACTAAACATAAGTAAGCCACACACATGAGAAGCACTCCATTCCTAGAGTACATGTGTCAAGCTCCAATGATGATGTTGTACACAATAGTGACTCAAGGTGATGTATCTATGCAAGGCAAGTCCACACCACTCCATACTGAGCCTCCATAGACTCCATCCATCCTCCAAAACCAAGTACTTCACTAGGGAAGCTACCCCCTACAAGAAAATTGTCAAAGCCCCAGGTGTCCTCGAGCCATCTCTAATCATCTGAGCAAGAAAACAAGCTGCTGCATGCCATGTAGGGCTTGTAGGCCTCCTCCACAATGCATAATGCGCCTCATATCTTGAAGGGGGTTCTCCTATCAGGTGAATCCTCCATGTGGTCATCATGCAGGGCACCCACCATCCAGTCAAGAGATCTCCAGTGCCCTAGGGAAGAACATCGAGCCAGTAACCATCTGAGGTTTGGCATCCACTGAGCAAGCTATCACAAGTGTGCATATCCATCACGGATCAACTCTCATGCTACAATCTATCTTGGATCATCTAGGGGCTAAACATACACCATGTACTCCAAATTTCATGAAGCACCCCAAACATGGTGTAAACACTTTTGGAGTAACCCAAAAGTCTAACACTAATAAGACTAAAACTCAAAACACTAACCACTTGAAAGCTGAAGGTCCCCGCAATAAAAGCTCACAAATTTTGGAGTCTAATGAATTAGATGTTATAATTTTTTTCATAACTATGCTAACAACTCAACATTAACACTTTCTTCTTTCTTCCTAGTATGATTGGCTAAGCTGCTAGATTCCATGGAATAGGCTTGCTATTTGTGATAACTTATTTTTCAAGGTAGAAAAATTAAAGATGAATAGTTTAGACCAAGAGATAAGCAAGTACAACTTTAGGGAGGAAATAATTGCTACGGGACCCTTGGATGTGGGAGTGGAGACAAGGAGGCTCTAGTTGTCTTGCAGACCATTTGAATCTCTTTTCCAATAATACACAAGGAAGTAGGCATAACATGTCAACATTAGGAGTCAATTAGTAGTCCAAGTGGACTACGAGGGCCACCACGTCTCCTACTTTTAAAACCCTAGAAACTAAAAAAGGACTCCAAAATCCAAGATTGGATTAAAGCTTCTTTGTTCACTAGGGCCATTAGAAGCTTTAAAGAATTTTTGCATCTAACTATTCAAAACAAACATTAGTATTTAATGGAGTTAGCTTAGGGATGCCCCTAGGATACACAAGCTAAAAGAGAGCCTTAGAAGTGTAGAAGGGACATAGAAGAGCATAACATCACACATTGATATAGGCAACCGTTAGAACATTAATGACATTAGCATTAAGTGTGAAAGCAATATATACAAGTGATCACATCCAAACAACAACAAACAATACCCATCATCATAATATGAAGATGTGATCACATCCAAACATCAAAAAACAATACCCATGATCATAATATGAAGATGATTGTTGGCTATAGGAGGTTGCACTAGAAGATGTCACGCTGTAAATTGGAGTTCATGCAAACGTAAATGTTATTGCCTATTGGTGTGAGTATGCTATAAACAACTCATGCCACTTCTATAATTGATTCCCGTAATATTTATAGATGTTTTGCTACTTGTGAAGGGTCAAATGCATGTTTATGTATTAATCACTTTGTTGGATTCAAACTCCTTGTGTACGTAAGAATCGAATCATCATATGGATCTCCTTGCGATCAACCCTCTATTGTATACCTTAGGTGAGATTTCACTTTTCGAGTGATGAGATGTCTATATCAATGAGGGAATCTACTAGTTGCACTTGTTGGAATTGGATTCCAACCCCACGCAAAAGGTTAACATTTAGTTTCTTTGTCGAAACCCTCTATTTCGGTAGGTAGATATCATGTTTGGATTCCGACAAAAAAGAGATTGAGGAACAATGGGACTTAAAGACTTTTGAATTTGTTGAAAAAGAAGCCTAGGTTTCTTGGATGAACTTACATTGATTAGGAGACAAATATATTTATTTAGAACTGTATGCAATTTTCTATGTGGAGTTTCCCATTTTCCCGTCCTCTTGTATGAATGCTTCTTGAGGTTAGTTTTTTTCCTACTCCAAAAGGGTTTTGACCACTGAAGACAGGCTATGTAGTTGTAGAAGTTTGGGATGCAGACAGTGTCAACAAGTTAAATTGTAGCATCAATCGAGCAAATTGTCAATAACGGTCTTTGCTATGTTTTTGAAGTGCTTCATCTATTTATGTCTATATGTTAGTAAGAGGATTAAAATATATTTTAGGGGGAGTTTGCGAACTTGTAACGTTTTGGGTTTATGTTTGGTGTAGAGGAAGCTGTTCTAGTGGAGTTGTAGGTTGAACTTCGTGCTTCTTGTATGCTGACATAGTCTACACATGCATTCAAATAGAAACAATTTCTTTGATATAGCGCTTGCAAAGTCTCTTGTTTGTGCTTTTATACCAAATTATCTATGTGCCCAAGAGTGGCTAGGGAGACAACCAGGAACTCATGGGAGGATTCTTGGTTATTTTGTGTAATTTTAGTAAGTATGGATACTTAATACCAATTCATGTAAGTGAGCAAATACACTCTTGAATTTGACAGAAAAGCACCAACATGCACAAGATGTTCCTACCTAACAGTACATTTGTTCTCCATCAAAGAATGTATAAAGTACATCCAAATACATCATTCGTATGAGAGAATATATAAATTATGAAAGAAGCACTTTGTGAGCATGTTATCACACAAACTCTAGCTGTTTAAACTTTAAAGGAGGTATCCCAACAGGGATGGTAGAGGTGAACAGCTAGGGTGGTGTAACCAGCAATAGCCAAGTCCTCCGTTCAAAGAACAGAAGTCACACCGGACAAGGCTATTGTCACTTTAGACAAGGCACTTGGCCAAATCAAGGGGGAGACCCTACTCAACCAGTGATGGTTGAGACTCAACAATCAGACACCCAAGCCCCAAAAAAGATAAGCAAAGCAAAACACAAGGAGAGTGCCTAGGTGTGAGATTTCTGCCAGCCTAATAAAATCGAGATTCTGGATTGGAGAGTGGATTACGTGGAATGATCTCAGATCTGATTATGAGTGTCTAATGATGAATACTTGAAAGATTATAAGGATGGAAACTAAATCAGAAAATGGAAATCGACTAGAAGAGTGGCTGAAAGTTCTGCCTATGGGGAATGAAGCACATAGTGACTACTCAAGCATAGCAGAAGCAAATTAGATGATTAAACACGTCTTCTAGCAATCATATACTGAATAATAATGTGATTTAGAACAAAAAAGAACAGACCAGCAAGAAGTGAAGTGAACTGCCCAAGGGGAATGGGTTAAGCAGTGAACAAATGGACCTAGGGCAGTGAAAAATAAGCGTTTATACTCACTTCCAGCCAACGATACTTGATATCCCGAGGTAAAATGACGTTTTAAAACCGAATATCAAGTACCCAGAACCCAAAAATCTACCAGACAGCGTGATTGGCCAGTTTGCCCAAGTGGGGCGAATTCAGTGAGAGACTAGTGCCTGGATAAGTGGGTAGATGGAGTCGGAATCAAATGAAACTTTGGATTTAGGCTTTTAAGCATATATCATTAGTGGGTTTGCAAAATAAACTAATTCTAACAGTTGATTTTGTAGATTTTAATTTTTAGGGGTTTTAGTGAATTTTCTCTCTAAGACTATTCAGAAAATGAAATGTAAGAGGAAGAAATGGAACACCTACTTGGAATGAGCTGAAGTTGTTGACTTTGCTGAGGTTATAGCGTCCCGAAGATCAAATAGAATGGATTGCTGAAGCCCCCAAGTGAGTTCGATTTGCCCAGCTCCACCAGCTCGCCTTCTTTACCTGCCAACACCAATGGACAAATAGATCAGATTAGTATTGACAAATAAGTAAATCTACAGCAATACAAATAAGAATGAGAAAAATGTTTGGCTGAAATGGCAAAAAACACTTCCCTTTGTTACCGATCTTGAAGAGTGGAGCAGTAGTGGAAGCCAAATGGTGCACCCTCCTCCAAGACTTGTATTTGCTGCAAACGATGGTGAGAAATAATGCTGGAAACAAACAACAATCTATACTAGTGCATCAAGATAGCTGAGCAATCAACAAAACTCAAAGCAACATCACCACAAGACACAAGTAGAGAGCTCCAAGTCGTTTTCTCTTCTATTCCAAGTCCAAAAAAAATGCCAAGAGAGGAGGCAACAATGGGGTGAGTGCCTTCTCTTATAGAGAAAGAGGCATCCTCAAACCCTATTCCCTCCAAAATGGAGGGTGGAGATCACTCCCCCATCAACCAAAACGAATGGTGGAGATCTCCCTATGTGGGGGTGCGAATTGCCCAAGGAAGCGCACTAGTGGAGAGGGGGTTCCCTTGTGGGGCCCCTACACTACATAAGATACATGCTAAGGGGGTGTCTATAACATGTTTTATCCCCCTTAGATAATACAACAAGGTCCCACCACCAAATACACCAAAATCGAATTGTGCCAAGTGAGGAAAAACGCCCCCAATGGGTCAATTCGACCTCTAGGATGATCTGTCAAATGGAGGGCCCCACAATGCCCAAATGCCATGTCAAATATTACCAATTTACCTTAGGATTCACCTTTTCTTTTGCCAACCATTGATTTTGCCATTTGCCCATAGTTGCCTTAGTCAAATTTTGATTTTCCATGTAATTTTTGCTGGTTTATATGGCTGAAGATGAAATTTGGGCTTTTGACCCATTTTTAGTGCCCGGATTGTCGAACCGTCTGCTGCAATGTGATCGTGGACCCCAAAAGTAGTAGGAATGACCACTCGAATGACCCCGATCCATCACTTAGGCATTGTTTGCCCAAAATCCATAATTGTTAATTAAAATAGGTCAAAATTGACCAATAATAATTAAAAATTTCTCAAATGCTTCAATCTTTTGTAACTCTGACACCTGCATGCTCATACGGGACCCCTGTAGATAATAATTGACCAAAATTGAAATTTCGGTTGCAACATTTTTTCGGGCCCATTTTTGGCCTAGTCAACTCAGTTTGACCAAGTCAAAACTGGTCAACAATAGTGCTAGCTGAATACCTGTGTGCAAACATGGAGTGACAAGGCTCAATTATACAAGTTAGTACATTACTAAGTAATATGATGATAATACAAGGCCCCGGTGAGGTGGGCCCACCACCTCCAAAAGACTAAAATGCTATGCACATCTTATAGAATTGACCACTTTGCTGACTTTAGGTGATGCGGGCAACAAGGCGAAGGACACAGGAAGACAAGGATAAAGATCATGTGACCCTTTGGACAACTCGGGAAAGCGGGGTCCACTGAGATAAGTATGCCATGACAGAACACGGGGAAGGGCGGTGCCTCACAAATGGGTATAGTGCAAGGAAACCACCACTAGTCATCTAACAAGTATCTCACAACTCACATCCGTGCCCGAAGACTCTGCGAGGTTCTTTTCGAGAGCCGCCAAACTGGGTGTCCGACAAATCGTAACTTGAGACTCTAGGGGACAATCTTGAGCTTGTCCCTTGCTCCCTCTCACCTCCTTGCCCTGCAGGATTAAGTGAGGAATAACCACTACAAATGCTGACATGTATGGCTGACCTGTGTCCATGTGTGTTTATAAACACATTGCATGGATTTTACAATGAGTTTCATACTTAGTCCTTTTTTGGCTAGATTTTACATTTACAACATAATAGCCTTTTTGGCTTGATTTACATTTCTTCATTTCTTCATTTACATCAAGGCCCTCTTGGGATACATACATATCTCAAAAGATATAAACATGGTGCTCATACTGCAAAGGTAATGGGGGTGAGCAATACATGCTTCGATGACCAACGGGGAACACCCGGTGAGGCTACACAATCCTAACTGCATTGCAACATCGGGGGAAACCGACAGGAGCAAATCCCATGTCTAAAAGTGTATTGTTATCACATATATAGTAGCTGGGCTACCATACATTATTTTTTTCATTCCAGTACACTATTCAGCCAGTTCCCTTGCATTTGAGAGGCCGAGATTAGCATCTTTATTGGATCACTATCAGATTGTGGACAGCAGTTGCATTCCCCATGCCATGACTGAGTTTCAGGACACTCAGAGAGATGACCGATGTAGCCATTATATCACTGGTACAGAGCAGACAGTAGTGCCTAGAGTTACAGCAGCAGTCTCAGAGGACAGATGATGGTACAGGTTGATGAGCTTTCAGGTATATGACTCAGCAGGTATATCATGGTGTTATGGTTAGATTGCTTTTATACTTATTCTTATAGCATGTCTTAGCACTTAGTGTCATGATCTGGCGATCATATAGATATATGGACCTGTTTGATCTATTATATATATTATACTGTCCCTACTCAGACTTAGAAGTTCACTATTCATACTCATTGGTACATACCCTCCTTAGGGAGAATAGAGGTGATCATTACACCATACTCTGGCTTGCTAGTGTTGGCTCCATCATTTCATTGTCTTCATCCATCCATGGCCTACCTTTTAGATTATCACCCTGACTTACTACTTGACTAGTGGCATGGAGGACTTTTCCCCACTGTAGCCTCTGTATTGGATGAGCTTCCCTGTTTATTGTGTCTCGGCTCTGAGTTGGTGACAAAACTTACCTATGGTGAGTTGGAGTTCCTTGTGAATTCCCCCTAGTCACTAAAGTTGTGTTGGCTAAACCTGAAACTTTTGGTGCTGCCATAAATACAAAATCTGGAAAAAATGAAATGTTATATCTTGTATGAAAAGCCCATTCATGCAATGTGTTTCTAAACACACATGAATGAAAGGCATGCCAAATGAAAATGGCCATGAAAATAAAATGTTATATCTTTTGGAAAAATAAATACCTAGGTAAACAAGCTGTCCGTGACACACCTAGAAGTGCTCAGGTAAACAAGTGCCTTAAAAACACACCTGCAGCAGAAAGCCTAAAGAAAAAATGTAAATCTATGCAATGTGTTTGTAAACACACATAGATCAAGGCTATGGAAACCTCAGGCCCAAAAAGCAATGGAACTTAAATGCTATATCTAAACAATTGCTGGCCTTATTTGTATTATGGATTGTGCGCATCTGTGAAGGTGAATAAACCCTCTTTAAACAACTCATCCATTTGTGAGACACCGCCATTCCCTGTGTTATTGCTCATTCAGTATATACTATGGTGTATTCCCTTTCCCTTGCCAAAGTGTCACCAAGTCAAGACAGTCAAGTCATCCCTTAGCCTAGCCAGTTAATTTAAGCCTTCACCCTTCACTAGCAAATTGATCACAACTATGAAGTGAGTATGATCCTGAAAGTCTAGTCTGAGTAATAATAATAATTAACGACACTATATATTTGGATTTAGATCGGCAGTCATGATTACTCTGTGTTATAATTGCTATTTGAATAAATTGTAAAGCATGTATTAACCTTGATACTTTTCAGCAGCCTTGGATGATGGACTGAGTTATATTTGGTCTTGTTTGGACCTAGTTTGACCATGGAGGACCATGGGACATGAGATGTTAGACCTTATGATGATATGGATAGATGATATATGGTCTATGTACACATACAGGATGATTCTATGCAGCAGCTACAGGGTTATGATGATGATTCTGGGGTTACAGCAGTGTTTGTATATGTACAGCGCATTATTATTGGCCTTGTTCCGGTATATTGGACATTTATTTTGATCATGCAGAGACTCATATGGTGTATGAGTACACATCTTGGATAGATTTGGACCTTCTGAGTCCAATGGGACAGTTTGTTTTCAGTTCCGGGCACTTACAGTGATGATTGAGCCTCAGTAGGCTGTCCTAGTGCAGTTTTGGTCTGTTGGAGGCCCTGTCGGAGCAGAGATGACTTTTATCCGGTTGACCTAGGGCGCTGATGATGGAGGGGGTGGTCCAGCCACTTGTTTTTACCATATTACCCCCCTTCCGGACACATTGGTGCCCTCACCTTGACAGCGCCAGCACTCCAGGAGGCTGTTTGGGGCAGTTTCACGCTTCCCGAGGCTTTTCAGGATTGGTAGAAATTGCTATTGAGGAAATCGATTTGGGCTACTGAGGCAAAGTTATGGCATGGGATGATCAGTGATGATAGATCGGGACCTTCCACACCTTCTCCAGCAGTTTCAGCTTCATCGGGGCCCGCATCCATCATTTATGGCACTTTCTGTGGATTTTTTGAGGTCTTTGAGGACCACGACTTCACTATGGAGGCACGATTTGGTACATTCATGATTATTTATTGGTTATTGTGCTATGGGGATTGACCAAGGAGGGATAAAATTACCCCTTGGACCCACCATAAGCCTCTTATGATATTTCATCATCATGATTTGGTGGGATTCCCCTCTTCTAGGGCGATTTTGTCCACTTATGTTATATTTTATGTGTGATCCATGTATTATGTTGTTGAGCTCATCTCAACCATTGATTAGACATTTGTATCTTCTAATCTTAGCCACTCATTCAAAAAGTGGTTAGGGTTTTGGTGCCTCTCCTTCCTATTTAAAGGAGAGAGCCTCTCATTGTAAAGGGTCTTTGGCTCTTGGATTATTGGTATAGAAAAATATTCTTGTGGAAATTCTTGTGGTCTCCTTTGCATCTGGTGTTCTTAGATGGTGATTGGAAAGTCTATTGCAACCTAGCATTTGGAAATTGTGGCAAGATCTATCTTTTTTGGAAATCATTGTTTGTCTACAGGAGGGCGACTTCAACAAGGGCGATTTTGCAAGGCTTCTTCAAATCGACTTTCTTGGCATTCGCTTGTATCAGGGGGTTATCATTAGCATCATTGTGATCTATGCTATCTTTCTGTTACTTCTTTTGTGGCATTAGTCTTATCTCTTGATGCATCAAATCTGATATTGTTGACGTTTGTTGTGCAGGAGAGAGGGCGCATTGGCTTCTTGGACCAAATCGACTTGCATAGAAACTACCTCAAAGCTTCTCAAATTGATCGGGTTTGCATAGATCATCATCATCAAGGCATCTACAAGGTTACCCAGGTAAGATCCACAGGTTTGTTTCTCTTTCCTTTATCCAATCCATTGACATAGCTCATAAATTGTTGAAACCCTAAATATCTTAAAACCCTCATTTTACATTTTCTCAGATCTACTTAGATCTATTGGGTTGTTGGGCGTAATATTAAGAACCCACCTCTATAGCATCCACGGCATCCCGGATCTATAGTTTGGTGAGGATTGACCTCCGTTTGACCCCCTTCCCAGGCCAACTTAGCCTCTCCCAAGCAAGGCGCACTTCCTAGTTTGAGCAGGTTGACCTAGATCTAGGTGATGGGTGTTTGAGATTCCACTTGATTTGACATCTACACATCAAATAACATACACCCAGGTTGTCACTTTTCTGAAATTCACCTTGTGGGCCCTATTCCACATTTCAAGGGATTTAAACCCCACTTTGGACCACTTGGAACACTTAAACTCAGATCTAGTAAGATCTAGCCATCGGATTACCGTGAAACTATAGATCCATACCCTTACCTGACTGATCTACCCGGATCTAAAATTTGGGTGCCATCCGACTTGTCTTGACCCACTTAAACCCCAATTTAAGCCTCCTTGGGTAAAGTCGCACCACCTTGGAGAAGTGAGTTCACTCACTTCCAGGAACTGGGTACTTGAGATTATTGCAGATCTGAAACCGGAATAATTCAAAACCTAGGTCTAGACTATCACTTTGTCAAATCTTGCCTTGGGGACAGCATTCCTCGTTTTAAGGGATTGTGGTCCACTTGGGTCAAACCTAGATCTAGACACATTCAACCATCAAGACCTATATTGCCCACTTATCTCATGTTGTAGGAGTCCTAAACCATAAGTCAACCCCACTTTGACTCCACTTCCCAATTCCCAAGGCACTGGTCTCTCTATAAGATAATTCAACTTTCCTAGATTGTTGGATTGACTTGTGGTTTGACCTATGCATGGTAAACTATACCTTTGAAGACATCATGAACTATGGTCAAGCTTGTCTCATGTACTAGTTAGCCCCAATATAACCCTTAACTATCCTGCATTGGACACGGTTCCCAAGGCAGTGGATCTTCCAACATTGAACTAGTACACTCATCCTAGATTTCACTTCAAACATTATAAGTCACTCTCACATCAACTATGAACCAAAGCTATACTTATTGAACCCCCTACTTGGCTTGTGACTTTACCCTTAGGTCTAGGATAAACCATACACCTAACTTCACTTAGAAATACCCTGATTTGGTGTCTTGGTTTTGATCTCTCCTGTCGGGAGTAGATCGGGTCTCCCCCTTTGTTGTCTGGGCTAGATAACATAAAGCGAAGGTTGCCTCGACTGGCGTGACAACCATACATATATTGGAGGTCGAGGTGATCGTGGTTGCACCTTTTGAGTTGCCCTTCCCTATTGCCATCCATGACTGGATCCATCCATAGGGGTAACTACAGTTTAGGTGATAACATTTTGGCGCCGTTGCCGGGGAGGCAATAGGCTTACCTTAGAAAAGCTAGTAATCCTTCCGGCATATACAACGACACATATCTTGGTAGAAGAGTTAAATCTACCTGGCGACTCCAAATCGTGACTCCGCTGAGGAGCGAGCTCATTTACATCCTTACAGCACAAGAAGTAAAGTAAACTTAGATCAAGTTGAGGGAACCCCAATAACATATCGTAAAAGAGATCCTAAAGCACAACCATCTAACTTCCTTTGGAAATTGATTAACGATTCCCCAAGCAGAGCTTCAGGATCCCCTTTGATTAATTCAGTTCCTCCCTCATTTCCTAGTTCAAACTTACCAAATCCAATGGCTGGAACAAACCCGGGAAACCAGAATGTTCCTCCACCACAAGCTCCTAGGATTTTTGGAAGAAAGGCAAAACCATCTCCTTTAGACTTTTCCCAAATCCAGGGTGCACCTCATGACATGCCTGAAAAGTATTTTGAAAAAGTTCCCAGATTTGATGGAGTATCCGCTATATCAATTGAAGACCAAATTGATAAAGTATGGGAACACATGGAAGCATATGGAGCATCTGAGGAAGATGTGTTCATGAGAGGTCTCCTGGCATCCTTGGAAGGAGATGTTAGGAAGTGGTTTGACAGGTTGCCTGCCTCATCCATTGATGGGTATGATAACTTTGTCAACAAGCTAAACAGTGAGTGGTCCCGAAAGTTAGATGGGAAATTTCTCTTACACCAACTTTTTGACATTAAGAAGAGAGAAAATGAAACAGTCCATGAGTTTAACATAAGATTTGACAAGACTGTAGCTATTATCCCTGAAGAAATTAGACCAAAAGATCAAGCAGTTGTGATTCACTACTTGAATGCTTTTGAGGGATGGGTTGGTTATCAGCTAAAGGATAAAAACCCAAATGACTTAAAGACCGCTCAATCAAATGCTAAGATGGCTGAGCAAAATGTAGCATCCATGGGGAAACAAAACTTTTTTGATCAATTTACCCCATCCACTTCCAGATCTGACCCTAGACTCCGAAAACCAAAGGAACCTGTGAGTGTGCCAAAGGAATCCAAGGACACTTTAGAAGTCATGCAAGAAATGATGAAGCAATTAACTGTCCTAACAAAGAATGTGGCAAGTTTGAATGACCCTGAGAGACATAGAAATCCTTATGGCCCTAAACCTTACTGGAATAATAATAGAAGGCCTGATGGGGATAGGGATAGACGACGACTTGAATATCCAGAAAACTCTGAAAAGAAGGAAGTCAATTGGTGTGATGAAGAAGAAGAGATACCCTCTGACACTATTGACCATGATGACCAACCAGAAAACATCAATTTTATAAATGACTTATCTTATGATGAAGACTTTGGAAGAATCCTCTTAGAAGAAGAGCCATGGGAGCAAGAAGATGATGTAGTTGAAGAACCTAGCTCCACATGTTGTGCCTTAGAACTCCCAAAACCTAAAGAGCAACCAAAGTATCAAATCTACAAACGAGGAAGTACCTCCCAGCCTTCTTTCCTTGATAAACATAAAAAGATTGATGAAGATAAGAAGGAAGAAGAAGATCTTGCCATAGATGATTATGATCTTAAGATTGATATGAAAAAAGAGCTAAGCAAGATAATGTGTAACATCCCTGTCACTGAGTTAATGAAGGTGCCCTCTGTTAGATGCCAAGTAGAGGAATTTTTCAATGGTATTGGCCAAGAGAAAACTCCTGAACCTATCCTAGAATCATGTCATATCCAAAAGCTTAGTGGAACACAACCTAGTGAAACAGAAAAGGATCCACCAATAAACATCCATTCAGCCATTTATGAAAGAAAGAGCGGTGGTCACTCTCCCTTTTACCTTACCTTGCACATTCAAAACATGCTCCTTCATAATTGTATGTTGGATTCTGGGGCAGCAATGAATGTTATGCCTTTACAAGTTATGAAGGAAATGGGACTTGAAGTGACTAGGCCTTATGGAAATGTCTGTGGTATAGATTCCAGACGAATACCATCTTATGGTTTGATCAAAAACCTTAGAGCTGATCTTTTCGCATGTTCAGACATTTCTACCTTGATGGATGTAGTGGTCATTGACTTGCCCCCAGCATATGGAATGCTTTTATCTAGAAAATGGGCAGCTGGTCTAGGTGGATACCTTATGATGGACTTATCATTTATTTGTGTTCCTAACCCTGATGGAGCTTTGATTCGGGTTAACAGAGAACCTTGTTATAATGAGCATGTTGAGTCTTTTGATGAAGGGTTAAAAAACACATATGGGGATGAATTGTTAAATAATGCCAAAACTAACCTTGTTGAAGATGAGGATGAATTATATGAAGTTGATCAAAGTATGTGTATGGTCATGGAAGATTCTGATTCTTTTTGGGAAGACAAGCAAATGATTGAAATAACAAGAACAGTTGGAAATGAATTTGTTGAGGAAATAGATGAATTGAGAGGATATGAAAATCAACCCCAAGATCGTGAACAAAACAATGAAATTATTCAAGAACCTTCTATAGAAAATCACACACTTGAAGGGGTTGATGATGGCATAAGAAATATAGGAAGAGATGAGAGTTTGCTTGACGATCAAAGCATGGAACAAACTCCCCCGATAGAAAACCTTCATGAGCAAACAAACAATGAGGAGAACATTGAGAACCCAATACATGAAGATGAGTTTGATGATATTAGGAGGGGAGAAAGAATTCCTTTCACTGTTAGGGAGTGGTTTGCCTTGACTGATCACAACAGAGAGAGAGAAAGCCAAGGGCTTGCACCTATTTACCCATGGGAAAACAATCTTGCAACATCTACTAGGGTTGAAACGAATGAAGAGTCTGAAGCTTTTTATTATTCTGATATAGAAGATTCTCTATCTCATTTATCCCTAGAAGATGGTAGCCTTATTCAAGTCCATGATAACTCTCTAAGTTGGGGTCCAATCACATCATACAATAGCTAGATCACCAAATATATCATCTCATGCAAAGTTAGTGTACTAAAATGTATAAAGAAGTCTAATCTACAACATGAGCAATAATCACCAAATGCAATACCTGCTGCAACATATACCTGCTGCTACTGAAGCTATCTTTGAGTTGGATCTCTGCTGAATCCGGGCAACATAGCAAACTAGCAATATACTGTGATAGTCTCGATCAAAACAAGCTTGGGCAACTGTCTCAAATGGGCTTATGTCAAAGCCTGGCAAGGAAGAGGTGACCTTGTGGTAGTTGGTAAGTGACAATGTCTGTAACACTGTATAACTGTCTGTCCCCTTTGATATATCTGCTAGGGGCAATCTGAACAAAAGTGCCTCGTCTGAAGGTGGCTGATCTCTGATGTGGAAAAAAAGGTACTGTGCGGTTCTCGGCTGCATAGTTTGCAATATGGTAGCTCTAGCTAACATAGATGTGATAACAGAGCCAAAGTCTCGTGAAGGGCTATCATGCCAAGTCTTATTATAATATGTCCAAAGTGAAATGCCAAGAGTCTGCCAAGAGAATGAATTGTCAAGTGTGCAAATGTCCAAGAGAGTCACAAGTATTACAATGCTCTTATTTATATAAGAGGATTTTGTTATAATCTTTGTGGTAGTTGTAATGAATGTGTGAATTTCCATTCCTAGTCAAATGCTTCATTTTTCATCGACGTTGTAACCTGGTGTAGTGCTTGTCGGATTAGACTTGTAGAGTTCATATAGAAACGTTGAAGATGTTGATGTTGGGTGTTGACTATCGAGGATGTTTTGACTCATTTGATCTATTTTGAGGTTGGGTTGGATAGTTGACATTTGTTATTGAGGTTAGGTGTAATGTCAACTTGACTTTTGCCAACTTGTAAAATGATCAAATGGCACACAAATTACTACAACCTGTATGTGTACCAATGGTATACAGCCAAGACTAGTTGTTGCTGAGAGAATAAGCTCACAAAAACTATAATCTAAAAGGGTAAAAAGTTCTCCAAGATATACCCTACTACTAGACCCTTTATGGCTCACAAAAATTATGATCCAAAAGGGTAAAAGTTCTCCAAAATAGTCCCTACCACTAGACTCTTATAGGCCTTCCAAATGTATGGGAGGCCTTTTGTTGTTGTTGTATAAAGTGTTCCTTTAACTATTAACATAGACAATAATGTGCTTATCAGACATTTTTTTACAAAAAAAGTGGGTTTCCGGCAACCACCTCAAACACAAATGTAGTCTAGGCAAAGCCTTAAAAACTATCATATTTGCTAAAGAACATATAGCTTATCAAAATCACCACTAAGGGGTACTTCACCAAATATTGTTTGTATTATGCTCATTGTGTCTTGAATATTTAATCCTCCAAATTTCCTATACCCCTGGTTGCTCTTTTCTAGGCCTCTGATCTAGCCAATCTAGTTCATCACACTCTTTCTCATCATCTTCCACTTCTTCTATATCATATCCTACAAAATCATAAATATATTTCACATGATATATGGGTGAAATATCTAATTCTATTGGCAATTCCACTTCACAGAAATTATCACGAAGTCTACTTTTAATTCTAGAAGGTCTAGTTTTATTCACATTTAGCTTGAGGTACATGCCTTTGGGTTAACACTTTTGAATCAAGTGCGCCATCACCATATCACCCTCTTAGAATCCTGTATATTTTTTGTCTCGTGTCTATATGTCTCTTGCATCTCACACTTCTTTCTCTCAAACTTCCCTGAAAACGTGCAAGTATTTCTTTCATATGTTCAACAAAAGCTTTCTCTCAAACTTCCCTGAAAAGCTTTTGCATCATCACTTTGTTACATCTCAATAGGCAAATCAATCTAATTTGTTACTCCTTTTAGGATATTTCCATCTATAATTCGGAAAGGTGATAATCCTACCATCCTATTCACTATACTATTATAATCAAATTCAGCTTGTGCTAGGAAACTATCCCAATGCTTCGATATGTTACTTGCCAAACATCTCAAAAGATTCTATTAACTTTTGTTCATTTTTTTTATTTGGCCATTTGTTTGCAAATGATGTGTTGAACTATAAGGAAAATTCGTGCACCATCTCTTCCACAACATTCTCCAAAAACGACTAAGAAATATGTTATCTATATCCAAAGTAATGACTTTTGGTAATCCATGTATTATTGCAATTTCCTTGAAAAATACTTTTTGCGCAACTACTCGCAGCATTGATATTCTTACAAGGCAAGAAAATGTGCATCTTGTGTTGAACTATAAGGAAAATTCATGCACCATCTCTTCCACAACATTCTCCAAAAACGACTAAGAAATATGTCATCTATATCCAAAGTAATGGTTTTTGGTAATCCATGTATTCTCGCCATTTCCTTGAAAAATATCTTTGCACAGCTACTTGCAGCATTGATCTTCTTTCAAGGCAAGAAATGTGCCATCTTGGAAAAAGTGCTGACTACATTAACACATTTAGTCATATTCTCTCTGCAATCTAGGTAATCCTACGAGCAAATCCATATAAATATCCTTCCATGGCACCCTTGATATCTTCAATGCGGTATACAACCCTATATTTTGACTCACTCCCTTAGCCGTTTCAAAAAAATTTCCATCTCTCAACAAATATGTAAACTTCCTCAAATCAGACCAATAATATCATTCTTCCAACAAACTCTAGGTCTTATCTATCCAAAGGTGATCCAAATTGGATCTGCACAATAGCACGATCGGCTATTGGCTCAGGTCCTACGGGGATTGGCAAAATCAAGGTTCGAGACTATGGATGAAGTAAGAGACAGGGTTGATGTCATGAAGGGCTCCATGCCATTCCAACCAGTGTCCACACCTTCATTAACATTGTACTCTTAATGTAAGCATGGGTAGAATTTAAAGATGAAAGAAAAGAGAGTTGGGAAAAAAGGGAGAAGAAAAACAAACAAAAATGTATTAAAAAAATAAAACATGAGGACTATTCTTCAAAATGCTTATTGAGAAAAGACAAGAGGAGAGGCCAACACTGGTCTTGAGGAAGCTGAGGAGTTGGGGACGCATGGCCTTCTAGCTGACCTTCCAGTGTAGCCATTCTCCTATTTAATCATGCACCAGAAAGGAATATGGTTCTTTGGCAGAGATTTACAGGAATTGCTGCCCAAATTCCCATGTGAAGATTGAGAATGTACCAAAGAGCTAGAGGTACTATAACCTGCACCTTTGCCGAGAAATAAAGAGATTGACTAAAGCCAATTGAATGCTGGTTTTCCCATTTGAGTTTTCAGGGTAAGTACTATGTCTTTTTGTGATGAATTTCAATCTTTGCCGTGTTAAATTTTGCGTGGGTTTAGGTAGCTCTTATCTATATTTAAAGTGTTGCTTGTGGTTATCTTAATGGTTTGAAATTGCATTCCCAGCTGTAGTTTTGTTAGTTTCACTTAGAATTCCATTCTTCATTAGTATTTGATGCATGCCAAAAACTTTGTATTACCCACCGTCCACTGCTTTCCGAATCAGAGATCCATGGCTGCTATTAATTGTCTGTTGCACTATTCTAGTTGAGTTTCTAATTCTGTCCAGTGAATTTAGTGACTGTTGAAGCCATAAACATGAATGGTTTTTCTTCCTCACTGTCGTAGCCAACAATAGCTCCTTCCGACGACAATACACAACAATTGGAGGAGGGCTGAGGCTGTATGCTGCATGTTAAGCTTTCTGGAGGCTGAACGCAGTTTTTTCCTAGCTCCTTGAGGCTGTACGCAGGCTTGGATGCTATTTTCATTTCACTGAGGTTGTGTGAAGTGATCCCTTGGTGTTTGTGTGTTTGTTGGACAGTGAGCTAAGTGGTAATCTTTGTCATCAAGGGAATGGTCAAGTGAAACCATAGAACTTTTAATTGACCTTCCCTGTCATTGGTTTTGGCATTTTGTGGTTCAAGTCTTTATGGGTATATCATGGTCGGTTGGAGGATCCTAGGTCAGCTGCCCGATTAGGTCCTCCGTTCGACCACTTCATAGAACATGTCGAATCATCATGTCGACTAGGTCCTCTGTTCGACCACTTCATAGAACATGTCGAATCATCATGTCGACTAGGTCCTCTGTTCGACCACTACATGTCGAGTCAGTTAGTCACGTTAGTTAGTGAACCGACGGGTCGTTATGTAACTGTCTGTAAATTATATATATAGGCTGGAGAGCCGGATACAGGGTGGCACTGAGACATTGTATTGTACTTTGGTTCTGAGTAATAGAAAGACTTGTTGGCTCTGCCACAATTACTTATCTTGTGTTCCTATCTATATAATTGCTTGTTTAATCTATATCATGTATCGTTGGTAACTATGCAATCCACTTAACTACAACATTGGTTCCGTTGCCGGTGATACATGCATAGCACGATAAAGAGCAAGATTAAATGATAACGGGACATGAGATAAATGAATGGTGGGAGAGAAAAATAACAAACTACTTGCAAAATTATGCTAGATGAAACAAGTTGATTATCGCTCAAGCAAAGGAGAAGTTCTTTTTAGAAACACATGAAAAGTTCGTCAAGTCCGTGCCGTTCGCATTGAAGAAACTTCTGGATGAAAAATATGGCAGATGAAAGAGATCGACAATTGCTAACAAAACTAAACAGAGGAGGACGCACGAACTTATGTGAATGGTTCGAAAAAATTGTTGACGAGTTCTGTGAAGAGTGCGCGATCGAGGAACGAGTTTCTGTCGATAACGTGAAGCATAGGTTCTAAAACAACCTGACCGAGCAATTTCTTTGCTCTCTACCGACGCTTCTGTTTAAATTCTTGATCGACAAAGGAGCAACGCATATTGTCGAACCTCGACCATTATTGTTACCATCTCTTCGAAACACAAACTGGGAAGAAAAGCAAAAAGAGTGGGAACACTTCCTCAGCAAATGAACTACTGCACCACCCGAGTTCTCTAAAGAACTTCGGGCCGACAATGGGGGGGGTAGCCGACCACGGTCTGATAGAGTAGATGAATAACGGTCGACAGAAGAAACACAAGATGGCCAGCAGTGAAAAATCTCAAAAATTCGACAAAGATAGATCAGTGATCCATAAAAGCACTCCAGATATTTAGAAGATAGAAAGAGAAAAGAGGAGGAAGAGGCGAGAAGAGTTAAGGGAGCAAGCTAGTACGCTCCAGAAAAAATGCAAGTCGGGTATAGTGACAGATGTAGATGGAAATCCACCGGAGTCGAGTCGAGCTCGACAAATTGAGGGCATTGATGAAGACCTGTCACCGATTGACGAAGATCTATGGATGGAGCATGGCAGCGCTCTCCAGGTGAGTATACCCGAAGCTGTCACTCCACATTCCCCATTACATCTAACGTAGAGTGCACAAGTACAAGAAATTGCCGAAGAAGACTTTAGGAATTCACGCTGGCCAAACTGGCATTTGGAGTCGACAGAACGATGAAGGTGATGAGGTCAATAGATTATTGATCCATCGATCGCAAGAAGGAAACTGGGTTACTTTTCAACCCGAGTTCTCCAACCGAAGTTTTCATCTACTCTATTCAGAACGTGAGGGAGCACCCCCCCAGCCACTTCTAGCATTTAGTGATTCTTGTAGCAAGATTTCTGTGGTTTTTGTTGATTTCAGGATGTCTCGGAGAATCCACAGTGAATGTGTTTTTTAATCGACGTGAATGTGTTTTGTAATTGAGTCCTGAGGATGGATCCTGTTATGGATTCGAAATTGAGTCCTGAGGATGGATCCTGTTATGGATTCGAAACGTCGATTACAAAACACTTTCACTGTGGATTCTTCGAGACATCCTGAAATTAAGTGATTCGTCGAGTAAGTCGGGATCTCCGAAATGAAGTACAACTTAGATAAAATAGAACTTTACCTGGGTTTCGACAGAAGTTGTCGAAGAAAGTCGGCCCCCGACAGCCGACGACGAACCGACCAGAGCCATTCATATTGTTGTCGAAAGTGAAGAACGTGCATTAACTCTTGTCAGTGCACATGGAGAGCTAGTACTTGTCGAAAACAAGTGTGCGAGCATTTTTGCCGTTGGAAACAACCCACCGTCACCGACTGTGAGCTTAGAAGCTAAGAAACAGGATTCGTTCAAAACAGGCCAAGTGTCGTGTCCCTATCGAATCGGACACGATTCGACCTGAGGTCGTGTCCGATTCGCTTTTCCATCGAATCCGTTTTTCGGACACGAATTTCCAACGAGTCGGACACGAATTCGTAACGTGTCCCGACTGTCGGACACGCGTCCCTAAAACAGGACACGTAAAGTGCGCGAAAAAACAGGAAAAGTGCGGCCGGGTAAGTTATAAAACCAAAATTTGAGTTTATTTTTATCATTTGCAAGGAAGGAGTTGGCTAAGAGTGATTGTATGTGCAGGTGAAGGCGATTTGAAGGCGATTTGAAGGCTATCCAAGCAATTCCAAGTGCATTCCGGTGGATTTGTGGAGAGGATTGCAAGCTCAACCATCACACAACAAAAGGAATGTCTCAATCAGCTAGGGCAGGAGGTAGGGGGCAAAGGAGAGGGAGAAATGCACCATCTAGTGCCTCCCCTCGTATTCCACCAAGCACAAGCGGTTCTCCTCCTCCGTCAAGTGCTCCATCGGCTGCTAGTGGAGCTCAAGCTCATGCTCCATTTAACCCTGTTTTAGCAAGACAACAAGCCCAAGAAAAAAAATACCCTTTGTGGAAGTATGTGACAAGAAAAGATGGGCCCGGGGCAAAGCTTGGTGGGGGAGGTAATGTGTCTTGGAGATGCAATTTTTGCAAGCATGACTTCATGAGCACATATTTTCGGGTTAAGGGCCATTTGTTGGCCCTTCCTTCTTGTGGGATTTCTTCATGCAAAGCGGTGACTGTTCACCAAAGGAGGGATATGGAAAGAGAGGATCATGTTGGCTTAGGGAAGGTGGCAGCAGCAAGCAAGAAAAAAGAGGATGATCCTCTTCCATTTTTGAGAAAGCCCTCTAGCACCAAGCCTCCATTTCCACCTAGCTCTAGCAGTCATGGACGTGGGGACACTCATCAAACAAGAAAGAGGCAATCTATCGGTGGTCCAATGGATAGGATTTTCCAACAAGAGGCGCGAGAAGAGGTAGACCTTACCATTGCATTTTTCTTCTACCTCAACTTCATCTCATTCAATGTTGCACGGTCACCATTGTATTTTGAGACGGTTAAAACTATCTTAGATCGAGCTCCAAGTGGTTATGTGCCTCCTAGTTCAGAGAAGCTTAGAACCACATTGTTGGTTAAAGCAAAGAAGGAGGTAGATAAAATCCTTGAGCCAATTAGAACAACATGGCCCTCATGCGGTGTGAGTGTTGTTTCTGATGGATGGACGGATCCCGCACGCCATCCACTCATCAATTTCATGGTATCTTCCCAAAATGGACCGTTGTTCTTGAAAGCGGTGGATGCTCTTGGGAAATACAAGGATGCACAATTTATGGGCGATTTATTCATCAAAACCATTGAAGAAGTAGGTGTTGATTCGTGTGTACAAATCATCACGGACAATGCACCTGTTTGCAAGGCTGCTGGCATGATTGTGGAAGCTAAATATCCACAGGTATGTTCATTTTGGACACCTTTCATTTCTAATTTGCTCATTGTTTGAATTTGGTCATTGCAATGTTAGTGTTGTAGAGTCATTGATACATGCTTTTATTGCTCTTACAGGTTTTTTGGACACCTTGCATTGTCCATTCCTTGAATTTAGCACTGAAAGCCATTGCTTCGGATGTGACATGGATTGGAAACCTTATTGAGGATGCACGCCATATCCGTAACTTTGTGCAAAACCACACAAATGCCCTCACCATCTACAAACAATACACACAGCTTTCATTGCTGAAGGTTGCAGATACTCGGTTTGCTTCCTCATTCATCATGCTCAAGAGGTTGAGGGAGGTCAAAACCGCTCTTGGGTCCATGGTGATTTCAGAGTTTTGGGCTTTTTGGAGAAAGACGGATCAGGCTGCTTCACAAAAGGTGAAGGACACGGCGTTAAATGATGGTTGGTGGGACATGGTAGATCTTAGCATTAAGATCATGGAGCCAATCATTTCTTTGTTGCGGTTTGCAGACACGGACCAACCCATCCTAGCAGAGGTTTATGAGGGGTGGGATTCCATGATTGAGTCCACGAGGTCCATTGTCATGGAGAATGAGTGTCCCGAGTATGGGACATCGGCAGAGAACTTATGGACCGTTATTCGGGATATTCTTATCTCCAGGTGGGATAAGAATTGCACACCTTTGCATTGCTTGGCCCACTCCTTGAACCCCAAGTTCTACACTCAGGAGTGGCTCACTGGTGGATCGGGGGCCTCACACAGAGTCCCTCCTCACATGGATGCAGAGATTGCAAATGGGAGGAAGATAGCACTTAGACGGCTATTTCAGGATAGAGACATGCTTGAGGAGGTGGAGGATGGCTTTGTAGATTTTTCCACTGGCACTGGGAGATTTGGAGGCTATGATGTGCTTAGAGATAGGGAGGGTAAGACACCCTATCGTTGGTGGGCAACTCATGGGGCAACATCCCCTATTCTACAGAAGTTAGCCTTCAGGGTCATCTCTCAAGTTACATCATCCTCTTGTTGTGAGAGGAATTGGAGCACATATGGGAACTTGTACAGTGTGAAGAAGAGCAGGCTTGAGCAGTCCAGAGCAGAGTCCATGGTGTATGTGCACTCCAACCTTCGTCTTATTTACAGGAAGAGGGAGGAGTGGGTGAAGGGAAAGACAAAGATGTGGGATGTCTTTCCTGATGATATGGGTTTGGACAGCAGTACTGAGTTGGCATTAGCCAACATGGATCTTAATGATCCAGTGCTAGAGCCGGTCACTTTTGATGAGAGTGATCGTGCAGAGGGGTCATCCTCCACAGCAGCAGATGCAGATCGTCAGATGGGCAGAGAGGAGGAGGAGGGGGGGGAGGATGAGGATCAGGGCAGTGGCAGTGGCAGTGGCAGTGATGAGTATGTTGATTCAGGCATGGAGGAGGACTACTGACATATGGGATTCTCCCATCTTGATCCACCCCTTTTTGTATTTACTATTAGTCTATTTGGCATTTGCCAGTGGCCCAGTGCCCAGTGGCATTCCGACATATATGTATACATTTTGATTTTGATGACTTAATGAGAAATATGGTTCCGACATGCATATGTGTCTCATTGTGATTTGTGAATGACAAATGTGTTGTGAATCGTGATTTGTGAATGACAAATGTGTAATCATTATGTGTTTTTATTCTAATTTCTATTGAATATTTGTAAATGTTCTAGTTTCTAAATATTTTTGGATCTATATGTCTATATTTTTAAATTTTAATATATTTTTAAAAAAATATATATATGTATATAAAACGTATCCTACGTGTCCTGATTTCGGGGGTCACCGTGTCCGTGTCGGACTCTCGTATTTTCGTGTCCTACGTGTCCCGTGTCCCCGTGTCAGGTGACTTTGCTTAGAAGTCGAAGTCGTAGCAGATATGGCACACATAACCCCACACCTTCCCTTCTATGAAGGTGATGAAGACCCACGAAGACATTGGTTAGTTTTGGGAAGCTAATGCTATTTCTAATGAAGACAAACAAATGGCACAGTTCGCGGGTGCCCTTCGGAAACGATCACTCATGTGGTACATTACTTTTAAAGAAAGGACGCCCACTACATCAAAAGCTCAGATCAAACAACTATTTATGTCTTTCTTCAAGACACCAGATGCCAAATATCTTGCTTCCAAGAAATTGAAGACCGCAATTCAGAAACCGACAGAGACTGTAAGGGACTATGATAAACGATTTAAAGATCTGTTGAGCCAAATCTAGCACGACATTGAAGAATCTTTATTAGTCCAATGGTTTGTGGCTGGACTGATATAGAAAATCAGAGTGCACATCCGGTTCACTGATTTTAACACATATGAAGATGCTTTGACAAAAGCATTGCAGATAGAAATGGATGACGACTACCGTATAGAACCTGTCGACCACCGCATCGAAGAAGAGTTGGAAAGTATGCTAAAATCTATTTGCGAAATCAGTTTGCGAGGTGTTGATCTTTGGTGCACAAAATGTTCAACAATCGGTCATACAAAAGATTATTGCCGACAAGATGACCACCGACAGGATGTCAGATTTGTACAAACGAAAAGTTTCTGTGACATCTGACAGGAACATGACTCGCACGCAACGAAAGATTGTCCCTACAACATGAAAAACGATCAAGCTCGATGGTGCGCTATATGTGAAGTCAAAACTCATTCCACAATAGAATGTAGCTTAAATCTAAAGAACAAACAAAATTACCACGCAGTTTATCAAACCAATGCTGTCGACCAGAGGAATGATAGAAACGACAGGAACGACGGTCGACAATACGACACAAGAAATGACAACTTCCATCGACGAGGAGGATTTCAAGGTCGTGGATGAAATACCGGAAATCGAGATCCTCAACCACGTCGACGAGTATAATATGCTTTACATGTATGAGTGAAGACCATCTTTTTGCAGACTGTCCCTCCAAAGATCGGACATATATGAAATTTTGTACCAAGTGTGGGGTGGGTGATCACTTCTTGGAGGATTGCCCCACCATACTTGAGAAAACTACTAATAAAAAGAGCGTTAACACCTTGTCTAGTGTTCCAAAGTCTGATATTGTTAAAACTAAGAATCTTTAGATTGTCACTCGTCAAGGAACTAGAATTGGTGTTGATAATCCACAAATTAGCAAAATCAAAAGTAAAGATGACTATCCTAATCAATTGCATAGAAGCACTTATATAATATTCTTGCAAAAATCTTTCAAGAGTTAGCGTCACAAGAAAACAATGATGAATTTCAACAAAGCCATATTAATGAACTTCTCAATTTAACCCAGGAAGAAGCTGTCGCAAAATTTATAGACCTAAAAGTAAATCAATTGAAGGAAAACAAACTAGAAATCTCTGTCGACTAAGTCAGAGAGATAAAAATGATGCAGACCCACTTGTCGACTTAGAAATCGAAGGATACTCTGTTCGACAAGTCGTCCTCGACTTCGGATCACAAGCAAATATTATGACTAGAGACACTTGGGAACTGTTACCTCCCCACTGTTACAGGGGTGTCCACATGTAGTTTCTTTCACAAGTTGTCAAGGGGCCGACACCTACAGGAAAGCTACAGGAGAACAGAACTTGTACAAATAAAGATTACAAATTTTGGCTATGAAGTTCTCCACTCATTTGTACATTACCTATACACAGCTGAAACTCTTCCAGATGAGCAGATGGCTTATAATCTGTTGGTTCTAGCAGGAAAATATCAGGTGAAACACCTGTGAAATGTTTGTGAAAAATTTATCACATCAAGAGTGGGTAAATGCGATTATGAACTCTGCTTTTGCTCATCAGCATAGTACGAAGCATCTTTGGGAGGCTACATGCAAATTGGTAAGGTCGTGAAGTGGGTCTTAATCAAGTATCATAATTTGAGATAGAGGTGGCAAATGGAAATGATGAACAGACATTGAGTCGTGATATTTATCGGCTTGGACACCGGTTTGACTTCTTCCGGATGATGTCTTGCTATTTCACTACTGTTGGGTTTTATTTCAATTCTCTGGTGACTGTTCTTACAATGTATATCTTTCTGAATGATCGACTGTATCTGTTTTTGAGTGGATTTGAAAAGCAATGATACATGAAGCTGCTGTACAAATAGTTCTTGGGAAGCAACCCTTGCTTCACACTCATTTGTCCAGCGTGGTCTGTTAGTGGCCTTACGGATGGTGATGGAGATTGGCCTAAAACGAGGTTCTCGCACAGCCTTAAGTGATTTTGTGGTCATGTAGTTGCAGTCGGCCTCTGTTTTCTTTACTTTCTCTCTTGAGACAAAGACGCATTATGACTGGGCATTACTTCACGGAAGAGCAAAATACAGGGCAGGGTTGGAGGTTTGCATTGTTTTCGAATTTTGCAAAAGTATGTTGACTGTGTTTCTCAAAGATTGTGATATATCGGATGCCGAATTTTTTTTTAGTTACTTTCAACTGCCGGAGCTCGGGGTTTTCAACGAGACGATCTACACACCGCCAGGCTAATTGAGGCGGTCACTCGCGGGTTTTCTCTTTGCAATAGGGAGTTTGACACAGCATTTTCGACAGTCCACATATCAATCTTGCGGCCACCGATGACAAATGGGCAATCAAAGAGAATCATGGCTAAACGTCCATTAACTCGCGCCAAGCTGCAAACAACTTCTTGGCGGCTGAATTTATAGCTAGTTGGAGGTCACAGTTGCCATCGTGGACACATTTTAAAAGAAATGGGCCAATGCTACTTTTTTAAAGACGTGTTCATATGAATCCACGCGTCAATTTTGGAGGCCGAATACCAATCAGGGTTCCACGTTGAGAGGCCGACTACACCTATTTTCATCTTCAACGTTTTGACAACTATTTGGGGTAGCTCCCTTTGCGTGAAATCCTGAGGCAAGTAAGTTATCATACTCGCGTATCACTTGATCGACGGAAGCATGGCCGCATGGTTTCAACGACTAACTCAACCAAGCCGTGACCGCCGATGTGGAATGCAGCTTTATGCTGAGTCAGATTTCGCTTCACTTAAAGCACCGGTGTCAAATTTTTGGAACCCGTGATTTTTGCAAACTGAGCCATCCTTCTCAGAGCTGTTGAGCGTGATTTATGAGTTATGTTCCACGTTCTTTTTTACCTATAGATGCGTGTAATATTGGTAATTACCCATCCTCTTGGCATCTACGCTTGGCTAAAGACAAGATCCGATCCATAAAGGTTTCCTCTTTTGAGCTGTCATGCAGTTAACACGCTTAAATTCCCTGTTGATTCTACCAGGGAAAAAGTGATTAGTTAGTATGACCGCAGGTGGCAGTCCAGCAGGTCTCAATTGATTAATGATGGCAGCCAAGCCTGGAATTCGGCACACTTAGCTCCTTTTTTGTTCCTGGCGGCAGCAACTTTGAGTCATCTCCTACATAAATGGCAGTTCGTCTACACATCTGTCACTCCTTTTTTTTTTGCACTCGCCATAATCAGGGAGACCTAGCATCTTCTGCTCTATTTAAGCCAGCAAGCTTTCATTTGTAAAGATGGAAAACTTTCTGGGAGTTTCTTTTCCCCCACTGAGCTGAATAGAAAAACATGTTGGGTTTGTGGACAGATTGGGCATCTCTCTGTGGTTGTATGTTTTCATTTTAAGCTGTAGAGCAAATCTAGCTTGTGAGGGCTTTTTTAAGCACAATAGATTAGCCATTTACGGTTGTTAAGTTGGTTAATTATGCTTGAACGATTAGTATTTCGATGGACATTAGTATTCGGTTGTACGAAATGTTGATTTAAATTTGATTGTTTGAGCATTCTAGATAAATCTCACTTTTATGAAGCACAAGGCCTCTTTGAGTCCTCTTTTTTGACTCCATGCTCCCTTCTGGTACTGGCACTGGCCTTTTCCTTGAGGACCGATCCTCCCATCTTTTCCATCACCTATTCAAAAGACATTTTTTGTTACATCTGTTTCTCTAAGGCAGCCTCTTCACTTCACCTTGCCCTTCGTTGCATCTGCCTTAGCGATCCTATTTCAGGGATACCCCCTAGAGTTGGAGAAGAGCCAACTTGAAGCGAGAGGAGAGGAGTGTGGTGACATTGGCCTCTCTCCTGAGAGTTGTCAATCGTGCTGGTGTGTTCACATTTTGGGCTTCAACACACGCATGCCAGTTTTGGGAGACAACATTTTGGCGCCGTTGTCGGGGACAAAGTCCAGTTCCCGAAATTTGAAGACTATGCTTCATTGACGACATCTGTGGGAGATTATATTGCAGATTCTTCTTCTCACATGGCGACTCCACGAAGGGACAGAGCCCTTGTCCTTTTGCAGGTTTGAAGATCCTATTGGGTGTAAAGGTGAGCACACTCATTAGAAGGCTCTCAAGCTCACCTTGGCGACTTCACAGTTTGGTATGAGGTATGACTATATGTATGTTTCAGATTTGGTACCTCATTGTTTGAATTATGGATGAGAATAAGGAGAAAGTGCGTGATCTTCCGCGCGAGTCTTTTATGCTCGAAGCTTTCATGCCGCTAGATTTCTCGAATATCTGTGGATTTCCTAATGACTGCTATGACTATGAAAGGGTGCATGACATTCTTCCAGAGTTCCATGGAAATGATGATGTTTCAGCCATCTGTCACATTGCCTCTTACTACAAATTGATGGTTGATTTTAATGTTTATTGTGAGGATGACCTTATAATCGTTTTTGCTTTAGCTTTGGAAGGGGATGCATTAAATTGGTTCTATGGCCTTTTGGATGAATCCATAAATTCATTGGCAAAGTTTTTCGAGAGTTTTCTCCTTCGCTGGTATAATGGAACTATTGATGAGATTGAGCAGCTTGCTAAAAGATATGATGCCCTCATCCCTAGGGTCCATCATGAGCTTAAAGAGCAGATCCATGAAAATGTTGAAGGTCAAAGAGGGCAGCATGAAATCGGTAACCCCATTGAAGAAGCATCGGAAGGGTTGTTGTTTGAAAACATTGCTGAAAAGTCTCTTGATGTTGTCATAACAGAATATGATGTGAAGCTGCTCCAAGCTTACGAAAAGTCTTATCATGAAAAGTTGGAGCTGCCCCTGGATTATGTCTTTGAAAATACTCCTAAACAACTTCATGATAAAAGTCTGAACTTGCCTCAAGTTCATTGTATTGAAGGTAGCTGTACTCATTTTTCAGAGCAGCCGGAGCAGCTTTATGGTGGAGATGTGTATTTAAGCCCAGTCAGTCAGTGGATCGAAGCTTCTTGTGCACATTCTAAAATTTTCTGTCAAAGATTTGATGAGTTCTCATATCCTAACAGTTTGATATTATAGTTCAATTTTGTTTTAGGACATCTCTGTTATATGTCCTTGTCTTTGTTTCTAACCAAGCACAGGGAAAAGCAATTTCGCGTAGAAGAGATGCTTGAATGGCTCCACTGGATATATGCATATACTTAACATTCTCTTGTTTCATGTTAGGTTAGTGTAGGTAGACGAATAAAGCTCTTGCATGAGCACTTTGTGCTGTTATTTAGCATTATCTATTTTGTCAATTTTTGAAATTTTTATGTAATAAATATGTGGCTTCGGGATGTGAATCAAGCCATCCCTACCACACTGTTCATTTTGCTAGTTTGGTCTGCGATAACCAAGAGAAGCTGAGGTTCTCATATGCTCTCGAGGAGAGCACACGTCCCCGAGTTGGAGCCAGATGTTACCTCCCCACTGTTACAGGGGTGTCCACATGTAGTTTCTTTCACAAGTTGTCAAGGGGCCGACACCTACATGAAAGCTACAGGAGAACAGAACTTGTACAAATAAAGATTACAAATTTTGGCTATGAAGTTCTCCACTCATTTGTACATTACCTATACACAGCTGAAACTCTTCCAGATGAGCAGATGGCTTATAATCTGTTGGTTCTAGCAGGAAAATATTAGGTGAAACACCTGCGAAATGTTTGTGAAAAATTTATCACATCAAGAGTGGGTAAATGCGATTATGAACTCTGCTTTTGCTCATCAGCATAGTACGAAGCATCTTCGGGAGGCTACATGCAAATTGGTAAGGTTGTGAAGTGGGTCTTAATCAAGTATCATAATTTGAGACAGAGGTGGCAAATAGAAATGATGAACAGACATTGAGTCGTGATATTTATCGACTTGGACACTGGTTTGACTTCTTCCGGATGATGTCTTGCTATTTCGCTACAGTTGGGTTTTATTTCAGTTCTCTGGTGACTGTTCTTACAATGTATATCTTTCTGAATGATCGACTGTATCTGTTTTTGAGTGGATTTGAAAAGCAATGATACATGAAGCTGCTGTACAAATAGTTCTCGGGAAGCAGCCCTTGCTTCACACTCATTTGTCCAGCGTGGTCTGTTAGTGGCCTTACCGATGGTGATGGAGATTGGCCTAAAACGAGGATCTCACATAGCCTTAAGTGATTTTGTGGTCATGCAGTTGCAGTCGGCCTCTATTTTCTTTACTTTCTCTCTTGAGACAAAGACGCATTATGACCGGGCATTACTTCATGGGAGAGCAAAATACAAGGCAGGGTCGGAGGTTTGCATCGTTTTCGAATTTTGCAAAAGTATGTTGACTGTGTTTCTCAAAGACTGTGATATATCGGATGCCGAATTTTTTTTTAGTTACTTTCAACTGCCGAAGCTCGGGGTTTTCAACGAGACGATCTACACACCGCTAGGCTAATTGAGGCGGTCACTCACGGGTTTTCTCTTTGCAATAGGGAGTTTGACACAACATTTTCGACAGTCCACGTATCAATCTTTCGGCCACCGATGACAAATGGGCAATCAAAGAGAATCATGGCTAAACGTCCATCAACTCGAGCAAGCTGCAAACAACTTCTTGGCGGTCGAATTTATAGCTAGTTGGAGGTCACAGTTGCCATTGTGGACACATTTTAAAAGAAATTTTTTTCGGGCCAATGCTACTTTTTTAAAGACGTGTTCATATGAATCCACGCATCAATTTTGGAGGCCGAATACCAATCAGGGTTCCACGTTGAGAGGCCGACTACACCTATTTTCATTTTCATCGTTTTGACAACTATTTGGGGTAGCTCCGTTTGCGTGAAATCCTGAGGCAAGTAAGTTATCATACTCGCGTATCACTTGATCGACGGAAGCATGGCCGCATGGTTTCAGCGACTAACTCAACCAAGCCGTGACCGCCGATGTGGAATGCAGCTTTATGCTGAGTCAAATTTCACTTCACTTAAAGCACCGGTGTCAAATTTTTGGAACCCGTGATTTTTGCAAATCGAGCCATCCTTCTCAGAGCTGTTGAGCATGATTTATGAGTCATGTTCCACCTTCTTTTTTACCTACAGATGCGTGTAATATTGGTAATTACCCATCCTCTTGGCATCTACGCTTGGCTAAAGACAAGATCCGATCCATAAAGGTTTCCTTTTTCGAGCTGTCTCATGCAGTTAACATGCTTAAATTCCCTGTTGATTCTACCAATGAAAAAGTGATCAGTCAGTATGACTGTAGGTGGCAGCCCAGCAGGTCTCAGTTGATTAATGATGGTAGCCAAGCCTGGAATTCGGCACACTTAGCTCCTCTTTTGTTCCTGGCGGCAGCAACTCTGAGTCATCTCCTACATAAATGGCAGTTCGTCTACACATCTCACTCCTTTTTTTTTTTGCACTTGCCATAATCAGGGAGACCTAGCATCTTTTGCTCTATTTAAGCCAGCAAGCTTTCATTTGTAAAGATGGAAAACTTTCTGGGAGTTTCTTTTCCCCCACTGAGCTGAATAGAAAAACATGTTGGGTTTGTGGATAGATTGGGCATCTCTCTGTGGTTGTATGTTTTCATTTGAAGCTGTAGAGCAAATCTAACTTGTGAGGGCTTTTTTAAGCACAATAGATTAGCCATTTACGGTTGTTAAGTTGGTTAATTATGCTTGAACGATTAGTATTTCGATGTACATTAGTATTCGGTTGTACGAAATGTTGATTTAAATTTGATTGTTTGAGCATTCTAGATAAATCTCACTTTTATGAAGCGCAAGGCCTCTTTGAGTCCTCTTTTTTGACTCCATGCTCCCTTCTGGTACTAACACTGGCCTTTTCCTTGAAGACTGATCCTCCCATCTTTTCCATCACCTATTCAAAAGACATTTTTTGTTACATCTGTTTCTCTAAGGCAGCATCTTCACTTCACCTTGCCCTTCGTTGCATCTGCCTTAGCGATCCTATTTCAGGGATACCCCCTAGAGTTGGAGAAGAGCCAACCTGAAGCGAGAGGAGAGGAGTGTGGTGACATTGGCCTCTCTCCTGAGAGTTGTCAATCGTGCTGGTGTGTTCACATTTTGGGCTTCAACACACGCATGCTACATGAGTCGGGCTTCAACACACGCGTCTTGGTTGATCACAACTACATGAGTCGAGCATCTATCTCAAACTCGTCGACCAAGGATTGATCGAACCAATTGGGGTATGGAAAAATGTCGACACATCCATCATGGGCATAACTACACAAGTTGACTTTGAAATTATCGACCTGTTGCTGCCTAATACACACCTGGGGGGACGCAGCATAAAACCTTCAAGCCGCTCGGTGTGTCCTTGGGGGCAAGTGAGAGTCAAGTGCTGTCACCTGATTACTCGACTCCTCCGTTTAGGCTTACTCCTAGCGAAGCCAAGGGGGGTGGTCCCTATGAAAAATAAACTAGGGCTTTTAATCTACAACAAAAAATAAAAGTCTATTCTAGGAGTTATGATGAAATCACTTAACAATAAACCATAAGTCACTGCAATATGAAATTAAAACCTACAGCTTTTAAGATACAACACCATTCATGACATTGGTAAAATTAACTTAAACAAGAAATATTGAAGACCAGTGCCGATGAAAATGGAGTGCTTGCAAGGGTTGCTTCTGTGGTCTCGGTGAAAGTATTGTAGTGTCTCAGTTGGTAAATTTTAAGATTATTAAATGAGTGGATTAAGGAGTGGGTTAATTCTTGGTTTGTCCCAAAAGAAACTTAACCTTCGAACTGAGTGCTCTAGCATCTTTACCAAGTGTCCAACCAGGCGAGGATAGACTTGCTTAATAGTAGCCTGCTGAATCTGTAGTTTCCGCCCATGCAACCTCCCGAGTTCTTAGAATTTGGTTCTAATGGATTTTCTTATTAAAACTAAGTACCTTGCACTCGTTTTTGATTGGTCAAGCTGTTCCGACTAAGCTGCAGCGGGCAATAACATACTTTGGGCTTGGGGCGTGGTTCGTTTTATTAAAAAGAAGTGGATGATTAATTTACACTAAACCTCAAGAATATCTTTTCTTCACACCAAATGGTGGAGTACTTTGGTAGAGCAAGGGGGGTTAATATTTAGGATTAGATTTTAAGAACAGAGTAATGATTGAATAAAACACAAAAGCATATAACAAAATGATAAACGAGTCCTCGGAGGACGTTATGTGCTTGAGTGAGTTGTTTAATTACCACTGCTCAAATTAAACTAATCTAAAACGAAAAATTAGAAAAAGTTGCGAAAAATGAAAAGGTGCGAATCCCCCTTGGGGGGATTGGGGTTAGGCGTTGGAATTGCCTGTTGTGCTCTTTTTATTCTTACGCTTACAATAAAAAATAGGAGAACTACTGCTTTCCCTTTATCATTAGGGAACAAGATAGTTTACAATAAAATATGGAAAGCGAATATGCTTGAAGGGGGTTCTCCAAATGGTTCTGGGAGCTTCCAAATGTCTTTCTTATGAGTTTTTTAGCTCCAACCTGTTAAGAAAACGAAATAGACCAACGAATGAATGTTGATTAGAAATGATAATTAGAACACTTTAAGAGTGTTCTAACTTCTGACAAAGCTACAAACTGTCAAAATTAAAACTAATGCAACTAGTATGCAAAAAACTTGTTTTTGAGTTTTTAATTGACTTTTAGTTAACTTTTAAATGTAGGACTGTCATAAAATGGTAGAAATTCCAGTGAACAAAAGTTTATTGAAAACTATCGAAACACACTTTAAGAGTATGTTCGGTTTAGATGCAAAAAAAATAAAATACTATAAAAATGAAATCAAATGATTAAGGAAAGTGAGCTACAAAGCTACTTTCCTTAGGATCTTTTGCTTGCTTTTGGAAAAGCTAAGCCAACCAAAGCACTTAAATGCCAAATATACTATTCAACCAAACAAACTTTTCCTATCAAGCACTCTAGATTTTACAATAAAGCAAGCTTGAAAATGAAAATTTGTGACATTAGATCTAGAGTTTAATATTTATGCTTTGAAAGAACTATGATCTAAATGCGTAACAGTAACCGAAGATAGTTGAAGAAGTTTGGATCAGAGGAATGGAACCCTTGGGGGATGAACGTTTAAATGGGCTATGGAGTCTGCTTGCTGATGCATTGGTAGTATTGGCTTCCTTGTTTTGAATCTACTGAGTGTGAGGAAGAGCTAACATGCTCATCCGCTCTTTCAGCTTGAGTTACCTGCAAAATGGAATCAACACTAGCAAAGGGGATTAAACATATTTGTGTAAACGATTGAAAGAAACGAAAGGAATAACATAATCAAACAAGAAATATTATTGCCTCTAGCATTCTAATATCATTTACAATAGCAAGTATTCTATAAAGCAATGCTTACTATCCTTATGAAAAATAATTTTGCTACAAAGACAAATATCCCAACATATACTAGTATGAACCAAGATATAGATTACCTCACTGTTGATCAAAGAACATGACTATACACACCACAGACAACACCAGGGTAGCCTCCAAAGCCTTTTATTACTCAATAATCAGAAAAATATTACAATACACAAGCAGAGGTTCCACCTTCAGATGTTTACAATGGACCAAAGCTCTTCAATTTATAGCACAAGGCAAGTAGCATGGGTGCCAAAACCCTAAGGAGACAAAGCTCCTTGATTGTAGAGCAAGTCACCTTGATTGTAGAGCAAGCAAACTCATAGCCAATGAAGAGGCACCATTTAACTTGGACAAAATCAAACAAAAATGGAAGCAGCCGTTTGAAGGAAGCTCACGCGTGAGGATGAGGATGGCGAATGGATGTTTCCACGATTTGGTTGGCTGCTACGTTGGATGGTTGGTTTAAATGGAAGCTAATCCAAAAACGTTGTGCCACCTCACCATGAGGTAGTCGCCCCCACTCCTAACTTATCCTCAAGCCACTTCGAATACGACCGTGTGGAGAGATCTGGACCACGTGAGAGGAGGGC
The DNA here is from genome assembly GCA_027924585.1 of Larix kaempferi. Lineage (NCBI taxonomy): Eukaryota > Viridiplantae > Streptophyta > Pinopsida > Pinales > Pinaceae > Larix > Larix kaempferi. Next base: position 16,542,008 of record BSBM01000792.1, read on the forward strand.
AGACTTGATGTTTCCAACACCAAATTCCGACTCCGGATCACACTTTTATCACCCTTTGAAAATTTTCATTTAAACTATTAAAAAATGGCTTAAAAATGGCTTAAAAATTATTTTTCTCGGAATTAGCATCTAGCATGTTTATAGACGTTACAAAATGGACTCTAATAACCCCCTAAGGCCTAACCACCACTTTGGGCATTCCAGCTTTGGAGGTGCAGGAGAAAAACTCATCGATTATACTTGGCTAAAGGCAAAGCATAATCGACAAGGGAAAAAACTGCTTGGAATACCTTCTTTGGTTGTCAAGTCCTAGGGTACCGAGTCACTCAAAGACCACCATGCTAGCACACTTATTACAAACCCCGTGGGGCACGGTCATGTACTACAAAACATAAAAAAAAGGGGCCCTGAACAGGCCAAACGTGGAACTTCTGAACTCTGAAAGAGCACAAGTAATTGTGCAATACTGGCGGCTCACTGAAGTCCAACTAAAGTGCAACTTTAGGTGGTAACAGACCTAAAAGAAGGCTCCAGTTCCTTTCTTGCCTTAGTTGGCCGACCATGGGGAAGGAAGATGAAAGCTTCAATATCTCTTCATAAAGAAAGAATAAAACTTAAAGGAAATGGGAAGAAAGTGATTGTGCCCATTCACCCTTCACAAGGACAGCCATGGATAGAAAATATCGATAACGACATGGACATGTGACAGTTATACCAAGTAACAAACAATGAAGACTATACTGAACCTAACGCACTAGGAGAGATCCACCTCAGAAACCCTGCATCAATCGGATATAATTTCGATGCTGAACTCTATGACTGACAAATAGAGAATTATGAATTACAAGCACGAGAATGTCGGACGATTGAGGTTATCCCCAAGAAGAAAATCCAACACTGTTTCTGTGTTTCCACTATTCCGAAGATTTTCGAAAGAAAAATCAGAGAATATCTGACGCTCGCGCTAGTGAGAAACGAGTCGTCGGGTTTTCCCCTGTTAAGATACAAAGAACGAGAATCACCCACATTCCATGTCAAGAAAGTATCAAAGAATATAGGAGAACAAGGTCGACTTCAGAGTTTAGTCGAAACCTTCATAGGTCAAGCTGCAAGATGGTGGGATACACATCAGTCGAGATTCCAGACCTGGACTACCTCATTGACATACTTCGTTGAAATATTCAAAGGAAGAAAACTCACGGCAAAAGCAAATATTCCGATCTTCACATAAGGTCAAAGTCCCGAAAAGCATATCGACAACTGCGAAAAAGAATGGAAAAGATTGGGCTACCGAGACGAAAGAACCTGGCTGCACCTCTTCCCAAGTACACTTGACGATTTACCAAACAAATGGTATAAAATGGAGGAAGCAAGAGGAGAAACATTCATTTGGAAAGAATTAAGAGAAAATTTTATCAAAGATTTTATGTTTTCCCTGTAGGATGATCTATTAATTGAAGCAAGCAATCAAGTAAGAAATTTCCTACAGCCAGCAAATAGCCAAATATCATCAGAAAATCCGCCACGACTTGACCGACAAGTCGCTGCATGTAACAATGTCAAATTGACCAAACTGCAACACTCGACAAGAATACAAATGGAAAAGGACAAAACAGAAGGGAAAAGCTTCCAATGGAAACGAGAACATCCAAATACATCAAAATTGATTAGATCAGTCTTTAATGTTGAATCTCTAGAAAAAATTGATCCCGAAAGGATGATATAAGCAAATTTCCCTCCGACATTTACACAATTCAAAGAAGGTGAGTGACGGATCAATGAAACCAGAGTACCTGAATGGATGGATGCACAAATTAAGATCAAAGAAGTAGATATCTCTAATGACAACATGCCCAAAATGGCTAAGATAGGAGACTATTGGAATGAAGAACAAACAACATAAATTACAAACTTATTAAAAGAATTCCAAAATGTCTTTGCACGAGATTATAAAGATTTGAAAGGACTTGTCCAAGAAATGGGAGAAATGAAGATCGACATCAAACCAGATGCAAAACCGGTCAAGAAGAGACCCTACAAGCTCGCGCATAAATACAAAGATATAGTCAAGAAAGAAATAGACAGGATGCTTGCCGTATGAATTATCTACCCCATTGACCAATAAGAGTGGGCAAACCCAATGGTCGTTGTTATCACATCCATGTTAGCTGGAGCTACCATGCTGCAGATTGTGTGGTCAGGGACCATACTACATTTGTTTTTCTAGATCAGAGATTGAGTGCCTTCAGAGGGGGCATGCATTTTTGTTCAGATTGCCTCGAGCAGAGATATCAGTGGGGACAGATGGTTTATTCATGAGTCCAGACATGTATACATCATTGCCTACAGGAACACCCTTTCTTGCCAGGCTTTGCATAAGCCCATTGAGGCAGTTGCCTAGCCATATTTTTGATTGAGAGTACAGAGTATTGCTGGTTGGCCACTTATTGCCCGGATTCAGTAGAGATCCAATTTCAGAGTCAGCTTCAGCAGCAGGTATATGGTGTGGTAGGTATAGCATTTGATGTTCTATTGCTCATGTTGTTGATTAGACTTGTTTATATATGATAGTACACTAACTTTACATATGATGTTGATGTGGTGATCTAGTTGTCATTATGATGTGTTTGGCCCTTGGTGATGTCAGTCCACCCCTTCTAGTAGGCTCCTGTCTATGCACATTGGATCATATCCCCACTATCGGTATAGACTTGGTCACTTAGTCCCCCTTGGCAGCTGACTTTGGATCCACCTTCACTTTCTCCACCCATCCGACTCATTCATGTTGGTCCTTCCCGACTTTTGACTTTGATTTGTGACTTTGAGGATCCCTTTCCCCATTGATCTCTGAGTATGCCATGATTCCTTGTTCTTTGTGCCTCGGCTCTTTAGTGTGTGAGATGCACTCTCAAACCTGGGATTTGCTCCTGTCGGTTGTCCTCGATGTTGCAATGCAGTATAGGATTGTGTAGCCTCACCGGGTGTTCCCCATTGGTCGTCGAAGCATGTGCACTTACCCCCATTACTTTGCAGTATGAACACCTTGATTATATCTATTGAGATATGTATGTAGCCCAAAAGGGTCTTGAAATGTAATGAAATGAAGAAATGTAAAAGAAGCCAAAAGGCTATGCAAATGTAAAATGTAGCCAAAAAGGCTAAGTATGAAAGTCAATGTAAAAGTCCATGCAATGTGTTTTTGAACACACATGGACACAGGCCAACCATATATATCAGCATTGTATTGGGTATTTCCTCACCTAGCCTTGCGGGGCAAGGAGGTGAGAGGGAGCAAGGGACAAGGTCAAGATTGTCCCCTAGAGTCTCAAGTTATGGTTTGCCGGACACCCAGTTTGGCGGCTCTAGAAAAGATCCTCAGGATGTCTTCTTAAGGCACGGATGTGAGTTGTGAAGTATTTTTTAGATGACCAGTGGTGGTTTCCCTGCACTATACCCATTTGTGAGGTACCGCCCTGCCCTGTGTATTATCATGGTATGCTTATCTCAGTGGGCCCCGCTTTCCCGATTTATCCAAAGGGTCACACAATCCTGGTCCTTGTTTTCCCTTATCCTTCATCCTGTTTTTCCACCTCACCTGAAGTCAGCTAAGTGGTCAAGTCTATAGGTTGTGCATAGCAATTTGAGTCTTTTGGAGGTGGCGGGCCCACCTCACCTGGGGCCTCGTATTTTTGAGATATTATGTATTTTTGATCACCATGTTGGCATCGTATTGTTTAGTAATGTACTAACATGTATAAGGAAGCCTTTTCGCTTCATATTGCATACAAGTATTCAGCCAGCACCATTTTGACCATATTTGACTTGGTCAAACCAGGTTGACTAGGCCAAAAATGGGCCCGAAAAAATATTGCGATCAAGATTTCGATTTTGGTCATCTGTTATCTCTTGGGGTCCCATATGAGCCTCCAAGCATCCGAATTTAAAAAAGTTGAGGCAACGATGAGATTTTTAATTATCATGAGTCATTATTGACCTGTTTCAATTGAAAATCATGGATTTTGGGCAAACAGTGCCTAAGCGATGGATCGTGGTCATTCAAGTGACCATGTCTACTATTTTTGGGGTCCACGATCGCATTGCAACAGACGGTTCGACAATCTGGGCACTGTAAGTGGGTCAAAAGCTCAATTTACACCTTTAGCAATAAAAACCAGCAGTTAATTAAATGGAAAAATCAAAATATGGCAAAGGCAACTATGGCAAATGGAAAAAATCAAAGGCTGGCTAATACAAGGGGGTCTTCTAAGGTAATGTTAGTAATATTTGGACATCTATTATGTATTGTGGGTCCCTCCATTGGACCAACTTACCATGTGGGTCGAATTTGCCCATGGCGGCGTTTTTCCACTTAGTGAAATTTCTTGTTTTGTAAAATTATTATTGTGGGACCTTGGTTGTATGAGTTAGGGGGATAAAACACCATATAGAGACCCCCTAACCTTGGTTTTATTTGTTGTATGGGCCCCACAAAGGGCCCCACTCCACATGTGCGCTAGAGAGGGCAATTCGCACCCCCTCATGGGCTCTCCTCCATCATTCGATTTGGTTGTTGGGGATTGCATCCCAGCCATCCATTTTTGGAGGGAATTAGGTTTGGGATGGGGGCATTCTCTACTTAAGAGAGAAGCTCTCCCATTGTTACCTCTTCTTGGCATTGTAAACTTGAGATTGGAGTAATATAGAGATCTTTTTCTCGACTTCTTGAGATGATGTGTACGGATTGTGAATGGTGTTGATTGTTAGCTAGTCTTCATAGCTTTGTGGAGCATTCTTAGTGAGTTTTCTGTCCATATTTGGCTAACACGAATTGCAGGGAAGGTGGCCATTTGAAGGGAGGCGCTACACTTGGAGTGGGAGTTCCATTCTAGCAAATTTCTTCAAAGTTATTCACAAGGGAGTTATCTTTGCTTTCAGCTTGTCAATTCTTTTACTTTCAACCATCTATTTGCTGTTCTTACTTGGTTATTTGCTTCACCTATTGATTTTCTCTTGTTGTGGCAGGTACTCAGGTCGCTATTGGTCATCCGGTCGCTCAAAACGCTCACAGAACTCGCTGGTTGCTCAACTATTGGACGTGAAGTTGGTCTTCAACCTATTTCTTCCATACACTTCTATCCCAGGTACTCCTCTTTGCTGATCTCATAGAGTTCCAAGTTCAGTATGTGCATGTTAAGCTGCAAAATCACTAAACAAACCCTAAAAATTAAAATTTGAATTTTCAACTGTCGAAACTCTTTTTCCTTTAATTCCCGCTAATGAGACACTGTTAAACACTCATATATGAAGTTTCATTGCTTTCTGACTCCATTTACCCATAGAACTAGGCACTGGCTTTTCACTGATTTCGCCCTCCTTGGGCAAACTGGCCAAACACGCTGTTGGGTAATTTTCTGGGTTCTGGGTAGTTTAGATTTGATTTCAGAACGTTATTTTATCTTAAGAAATCATGCTACCGATTGCTAGAAGTACCTTCAAACACTAATTTATCGCTGCCCTAGGTCCATTGTTTCACTGCTTAACTCTCTTCCTTGGGCAGAATCACTCCATTCCTTCACTTCTAGCTTGTTTGCATCCTTCGTTGATTTTCAGCCACTTAATCAATTATCTAATCTATTTCATTCATCACGAGTGATCGCAGGTCACATTTCATTTATATACTTAATTCACACTTGTGTCCAACCGGTCGCTAAAATCGACCTTAGGATCTCATTAACACTCATCTCTTGTCTTTATCGCTTTATATCTTTTGGGATTTGGGTGTATTTTTGTCTCTCAACCATCATTGGTTGAGCGGGGTCTCCCCCCTGACTTGGCTACGTGCCTCGTCTGAACTGACAATAGCCTTGTCCGGTGTGACTTTTGTTCCTTGAATGGAGGACTTGGCCATTGCTGGTTACACCTTCCTAGCTGCTCACCCTCTACCATCCCTGTTGGGACATTCATCATCAGCAGCTAGAGATAGTGTGATAACAGTCGTCTAGCCTAAAAAGCACGACCCGACACGACTACACATTTGCATCGACTTCAGGGAACTTAACAAGGTAACACTTACAAATCGATTTCGGACACCTTTTGCTGATGAAGTTATTAATTTAGTTGCAGACATGAATGCTATTCGTTCACAGACGACTTCTCCAGGTATAATCAAGTACCTATTGCTAAAGAAGATCAAAAGAAAACCACATTTGTATGCGAATTCAGATCATTTTCATATAAAGTAATGCCATTTGGATTGAAGAATGCACCAGCTATGTTCTCCAGAATAGTTGTTAAAGCTTTCCAAGAATATATCTACAAAACTACGGCCGTATATTTTGAAGATTGGACGATTTATTCTATGTTTAGAGATCCTTGCAAATGGCTAAGACTTATGTTAGAAAGATGTCGCCAGTTTCAATTGTCACTGAATATCAAGAAATGCATATTCACCACCCCAATAGGAATCCTACTTGGACATGTCCTATGTAAAGAAGGCATAAAAGTCGACTTTGCAAAAATTAAAGTCATCCTCGACTTGAGACCTCCAGTTAACTCCAAACAAGTCAGCGTGTTACTAGGGCATACTGGGTACTACAAAAAGTTTATTCGTCACTACTTCGACATGACATATCCGTTAGAAGAATGGCTAAAAGAGGATCAAGACTATCAGTGGACAGAAGAATGCGCTACATCGTTCAACATCTTAAAAAGAAAATTAGTCGAAGCTCCCATATTAAGATTTCCAAACTGGTCGATCAAATTTCATGTACATATTGATGCGTATGGTATAGCAGTCAGTGCAATCCTCACCCAACTTGGAGATGATGGAATGGATTACACTAACGCTTACAATAGCAGAAAATTAAATAAGGTAGAGAGGAACTATTCAACAACTGAGAGAGAAGCACTCGGAATGGTATTTGCACTCCAGAAATACCGACATTATCTGCTCGCCAATCCTTTTTTGTTCTATACAGATCATCAGGCCTTGAAATACTTGGTCAACAAACCCCTACACCACGGATGAATCTGTTGATGGTTACTGTTATTCCAAGAATTCGAGTTTGAAGTCATAGTTCAACCAGGTAAAGCAAATGTCGGACCCGACCACTTGTCGAGAATAGACACAGGAGAAGAACCAATTGGAATTGAGGATGATTTACCTCATGCTCACTTATTTAGAATTGAAGCTGTTCCATCCGACTTAGCAGAGATTGCTCAGTTCCTAGAAAAAGGACAAGCTCCAGAAAGAATGCATGAAAAGCAAAAGAAGATTTTAGCAATGAAAGCTGCACCATATACTATAATAAATGGATTTCTCTATAAACTAGGACCAGATGATGTACTACAACGATGTGTTCTCGACCACGGACGACAAAGTATAATTAATGAAGCACATAATGGACTAGCAGGCAGACATTTTCAAGCCGACACGATAGTTAGAAAAATTCAGCACTCAGGATTATGGTGGCCGACAATCCACAAAGCTTGTCGAGAATTTGTCACTAAATGCGACAGATGTCAGCGACTTGGCCGACCATTGCCAAGTACTCAAATGCCATTAATATCAGTAAATCTGAGCTTAACTTTTGAAATTTGGGCAATCGACTTCATAGGTCCATGTCCGACTCCTGGTCAACGAACGAGAGCAAGATATATCATTACTGCGGTCGAGTATGTTACTAAATGGGTAGAAGTAGAACCTGTCGAGACTTGCTCAAGTGAAATAGATGCCAAATTCATCTACGAGAACATTATTACGAGATTTGGTTGTCCACTCACCTTGATTAGCGACCAAGGGACCCACTTTGTCAACAAAACAATTGCCATACTAACAAAAGAATTTTTGATCGAGCATAGACGGAGTACATCATATCACCCTCAGTCTAATGGCGCAATAGAAGCATTCAATAAAACGCTAACTACAGGATTGACCAAAATATGCAATATCGACAAGGATGACTGGAGTCTGGGACGACAAGATACCTGCAGTACTATGGGCGTATAGAACAACATACAATAGATTGACAGGTCAGACACCATTTAACCTCGTATACAGACAAGAAGGAGTCGTTCCTATACATTTTCGACAACAAGCACCAGCGATTGCGGAAGTACTACATATTGATATAGAACAAGCGACAAAAGAAAGGTACTCCAAACTATCAAAACTTGAAGAACAACGACAAATAGCAATCCATCATTAAGAAATCCAAAAGCAACAACATAAAGCTTGGCACGATCGAAATATAAAGAACAAAAATATATCAGTTGGTGATTTAGCCTTGCTTTATGACAACCAAATCAAAGGGAAACCTAAAAAGCTACACATTGCATGGCTGGGCCGCTATGTCATCGAAGAAATCCACGATAATGGAGTAGTTTGACTGAAAACACTACAAGGGAGCATATTTCGAAAACTTGTCAATGGTGCCTAACTAAAACGTTACAAAGCATGAAAAAAAAGAGGGGGGGGGGAAAGAAAGAAGTTAACTATAGACAACGTGGAACCGACCGACAAGAAAATGTTGAACAAAGATACTCGTCCGAACCGACTCAAATTCGACCAGCAATATGTCGACTGATTCATCATCATCACTAATCAATTTTTCGTGACAAGACATAATGCCGACTGAAGCATGATGAGATTATTTTCTTCACACGAGTGACACAAGCCATCATTTACCATTACCGCCATCAGGACCATCGAGATCTCAGACTCTCATCGTTTAAACTACTACCACGTCAGCATACAATCCATCCTCAAGACATCGATCAGGATTAATACACGTACGAGTACTCCAACAAATCTGCAGTCGTTACATGTGATATCTATGACCACCATACCGCCATACTTTGATAATTATCGTTCTCCATCCGTCCCATCCCAGCCAATCCACCAATTCATTGGCCACTCACTATATACAGGCTAACCGTACCCCATATCGCAGCACACTGAAATATTCGGGAAGCCATGGCATTCTTCTTTACCACCTCTGTTCCCTTTCCTTTGTTGTTCTACCAGAAATGCTTGAGTCTTATGGTCGCTCCCCAGCTCTTTTCGTGATATATGAGCATTTCGACATTGGTTTCCTGTCAAATCCTCACCGGTTTCCTGTCAAATCCTCACCACTCCATGATATATGTTCATTTCGAGCACTCTCGAAGCCCCAAGACCAAGATTTGTCATTACGTTCCTTGCCACCAATCACGTCTCCGTCACTCTTCTTTCAATAACCGATTGGTGTGCACACTGAAGCGGACGTGAGAAGATTAGCAGCCCAAGTAACTGTTTTCTTGGGCTCTTTCTTCTCTAAAACAACAGGCGCTGCTGCTGTCGTCGACTGTAGGCTTGCAACAGTCGTTGCATGTTGTTCAGTACCAGATCATGTTGTCAGCTTCTTCTACCTGCATGGACACGTTTCCAGACTTGACGACTCATTTCCAGCCAAGGTAGTCGCCGAGTACCAGCTCAGAGTCATCAACTATCTACACTTAGTATTTGATGCATGCGAAAAACTTTGTATTACCCACCGTCCAGTGCTTTCCGAATCGAAGATCCATGGTTGCTATTAATTGTCTATTGCACTATTCTAGTTGAGTTTCTAATTCTGTCCAGTGAATTTAGTGATTGTTGAAGCCATAAACATGAATGGTTTTTCTTCCCCACTGTCGTAGCCAGCAATAGCTTCTTCCGACGACAATACACAACAATTGGAGGAGGGCTGAGGCTGTATGCTGCATGTTAAGCTTCCTGGAGGCTGCATGCAGTTTTTTTCCTAGCTCCTTGAGGCTGTACGTAGGCTTGGATGCTATTTTCATTTCACTGAGGTTGTGTGAAGTGATCACTTGGTGTTTGTGTGGTTGTTGGACAATGAGCTAAGTGGTAATCTTTGTCATCAAGGGAATGGTCAAGTGAAACCATAAAATATTTAATTGCCCTTCTCTGTCATTGGTTTTGGCATTTTGTGGTTCAAGTCTTCATGGGTATATCATGGTCCAATGCATTTGGCATTATGTGGAATTGTTTCATTTCTCTTGTTCATATAAAGTCACATCATATGTCTTCTTTACTTGGGTTTTAATTTATATTAGAGTTGGCTATGAGCACATAAAACTTGGAAGGAGTTTGTCCCAAACCAAATGAGTGGCATTATATATATGTATGCAACTGTTTATCTTCAAGCATGAGATCATACACATAATGCTTGGAGTTGGCATCAACTCAAAGCCAATGTATGGCCATTGAGTTGAGTTTGTTTATTCAAACATTACAGAGTAGAGCAATTCAAGCACAAGCTACCATGTTATAGTTTGCATCGTAGTCTTGAAAGCGTTTGCAAGAATTGAAAGAGATTCCAATTTGTTAGGAATTTGTGTTGGTGAGATGGACAAGCTATAAGCCTATCGTTTATGGATCATATGGTATCATAGCCCAAGTTTGAATATACTTTGTTAGACCTATATGGTAAACACCCGTAGTGAATACCAAAGAAGACAAACATTGCTAAGCCAGGCCTACAAAGAAGTAGATAACCAACAATGATAGGGGGTCGTCCATGAAGAATGTGACGAAGAATATCCAGAAGTCAGGTTTGCATGGATGGGACAGAGCATTGCTATACCAATAGAGCTGGTAACACAACTATTGGTAATGAAGGGTAAGGAAGCACCCTTAGAAGAGATTGGACATGGAGAACACAAGGCTATCCTAGAAGATCCAAAGAATAAGGAGAGGGAACTAGAGTCAGAGTTCAAGATGGAGATAGAGATGGGAGAATGCAACCATAGTAGAATGCAAGTATCTTTTCATGTAGAGGTGAAAGTGGACATCAAACCATCTGTAGGGGAATTTGATGCCATCAAATTGCACCAATGGCTAAAGCAGATGGAGGTGTACTTCAGTGCACATGAAGTCATTGGGAATCAAAGGATTGCATTTGCTCGATTGAAGCTTGAAGGCCATGCTTTGGCATGGTGGGAGGGTGATGCAGTGGGAAGAGCACTAGAATTGGGTTAAAGATTAAGGAATTTGATAGCATAATCTTCCTGGTTTGTTCAAAAATTGCAAAAGGGATTGAATGGTGCAACAAGAAATCATGCCAAGGAGAAGAATGATTGATGCAAACATCCTCCATCAAAGAGTTGATAGGATCATAAAATTCATGCAAGTTACTGTTTAAAATTGATGGAGGGAAAACACATGGCATGTGATTGAATTTCTTTTCACACAAATTACTTTCCTCATTCACTTCTCTCATGTATTCAATTTGGTTCTCCCTGGGACTAATGATCAAATAAAAACCAAGTGGGTACAAATTAAAGCTTAGAAGACGAAAAATCAAAATCAAGCCCACTTGTTGCTCAAAAATAGAGAAAAGATGAAACTGATCTTTAAACACCTTTTCTATCCACCAAGAATGAATGATAAATTGACAACAAGCGTTATTGTTCCAAAGTGACTGAAAAGGGAAATGAAGTACTTTTTCTCTAATTACAGGAAGATGCTCATACTTCCTATTGAAAATCTCAAAAGCAAAAGACTGACTAGACCAAAAACTCAAAGAAGAGTGAAAAAGTTGGGATGGGAGGGAGGAGTGAAAATATTTACATTCTCCTAGATGGATAGACAAATTTGACCTTGGAATTTGACAAGAGGAAAAGTCTTTCAAAGCAACACTCTTTGTTCTAGAAATGATTTCAAAATTTTGATCAAGTCTAATATTAACAATCTAAGGACAAGATTGACCATAACTATCTAACCCTAAGGATTTAATAAAGTTACATTGACTAAGGATGAAAAAAGGAAAACTTATAGACTCATTTTAAGAAGTGGAACAAAGATTAGAACACCGAAAGCGATTTACTAACTCATCCTCATCATGAGATTGATCTTCTATTGTTTCATCATTAAATTCATAAGAGGATAAGTGATCATTTTCATTTAATTGATCAGGGAGAAAATTAATGAGTTCATTTATAATATTCTGATTATTTGCACAATGATCACGTGAAGTCACCACTAAAGGATCTTGGTCAATGTTCCCACTTTCTTCTTCTTCAACAAGGTGATAAGGAATTGAATGATCACTAAAAATGAGTTTCTCTGAGGAAGGAACTTCAATAGACTTACTGATTAAAAGCTCAACTTTGGAAATTTCCCCAGGAGCAAGACTAGGGCTACCTAAAAAAAGATTTGAAAATTTACCATTTATACAATTATTAGGGATATGACTTTCGATTGACTCAAAAGTGGAAGGCTCATCCTCAAAAGAAATTGGGCAGGAGGGGTCATCTCCAGATGTTGGCAATTCACTTGATATTTGATTATTAATTGATTCGACAATAGGATCGGAAAGGGGAAGGTTTTGATCTTGGATTTGATTTGAAGAATATATATCATCGTATTCACTTCCCCATTCTTCTAAGAATTTAATTTCAAACATGTCATATCCATAAATGCTATTGGTCTTTAAATTTAAGAACCATAGCTCAACTCTTCCTTGGAAAGATGAGGCCAATAGTTTCATACATACATCCTCATCGGTTATAGATAATTCGTTAATAATTTCTTTAAAGAGATTAAGGTGCATGTTAGCAGATACCTCATAACTTCCATCGAATTTAGACAACCTTTCACGGGCTTGATGAGGAACATGATGAGGATACCCAACAATTTTTGAGAAGTCAAAGACTTTTAATCGACCGAAAGTTCTAGGCCGCTCAGCAGCAGCCATGGATGGCAATTATTAAAAAAATAAAAAACCTAAATACAAAATGATGCACTCCATGGGTTCTAGATAATGATAGGATCGATCACCAGTGGAGTCGCTTATGTGGAGTCGCTAGGCAGATTTTAATTCTTTTCTACCAAAAGATATGTCATTAGGATAGCGGGGAGAAATGAGCGACAAATGGATGGTTATGAAAGATTTAGGAAAACAAATGATAACCATCAAATTACAAGACCTAATGCGATAAGATATGAATTACGCATGGATACTCGTAGACACCTAAGGTAAGCCTCTACCTCCCTGGCGACAATGCGAAAAAATGTTATCACACAACTTGTAGTTGTCCCAAAATGTATCCTATCCAGGATGGTAGAGGTGATGGACAACTAAAGAGGTGACCCAAGGCTTGCCACGGTTCCCAATGCAAGTGGGTGTCACGCTAACCGAGGCAACCTTCACTTTAGATCAAGCCTAAGCAAGATCAAGGGGGAGACCCTAGCTTAGCCAATGAAGGCTAGCGAATGCAATCTAGGCCTTCCTAGGGAAATGTGATGATGAAAGATAAGGAGACCAAGATGAAGCAAGATCTAGATTTAGAATGGATAAGTGGACCCAAGGTGATTAAGGCTTAGTTGAAGAGGCTTATGAGAGTGACAAAGTTCAACCAAGTGTAAGATAGGATCACTTATGGATTAGAATGAGTAGATCTAGATAGATCTAGTGCCTAAGAAAAGTACCCAAGTGGGCCCACCCTTAAAAAGTGGAAAATGGTCCAAATGGGACCCACAAGGTCAAAGTTGAAATGGAATGGCACTAAAGGGTAGGCTAATGCATGGATCTATGGATTGAAGATGAAAGGAGCAATGCTGACATATGGGATCTAGCAAAAGGCCACTAACCCAAGGAGTGCGAATTGCCCAAGGGAGACTAGTGCCTTGAATTGAGGGGGGGCAACAAATGGAGTCCAAAATCCACCAAATTATAGATCGGGATAGTTAAGGCAATTCTCAAGGTGGGTTTTAGATGGCAAGTCCAAATGCAAGCTAGATCTCCATAGATCTAAGAATTAAAATGCATCACCCAATGACCCAAGTGGGGCTCAACCCTCAAAATGAGGAATGGGGCCCACAAGGTGAAAATCAAAGGAGTGAAGCACTAGGGGTAGGTTTTAGGAAGTGATCTATCCAATGAAGCAATAAAATCAACTACCCACATGAGAGAACTAGCAAAAGAGGCCTTCTCCTAGGAATGTGAATTGCCCAAGAGAGGCTAAGTGCCTTGGGAAATGGGTCAAATGAGGTTCAAACCAAGCCAAGACTTTAGATCGTGATTGCCATGAATATTATCTAGGTTGGTTTTAAATATTATACCCAAGAGCATGCTAGATCTCCATAGATCTAAAAAAATGTAGAAATGAGGGTTTTGATTATTAGGGTTTTCTGACCAATGAAGAAGAATGAATGGATTTAGGTACATACCTTGTAGAACATACCTCAAGTGCTTGTGGCCACTTTGCAAATTGATAGCATTCCCCCTATGTGTATATTCAAGAGTGAGATCTAGTGCTCCAAAGATAGCCAAATCGTCCTCCTCCTACAAGACAAGATCAAGTTAGAAACAAGCCAAGTAAAAGAATTATGAAAATGATGAAGAGATGTAATAGAAAGCATCAATTATGTCACAAAGATACAATAATGATACTCCCTGTTACAAAGATCAACCCAAGAGAAGATATGTGGGTCCCCCCAACAATAGCCTCCTTCAAATCGTCCTCCTCCTCATCAATCCAGCCTCCCTGTAGAATAACGACTAGTAGCCCACGATCCCCAAATGATACATAGAGAAAATACTGTATATTCAACTTGCAAAAGAATCCATCAAGACACGAGAAGTAGATCCACAAAATAGTATTCTATTCCAATCTTCAAGAGCTCCAAAGGTGCTTTTACAATAGGGGGGTCTCCTCCTTTTATAGGATAACAAAGACCAAAACCCTAAACCACAAAACCACTTTAAAACCAGTGGTTGAGATCAAAAGATATAACAATCTAATCAACGGCTAAGATGAGCCAACATAATATGACACATGGATCACTTAATTAAGTGATGATGTCATAGCCTAAAGTGACTCAATGAGGGTGACGTCATACATGGGGGTGGCTAAAAATACATGTGCCACATCAACAAGACCTAGACAAGTCACTAAAAGCACACAGTGGGGCTAGGAGGCATTAATCTCCTTCACTAGCATGTCCCCATGGCACAATAATATAAAATATAAGTTTATGACATGTCCAAGTAACACAAATGATCAAATCCTGTCCCCAAAATCTGAGAGAGACATGCAGTAAAAGACCTCCTGTGGCCACTGTGGACCCCACTGACTGGTGCCAACTGATCTGGAAGATGGGGGGTTCAACATGGATGACCTCAGAGCAGACTAAGTGCTAGAACCTTGCCTCAATTGCCCAAATCGAATTCCTTAGTGACCTTTTTATTCTATTTTTTTATCCTCTTGAAAACCCTAAAAGTGCCAGAAACTGCCTCTAGGTTGCCTGCACTGTCAAACAGAAGGTGCCATCATGTTCGGAAGGGGGGTATAATGGTAAAAACAATTGGCTGGACCACCCCCTTCCTCTGTAGTGCCCTAGGCAATGACTTGCCTCCAATGCTCCTGTTGGACAGGCTGGATCAGCATGCCCAAACCGGTCAACAGGTGGATAACTGCAACTATCATGCCCAAAAGTGCCCGAAACTGAAAGATAAGTGTCTCAATGGATCTAGAAGACAAAAATCCACTAGAGATGAGTACTCATACACCTCATGATAACCTGAGGGGTCATCAGTATGGTCCACCATACCCAGACAGTGTAAAATATGATGATCTGGAAATAATAATAAAACTGACCAACTGCATCAATCATCATCTGATGCATCAATCATTATCTGAAGCATATGTTCGACATATGGAATCATCAATAGGTGTATGTGGGACCATAGATCATCATCCATAAGCATAAGTGGTCCATCTCATCACGGATTCCAAGAATGACCATGGTCAAAATACAACCAAAGACTAGATTATAACAAAAGACTAAGACATGTTCCTTTAATCATATTCACAACTTAACTTAAAGTATAAACATCATTCAGTGGCAGTTAATACATATATATTTCAATGTTATTTATAGTTTACTTGCATAAAAGCTTTAAAGACATACTCGTCCAATGGACATGGCCTAACTGCTAGCAAATGATGAAGGCTAAGGACAAGGCTAGGCAAAGGGGATGACTTGACCAACTCAACTAAGTGACACTTTGGACGGGGAGAGGGGGAGCTACACTTTGTGTTGGACAAAATAACAAAGGGAAGGGCAGTGCCTCACAAATGGGTAAGTTGTTTAGAGAGTGCTTATTCAACTTAGGCATCATGTCTACATCAAGTTGATCCAAGTTCATTAGGATCATTCATTTCATTTCCATGGCCTTTTTGGCTTATATGACCCCTCCGAGATTTTGCATGCGCTAAAAGCACAACTAATCGCAGCTTGCATCCGGGGTATATTTACATTTCATGAGGTCAACAATCTTTAGATTTTGCATACATTTAGCCATTGCTTTTTAGACCTTTTTATTTGGACCCTTCGAGGGGTACTTTAAGCATTTCATTGCTTTAGCCTTTATTCATCGTGTGTTTAAAAATACATTCTAGAATTTTAATTTCATAGGCTTTTATAAGAGATTTCCAATATAAGTAGTACATGTGCTTTCAATTTTAGCCAACAACAACTCATGTGACTAGAGGGAATTCCGCACAAATCCAAACATCGGGACAATCGACCAGAATGATCTAGGCATAAAATCCAACTCACCAAGGCAAGTTCTGTCACCAACTCAGAGCCGAGAACAAAACAAACGTGGATGCGATCCAACGGAGAGGTAGAAATAGGGAAGTCCTCCATATCAAAAAGTCAAGAATGCAAGTCAAGGTGAAAGCCAAAATAAGGAAGGTCATGGATGGATGGAGTCAAGTGAACGTGGTGCCTAGGCTAGCAAACAAAGATGTCAGGAAAGACCATGTCCGTTCTCACAGGAGGGTAATGAAACCAATGAATATTGTCAGTAAACCTTAGAGTGCAAGTAATACATCCAATTTTATATTTTAAAAATCCATCCAAGATATTTCATTTCATTATTTAAATAGTACTGCCACATCATGAGTTATATACCAAGTCAATGCTATGAAGATGACTAAAACAACAAGATAATAGTCCAATGCTAACAATCATAAGTCTAATGGTCATATCACTGCATATCATAAATAGCCATCATGTAGAACCACTGAAACACTGCTGCAATAATACAACTAGGCACTGAACTGAAACTGTATGGAACAAAAGGTCACATCGGTCATCAAATCTAAGCTCTGAAGGCTCAGCCTTGGCACAAGGTCTACTCAATGTCTTACATATACTGCTCTGATCTATAAGTGATCTCAAATAAGTGTGCTCATCATAGCTGACCTCTGTAAAAGCAAAGCTCTGAAAAGTGCAGATATCTGCTTAGCAAGAATAGTAGCCCAGCTACTATGGTGTGATAACAGGTCCCTAGCATAGGGGGCCCCGTCTCTAAAATTTTTAAAGCAAGAAAAATCCCAACATAACAATTCTTCATCCCATGTAAATTCATCATTGTGCAATGTAAATAGTACTAAATAGTGAATTCAAATAGTGAGTTAGTCGTGGAAGACTTGAGTAACTCAAAAGAAAGGGGAAAAGTAGTGGACTCTGTGACATTCATTAGTCAGGCAAACACTAGGGAACATGTGCCTCACAAATGGATGATGTGCTAGAGGATGGTACTCCTTTGACCTTTACACTAAGACTCAACCCCCCTTAATCTTTGGCTTTAGCTTTTTCAAGCTAAAGTCAAAGATCGGAATGTATGATGTTGCTCATCATGACCATGTAATTTGGAAGCTGGTCTATTGCGTACTAAAAATTGGAATGATCAGAATGTATGATGTTGCTCATCATCACCATGTAGTTTGGAACCTTCTTCAGAGGTTTGCTCTCCTTGAATGTGCTCCTAGGAGCATCTACATGCTCATGAACATCCCTCAATGTTTGAGTGAACCATTGAGGTCTTGACAGAATTGGTAGGAGTTGGTGCCTCCTCCTCTGCACCTGAAGGTTATTGCTATGAATTGGAAGTCATTGGAGACCCTGGTTCAACCTTTAGAGCTTCTTGTTCCTCATCCTCTGTCACTGGAATAAGCTCACGAGACTTCCTAGATGCAAAGTTTTCCTCAAACTTTACATCCCTGCTTACCACTGTCTTTCTTTGCTTTGGAATAAAGACCTTATAGGCATTTGAAGTCTCACTATAACCAACAAACAAACTCTTCTTGCTGGAAGGCTCCAATTTGGTCCTCTTCTTTATTTGCACATGGATATAAATTGGACAACCAAAGATGCGGAAATGACTCACCTTTGGCTTCGCACTAGTGAATACCTCCTTTGGTGTCTTGTCCTCCAAGATCCTATTAGGACACATGTTTTGGATGTAGACTGCCGTGTTGCATGCCTCTTCCCATAGAAACATTGATAAATCCTAGTCATGAATGATGGTCTTAGCAACCCCTATGATGGATCAACTCTTCCCCCGTGCAACCTTGTTCTGCTAAAGACCTCATCCTTGGTCTTTAGGAAGTAGATCCAAATTTTACGAGAGAAGTCATCAATGAAAGGAACATAGTACATGCTTCCATAGATTGATGCTATTGTCATCGGTCCACATACATCTAGATGCACTAGGTCTAGAATCCCTTTAGACCTATGCTCACTACTTGGGAAAGCAACCTTGACATGTTTTCCAAGTGCACACCCTCTACATACTCCCCACTGCTCAATACTGAACTTTGGAAGACCTGTGACTATCTCTTGCAGAATAGGCAACACACTTTGATGTAGGTGCCTGATCTTGTTGTGCCACAAACTATACAAGTTGTTCGTGTTATGAACTAGGGCTTAAATAGGTTCACCTTGTAACCTATATAAGTTGCCTTCCCTAACACTGATCACCTAAGCTGATTATGGGGTAGACTCCTTCAGTCTTATAAGGATGTGTCGGTTCTTGAACTCTATTGCAAAGCCCTTATCTTCCATGACCGAAACTGAAAGAAAATTGTTCCTGAGACCTGGAACAAACAACACACTGTCAAAGTCTGAATTGGTACCTGGTTGGAGCTGGAAGGGAATTGTACCAATTGCTGCTGCTGGATATGTGGTATCATCACCAAACTTGACCTAAATTTTAGAGATGTTCTCTTTTAGACTTGAAGATAACTCTTGGACTAATGTCATATGCCTAGATGCCCCACTATCCACATACCAAGCATTCCTTAGAACCCTGCTAGTAGAAAGGCATGATAACATCCATAAATCCTTGTCAAACTTGGAGGCATACTCGTTCATCTGAGTTTCAACAAAAACTGCTACTTGATTATGCTATTGCTTCCCTTTACCCTTTTTGTCTGGCAATTGTGATGCATATTGGTTGTGCTTATGATGTATGAAGCACTTGATTTTATTCAAGTCCTTCCCTCAATGTGAGGTTCACTCCTCACTCTTTACCTTACCATTGTTGGGTCCTTTACTTCTTCCTTTCTTTGTTTGGACAAATAAGGCATGTTGACTATGACCTCCTTGCTTGTTGGCATTTGACTCCATCCAAATCTCTTCTTGGATACAGTCAGACCACAACCCTTCAAATGAGGGAATATTATCATGAGCACAAACCACCTGGACAAATGTTTCCCATTGAGACGAGAACCCATTCAGTGCCTTATTCACTAGCTCTTTGTCTTCAATCTTCTCCCCAACTGTTGCAAGTTGATCACGAATTTGAATGACCTTCATTATGTAACTGGTAAGTATGTATGATCTAGTAATCTCCACGGATCTGAGTCAATCATGCAATATCGTCTTCCTGTTTATGTTCTCGCTTTGGTAAAGGTTAATCAGAGTATCAAACATCTCCTTCATCATCTTCTTCTCGGATATAGAAGGGATCAAATGATCCTTTATAGTATCCATGATCTTTTGCTTTGCTTTCACTTCTTTCTTCTTATGAACTGCCAAATCCTGCAGATCTGTCTGTGGAGTCACTGTGGTCTGGACAATATCCTAGAGATCATTCTCTTCCAATAGAATAATTTCCGTAACTTTCCATGATAGGAAATTTGAGTCACCTTTCAATTAGTTCTCGAACATGACCTTAGATGATGCCATCTTTGAGCTCTAATGCAGACAAACTCCCAAATCAGATAAGCACTACCTTTGAAGCCCTCTAACTATTGGTCCTGGTTCTCAACAATTGGTTTTGGTAGCTGATCTACTGTTGTAATCTCCAAATCCTAGGTCACTGCTGTCCTTGTGTTCTTAACTAAACAAGCAAGTTATTTAACTGCAGAAAAATAACTTCTTGACATGGCAACAATCACACAAATAGTTGGAAAGTAAATAACGGAAGTGTAAACAATTCCACGCATGCATAGGGATTTTCTTCAAATCAACTTATTATTAATTTAATCAAAGCTTACAAGGAAACCTCCACATTTGCTTAAAACCAACAATTGCACAACATACAAAAATCTTTGCAACTGGGGGTGTACGAACTATTGAAGAGAGGTACGACCTACATGAAAAATATAGAAACTAGCTTCTACTATTGTACGGCCTTGTACGGATCTGCCTGTACGACTGTATGGACCTGTTGTACTGATCCATACGACTGTGCAAATTTACTGTATGGTTGTACTGTATAGTATTGTTGTACGATACATTCCTCTTGGCTAATGCACTTTGCTTTCTTCTGGCCGCTGTTCTTGTCCAACAAAACTGTGTGATAAACAGTCTATCTTGACTTGCCTTTGTACTTGAGTTGGAACCCCAATCTCACAATGAGATGTACGGTTGAGATTAATCTAAATCACTAATGTATAAATACACTTTATTAGGCTCAACCAACTAAATATAAGACTTTCATTTCATTCCTAACGTGAATTACAAAATAGAATTAACTTGAATTACTTTTGGCATGTTCACATTTCGCTTGTGCAGAAATTCTTGTCCAAGCTGCATTCTTCAATAGTTCGACCAAGCAAGAACTCCACAAAATGATATTTTATTTTCTATAGGCACCCTTCAAGGAGAGAGGATAAATGCGCCCTTCAAGAGAGTCTACACGTGGCTCTAACTAACTTCCAACCAACTTCTTGAGGCACATGTGGCTAATTCCTTAAAGCTAGGGTGCTCTTGTGACAAACTCCACATTTGTGAAACCGACTTTGTAACAACCTTCGAACAAGGAAATGATATAATAGTCTAGTGCCCTTGAAAAATGTGCAAGGAGACCCTTCTTGTGGTATGTGTGACTCCAACCAATCCCTTGGAGGAGCTAGGGTGCTCTCCGACCAACTCTTTGACACTTCATCCAATGTGTCACAACCTTCCACACGTGTGAGGGAAATTAAGAGTCAAACCATGCATGGGATAACCTCTTTGACAAGGCAAATAATATAACAATATTGGAGTAAGTAGGGTTCCCTTGAGAAATGTGCCATGTTAACCACCTTGACCCAACAAGTAACCAAATTGAGTGCACCCTTGGGGAATGTGCACAAGAGTTTAGATCTCCCTTCAATAAACACTATTTTAAGTTTCAAAAAGAATGTGCCCTCCTCAATTCATGAAATAATATATTAATGCATTTAGCCTCAACATATGTGCCAAATAGAGGGGGTGCTCCAAGGAAAACTAAAGTTTATGTTGCAATCTTCACCTTCCAACTATGAAAAGGGCCAAATGAGCTAGGGTGCTCTAAAGAAAACCATAAATTATCTTGCAATAAACCTTATCCAAGTGTAAAACCACTGCAAAGAGCTAAGGTACTCTAGCACTAAACTTCCATGTGGATAAATAAAGTCAAACTAAGGTCAAGCAACCCCCAAATCACCCTTATTAAGTGTGCACAAGGCTAGCTCCATCAAGGGGTGACAAGCATGTCATGAGCACGTGGTACATGTGTGTGTTCCTCTTATACCTCCTACAATGTTCAAGCTAGAGGCGTCCAACAATATGAAATACATCAATTATTGTGCTAGAACTTTGCAAAAGAGTCAAAATGCTAAGTTATTCCTCTTTAATGAAGATTCACTACAATAAAACCTTAGAACCATAGCAACACCCCTTTTAATTATCATCACATCCAAGCTTAAATTATTAACACTCCAAATCTTAGGGATACCATAAGTTGATGGGTTCCCATTCAATGAAATACACTAAGTGTTAATTAATTGCCTCAATTGCTAAGCCACAAACCATCAAAACATGCCAATCTTGTCAAGAAAGGGAGAGCACCACATCATCAAGATATCACTTGTTGGGAGCTTGCCATCTATCCATCAAATTATTGTGAAGGCATCTTAACAACTATTAGTAACAACCACATGATCAAAAGAGAGCAACATCTCTAAGCCAATGCTCCCATATTACCCCAGTCCATCCAATGAATCTTCCTGCAAGCTCAATCTTTGTGATCAAAATCACAAGTGTGACCCTCACACAATATGATGAGGGGTAACAGGTCCTTTATCAAATAAATGAGAAAGAAGAAGCTGGCATGCTTTTTAATTAGTTTACGTCTTTATAGATGTAAGCCCCCCCTTTTTATTTTTTCAAAGAAGCCAAAGCATGGTCATTTCCCCATTAAGTTTGAATAGCATAGCTTGACCTTCTCACATTATCGTCTTTGTATGTTTTAATGATTTATGCCATGTAATAATGGAAATTTGGTCATTTTCCCCAGGTGAAGTTGACACGAGAAGAAGAGAATGTTTTGCGAAAATGCAAGGAAAAGGCAATTAGAGATTTTATGATTGGTGCTTTAGTCACTTCGGGTATAACATGGACAGGTATGTTTTGATTGTGAGTTTTAGCATATCATATTTTCAGGCAGATTGAATGTGGAAATCTATGTTTGATTGCTAATGTAAATATATCTTGTGTTGTATCTTCCTTAGGGATTTCATTATTTATTTATTTATTAACATAAAAAATGACTTGTATTACTATCGAAGCAATATCCAGAGAAACTATACCTGTATTTTGCTACATGTCGTGATATCCAAAATTACATTTAGTCCAAACTTTCTTAACATAGTAGTAAGAGACTCGTTTTTTATATTTTTGGAAAATGCATCATATATTACTTCATGGAACAAAGAGTTACAACATGCCTTTCATTAACTACTGAAAAAGCAATATGGCTTAGGATAAGAAAATTAAGATTTCTATCAACCTTGTTTCTTGTTGAGCTTCTTCTTAGATAACTTAAAACTGGGATATCCATGTGAAGAGCTCCTTGCTTTACCAACTTAACAAGAATTGGATCATCTTCGCTATGGTCTTCCCTTGATACTGGATTTAGTAGTCAGGTGTCTTCAAGGGATTCTTCTTTTGTTGGCTAGAGGCTTTGGGTCAACCGGACTATTATATTTATTCATTGTGCACTCAAGCTTCTTCTTCTTTCTTGAATTATCTTTTTGGAAGCTGTTTGAAGTTTGAACATTCTTTTCAAGTGGAAGGGAGCTGCACTTCAGTCTGAGTGAAAATTCTTTTTGGATACACTTACTTTATATGTCCAGGCTCCAAATATAGTCTGCATCTAAAGGCCATGCTAAGACCATTTAAGATCTTGGCACTCTAAGATAATCTTATTTAGTAAACCCTTACTCAGGTCCTGTAGTGCAACATTTAGAGTGAAGCACTATGCTACCACAAAATTGCCAAACCACCACTGCAAGAGAGGAGGAAGGGAGTGTTGTCACCACTTGTTGAAGGCAATTGATAGTGTGGGGGGGAAGGTGAAGGAAGAAGGGACGAGCCACTAGGTTACTTATTAAATCTGATTTAATGTTCTCCTAGGGCAGGTTACTTTATGGTGTAATTTTTTTAAGTCTCCAAGGATTTTAGTATAGCTACGAATGAAATGGAAACTAGAAAGCAAAGTATGTTTTCCTCCTAGTTGATCTATGCTAGCTAGACATGAAAAGAATGATATCAAAGTGAAATAGAAAGGAAGAAAGATGCTACCTGGGGCAAAGAAGGGTTGGAACACCTGTTGCAGAACAACCAAGAGTTGAGCCTCTCACAGTGCTCAAAAGTGCCAAGATCCTCCTTGTGAAATAGTTGGAAAAACTACCTCCAAAGCAAAGCAATAAATGTAGAAGAAATTATATCTACCACGCAAATAATAGTAAGATAAGATTGAGTGTGCCCTCCCTGTATCCAGTGTGCCAAATTGCCAATATCCCTTCTTGGAGAGAGATTGAAGAGGATACAAGAAATACTAGGGGCAAAATCCTGGATCCAAGACAATTGGTATGATAGGATGACATGACCAAATTAAGAGAGAAGCAAACAATGAGGTGAAGCCTTTGCTATATGGGGAATCATGGAGACAGTGCAAGTATCCCAAGATCTTGAGAAGATGGTGGGGGAGCTTGAGCCACGAGTGACAAAAGTAAGGACGCTTTTGTATAATGAGATTTGGAACCTAAAACAAAATGAATTAAAGGCTATTTATACACAAGGATACCACATAGGGTAGTGTAGGTCACAACAAATAGTGGTTGAGTAAAAACTAAGCTTCTCAACTAAAAACTAAGCTTCTCAATTACTCATTTATGTGTCTCATTGAGGCATTTGCAGGTCCTCAAGGGCATCGATGGGTTTTTTGCTGAGAAAGGGCTCCCTAGTCCGTAGGTCTATGAGTGATAGTATTCCTATAACCTGTAGATGACGTGCCAAAAAACGAGCAATAAAAGAGGAAATTATCCTTGACCTTATCAACCTTTATATGTGCCCCCAAATGGGTCTAAGGACCTTGGAAACCTCAAAAAGGCATCTCTAACGAACTAAGTCAACCAAATCAAATATGTATGTTGAGGTCGATTCAAATAGTAAGAGCATGTCTAATTGAAGAACCCAGATTGTGTAGAGAAGATTGAATAATGACAAAGGCAAAGAGACCTGTTACCACTGTTATTAACTGATTTGTACAATAGTTGAAACCTTATTGAGCCGCCAGTGTTGGAACACATCAGTGTTCACTTCCAGAGTATCTGGGTTTCATTGTATTTGGGTATAGCCAGTTTTGGCTAGCCAGTTTTGTTTTTGAGTCGACATGACCATGGCCCCATGGGGGTTTGTATCAAAGTGTGCTAGTAGGGTCTGAGTGGCTCGGTCTCCCATGACTGGATTAAACAACTAAGGTATTCCAGGGAGTTTTTTCACCGTCAGATTATACTTTGCTTCAGGCGAAATATAATCTCTTGGTTTTTCTCCCGCTTCCTCCAAAGCTGGAATGCCCGATTTTGGAAATTTGGCCATGGGGGGTTATTAGGGTCCAACTATAATGTATAAACCTACTAGACACTATTAGAATAGGTTTTGGTCATGTCCTAAGTCTCTAGGACCCCCAGAAAAAATTTCGAAAAAATTTTACCGGACGCGTCGAAATTGGGGTTTTTAATTATTTAATTATTTTTTAAATTTTAATTAAATTTCTCTATAGTTTAAA
This sequence comes from Larix kaempferi, assembly GCA_027924585.1. Taxonomy (NCBI): domain Eukaryota; kingdom Viridiplantae; phylum Streptophyta; class Pinopsida; order Pinales; family Pinaceae; genus Larix; species Larix kaempferi. Next base: position 16,567,387 of record BSBM01000792.1, read on the forward strand.
TAGAGAAATTTGAGTTTGTAATATGTCAATCATCCGGGGTCCGTTTTCAGTGTTTGATGGCTCGTTTCATAAGCCAAAAATCACACATGACCCGTGGAGCAGCTAAACCCAACTTTCGGATGTCAATTCCGCCCCATAATTAATATTTTCTCTGAAAAGTCATTTACAGAGAAATTATTAATTAAAATAATAAAATTGATTATTTTGGAGATAATCCAAATCTCTCCAAAATTAATCAATTTAATTAAAATAAAGGGCTAAATGACATGGCAATGAGCATTTAGGAAGATTCCAATCAACTCCAAGTCTATCCAGTCATCTATCCAGTCACCAAATCATTATCCCTTCAAAGCAATTCGCCCCCTTCATGAAAAAATCGATTTGTTGATGTGTCACTTGATGTTTGGGTTGGTGGTTTTGAATTTATGTAGAGGTGGGCGCCCTCATGACTCACCTTATCCTAAAAACTTGGCTCCCTTTGTGATTCGAATTTACACCTACCATATCTACCTACACCAACTCGCATATCTACAAGTGCTCACGTCAATCCTCTCCTACCCTCACGTGGATCTTAGTTGGGGCATGTTCATTGGTTAATGGAATCTTTGATTGGCTTGGCTCTCATCCAAAACTCAAGCTAATACCTACCTTGTCCACTTGTCATCTAATAAACTAGCACTCAACCTACCACAAGCTCACGCCCTTCACACCCTTGCTCACGTCAAACCTCTTACTAGCTCGCACTTCCCTTGTGTAGCATGCCCATTCGTTGTGTATCCTTCACAAAGTCGAGCCCTTTGCCACCTATTCAATCCTACCAACCTCAAACTCGACTTTGGGCCATTGTTTACCATGCCAAGCCCTTGATTGATTGGAATTCGACCTTCTCCATTGCCAAATTCGACCTAGGGTTTTGGCTCTTAGTTTTAGTATAAAGAGAGGCCCTTTTGGGTTGTTATCTCATGGAGTTTTGGATGTAAAGTTACTCTGCCATTTTGTCATTGCAAAGCCATTGGCTTAAGGAAATAAAGCGACTTTGGAGGTCTATGTGTTGTCAAATGCTTTTCATGGGAATGTCTTCATAATATCAAGGTGATTTTGTTCTTGTTATTTGCTTATAATCTCATGTTTTGATCTATAATTTGCTTAGAAGGCTTTCTTAAGCCCATAGGATGGGCATTTGAATACAAGTTGTCCATTTATGTTTGGTTTAAGTGTGATTTAGAAGGAGTAGACTGTAGTCGGAAATACTTATACTATTCTAATCTCACTTTTATTATGCATACTATTATGATCAAGATGTGTTTATGAGTGATTGCTTGTGCAGATCCGACAGGTTTGAAGAGAGATTTGAGCTAGGTTGCATCTTTTATCTCTTCAAAAGGCCTACATTTTCTAACCATTTGTGCATGCTTCATGATCTTTCTAGAGTCAATCTCAAGCATTAAGGGATTTGGCAAAAGGCCCAAATCTAAGGTTCCATCTCTCAAATTCATTTAAAAAAATCAACTTGGTTACTTAGGGCTTCTCTTCTTCAAGCCTTCAATTTTTCTCTTTGAACTCCTTTTGCCATTTGTTTGCTAGCCCTACTTCCTCTTTGGCCCTAGATCTATCCACCCCATCCCATTCGTTTTCCCTTCTCCATTCGTCCCTCTCCATCTTGCATTCGTTTTTCTCCTTTGGCTTTCCTATCCCCTTTCATCCTACTTCATCCTAGTCTTGCCCTAGTCTCCCCTACCATTCGTTTTTGCCCTTCAAGGTCTCTTGTCCAACCCCTTTTTCCCTCATTTTATCCCTTAGATCCATTCCCTTCCATCTTCCTTTCTCCCTCTTGTTCACTTCAAGAAAAAAGTGCCCTAAAAACACACAAGAAAACCAAAAACGAATTGTTAAAGTTGATCAATAGTTTCATTCTTAGTTTGCAAGATCATTGGTTAGAGTTGGTTTGTTTTGAAAAGGAGTTATTTAGTTAGATCTCATGCATTGAAAAGATAGCTTCAAAATCATACTAGATCTCATTATTTGCACTTGTTAAATTTCGCATTTAGTTTCCCTTTTAAGATAGAAAAATTTTCACAAAATTTTCCAAAAGTTTTTAAGTCTTAAATCTCATCTCTAGCATATTTAAAGTAACTTTTGTTCGCTGGTCCGTTTTCCCATATAAACATTTTTCGAACAAAATTTCATGCTTTCACATGTTAGAGCTTAGTTTTCATTACTAGACTTGGTAGCATTTCATTTTTATTTGATTTATAATCTTTAATGGGTGCTTGTTGAGTGCTTTTTCTAAGCTTTTGTAGGTCCATTTTTTGAAAGAGAAGACGAAATTTGTGAAGCATATTCAAAGAAGAGCAAGCACATGCAAGGAGAAGATCCAAACCAAGCAAGAAACCAAAACACAATCTCCTTTTTGTACTAGCCTTCAAAGGCTTCCAGATTTTATTTGCAATTATTTTGTTTATCATAAGTCTCTCAAAAAGACCTTTCAAGGATTTTCCCTTGAGGCACTTGTAATTATCAAATAAAACTTTCAAGTGGAGGAGGCCTCCACTTTTTGGGTCTTCTTCCCCATTTGGGGAAGGGTGTTGGGTCTTTTGGATGGTTTTAGCTTAGATTTACATTTCCATGCTCTTAGATTAGTTTCTATTTCGTTAAGTAGCTTGTTTATTTATCTTCCATATTTTACTTACCCCCATGCTTTCCCGAGTAGGGTCTTGAACCTGAAAGAGATTCTTGGGTAGCTTAGTTTAATTTTTATCATTATACTGTTTCTCTTCCAATCCTTGACCAGAGAATAGCTAACTTTGGGATCGTATCCCAAAGGCCACATAGTTTTGTGGTAGCTTCTCGCTCCCCCATCAACTTCTTGTGGACATCCAGCTAGCTGGAAGGTTTCCAGGATTGGTGGTTTCTAGTGGTTGATCTTGTTCGGAGATCAATCCCACCTAGTAGATTAAAGTTTTGTGTGGTAGAACACTAAATTTATTTATCTCGCAAGTATTTCGTGTTAAGCATTAAGTTATATCTTTCAAGTTTATCAAGTGGTTTCATCTTTTAAAGTTATTTTACTGCTTTCACAACACAAATACTTTTGCTTCCTTAAAATAAACCAAAGTCTCTTGAACTTGGCCAAATCCAAGTCAAGAGCACCCTCTATCAGAGGGAATTTTAGTCTTGCATCATCCCTGCATTAGGCATTTTAATTTTAGTAAGTCTCTTGAACTGTGGTCATAAGACCGAGTCAAGAGCGCTCTCTGTCGGAGGGTTGAACAAGGTTCTTTTAATAATAAAATTTTCCACTCACACTCCCCTAATTAATTTATCTTGGTTTGTCCTACACCCGTATGCTCTGCCAACCGGAAACGGTTGGGCTAGTACTCAGAAAGGTGGAAGACTTGATAAATAACGATCGATAAATTTAACTAAAATTTTTACCCACAACCTCAACCAAGGCAAAATACTGTTCTTCCCGCGAGGGGTGGCGCCGGATTCCCACTGTCAGACTCAGGGGCGGTTCAAACATTGGACACCAATCCTTATCGAATCTGGGTGCTTCCGACATGTCATTCAGGGTTGCCAGTATCTTTCTTGGGTAGGGTTCTACCATCTCTTGATACCTCTGGTCTTAGCCCTAATAATCAAGACAACTAAAATTTTCAATTTACCAAGATAAGCTGCACAACGTTCTCACAAACTTTCCATTTCAAGCATTTGTATCAAGTTTTCACTTTCTCTTTTATTTTTGACTCCATAAGGCACTGGTCCTTCATCATATATCTTTGTATGCTTAAATATCTATACTGGAGTATTCAGCTTAATCTGTGTGATAAGTGATTCATTTATTTTTTCAAGTGCATCCTTTATTTTCTGTTGCAACGTGGATTGCGCTATCTGGTGTCATTTTAAAGTTTTATATTGTCTCTCATTTCACAAAAACTCCTAAAAAACACCCATCCGCATCACTACATCAAAAAACACTTAAAAAACAAGAGCCTTAGTGAAACTCTCTTTTAGGGACTACCCCCCTTGGCTTCGTTAGGAGTTTGCCTAAACGGAGGAGCTGGGATTCAGGTGACAGTACCTGGCTCATTGCTTGCCCCCAAGGCCACACCTCTCTCACTTGAAGTGAAGAGACAACTTTCGAAAGATTTCCGCTGCTAGTGTGCATATTGGCGGACAACAACCACATACATTATAGCTGGAACTACCATGATGCAGACCAGATTTTTTCACATCCATGAGCTAGTCCTGTGGTTGAGATGAGCCTATAGATCAGTGGTGATGTAACTATTTTTGAGCCAGCAGCAGCAGTTTGCCCCTTTGTCATGACTGATCCTACATGAACCCATTGAGATGATTCTGGTTTAGTCATGGTTCATACAGAGCAGAGCAGTTGGTTGGTGTTTTCCTTTGCCCATAGTCAGTTGCAAATGTTTCCAGAGACAGGTATATGGTTGAGCAGAGGTATATATTGCATTTGGATGTTATAGTTTGCTCTATAGTTTATTTTAATTACTGTGACTATGCATGTTCTACTGACAGTGGCATTTTGAGCTTTATGGTTTGAAACTTGTGCCTTGAGTTGTCAGAGAGTCCCTAGTGTAAGGCCATTATATATGCTTGCTAGTATTTCCTACCTTACACAAGCTTACTCCTACTTATGCTTTGATGGCATCAACTTTCACCTTTCTCCATTCATCCGCCTCTTCTGTTCTCTGGTTTTGACCTTGACTTGTACTTAGACTAGTGAGATCAAGGACCCCCCCACTTAGGCCTCTGTGTTGGATAGATTCCATGTTTACTCTGTGTCTCGGCTTTGTAGTGCGTGGCCCGGTCCCTTCTAGTATGCTTGTATGATGCCTTGTGGATCGGTTGTGTGGCTAGTGTCACTGAAATGTTCTCCTTTAGTCCCCGAAAGCAAGTACTCCCACAAAAGCATTGGAACGCATAAATCATATATCTAAATGGATGCAAAAGTCAGCTACAAAAAAGTGTTTTTTCAACACTAGCAAATAAAAAATATTCAGTAGCTAGTTAGTGGCCAAGGGATGAGCACTCATCCTTTGTATGATGTAAGGCCATTTGTCCCTATAGGGTAACATGGTGGTAACTCCATCGCACCTATGGACGGTGGAAAGCAATGGTCGTAAGACCGAGTCATTATCTAAGGTCCGTAAGGCTTTTCAGGGCACCCGCCCTTGGAGGCTGACTAGTGAAAGATAGATCAAAGCGTTAAAAGCTAAACATTAAATGTTAAAAGTGCAAAAGTTGGCAAGAAATTAAATGCAATAAAGGATGCTTGTCTAGAGTCTACTGGAAGCTTTCCAAGCACTCTACCCATGCACCGCCATTCCCTAGTGTCTTCTATCCTGCATATGTTTAAGTGGTTCCCCTTTTCCCTCATGTCCAAGAGATCACAGTGTCGAGGTTATCAAGTCAATCCCCATTATCCTAGCCTTGTTTCTTCCACCTCACCCATCCTAGCAGTTTGCCTAAGTCTGTGAGTGGGCATATGTAGGGGGCTTCATGAAAGACTTGATGGTTTCTATGACATAGGTGTATATTTATTTGATTATTGTGCCCACTATTGTGTATTTCATGTTTTAGTCTGGTTATTAACATAAAATTGTGAGCATTATGCATCTAGTTTGCATGCAGGATTATCCATATTGTTGCTCAGCCTTCAGTTTGAATATTTTGACTTGGTCAAGACGTTTCCCGAGGCAGTGACTGTTCGTGATTGCATATTTATTCTCCAGATGTATCTAGTACACCATTTCCATGCTCAGTTTTTGGTTGTTGGCCATTATACAACAGTTCCATGGATTATTATTATTATTATTATGGCCATATTTTATTTATTGGATGTGGTTTTGGGCTTCAGATGCATATTTTGATGGACATATGGGGTATGAGTAGTCACTATTGATGGATTTGATGTCTTCGATTCAGTTGGTGCACTCATATGACTTATTGATGGTTTTATTCTCTAGCATGATGAACCGACTGTTTTATTCACAAAAGATGACCATGGCTTCACTAGGAAAATTGATTTGGCTAATGTGGGTGAGGGAGTGAATTGGGGATGGTTGATTATGATGAGATGAGGCTCCACATGCATGTTCCATGGATTATCTTCATCCAAGGAAGACTTCACATGTTGCTACCTTGGTCCTAGGGAGGACGTCTTCCTTGGGGGCGCACTTCCTCTTGGTCATTTGATGTATACCATGTTATATTGTTATATCATTGTAAAAGGTGGGCACCTAGGGTGATTTATGCCCCTAGTGACTCCCTTATTATGTTTCCCCATGTTATATCATGTTGTTATGTTGTACTTGCCTTTCCTAAGGAGTTATTGGGCAAAAGTGCGCCCCCCTTTTTGACTTAGTCATTGATCCATGTAATGTAAAAATAAAAATATCTCCACCGTTGATGATCTCCATTGTATCTTTTAATCTCAATCACTCATTCAAAAATGGTTAGGGTTTTGGTGTCTCTCGGATCTATTTAAGAGAGAGGAACCCCTCATTGTAAAGGGACTTTTGGCTCTGTATTTTTGGAATAGAAGAAATCCTTTTTGCTCCAATACTTATGTCTTTGTGGATGAATGTTGAATATGATGATTGAAACTATCTCCCGCTTGCATTGAAAGATCTTTGTGATAGCTCTCGTATCTTTGTGGATCCAATTTTTAATTGCAAACAAGGAGGCCGATCTGAAGAGGGGTACACTTGTTGAGGAGACTCGGCCTCGCTCTTCTCTCTTGAATCTTGGTTTAACAGGGAGTATTTCTATCTTGGCATCATTTACTCTCTTATCATTTGTCTTTCGTTTGTTTTCATCCATTCTTCTTGCATTACTCATTGATCTCTTTTGTTGTGCAGGAAAGGAGGGACACACTTGGGTTCTTGTGCGTTTTACTTGGACGTGGGCTCACAAAACTTTCACTTGATCTTGTTGGGGTTAGTCTTCATCATACGACAATCTTCCACAAACACCAAGTAAGTGATTGCAAGTGTTTTCATTCTATTTTATTTCTCTATCCATTAGTCATCTCTTAGGTCTATTTTTAGTAAAAATTTATAAAAAATTCTCTGGGTCACACAACTTGGCTTCACGGAAAATCCTTTCTAGGTTTTTACATTCTTCCCTAACCGAAATAGGGTTCTCAAGGGCGTCATCCTTTGGGGACTCCAACTGCCCAATCCCACAAGCACTGATCTTTAGGCAATTCGCCCTCTTAGGGTTTTCTCATCTTTTGGTTGTTTTGTGATCCGGGTTTTGCTTGTGTGCTTTGATATTGTTAGATCCATCATCAAGCCATCTCATCCAAGTGTTAGAAAGCCGTAATTCGCCCTCCATCTACTACTTTGGATATTTCACCAAGATTTACCTTCAACCCCCCCAGGGTAGTAGCATTGATCATCTAGTCTAACTCTTAGATCCTAGATCCTTACTTGAACATTCAAGTCACTAAAATAAACACATCGGGTTGATAATTAACTCATCCTAAGCCTCTCAACTAGAATATCATCCCTTTAGTGGCCCTGCCCCTCAGATCTAGCGTTTCATCAGCTACTCACCTTACGTACTCTACTTGCCTAGTTTGATCTGGTGATTTAACTTAGATATCTCCTTTTAGGTTAGATCAGGGTCTTCCCCTTTGTTACTTGGGGCTTTTAGTGACATAAAGTGAAGAGAGTCTTGATCGGTGTGACAATCAATCCATTCCAAGGATCAAGATTCTCTTAGGTCACCTCTTTGGTTGCTTAGCTCCTCTACCATCCTGAATGGGATTCACCATAAAGGGGCAACTATAATTTTTGTGATAACAAGGCCAAGGGACCTCACCTAGGCACTAAAGATCCAAAGGAGGAAATCAGATTCATACATCTAAAGTCTAGCCCAGGGGCTACACAAGAAAGGACCACCAACACGTAATTTGTCATTGAATATTAGAGGCCTCTATTATCCACGTGTGTTGAGTGTATGGAAACACTAAATGCGAAATCCATATACTATAGGTCCAACTCTACGCAAATCTTAGTGTAGGTAAAAATGCTCTTCTCCTCTTGACTTGGATCAGACTTGACATACTTTTTTATTATTATTGAAAAATAGTTTTTATATTTACAAAAATATATATTCATCAAGGAGAAACAAAAGGTAGAGGGGTATTGTTATCACATATATAATAGCCGGGCTACCATACATTTTTTGTCAGATTCCAGTACACTATTCAGCCAGTTCCCTTGCATTGAGATGCTGAGATGAGCATCTATTATGGATCACTATCAGATTTATGGACAACAATTTGGTTCCCCATGCCATGACTGAGTTTCAGGACACTCAGAGAGATGACCGATGTAGCCATTTAGCCATTTATACAGAGCATTCAGTATTGCCTAGAGTTACAGCAGCAGTTTTAGAGGATAGATGTTGGTTCAGATGATGAGCATTCAGGTATATGACTCAGCAGGTATACTTTGGTGTCTTGGTTATATTGCTTTTATATTCATTCTTGTAGCATGTCTTAGCATCTAGTATCATGATTTGGAGATTATATAGATATGTGGACCTGGTTGTACTTATATATTATTATCATATTGTCCCTACTCAGACTTAGAAGTTCTTGACCTATACTCATCGGTTTTACCCTCCTTAGGGAGATTAGAGGTGAACATTCCCACCATACTTTGGCTTGCTAGTGTTGGTTTCATTACTCATTGCCTTCATCCATCCATTACCTACCCATGTTTGTTATCTACCTTGACTTACTACTTGACTAGTGGCCCTTCCCCTCAGATCTAGCGTTTCATCAGCTACTCACTTTATGTACTCTACTTGCCTAGTTTGATTTGGTGATTTAACTTAGATATCTCCTTTTAGGTTAGATCAGGGTCTTCCCCTTTGTTACTTGGGGCTTTTAGTGACATAAAGTGAAGAGAGTCTTGATCGGTGTGACAATCAATCCATTCCAAGGATCGAGATTCTCTTAGGTCACCTCTTTGGTTGCCTAGCTCCTCTACCATCCTGAATGGGATTCACCATAAAGGGGCAACTATAATTTTTGTGATAACAAGACCAAGGGACCTCACCTAGGCACTAAAGATCCAAAGGAGGAAATCAGATTCATACATCTAAAGTCTAGCCCAGGGGCTACACAAGAAAGGACCACCAACACGTAATTTGTCATTGAATATCAGAGGCCTCTATTATCCACGTGTGTTGAGTGTATGGAAACACTAAATGCGAAATCCATATACTATAGGTCCAACTCTATGCAAATCTTAGTGTAGGTAAAAATGCTCTTCTCCTCTTGACTTGGATCAGACTTGACATACTTTTTTATTATTATTGAAAAATAGTTTTTATATTTACAAAAATATATATTCATCAAGGAGAAACAAAAGGTAGAGGGGTATTGTTATCACATATATAATAGTCGGGCTACCATACATTTTTTGTCAGATTCCAGTACACTATTCAGCCAGTTCCCTTGCATTGAGATGCTGAAATGAGCATCTATTATGGATCACTATCAGATTTATGGACAACAGTTTGGTTCCCCATGCCATGACTGAGTTTCAGGACACTCAGAGAGATGACCGATGTAGCCATTTAGCCATTTATACAGAGCATTCAGTATTGCCTAGAGTTACAGCAGTAGTTTTAGAGGATAGATGTTGGTTCAGATGATGAGCATTCAGGTATATGACTCAGCAGGTATACTTTGGTGTCTTGGTTATATTGCTTTTATATTCATTCTTGTAGCATGTCTTAGCATCTAGTATCATGATCTGGAGATCACATAGATATGTGGACCTGGTTGTACTTATATATTATTATCATATTGTCCCTACTCAGACTTAGAAGTTCTTGACCTATACTCATCGGTTTTATCCTCCTTAGGGAGATTAGAGGTGATCATTCCCACCATACTTTGGCTTGCTAGTGTTGGTTTCATTACTCATTGCCTTCATCCATCCATTAACTACCCATGTTTGTTATCTACCTTGACTTACTACTTGACTAGCGACATGGAGGACCTTTCCCCACTGTAGCCTCTATATTGGGTAAGCTTCCCTGTTTATTGTGTCTCGGCTCTGAGTTGGTGACAAAACTTACCTTTGGTGAGTTGGATTTCCTCATGAAGTCCCCCTAGTCACTAAAGATGTTGTTGGCTAAACCTGAAACAGATAGTATTGCCATGAATGTAAAATTGTGAAAAGTAAATGTTATATCTATTGTGAAAAAGCCAAATGAATCTGGCAAAGAAATATCAAATGTTATATCTATTGTGAAATGTAATACCTAGGTAAACAAGCTGTCTAAAGACACACCTAGAAGTGCTCAGGTAAACAAGTGCCTTAAAAACACACCTGCAACAAGAAGCCTAATGAAATGTAAATCTATGCAATGTGTTTATAAACACACATAGATCAAAGGCTATGGAAACTAAAGGCCCAAAAAGCAATGGAACTTAAACTCTATATCAAAAAGATTGTTTGCCTCATTTGTATTATGGATTGTGAGCATCTGCCAAGGTGAATAAACACTATTTGAACAACTTACCCATTTGTGAGACACCGCCATTCCCTGTGTTGTTGCTTGTCCGGTATATGCTATGGTGTGTATTCCCTTTTCCAAATCCAAAGTGTCACAGTGTTAAGTCAGTAAGTCATCCCTTGGCCTAGCCATTTTTATTTTAGCCTTCACCCTTCAATAGCAAATTGATCACAACTATGAAGTGAGTATGGTCATGAAAGTCTGGTTTGAGTAATAATAATAATTAATGACTTTATATATTTGGATTTAGATCACCAGTAATGATTACTTTTTGTTATAATTGCTATTTGAATGAATTGTAAAGCATGTTTTAACCTCTGACACCTTGTAGCAGTTTGATGACAATTTGAGTTATATTTTGGTCATGTCGACTTGGTCAAACTTAGTTTGACCAAAGGTCAACCACAGGACATGAGATGACAGACCTCAGATGATACAGATATATGATATGTGGTCTGGTACAGGTCACCATGGTGGTTCTATGCAGTGGTTTCAGGCTTATGATGATGATTTGTGCTTTTTAGCACTTTTACAGATTATTATTATTTGGTCTGTCGGATATGATGAGTATTTATTTTTGACCATGCAGAGGTCTGTATGGTGTATGAGTACATATCTTAGATGGATTTGGACCTTCCGAGTCCAATTTGACAGTCTGTTTTCAGTTCCAGGCAATTACAGTGATTGTTAGCCTCAGTTGGCTATCCTAGTGCAGTTTTGGCCTATCAGAGGCCCTGTCAGAGCAGAGCAGAGATTTGATTGGTTCACCTAGGGCGCTGTGCATGGAGGGGGTGGTCCAACCACTTGTTATTACCATATTACCCCCCTCCCAGAGAGCCTGGTGGCCTCACCTTGACAGCACAAGCACTCCAGGAGGCAGTTTGGGTAGTTTCACACTTCCCGAGGCAGTCCAGAAATGGTGAAAATGGCTATTGAAGGATTCGATTTGGGCTACTGAGGCAAAGTTATGGCATGGGATGACTTGTGATGATGAGTGGGATGTCTTCCACATCTTCTCCAACAGTTTAAGCTTCCAGTGGGACCTACACCCATCACATTTGACATTTTATATGATTTTCTGGAGCCTCCCAAGGCTCACGACTTTCCCAGAGAGGCACGATTTGGTGTCTAGCATGATTATTTTTGGATATTGTGCCATGGCGATTGACCAAGGGTGTTAATAATTACCCCTCGAACCCACCATGAGCTAGATTTATTGTTTTATCATTCATATTTGGTGGGACCCCCGTCTCCTAGGGCGATTTGGTCCATTTGATGTATTATTTTATTAGTGATCCATGTATTGTATTGTTGAGCTCATCTCAACCATTGATTAGATCTTTTTATCTTTTAATCTTAGCCACTCGTTCAAAAAGTGGTTAGGGTTATGGCCTCTCTCCATCCTATTTAAAGGAGAGAGCTTCTCATTGTAAAGGGTCTTTGGCTCTTGGAATCTTGATATAGAAAAACTTTTCTATGGAAATTCTTGTGGTCTCCTTTGCATCTGGTGTTCTTAGATGGTGATTGGAAAGTCTATTATATCCTAGCATTTGGGCATTTGTTGGAAGATCTATTTTTCGTGGAAATTGTCTTGTCTACAGGAGGGCGAATTCATCTTGGGCGTTTTTGCAGGGCTTCCTCAGCTCGCTTGGCTTGGCATTCGCTTGTATCAGGGGGTTATCATTAGTATCATTGTGATCTATGCTATTCTCTTGTTATTTCTTCTGTAGCATTAGTCTTTATCTCTTGATGCAGTAAATCTGATATTGTTGACGTTTATTGTGCAGGAGAGAGGGCGCATTGGCTTCCTTGGGCAAATCGATTTCATAGAAAACTACTTCAAATCGCTCCAAATTGATCGGGTTTGCATAGATCATCATCATCAAGGCATCGACAAGGTTATCCGGGTAAGATCCACAGGTTTGTTTTTCTTGTCTTGGTTCCAATCCATTGGCATAGCTACTTCATTGTTAAAACCCTCATATTTCAAACCCTCATTTTACAATTTCTCAGATCTACTTAGATCTACTTGGCTTTTGGGTAAAACATTTAAAATCCACCTCTATAGCATCCACGACGATTCGGATCTATAGTTTGGTGTGGATTGGCCTTCATTCGACCCATTTTCCAAGGCAAATTAGCCTCTCCAAGTGAGGTCGCACTTCTTGGACAGGTGAGTTTGGTATGATCTAGCACCTGGGTAGGTGAGATCCCACTTGATCCTTAATCTCCACTACTGATAACCTACCCCTAGTGTGTCACTTCAGTGATTTTCACCTTGTGGGCCCCATTCATCATTTTGAGGGTTGAGCCCCACTTGGGTCACTTGGTGATACATCTTAGATCTCAGATCTACTGAGATCTAGCCATTGGATGATCCTAATTTTCAAGACCCACCTAGCTTCACACCTCAACATTCTTGATCTACAGTTTAGTGGACATTCGACTCCATTTGGCCCATTTCCCAAGGCATTGATCTTTTTCCAAGCCGTCACGACTTTTCTAGTTTGTTGAGTTTGCTTGTGGTTTGGTCTTTGTCTTACAGCTTGAACACCTAGACATTGTCATATCCACTCATCAAGCTTATCTTTGGTACTAGTTAGCCCCAATTTGGTCCCTAACTACCCTGCATTGGACACGGTTCCCAAGACAGTGGATTTTCTCATCTTTGACTAGTACCCTGATCCTGGATCTTGTTTCAAATCTCATAAGTCACTCACATAACCAAGTTGGACCAAATCTACATTGTTTAAACCTCTTGATCCAACCTATCACTCATTTTGTGACTTCATCCATAGATCTAGGGTTCACCATACAGCTTACGTACTTCATCCATAGTTGATTTGATTTGGTGTCTTGGTCTGATCTCTCCTATCGGGAGTAGATCTGGGTCTCCCCCTTTGTTGTCTTAGGCTAGATAACATAAAGTGAAGATTGCCTCGATTGGCGTGACAACCATCCATTGGGAGTCGAGGCTATCTTGGTTGCACCTCTTTTGTTGCCCATCCCCTCTGCCATCCACTTTGGATCTATCTCTAGGGGCAACTACAAGTTTGGTGATAACAGGTATATACAATGGAATTTACATCCTCTTATTTAAGGCAACAAAAACAACAATAAAATCTAAATAGGCATTAAGATCTAATAATTTGGCATCCTTGATCCACAAAAACGCTTTTGCCAACAATTTCATATGTACCTCCTCTCTCCACATATGACAAAAGGAAAACAAAGAGCTAATCTCATTCTCAAGAACATATTTGCACTGAAGTTTCTAAAGCACAAACAACGTTGAAATTTTTAAGCAATGTCAAATATAATTGAGAGAAGATTGGACTATAGATCCAGAGTCACCCAATAATATTGCATGCCAGCGAACTCTTGCCTGAAGAATAAATGCTTGCTTTGATTGAACATGCCACCAAGATATCTGGATCTTCTTCTCTAAGTTCCTCTAACCAGTTAATTCCTTAAGGGTCTTGTGATGTCTAGCCCACGGGGGTTCTTCTATTCGCTACAACCATGGGCCTTTTCTGAGGATTCCAATAAGGCTTGGGCCCATAAGATTGTCTATAACGTTCAGATTCTTTACTTTTGGCAATGTCTCTTGTTAGGAGAGTTATGTTTTTTACCATTTTGTGCATATTCTCCAACAAGTCATTTGAATCCCGTTATCACACACATAGTAGCTGGGCTACCATGTGAGCAGAGCAGATATCTGCACTTTCCAGAGCTTTGCTTTTACACTTTTTTCAGTGAGATAAGTTATGATGAGCAACATTATTTATGATCACTCACACATTAGAGCATCTTTGTATCAGACATTTAGTAGACCTTATGCCAAGGCCGAGCCTTGAGACCTCAGATTTGATGACCGATATGACCTTTTATTCCATACAGTTGCAGTGCAATTCTTCAGTATTTCAGATACAGTGTTCTCAGTGGTTATGGTTGGTTCAGATTACAGATAGTGATTGATGACCCAATATATATATGATGTGCATCGATGTTATTACCTTGTTGTTTAGGTCATTTTGATAGCATTGACTTGGTATAAAGTAATTATGATCTGGCAGTGTATTAAAATTGAAATGAAATTGGTTATGGATTATGTGTATTGGTTGTACTACTGACATTTGGAAACTCTTGTTTATACTTGTTGGTCCTTACCTTCATATGAATGTGAACATGATCATTTAGTGTCTTCCTGGCTTGCTAGCTTAGGCATCATCTTCACTTGACTCCATCCATCCATTTGTCATTTCCCCATACATTGATATTCACCTTGACTTACACCTTGACTTGTGATATGGAGGATCTTCCCACTTCTGCCTCTGTGTTGGACTTGCATCCATGTTTATTTTGTGTCTCGGCTTTGAGTTGGCAACAAAACTTGCCCTTGGTGAGTTGGATTTTATGCCTTTATCACTCTAGTTGGTTTCCCCGATGTGTGGTTTAGATTGCGGAAGTCCCCCTAGTTGCTTGAGTTGTGTTGTCTAAAACCTAAAGCAAAATTGTACTACATATGGAAATTATTGTTATATCTTGTACAACCCAATGAAAGGGGCTATGAAATTGAAGTGAAATTCAAATGCTATGAAATGTAAATGCACCTCGGATGTAAGCTGCGATTAGTTGTGCTTATCAGCGCATGTGAAATCCCAGAGGGGTCATAGTAGGCCTAAAAAAGCAATGGATAAATGTATTCTAAATCTAAATATTGCTGGCCATGAAATGCAATGAAATGAAAGGTCCTAAAAAAGCAGTGGCTAAATGTATGCTAAATCTAACGACTGCTGACCTTATGTGAAACTTTCCTCATTGAGCCTACGGGTTATGATGTGAGATGGAGCAAGGGACAAGCTAATTCTAAGTGTCCCCTAGAACCTCAAGTTACGGTTAGCCAGCCACCTAGTTCACGACAGTTCTAGTAGTAGACAATTTTTGCCAAGGTTGAATAAGCACTTCTCTGAACAACTTATCCATTTGTGAGACACCGCCATTCCTTGTGTACTTCTTGTCCAACATATGCTTAAGTGTGTAACACCATGTCCTTCATCCAAAGTATCACAATTCAAGTCAGTCAAGTCTTCCCATTTAGCCTAGCCTTGTGTCTTTAGCCTTCACCCTTCGCTAGCAATTTGATCATGTTTACAAACAAGTATATTCTTGAGATTCTTCTTGGAAGTAGATTATTTAACTAACCTATTTACTATTTATTAACTGCCAGTGAAATAATGCTTAATACTTTAGAGTCTAGCAATGAAAATGATCTAGAGAGCATGTCTTAACTATTTGCACTTGCAGCAGCTTGGCTTCTTTAGCTAGGGTCATTTTTGATCAGTTTGACTGGTCAAACCTAGTTTGACCAAGGTCAACCTTGGGATCCGTGATAAGATGGACAATTTATATTGTATGATGATGATCTATGGTCCTTTATATACCTTATGATGATTCAATATGACGGGCACATGTTTCAGATGATGATTGATGCAGTTTCATGATTTTTATTATTTCCAGATCATCATATTTTTACATTGTCCGGATATGGTGGACCCTACAGACGATCTTACAGGTTATCAGGAGGTGTATCAGTACTCATCTCTAGTGGATTTGAGTCCTCTGGATCCATTGAGACACTTATCTATCAGTTTCAGGCACTCCCTGACATGTTATGAGTAGTTTCCCACCTGTTGATCAGTTTGGCCATGCTGGAGTGGCTTGTCCAGCCGGATGATTGGAGGCCAGTCGTTGCCTAGGGCGCTGTAGGGGAAGGGGGTGGTCCAGTCACTTGTTATTACCATATTACCCCCCTTCCGGACATGATGGCACACTCAGTTTGACAACGCAGGCACTTGACAATCAGTTATGGGCAGTTTCATGGTTTTTCAAGAGGATAAAAAATGGAATAAAAAGGTCATAAAGGAATTCGATTTGGGCAATTGAGGCAAGGTTTTGGCATGAGGTCTGCTCTGAGGTCATCTATGGTGTATCCCACTCCTTCCAGTTCAGTTTACAGCAGTCAGTGGGGTCCACACAGTCAGCAAGATGTCTTTTGATGTATTTTTCTCTCAGATTGAGGGGACATGATTTGATCATTTGTGTACTTGGACATGTCATTGAGTATCATGTTATATTATTGTGCCATGGGGTGATGCTAGCGAAGGGGAATAATACCTCTTAGCCCCACCATGTGCCCCTAGTCACTTGTCCTAGTCATCTTATGTGGCACTTACATGTTTTAGTCTCGCCTAGTCATGACATCATCCCCCCCTGGGCCTTTTTAGGCATGACATCATCCCTTTAGTGAGTGATCCATGTCTTATGTTGTATTGGCTCATCTTAGCCATTGATTATATTGTTGTATCTTTTGATCTCAACCACTCATTTCAAAAGTGGTTTAGGGTTTTGGTCTTCCTCATCCTATTTAAGGAGGAGACCCCCCTATTGTAAAAGCACCTTTGGGCTTTGGAAAACTTGGAATAAAATACTATTTTCGCAGATCTACTTCTTAGCTTTGATTGGGATGCTCTTGTACATGATTATACATCTTTTGCTTTGGACATCTTTGCTTGTAACAGGTGATTTTTACTGCTACAGAGGGGAGGCCGATTTGACTTGGGCAAGGAAGGCGAATTGCTTGAAGGGAAGATTGTGGGCTTCTCACATCCCTCTTGGGCATGACGTTTCATCTTGAAGGGAGTTTTTCAATTGTGCTTTGTCCATTGATTTGCTTCTTTTGATATGGCATGCTTAGATCTCATTTATTTGTGGATCAAATCTAACTTATGGTAGTTTGTTTGATAGGTTGAGTGAGACGTTTTTCCTCCTAGGGCTTGGACGTTTTTGCTTGGAAGCACTTGTATCTAGCTTGGAATTGTAACTAAATGCAAGGATCATCTATGTGCAAGGTAGCCGCAAGCTTTTGAGGTAAGATCTACAAGGTATGTATCCATTTCGCTTGTTTTTTATCTTATTGGTAATAAAACCCTTAAAATCAAAATCCTAGTATTTTTGTTTTTCAGATCTATGGAGATCTAGCAATCACTTGGGCTTAATAATTAAAACCCACCTTAATAATTATCTTAACTATCCCGATCTATAATTTGGTGGACATCCGACTCCATTTGTCCCTTCATCTAAGGCACTAGTCCTCCTTGAGGCAAGTCGCACTCCTTGGGTAGGTGGTCTTTTGCTAGATCCCACACGTGGGTATTGCTCATTCCTTCTCAAAACCATAGATCCATGCTATAGCATACCCCTTAGTGCCATGTCACTTTAATTTTGACCTTATGGGCCCCATTTGGACCATTTTCCACTTTTTAAGGGTGTGCCCCACTTGGGTACTTTTCTTTGCATTAGATCTATCTAGATCTACTATTCCTAATCCATAAGTGACTATCTCATAGTGGAAAAAATCGGCATCGGTAAAAAATTGGCGAGGGTCCAGAAAACATCTTCTCGGCAACATTGGCGAAAAAATCAGCAAACCGTGGAAAGCATTAAAAAAATGCAAAAAGTTGTACTTTAATAGGGTCAAAATTTGCTTACCGATTTTTTCCCTTATTTACCGATTTTTCCCGATTTTTCTCGATTTTTTCCCAATCTTCACTGATATTTTCTCGATTTTTGCCGATTTTTTCCCGATTTTTTCCAGGGTCCGATTTTTTTGAAAAATCGCGATTTTTTTGAAAAATCGCGATTTTTTCGGGCCTAAAAATCGGCACCCAGAAAAGATATCGCGATTTTTCGCCGATTTTTTTCACTATGCTCTATCTTACATTTGGTTGAACCTTTGTCACTTCCCTAAGCCTCTTCAACCAAGTCATAACCACTTTGGGTCCACTTATCATCCTAGATCTAGATCTTGTTTCATCTTGGTCTCCTACACTTTCATCATCACATTTCCCTAGGAGGTCTAGATTGAATTCGCTAGCCTTCATTGGCTAAGCTAGTGTCTCCCCCTTGGTCTTGCTTAGGCTTGATCTGAAGTGAAGAGTGCCTCGGTTAACGTAACACCCATCTTGCATTGGGAGCCGTGGCATCTCTTGGGTCACCTCTTTAGTTGTCCACACCTCTATCGTCCTGGATGGGATACCTTTAGAGACAATTACAAGTTGTGTGATAACAGATCCTTTACAGGTTCCTTTTCTCTCTTAGGTCGGGATTCGGTTCTTGAGGAGAATGGATTAAAGGCATCAAAAAATCTTTGCTTTCCCATGGAAGCAACATTTGCTTCAGCCCTTCTAGTGTTGTCTTGCACAATTTTCAAGTCAGGAGGGTTCTTGTCCTTGAGATGGTAATCAAGCCATCCATCAAAGGAATTAAGATAATGAATCAACATTGATTGCTCTTTTGGCTGGATGATTTTAGGGATGTTGGCTACTATTTTGTCAAATCTCAAGTTAAACTCATGGATAGTCTCGTTCTCTCTCTTCATAATTTCAAACAGTTGGTTCAAAAGAAAACATCCATCTAGCTTCATTGACTAGTCATCCTTCAGCTTAGTGACAGAGGCTTCATATCCATGAATAGATGATGCATGCAAGCGGACAAACCATCTACGAGCTTCACCTTCTAGAGAAACGAAAAGGTCTTGTTATCACACAACTTGTAGTTGCCCCTATCGGATGATCCTATTTAGGATGGTAGAGGAGCCAAGAAACCAAAGAGGTGACCTAAGAGGCTCTCGATCCCTAAATGGATCGATTGTCACGCCAATCGAGACACTCTTCGCTTTATGCCACCAAATCCCAAGGTAGCAAAGGGGGAGACCCTGATCTAACCTAGAAGGAAATATTTGAGCTAAATCACCAGATCAAACTATGCAGATAGAGTACGTAAGGTGATCAGCTAATGAAACCCTAGATCTAAGGGATAAAGCCACTATGGAGTTTATGTTCAAGTTGAAAGGCTTAGAATGAGTTAATTATCAAACCGATGTGTTTAATTTAGTGACTTATGAGTTTAATGATAGATCTAGGATCTAGGTGTTAGACTAAGTGATCACTTCTACTACCCTTGGGGGATTGAATGAAAAAGTTGATTTCATGTCCAAAGTAGTAGATCTGAGAAGAATTAGGGCTTTCTAACACCTTGATGAGATGGCTTGAGGATAGATCTGACAATATCAACGCATACAAGTAGCACCCAGATCACAAATCAACCAAGAGATGAGCAAAACCAAGGAGGGTGAATGGGTTGGAGATCAGTGCCTTCCTAATCAAGAAGATGGAGTCCTCCAAGGGTGACGCCCTTTAGAACCTTCTTCGGGATAAGGCTAAATGTAAATTCCCAGAAAGGATTTGCCAAGAAATTCAGCTGTGTGACCCAGAGAATTTTTATAAATTTAGGAGCTAGGGTTTCAAAGTAGATTTAAGCTAAGACTAATGGATAGATAAATAAAATAGAAGATAAACAATTGCAATCACTTACTTGGTGTTTGTAGATGCTTGCCGCATGGTGAACACTAACCCCAACAAGATCAAGTGAAGATTTCGTGTGCCCACGTCCAAGTGCATCCCTCCTTTCCTACACAACAGAGGAAGATTCAATTAGTAATGCAAAAACGAATGGATGATAAACAACGAAAGACAAATAATGAGAGAATAACGGTCATAATACAAAGATACTCCCTGTTTGAACCAAGATCCGAGAGAGAAGAGCAAGGTGAGTCCCCTCTACAAGTGCGCCCCTCTTCAAATCCCCTCTACAAGTGTGCCCCTCTTCAAATTGGCCTCCCTGCTGCAATAAAAAATATGGATCCAAAAGATACGAGAGCTACCACAAAGATCTTTCAATGTAAGAGAAAGCTAGTATTCAGTCACCACATCTCACATTCATCCACAAGAAAACAAATATTTGATCACAAAATATTTTCTTTATTTAAGAAATCCAGAGCCAAAAGTCCCTTTACAATGAGGGGGTCCTCTCTCTTAAATAGATATGAGAGAGACCAAAACCCTAACCACTTTTTGAATGAGTGGTTGAGATTAAAAGATACAATGGAGATCATCAATGGTGGAGATCTTTTTATTGTTTATAGACATGGATCAATGACCAAGTCATAGAGGGGGGCACACTTTTTGCCCAATAATGCCTTAGGAAAGACAACATAACATAACAACCTAAGTCACCTGACACGAGGACACGGGACACGGAGGACACAGGAATACGAGTGTCCGACACGGAGACGGTGACCCCCAGAATTAGGACACGGAGGACACGTTATATATATATCCAAATTTTTGTAGAAACTAGAAAATTTACAAATATTCAATAGAAATTACAATCAATACACATTACACATTCACAAATCACAATGCATATGTCAATGATAGACCTAACTGAAACTCCCATTAGCGGAAAGGGATAGGCTTCATTCCACTATTGAAACAAGGGAAAAAGGCTAGTGATTGGCTTCCCTCGCCCCCACTGTTGGATGCACGTGGGAGGTATAAGAAAGCCAACCAAAATAGGACTATTTCTATTTGATTAGATTACATGGTTGGGGGCCACACCCTATTATTATCTTTTTCTGTTACTAAACACCCTTTATATTTTAGATTATACCACTCATAATGATGATGCCACTTAAAGATTGAATGTCATGGGTAGGAATAGAAATAAGGGGTAACTTCCCCTATGTGAAATGAATCCCCTTGTGATGTTTGTGGAATATGTCCCCACAGAATACTTATTGGCGATCACCTTGACTTGATTTGAGAGGCTAAGAGCCAAACAATGTCATATCTAAATGTACATGGAAGAATAATAAAAATACATCATAACTAAGAATCAAACAATGTAATATGTAAATGTATATGGAAGAATAATAAAAACACACCACAAACTGCACATAGAGAGGGATGACAAACATGGGGGGCTATAATTCCATCGGTGCAGTGGATTCTCACTGACTCATAAAATTTCTCATTAAGTCATCAAAATCAAAATGTTGTATTACATAGATGTCGGAATCATATTTGTCATTAAGTCATCAAAATCAAAATGTATTACATAGATGTCAGAATGCCACTGGAAAATACAAAAGGGGTAGATAAAGATGGAAAACCTTCTAATGCTTTTCACCTACAAAAGAAACCCCTCTTAGAGCTCAAGCCTAACTGAAAAATGTGAATGAATGAGGGTCAAATTGTTTTCTTACAATATTTTTGGGTTAGAAGTGTCCTGTTTTTGGGACACTGTGTCCTGTTTTTGGGACACGTCCTGACACGGTGTCAAACACATTTTTTGGACGTGTCCTAAAATAGGACACGTCCAAAACACGTGTCCGACATCGTGTCAGGACGTGTCCGTGTCCGGCACGATGACACGGGACACGGAGACCTAGATAACAACATATATAACATAAGGCAACATCATCAGGGGGTCACTAGGGGCTCAATTCTCCCTAGGTGCCCACCTTTTATAAAGATATAACATAAAATCATAATATACAACAAATGATCAACTACAAGTGTGCCCCATGAGGGAAGACGTCCTCCCTAGGACCAAGGTAACATCATGTAAAGTCTTCCCCGGATGAAGATAATACATGGAACATGCATGTAGAGCCATATATCATCATAATCAATCATCCTTATGCCATTTCCTTATCCACATTAGCCAAATCGATTTTCCTAGTGAAGTCATGGTCATTTTTTATGATTAAAATAGCTGGTTCATCATGCTGAAGAATAAAAGCATCATTAAGTTCATTTCCTTTTCCCAAAATCAACATCTGAGTGTACCAAGTGAATCAGAGAAATCAAATCCACCAATAGTGACTACAAATACCCCACATGTCCATCAAAATATGCATCTAAAGCCCAACACCACATCCAGTATATAGAATATGGCCATAAAATAATAATAATCACTGTAATTGCTACAAAATGGCCACAAATCAAAATCTGAACATGGAAATGGTGTACTGGATACATTTGGAGGATACGTATGCAATCTCGAACACTGCAGTCATTGCCTCAGGAAACGTGTTGACCAAGTCAAAGTACTCACATTGAAGGTTCAAGGTAGAGCAATAATCTGGATGGTCCTGCATGCATAATGGATGAATAATGCTCACAAGTTTATGTTAATAACTGAACTAAAACATGAAATACATAACAGTGTCTATATAATCAAATAATATTATATCTGTGTGAGAGAAACGATCAAGTCTTTCATGAAGCCCCCTACATATGCTCAATTACAGACTTTGGCAAACTGCTAGGATGGGTGAAGTGGAAAACAAGGCTAGGATAATGGGAAGGACTTGATAACTTCAACATTGTGATCTCTTGGACATGAGGGAAAAAGGGGAAACACTTAGACATATGCGGGATAGAAGACATTAGGGAATGGCGGTGCCTCACAAATGGGTAGAGTGCTTGGAAAGCTTCCAGTAGACTCTAGACAAGCATCCTTTATTGCATTTGATTTGTTGTCAGCTTTTTGCACTTTCAACATTTAACATTTAGATCTATCTTTGTAATGTTCCGTTTTGGGTAAAACTGGAACAAATGACATGCAGAGCATGCAAGCCATAGCTCAAGAGCGTGCAAGCATGCATGCAAAAAGTGAGATGCATGCAAGCACGCATGCATGCAAAAGTGAGATACATGCAATCATGCATGCATGCAAAAGTGAGATGCATGCAAGCATGCATGCATGCAACAAGTGAGATGCATGCAACTCACCTGAGAAATAGAAGAGAAAAGTGACTTAGGTATAGGGCATGCAATGTCAAAGTTATAAAAGGAAGATGAAGTGAGTTACTCGGTATCCATTGTTATTATTGATCGTTAAGATTCGTGTTAAGAGCTTTGAGAGCCATTTAGGGTTTATGGCACACTGCCCTAGCCAACAAGTTTGGGTTCGATGTTGAAATCTATACATCCTTGTCAACTTCAAGAGGATAGATCACCCCGATCTTTTACTGTGCTTCAAAGAAGATAAAGATTAGATTGTGAGTTCTTTCGGTCAGAAATTGAGGCTATAGGTGGTGGGGCACATTCATACATCATTGGTGGGTAGCCATCTTCCTCATTTAATAAAGGCGTCCTTCATCAAGCAGTAGGGTAGCACATCTCTGTTCAAACTCTTTGTGGATCTACTAAGGGTTACAGCACTTGGAGAAGAGGAAATCGATTGGTATTTGCAGAGGTTGATCAAGATTGAATGAGTTTGACAAAGATCGAATTCCTTACAGCTGAGGTTAATATTTTGTGGATCCAGTTGGGCATGTAACCATTCACCATTGCTAAAGGTTGAGCGTTTCCCCTACCAAAACTTCCATAATGGTGGCACCAATCTTATTGTGACTTGACTATCATCTTGTGTAGTGTATCAAGGTGAAGCTTTCTTCATAGCTGGGCATGAATGTTGGACATTAAGATTGGGCATTAAAAGAGAACTTGCTCACGTGGACTAAGAAGGAGTCAACACTACACAACTCAACCATCTTACTTACAATGCAGCCATCTTATCTTTATTCTTAGCTCATTCCACAAGTCTGTTCTGCTACAGGAAATGGCAAAGTTTGGGTCTTGACAGAGGTTGTACAAGGGTTCTACTGTTGCGCGAGAGTGAAAGAAGGATCATATAGTGCATCTATAGGACGTAGGGGTTGCAAACAGGCTGTATACTACCATTTTCAATGATCTGAGTTTGTGGAAACAGTGTATTTCCAAACCTGTGATCTCAGCTGGGTGTAAATTATTGAAGATCTGCTATCCTCCTTTATTCTAGGATGCTCCTGATTGTCTTCCCATATTGGAGACATTGAGAGGTCCACCGGTCATAAGACATTGTTTGTGCGCCTAAGCAGGATCTCGCATGGTGGTAGGCGTAGGTTGTCCTTGGGACGTAATGCACCTGGGGTGCTCCTAGGCTATACCCACTGGGTGGGAGACGCAGGTGGTTTGTTGGACATGAGATGTGCATCTGGGCTGTGCTCCGTGTGATGATGAGATGATCTGGATACGATGAGCTGATAGTAGGAGATGCAGGTGATTGCTGTGGCAATGTAATGACTGGTCCTGGGTTGTACCTGCTTGATGGCTTGCTCGCAGAGATGATGAAGACCTACATGAGGGCTAGGCCTACATCCAACATGAAAAAGGGCTGGCTCTGTAGAACTTCCTATGACAGATAGATTTGAGAGATGTCACTAATCAATGATCAACGGAATGAAGATTGCTGCAACAACGACGATGATGATCCAGTGTTGATGATGATGTTCCAGCATTGAAGATGATCCAGCAATGATGACGTTGTCCAGAATACCTTCTTAGTTAAGAGGGAGTGTTGATGTAAATGTAACTTCAGAAGATATTCACTTTTTAAATTGATATTATTATTGTATTTTATTTGTACTGTCGACAGAGATGTTTCTCCTTCGTTCGGGAAAGTCATTATTATGTTTGGTCATGCAAAGACATTGAGGTAAAACCTCCATTGTAAGTCGGGGCAATAGATCTCCTAGAGTCAAATGTAAAAGGGTTTATTGAGTTTCCCTAGAGAAGTCAGCCCAATCAGTTTTAGTGAGGCCGACCTAGTTAGGTAAAAGGTCAAGTCAAAAGTAAAGTATAAATAGAGAGCTTTGCTCTCTCATTTGGACACACTACTCACTCACACAAGTTCGCATAGCAAGGGAGAGAAGACAAGTTCGCTAGTGGAGAAAGAGAGAAGTTGCAGAAGACATATTTTGGGTTTTCCACTTTTGGCTTGATATTGTATTAGTGACAAATCTATCTTTGAGGAAGTTGCGGGGTTTTCTCCTTTATGGTTTCCCCGAGGAAGACTATTGTGTCTATTGTGTTTTGCTGTGCTTGTTATTCTTTTAGTTAAAGATCCTAGATAATATTGAATTAAAGTACAAACTCTAACATATTCTTCATCACTTGAAGAATCGTCTCTTTCTTCTTCTCTAGTTCTTTTCCTTGCTGGTTCATCATCTTTAGCGGTGTGTGTGTCTTCTTGGAGGAACCTTTGTTTCTGGGACAATTTATTGAGTAGTGTCCTTTCTCATCACATGTGTAGCATCTAATATTGGATAGATCTCTTCTGGATTTTTTGTTTCTTTTGTGATGGTGGTCCTCCCTCTTGTTATGATTTCTTCTAGTGTGAGCTGTAAGAGCTTGATCATCATTTGCTCCCATCTTCTCTTCTCGTGCCACAAATCGAGCTTCTTCTTGTGTACATTCTTCCCATAATCTGCTGAAGGTGATCAACTTTTTCCTGGCAAATATTCCTTGAATGGATGAGTCCCATGATCTTGGGAGGCCATTCAAGGTGGTCATAATGATCTCTCCTTCTTCTACCTTTTCTTCAATTGCTTCAAGTTGTTCCTTGTTTTGAGAGACCCTTGTGAAGTAGGATTGCATGGTATCCGAGTTTAAGATCTTCACATTCTTGAGCTGGTTCCTTAATGTCATCTTTTGATTGATGTTCTTCACTTCGAATAATTTCGTCAAAGCATCGAACATTTCCTTGGGGATGACACATGGATGACACATGGGGGATGAGATGATCTTTAATGGAGTCTGCAATAATTCTCTTGGCCTTGACCAAGTTCTTCTTGTGGATAGCCTTTGCTTTATCTCCCTCTGGTACTGGAACCTCTTCACTAACATATTTGTCCAAATCATTTTCTTCAAGGACAAGAGCAATCCTATATTTCCATGCTCGGAAGTTATCAGCTCACTCAAGCTTATCCTCAATCTTGGTGTGGTGAGTCATTTTGAAATGAGAACCTCAAATGGAAATAGCAGAGATTTAGGTCTTAACAATTTGAGATGCCCAACTTGGTTATGGAGTTGGTTGGCCTTAGGGTTTGTTAGAGAAACCCTAATTTTCCAAAGTTGGAATTTTGAACTTCTGATTGGACAGGAAGATGCGCCTCCTCAAGGCGAGTTGTCCAATGCACTTCTTTTTCCAAATTGATGAAGGAAAACCCCAAAAGCTTGATGCCCTAGTTTTTACCCAGCACTAGTGTCTGGGTCAAAAATGAAAATTCTCCAAATTCGATTCTACTTCCTCCAAAAGATGCACCCTCCTAGGGCGAGTTAGCCTAGCCCTCGTTTTCAGATGATCTGTGGAGAGAAGACCTTGAACTAGGAAGCCCTAGTTTCCCACTGCTGCACAATGCCTTCTGTTGATGTATTTGTAACTTTAGAAGATATTCTTCTATGTATTACACTTGTACTTTATTATATTCATGATGGAGATGTATTATTCCTCCAATCAGAAGTGTCGTCATTTGTATTTGTAAGTGTCGCAACTTATATTTGATGGGTTATTAGACCACCAGTGTGGGGTCGGCCTTGCTTGTGTCATGCGAGTGGGTTATTAGGCTTCTTTAGGAAGTCAGCCCAGCTAGAATTAAAGGCAGGTTAAGTTGTGTATAAATAAAGAGTGAGTGTGTCTCATTCTATTCATTCACTCACCCATCCAACTCGCATTAGTTGAGAGAGGAGTGCGCACAAGTGGAGGAGGAGTAGCTGCTAGAGTCATCTATCTTTTGGGGATTGATCATTGTGATCTTTGTATTGGGGTTTATTCTATCTCTGAGGAAGTTGCGGGGTTGATCATTGTGATTGTTATGCTGTGCTTGTTATTCTCTTAGTATGATCCTTGATAATGTTTGAATGCAATTATCGAAAAATTAACATGGTATCAGAGCCGTGCTAAGAAGAAGACACTGTGCAGCTGCGAAAGCTAGGGCTTCTTAATATTTGGGTTTCTCTCCTTAGATCATCAAAGGCAGGAGGCTAGGATGACTCTCCTTGTAAGGGTGCATCTTTCCGTCGAGACAGAATTCAATTCTGAGCACTTTTAGTTTTTGGCCCGTCACTACTGCGGGAAATTAGGGTTTCAGAGAAAGTCAGAATTTTTGGAATTTGAGACCACGGTTGGATGCTCCTCAAGAAAATCGAAGTTTAGAGACCAAGATCGAACTTTTTGGTTGGGCAGAACCCTGGGCATCATCAAACCCTAGTTCGGGATTTTGATCGGAAAGGTGGAAAATTAGGGTTTTTGCAAAAGTTGAAATTTTTGGAATCTGTGACCACGACTGCTCCTCAGAAAAATCGAAGTTTAGAGCACAAGATCGAACCTTTTGGCTGGGTAGAACCCCGGGCATTATCAAACCCTAGTTTGGGATTTTGTCGAGAAGATCCGAAAGTTTCAAACGCAATTTTGAGGGGTCAAATTTTGCATATTTCAAAATTGAAGTATACCAGCTTGATCAGCTCAGCAAGGTGCATCTTTCCATCCTTTCAGAAGTTTGGAATTCAAAGTTTGAATATTTGGGTTTCTCTGACAAACCCTAATCCAGCTCTAGATCCAGTTTTCAGCAAATCAAGTGGTAAGACCTAAATCTTTTATTTCCATTTGAGTTTCTCATTAAGATGTCTCACCACACCAAGCTTGAGGATAAGCTTGAAGGAGCTGACAACTTCCGAGCATGGAAGTATAG
The DNA here is from genome assembly GCA_027924585.1 of Larix kaempferi. NCBI lineage: Eukaryota > Viridiplantae > Streptophyta > Pinopsida > Pinales > Pinaceae > Larix > Larix kaempferi. Next base: position 16,595,441 of record BSBM01000792.1, read on the forward strand.
GATTGGGTTAATCCTAGAAGAGAATGATTTGGACACCTACATAAAAGAAGAGGTTCTAGTTCCAGAGGGAGATGAGGCTAAGGCCTTACACAAGAAGAACTTGGTCAAAGCCAAGAGAATCATTGCTGATTCTATAAAAGACCATCTCATACCCCATGTGTCTTCTCTAAAGACACCTAAGGAGATGTTTGACTCCTTGACCAAGTTGTTTGAAGGAAAGAATATAAATCGGAAGATGAATCTGCGGAATCAATTGAAAGGGGTTAAGTTCCAGAATGGAGAGACCATCCAATCCTACTTTACTAAGGTCTCTCAAATCAAAGAACAACTTGAAGCTGTGGATGAAGTAGTGGAGAATGGAGAAATTGTCATGACCACATTAAATGGCCTACCTAGGTCATGGGACTCCTTCATCCAAGGTATCTGTGTAAGAAAGAAGTTGATCTCCTTCAGTAGACTATGGGAGGAATGTTCACAAGAAGAAGCTAGGCTTGTAGCGCGAGAAGAAAAGATGGGAAGTGAAGAGCAAGCTCTCACAGCTCACACGAAGAGAAGTAAGCCCAAGAGGGAGCAACCTCATCACAAGAAATATTATCACCGCCATCAAAGAGAGAAGAAAGATCTGAGATGCTTCACATGTAATGAGAAGGGACACTTTGCCGTAGATTGTCCGAAGAACAAAAAGGGCTTCAAGAAGAAGAAGAAGAAGAAGAAGAAGAAGAGATATCATGCTCATGCTGTTGAGGATGATGAACCTCCCAGGAAGAAGACTAAGGTAGAAAGTGAAGACTCTTCAAGTGACGATGAATATGTTCTAATCTCTGCTCTCACAAATACTGTTACACATGGGTGTAATGATTGGCTTATTGATAGTGGGGTTTCTAAACATATTACGGGATTCAAAGAATCACTTATGGACCTATCTGAACATGAGTCACCTCATAAGGTGAAACTTGGGGATGACTATCAATACCCTATAAAAGGAAGTGGTGAAGCCTCCTACAAGTTGGACTCTGGGTAGTCTTTAAAGATGCAAGATGTTCTATATGTACCTGGACTCAAGAAGAATCTTCTCTCCATATCATCTTTGGATGCAAAAGGGATGAATGTTGCATTTGTGGATGGCTAAGTACTTCTGTGGCCAAAAGGTAAGACCATAGATGATGCAGTAGTGATTGGAGAGCAAGAGGAAGGTTTGTACAATTTGAAGGGACAACCTGAACATGCCATGGTACATGAATCCATGGAACCAAGTGAACTTTGGCATAGAAGGCTTGCTCATGTGCACTATAGGGCACTGCCAATTGCAAGCAAAGCAGTAAAAGGTCTTCCTGAAATCTAGTCAAAGCATGAAGATGTTTGCAAAGGATGTGCAAAAGGAAAGAACACAAAGAAGGCTTTTCCAAGCAGTGAAAGCAAGGCATAAGGAATCTTGGAAATTATCCACTCCGATGTATGCAGTCCGATGTCATCCAGTTCTCTGAGTTGGTATGTATATTATGTTTCATTCAGTAATGATTTCTCTAGGAAGACTTGGACTTGTTTCTTGAAGAACAAAGATGAAGTATTCAACAAATTCAAGGATTTGAAAGCCTTGATAGAAAACCACACTGAAAAGAAGATCAAGACTTTTAGATCCGACAATGGTGGAGAATTCACTTCAGAAGACTTCAAGAAGTTATGCAGTGATTCAGGGATTAAGAGGGAGTTGACCACTCCTTACAATCCACAACAGAATGGAGTTGCAGAAAGGAAGAACCTCTCAGCATTGGTTAAGGTGCACACTATCAAAGACTCCAGTAGCTCCTGTAAGGAAGCAAAGATTGAGAGGGAGTCCACCCAACAAACAAACAAAGATAAGTATTTGAATTGTCATTTCTTGTATATCTGATTGTTTAAATAATATTGTTCAATGATGTATATACTTATGTTCCTAGACATAGGTTGTGTATTATGCATATTAGAATAATTGCATTAATGAACAGTATACTACTAATATGCATGTGATGGGTAAGTGGCCTATGGCACTGTACAACATTCCATTGCTACTTATCTAGAAT